>CANTUR010000201.1:6001634-7203269 GCA_947683625.1 Mallotus nudiflorus | reverse complement strand
AGCAGCTGTTCCTCTCTTCCTCGCGCAGCAGCAGCCCTGCGTCTTGTCTGTGCAGCTTCGTCGCTCGGTGATGCCATCTCCTGGAAGTGTCCACCAGCCCTTCGCCTCCATGTGAGCAGCCTCATCCTCCCATCTTCACCGACAGCAGCAAGTTCTTCCCCTGCTCTGTTTCCGCTGCTTGAAGGTGAGAGATGCTCACCTGTTTTCTTTCTTTTCTCCCTTCAATTTTCTGCTTGATCTTAGCAATTCTAGGATGATTAGTGTTGGTTAGCATGTAATTGAGTTGATTGTATATTTTCTTGGATTTTTGATAGTTAAACTAAATTTACAGAAATTTAGTTAATGTTCATTTGGTTATTTAGATGGTTATTTAGCTATAATTAGCAATTAGGGAGATTATTATGGGTTATTTTTTTATTTTTTTTGAGCAAATTAATTTATTGAGATTTTAGGTAATTATTCTGATTTTTTTTAGTGAATTCTGGAATTTTAAAACCATTTTAGGAATTTTCGGGAATTAATCATATAAAATAGAAAATAATAATGTTAATTGCCATTTTGGTGATATTAAGTGTTGAAATTAAGTTTAGGGTATAGTAGATAATTTTAAGAAGATTATACAAATTTTCTAGGAATTTTTATACTGTATGTCAAAATTTAATAATTAGACTAATTTTGAAACTTTGGGTTAAATAGGTAATGAAATTTGATTTTTAGGGTAAATAATATTTTTGGGAGGAATTTGTTGGTTAATTAAATGTTTTAATTACATTAAGAAAATGTATTTTGAGAAAATGAATTTTTGACATGATTAAATAGTTTTTAGGAATTATTTTTAGTAGTAAAAGCTCATTATGTAAATTATGTATTTTAGGGGGGTAAAAATGTAATTTTACACTAAATATGATAAATATATATATATTTTGATTAGTTTTATTAATAATTAAAGGGTTTAGATAATTTTTAGAAATTAATTGACATGATTTCCTAAGTAATGTAAATTTTGAATAATGGAGATTTTGTATAATTTTTATCTATTCTTATATGTATGAATGTGATATGTATTTAAGAAACACATATTATTAAATTGTGATATTTTATTTGAGTTGTGATCTCGGTCGGGGCAAATTGTATTTTGGGAGCCCGACTCGAGTGTGGATGGTTTTGGAAATTAGAAGTACATTTTCTATGCAGGTCTGGCTCTACCTTTGGTAGAGAGATGTCCGTTTTACAGAGGAGACTCTGTCGAAATTTCGATAGATTTTCTCGTAAAACGTGATATCCGTAGAAAAATGTCTACCGTTAATTAGGTTAAAAACCTGTATGTCGAGTCAGTTTGGAATTTCATTGCTTTGTTGATTTTTGGTTTCGGTGTCCATAGTCATATTTTAAAGGTCGATTATTATTTTCCTTTAGATCATTTCGGAGCAGAAGCCGTGAGGCCGAGGCAGACGCTGTGGTCGTCAGCCTTCACATTCATCCTGTAAGTCAGTAGAACGATCTGTGCGTGTGTTTATGTAAAAATGCATGCGCTCGTATTTTATTACATTGATTACAGGATTTATTTAATTTAATGCTATTATCTAAGATTTAAACGCATTTTATTTATTTACAAATCGATTTTTGAGAAATTTTGGTAGAACGGGCTACCTGGTGGGCTTCACCAGGACTATGTGCACATGGTAGAGATTGAGAGATGGATCCGAAAATTTTATGATTGATGAATGTTAAACTGGGACGGGTGCCTCGGTAGAAGCCTTAGCTCTCGGGGACCGCCAGTGATTGGAAAGTCAATAATGGACTGGGATGGGTGCCTCGGTTGATGCCTTAGCTCTCGGGGACCGCCAGATCCATATATTTGGATTAAGTGAATGACTACGGCTTGGTGCCTCGGTTGATGCCTTTGCTCTCGGGGACCGATAGTCTAGTTGGGATAAGTGGGCCCAGTTGGCCATTTAGACATGGGTTTAGGGTTCTACCGAGATTTTTCAAAAGCTATAATTATATATATTATAAATTATTTTCACTATAAAAATATATAGTTTTTTTAAAAAAAAAAAAAAGGTTTTCAAACCGTACAGCTCTTTTATTGACTTACTCAGTGAGGTCTGATTCCCCTCAATTTATTTTTTCAGGAGCTTGGGAGTTTGACCTCAGACTACCTCTACGCCGGATTTCTTCTTCACCGGCAATTTTATGTAGGTCATTGTAAGCTGTACTGTATATTAATCTAGGATGCTGCAGTAGTATATGTATTGAGGATTTGTATGGTTTAAACTAAATTATGTAGTTTATTTGTACGAAATACATTTATGTATATGACATAGAACTCAATTTATCATATGAGATGTTGAATCGTATTTTTATTAAACTGTTAAATTTGTGTAATTTGAGAAAAATCAGTTTGATAATATGTTCTGTTGGTAATTAAAGTAAAAATATGAATGGTTTTATTTTCTTTTTCCTTTAGGCTTACTACGGGTTTCGGTGGCCTTATGCCTACCCATTCCCTAGTGCCGGTCACGTGCCCTCGGGTTCGGGTCGTGACATGTCATGCATCATTTATTTTATGAATGTACGGGCTTATTTTTTTTAAATGAAGGATATCAATAGAACGTGCTACCTAGTGAGCAGCACTAGGACCGAGTACGTATCGGTACAACGATAGAATTTAGGTTAAATTACTAACCTATTTATGGATATTGATTGGATTGATTTGATTTGATGTGAGATATGATTTGAGAGTGTGATTGCTGGAGCTCAGTTGACCAAGTGTCTCGGAGCCAATCACACTGGCAGTCAGACTGCTGGAGCTCAGTTGACTTAGTGTCTCGAGGCTAGTCTACTGTCCAAATGGAACAGGTGAATTTATTTGGAATAAGTGAGCTTGTATGGCTAGAGTGTTTTCTAACACTATTTGAGGTTGCGATCATCTAGGGTTCTATTTGATCCTTCATAAACGGATGTTATTTTTCAGTATATATATAAAATGATTTTACCGCATCTGTGTGTATTTGCATGTATATATATTTATTATATATACTATTGAATGTGTGCATTTGTCATTTAGCTATGCATGTATATATATTATAACAATTCACTTAGTGAGGTCTGACTCCCCTCCGTTGACTATTTTTCAGGAGAGTCTTCATCTTCAGACCTCAGTAGCAGATCCTTACGCTGGATTTCTTTTGCCCCGATTTTACTATGTAAACTGCTCACTTGATTTTATTTCGTATTCTAGACACTGCAGTAGTTGTAGTTAAGTTATGAGATGTATGTTTTATATATGTATGAGATTTAAATTTTAAAGGATTGAAACGAGAATTTGTATTAAAATATATTATATATTTGAGATGAGTTTGTTTTATCAAATGAGTTGGTGGATTATATTTATTACTTATGAGATTTTAATTTCCGCTGCAAGATATTTTATTTATGTTATCATTATTGCATGTTTTTATATTATTTTAAAGACTTGATACGGGTTCCGGATTCGAAAGAATTCTTGTTCCTTAGCGTCGGTCATGGCCCCCTATTTTGGGTCATGACAGATGCTTTACTCTTGGACACCACCAATGATATTGGATTAAGAGATATGACTACGGCTGTGTATCCTGGTGATGCCTTGCTCTCAGGATCCGGCAGTCTTGGATATAAATGAGTTATATGACTGTTAAAATTTATAAATCGGGTTCTACTAAATTTTTATACTGAAACGTTTTAAAAAGACATTTAAATATCTATTTCTTCTCTTTTAAAAAAATGGATTTATTATATGTATATCAAATGGTTGAATAAAATTTTATTATATTATATTTCCATAAAATTTATTTTAATGAGGTTTTCAAACCACATTCATTTCTTTATTAACTTACTTAGTGAGGTCTAACTCCCCTCAATTTAATTTTTTCAGGAGTTTGGGAGTTTTCTGTTAGGCCTACTTCTCTTCACCGTGTAGCTTCGTCACCGGCTATTCTACGTAGGTCTACTTAGTTATGTTGTATTTACTTTCGTGTACTGCAGTAGAGAAAATTGTACAACTGCATACGTTATTTGGGATTTCATGTATTTATAATTTATGGACTGAGATACAATTTGTATAACTGAAGTTGTTTATTTTATGCACTGATATTATGGTTTAAATTATATTGAGAAAAATCAGTTTGATAATGTGCATTGTAATTTTATTATTTATTGTAAGGTTTCAAAGTTAAATATTTCGTGAGTTTTCTTTTAAGGCTTACTATAGGTTTCGGTAGTTTTATGCTTTCCCATTCTCTAGTGCCGGTCATGTGCCCCTGGATTCGGGTCGTGACAAAAACTCATTTAAATCATAAAAAAATAAATAATTTAATATCGAATATAATTTTCAAAAATTAGAATTAATTAGTTAAAATTAGTAACTAATTTATAAAAATTATAATAATACTCTATAAAATTCTAAAACCATTTAAAATATAATTTAACTATATTTTCAACCAAATTACATAATTACCCCCAAAATTTCAATATTCACATAAACATAATAATTCCTCAAAAATTTAAATAAAATTATCAAAAATTATTTTATTCACACTAAAATTACTAACTTAATTTATTAACCCTAAGTAACACAAATATTCAACCAAATATAATAACATTAAAAAAATATACATAAAACTTAAAATATCCAAATAAATATACAAAATTGCATAAAATCCATTTAATTAATCTAAATCATTTTTTATATACCCTTAACCAAAATCAACCCCAAATAATTTAGATCAACTAATATATGTATAGATCAACCCAAAAATTAACCAAATAATTAAAATAAAATTTCTGTATAATTTAAAAAAATAATTCATAATTAACAAAATCAAAAATCAACATAAAAAACTAACTAAAATCAACTAATAAACAACTGCAACATATCTAACTAACTAACCTAAAACTTACCTAAACTAAGCCAAGATCAAGAGGAGACTTGGTGCTAGACTTCGGTGAGAGGAGGAGAAGAAGGTTACTTTCACTATTGTCGTTGCTGCTGTTGTCTTCATGGTGTTGTTGTTGCTGTCTTCATGGTTGTCGTAGAGAAGACATAACAAAGAGGAGAAGAACAGATGATGGTGATTATGTGAGGGCTAATGGTGCTATTGGGATAGGAAGCGCTGAGAGAGAGAGTAAGCAAGAGGAAGGAATTGGGCAGAAATGGGAGAGGAAAAGAAGCTAATGCTGGTGGAAAGAAAAAGAAGAAAAAAAATGACAAACAAAGGGTGAGAAAAACGGCACAGCAAGGAAGGGATTTTTATGGACTGAAAATGGAACATTAACAACTTATATTCAAATATAATAAAGATTTTTCTCAACCATACACTTCCATATATGGTAAACTTATCCATGAATAAATATGTATATAGTTACATATATACCAAGTACAAGTCCCAAAATAAATATATATACATCACCCATGTATATATACATATAACTACAATAAAATAATAACCCTAGTAAAATAATTCTATAAATAATATCCAATAATAATATTGCTATATATATATATTATGACAATCAAAATAATAATGTATGTGCATAAAAATAAAATGATGTAAAAATAATAATAATAATATTAATAGTTCTCAATAGAACTTTAAATTTAGTATTTAAATATACAATTTAATATATCAATAATAACAATATAAAATAAAGATAATTAATATCGTTGAAAACCTCAATATTTATATAAATAATTCAATAATAACAACATAAAATAAAGATAATTAATATCATTGAAAACCTCAATATTTATATAAATAATGTAAAATATTTGGGTTATTACAATTTATCACTATTTTAAAATAAAAAAATTATTTCTTACAATAAATTTGTAATTTTGTAGTACAATATTGATAAAAATATAATGACAACGGCCTGTTTAGAAGTCATTAAAAGTTAAAATTTAGTATGCTTTTTCAGTAATTAGTAGAATAGTTTCCTATTCAATTATAATATTTGCAAAGTATTAATTTGTTTAAAATTGCTCTTTTCATATTTGATAATAGTTCAATCATATGGATTTGTTATTACTATCAATAATCTACAAATATTATTATATATTGTTTCAATTTATTTTTCTTAGATTTTTTCATAATTCAAAACCAAATTAAAAATCTAGTTTTAAATAAATAAATAAATTGTAACCAACCTTTCAGCATCTAAAATCATAATAATTTATTTGGATTGAGTTGGATTAATTTAGTTTGGTCAATTTGAAATTTTTTTATAATTTCATTAATTATTCTGTGACCTTAATATGGAAAGCATAGTCAAGTTTTAGTTTTCACATTAACATTAACAAGAAATACAACAAATAAGAATGATTTAGTTAATTTATAAGTTAAACAGTATATAATTAGCCTAATTAAAAAGTAAAAGACAAAATCAAAAAAATAAAGGACAAATAAAATATAGAATAAAGAAATAGTTAGAATTGCAAGATTAAAAAGAATAGTAACAACAATAAGGTTTCATGTACTAACAAATAATTGAAAAGTATACAATATAGGTGATAAATAATTGAAGAAAAATAATAAACTTAAAACTAATAATGAAATTTACAAGAATGAATATGGTATTAGAAAATGTAAAAAAAAAATCCATTATTAAATAAGTATTAAATTATTATTTTTGAAGTAGAACTTATATAGAAATAAATCATAAATATATTTTTACAAGAATTAACTCAATTCAACATCTTCACACAATTTAATAATAACAATACTTAAAAAGAAAAATTGCATATCCACATTACAGGCTAGCAAAAAAAAAAAGTAAAACGAAAAAAGTTAGTAAAAGTATTCTATAACTAATAAAAGTAATTAAACAAATGAATAATTAATTAGTGCACCTAACAAAAGAAATATTTAACATTAGTAAAAATAAATAGTCAATTAATTTAATCTTTTACTTTTGAAAGAAATATCTTATTTTATATATATTTGGCAGAAAGAATTTCAAAAAAATTGAATATATAAATAATTAAGTGTCCAAATTCATAAGACTGTTGAAAATTAAAAACCACAAATTGAAAAACATATGAAATAAATTAAAGAAATTAGCTTCACTTGAACATATATTTTTAGATAAAGTTATCATTCAAAAAAAAATTAAATATATATATTTTTTTTAAGTTTCATTAAGATGAATACTTTTTATCAAATTTTAATGTCTTCTAAAAATGTTCAAACGATTTTATTAATTTCTGTTAATTTTTTATTAAAAAATATTATTATTTTGTATATTTGAATTCCTAAAAGAATTAGAGAAAAAATATTTTAAAAAATAAAAACATTTATTTATTTTGAAAATTTTGAAAATTTTAATTTACTCTTAAAAGTTTTTTTAATTTAGTTAACTTAGAGTTTAATTTAGAGTTTTGAAAATTTTAATTTTTCTAAAATTTATAATTTACTCTTAAAAGTTTTTTTTATCAGTTAACTTGTTATAACTTTCTAATCCAACTTAAATGAGAATTCTATTTGTAAAGTTTGAGGATAAATTTTCCTATGATATGGTTAACCACATTGTAAATTAATCAATTGTAACTTGGGCACTTCTATAATATCTTAAAGATAGGACTACCAAAGGAAGTAACTCATTTCAAAATCATTACATATTTTCAATCTTTGGTGGAGTTGCTACAGTGAGTGAGTGAAAGACGTTCAAAGATCAAATTGAAATACGACCATGACACTGGAAATAGAATCAAATACAACTTTAAGGATGAAGCGAGAAACATTTTAGAAACTCAAAAAAGTCTTGTGTATGTAGTTGTCATCTAATTGCTCGAAAAATGAGAGATAATATCGAACTTTACAAAAATCATCCTCTAGATAAAGATTCTGAGTTCAGAAAATCATTTATAATTAGATACTTCTTATTAGCTAATATCCATTACACTCTTTGCATCACTCTAGTTTTGGTATGACAAAATATATACAAACACACACTTATCCATTCATAGCTAATAATGAAAAGCGTAAAGGAAAAAAGATACTTACAATTATTACATTATTTTTTTTAGTAAATACACCATAAAGAAAAAGTGCAAAAGAATAGATCTAGGGCTAAATTTAATAAAACCTTGGAAAATAAATGTTTGCATAACAAGATTTGCATCCATGCGTTATCTACAACATCAACAAAGATAAACATAACAACAAAATAACAAAATAGTCAAGCGACAGTAGAATAGCATAAAAAAATGTATAAACAGTAAAACATGACATCCATAATGGAAGAAAATCCTAAGACATGTTGACAACCTAATTATAGTAAATCAATTTAAAGCATATTCTATCACTAATGATTAAAAATTTAAACTTACTCCAATTTGAATTCTTAATACTTTAACACTTTTTAAATTAATTTTAATTAAAATACTTTTGATGTTAATTTTATAAAAACTAATTATGTCATAATATTTTTCATTAAATCATAAAATTAATTTTGCAAAAATAAATATCAAGTTTTTGAGAATTGATTTTCTATGATCAACTAATTTTTTTTGTTTGATAGTATGTGGTCAACCATGTATCATTTTATTATTAATTTTCTATAATATAGGAATTTAGTACAATATATGCTCTTTTATCTTTTTGCTTGATATTTTGTGATATTGTGTGGTTAACCACTGCAAAAATTAGTGAAATTTATATTCTTTAGTATATTTTTTATTTAGTTTTTTTATGGTCAACCATATATTATTTTATGGTCCGCCATATATTATGTCTTAGTTTATTATGTTTAAAAAGGATGATGTTATAAATATAAGTAATAACTTGGATCGGGAAAAAAGTTTCCATTACAATTTTTTTGGTTAACTATAAAGGTAACGTAATCTACAGATTGTAGGTTGGAGTCATCCCAAGAAGTTTTGAAGGCCATCTTTTTGTCCTTTGATCCTTTGTGATTGAACTTGAGCTTGGAGTACTCACATTTAATGTATCCTAGTTTCTTTCATTCATAGCAAGGGACCTCTTTGTTCTTCTTGCCATCATACTTCTTATTATTTCTTTGGCTTGAGAAGCTTTTTCTTTTCAAACTTCTTAAAACTTCTAGTGATCATTACTATTTCATCATCATCTTCACTAGATTCCACCAAGCTTTCATCTTCATTGGCTTTTTGTATAACCTTCAATACTATCCCCTTCTTCATTTCTTCTTTCTTTCTCTTTTCTCCTCTTTACTTTATAGTGAGCTCATGTGTAAGGATCTTCCTATTGAGAACCTTGGTTGAGAGAGTTGAGAGGTCTTGAGCTTCCTCAATTAAAGTGACTCCTAAATCCTTCTTAGGTAGGATTCTTAGAATAATATTATTCACTTCTTCCTTGGAAAAGTATTTTCCAAGTTTTCTAAGAGTAGTGAGAAGAGTATTGAGGCAATTTGTCATTTCAATTAGATTATTGAGGCTTCATCTTGAAGAGTTCATACTCATACATATAGAGTTAAACCTTCTTACTCCTCACTTACACATTGCCCTCATAATGGTTTTTAAGTGTGTCCTAAAAAAATTTTATGGATTGGCAATGTTGAGCTTTGCCACCTTCTTCTCTTCACATAAAGGCTAGCAAGATTGTCATGGTTTTTTTATTCTTATAGTTTTCTTCTTTTTGGTAATTATTCTATTACTTCTTGTAAGCACTATCAATGTACAAGTATATGTATTAAGAAATATTTGATGTCAATGCATAATAATTTCATCAATAAATTATGGTTATATTTAATTGTCCTTCATTGAAAAACCAATGATTATGTAACTTGCAGCTTCATGGTTTGCAATTCACACCCTATATGTGTTTGAACAAATTTGAAAGGTACATTTTGCATATAATTGACATCTAATTAGCATCATCAATATAATGTGTCAAGCTATGATAAAACTCATGGAATCCATGATATAATATAATATCCCACCACAAAGCTTTTGTGTTTGAGAACACTTTTAAAGGAGGGATAATTTGATAAGATGCTTTTGGAGGAGGGAAAGTCCAAGATGCTTTTAAAGGAGGGAAAGTCCAAGATTAAAAAATGAAGGAGCAGGCCAAATGGTCAAAATTTGCCTAAAACTAGGGAAACACTGGTTCAGGGCCAGTTTAAAAAAATTTGAATCGTGAACCAATGGTTTCAGTTCTGAACCACCAGTTCACATTTTCAAACCGAAAAAAAGTATATTATTTCTATCATTATTACTCTCTAAAATTCATACTACAACTAAATATTATTTTTATTATTATTACTTTCTATTATTATTATTATTATTATTATTATTATTATTATTATTATTATTATTATTATCTCATTTTTTTCAAAAAAAATTCTTTTCTCCTTAAATATATTATTTTCATTAAATCAAATGGTAAGGACAAATTCTTTGAAAGTTAGACATCAATTAATATACATCCCACATTGTACGAGTGTATATATTGAGAAATATTTGATGTCAATGCATAATAATTTCATCAATAAATTGTGGTCATATTTAACCGCCCTTCATTGAATAATCATTGATTCTCCAACTTGTAGCTTCTTAATCTGTGATTCACACCTTGTATATGTTTGAATAAATTTGAAAGGTACATTATGCATAGAATTGACATCTAACTAGCATCATCAGCATAATGTGATAGGCTATGATAAAACTCATGGAATCCATGCTATAATATAAATGTCCTACCACAAAGCATTTGTGTTTGAGAACAATTTTAAAGGAGGTATAGTTTAATAAAATGTTGTTGGCAACTCCAAGATTAGAAAATAAAAGAGCATCAGCGACCTCTACTTGAAACTTAACCTTAATAGGTGAGCAACAAACAGAAGCATGCACGGAGGTAGCCTTGCCTTGAACCGGCCCGGAACTGGTGAAGGCCTATTCAGGGCTAGTTCAAAAAAATTTAAATCGACAGTTTCGGTTTCGAACTATCAGCTCACAATTCCGAACCAAATATATATATATATATATATATATATATGTATGTATGTATGTATGTATGTATGTATGTATGTATGTTATAACCCAATATTTTAAATTATTAAAATTTATTTTGGGATATGTAGTGTTAATAATATTTTAAATTTTTATATATTATAATTATTGTGTGTAATTTAATTTTAGTGTGTACATGATTATTTATTCATTTATTAATATTATTGACGTTATTGTTGTGAATAGTATTTGTTTATTTTATTTTAAATATTTTATTACATAGAGGAATTTATATTTGGAAGTGATTATTTATTATTATTATTATTATTATTATTATTATTATTATTATTATTATTATTATGTGTGTGGGTATTTTTGTCTTTTCCTATTTTAATAAAAAAAATATGTACAAAAGCTTTTTTGTTTTTCCCTTTTCCTTCCTCCCTCTCTTTCCTCTCCCCTTTCCTTTCCTTCCTCTTCTTCTTCCTGCATTTTTCATAAAGACATCAAGCCTCACGGTGTGCCACCCTAAGCCACCGCCAGTGCCACTAAGTCACCACCCAAGCTTCACCCCTTCCTCCCTCCACCTCCTGCCAACGTCAATTTTCCCTTTCCTCCCCTATTTTCAGCGAAACAGAACATGGCAGCAGCAACATCAATTCAACACCAACGACAATTCTGGCAATTCCAGCTCGAGTTTCCAGGCTTAATTGAATCCTCTTGGCCTAGGCAAACTTGCTTTTAGCTCGGTTCAAGCTTAGGATGATCGAATTTTGAGTTTTCTTCAAGTTTTAGTTTAGGCCAACTTTGGTTTTTATATTTTTTTAGCTTGATTTTCTGTGATCCAGGCTTAATGCCTTTACAAATGTTTTTGTGTGTAACTTAAGTTATTCAAATATATTTTTGTTTGAGTTTTTTGAATTATTTTGATTTTTGGTGTTTTGAGTTTTCTAGCAAGTCACTGTTCCGGTGATCCTCGCCAGAAAATTTTTATATTTTTAATAAATTATTTAAATTATATTTTATGAAGGAAGTATATGGAAATTGTGATCCGATTATTTATTATGAATTTTGGAAAGTTTATGTTAAAAATTAATGTTTAGAAAAATTAATATAAATTAGTAAATTTGGTGTTTTAATTGAAATTGTTGTTAATTAGTATGTTTTGAATAACTTTGGAATAATAAATAGTATTAAAATAATTTTTATGAATTATTTACTATTTTTAACTAATTAATAATAATTTATGAAAATATGTTCAAATAATAATTGTATTTATTGTTTTTGCAATTCAATGAATTTTTAACTATTTTTATTACATATTTGAACTATTTAAATAATTATTTGTGAATTTTACTATTTAATTTCAAATAATTGAAAAATGGATTTTTATTAATATTATATAAATTATTTGAGATTTATTAACTAATTTGAAAAATAATTAGCTTTCAGGAATTTATTATTTAAATAACTTGAATTGATGTATTTTATTGATTTTTTATGCTTTTTAATGATTTTTAATATATTCTTATTAAATTATTGATTGTTGCGTATTTTAGTTCTCGATTGGGTGAATTGTGAAGTTTGAGGGGCAACCTGAGAAGTTGTGCATTTGCGATATTTGAAGTACGTTTACTTGTGGGATCGACTCTACTTTCAGTATATATATATGCTTTGTTTTACTGAGGAGACTGTCGATTTTTGGTAGAATTCTCATAAAACGTGACGTCGGGGTCGATCTTGAGTTTTTGGTTTTGAGATTGAGTCGTGTCCTATATCGAGTCTTCTTTAGAATTCCCAGAAGTATAAAGTTAGGGATTTATTATGATATTGTTATTATTATTATATTTTTCTATAGTTGTGCCGAGACCGAGGTCTATCAGACCAGGCCAGTCGAGTCTGTTTAGAGGAGTGCAAAACTATGAGTTATTATTTTATATATATATGCATGTAGAATACATAATTATGAACATCCATGTTTTTATAATGTATTTAAACATGAATTATTTGACCAAATGATTATATAAATGTTTGTATACTTTTGGTATATTTTTGTATATATTTAATATATATGTGACATATATGTTTGGTATGTTTTTAGTATATATTTGGTATATCTTGGTATATAATTGGTATATATTTTGTATATGCTTAGTATATGTTTGGTATATAAGTGGTATATTTCTTTAAAAATGGATGTGATCATGTTTGAATTATGCACGTTATTATTTTTAATAATTATAAAATTTATTTGAAAGATATCAATAGAACGTGTTACCTAGTGGGTTGCACTAGGACATTGTACCTACTAGTGCGTTAGATTTTAAGGTTGAGATTATGAAATCATTTGATGTGAAAATTGATTATTTGATTATTGAGAATTATGGTGAGAGAGTAGTGTGATTGTGGGAGCTCGGTTGACCTAGTATCTTAGGCCAATCACACTGATAGTGAAACTGCGGGAGTTCGGTTGACTTAGTGTCTCGAGGCCAGTCTACTGTCTAAAAAGGAAAAGAGAATTATTTTGGAATTAAGTAAGCTTGTTGGCTAATGAGATTTATTGATCAAGGTTGCGAATATTTTAGGGTTCTACTTTGATCCTTCTTTTAAATAAACTTTTTCTGCATTTATTATTATATAAAAGTGGATTTTAGCATCTATGTTAAATGCATGTATATATATATTTATATTGGTGCTTAATTGTATATGACCTTAGGTTGTATGTATATATATTATAATAATTCACTTAATGAGGTCTAACTCCCCTAAATAATTTTTTTACAGGATCTTCTTCTTCTTCAAACCTCCCTCATAGTACTATTCACCAGACTCTTTCCTCCTTGGCTGATTTATATAAATACTAAACTGTTGTTTTCTTATATTTTAGTAATCACTATAGTAGTAACGTTATTATAGTAGTATCATGTTGTATTATTATAACCTTGCACCTAAATTTTATATGAAAATATTTTTATTAGGATATGATATATAAAATTTGCTTTTATATTAAATAAAGTTTTAATTATGGCATATTTTATATTATTATTGCATGTGTTTTTATTTTTAAGGCTTGCTACGAATTCCGGATTCGAAAGAATTCCCATTCCCTAGCGTCGGTTAAGACTCCTTATTTTGGGTCATGACAAAGTTAGTATCAGAGCCTAGGCTTTTAGTGTTATGGACCTAGATTATCATAGTTGTGTTTTCTTTGAAATTACTGTAGTAAATTAAGTTTGATCATGTATTTGATAAGTCTTCTTTGCTTTTAGAATTCTGCATAACCGTTGGGGTGTTTGTTTGTTATCTGTTGTTGTCCATTTTTTCTGAATCTCATTGGTTTTGTCTTTTTAGAATGAGGAGGTGAGCGCCTATTGCTCCACCGATCGTTGAGGTCGAGGATGATAAGTCTTTTCAAGATAAGGTTTTACCTCTAGAGTCACTAGCTAGGTGTAGAGGCAGAGGCAAAGGTAGACCTCGAGGAGCGGCAAGTCGCCATAGGCAAAGAGATCTACAGGATGAGGAACCTGTAGAGCCAGAGTTTGAGGAAGTTATTATACCTCCAGTTGCACCACAGATGCAACCTATTTATCAACATGGCATGTTTGACCTTAAGGCAACATTATTTTATGCCATAGTTAGTAGCATATCATTTGATTGGACTACAGATCCTTTAGATTTTCTACATGCCATTGAGATGAGGACTCAGACTGCTCACACTGAGTATCAGCAGATCATGATAGTCAAGTTGTCTATCGAGGGACTAGCCCTGGATTAGTTCCTTCAGGTCATCCAGCTGCATATGATGACACTCACTTGGGCTTAGTTCTGAGAGAGGTTTATGAGACACTTTTGTCCAGAGCATATACGGATGAGCTACAGACTTTGACTGATGAGTATCACCAGAGTTGACAGATTAATAGAGGACTACACCAAAGAATTCCTTAGATTGGGTCAGTATGTAGAGGACTTGATTAGAGATCAGTACGATGTATGCTACTAGACTAGGTTCTGTATTTGCTAGGATGCCTACTACAGCCCTTACTCTTGAGTCGGTGATAGAGTTGGCTAAGGAGATAGAGCTCATATTGGTTAAGCAAGGAGTTATGCTTGATTATTATTAGTTGGGAGGTGTTTAGTCAAGAGGATTTCAAAGAACACTATTCTAAACATTTCATATTGGCTCTAGCAGTCATTAGAGAGGATCTTATCAGAGAACCAGAGACCTAAGCAAAGAGTTCACAAGAGTTGCAAACATGGTCATGGTGGACCGCATAAACCTATCAGATTTAGCTCTAGAGCTACTAGTAATAGCAGTGGTAAGAGTTCAGGTTATGATAGTACGGGATCAGCAGCCAGTGCTTGTCAAATGTGTAGGAGAGTCCATCAGGGATCGTGCTACATGACTCATAGAGCTTGTTTCAAATGCGGATAGATAGGACATTTTGCTAGAGTGTGTCCTTATTCTGGTTATTAGCAATAATTTTTCGCAGTAGTCTATTACCAATTCAACTCTAGCTCCTTATCAGTTACCTCCAGCTCAATATCCGAATACAACATAGCTTATAGCCCAGCAGGGGCATGGTAAAGGTAGTAGAGGAGGTGCCATGGGTTTTGGTCAGACTTCCATCAGCCAATAGGGAGGTTAAGGTCAGGCTAGAGTTCTCACCATCACTTAGTAGGATGCTCAGACATCCAATGCCATTGTTGTAGGTATACTTCCAGTCTGTTACTTGGATGCTAGAGTTTTGATTGATCCAGGTGCCATACATTCTTTCGTGTCCCCTATTTTTTCTTTGAAGTCATGCTGGCAAGCTTTGAGGATGGCTTTTCCTTTATCTGTCACCACTCCTCTAAGCGATTCATTAGACACTGACATTGTTCTTTCTAGTTGTCCAGTATTAATAGGAGGCAGAGAATTTCCAATGGAATTAGTGTTGTTGGATGTGATAGAGTTTGATATGATCCTTGGTATGGATTGGTTATCTCATCATTATGTCATTATGGATTGTTAGAGTAAAGAGGTGATTTTTAGAATTCCATATAAATAAGAGTTTAAGTTTATGGGTGATAAGAGTTTTGTACCTCAGAATCTCATTTTCGTTATCACAATTAGGAAGATGCTGAGGAGAGGCTATCAAAGATACTTGGCACTTGTCAGGGATACTTCAATGGAGAAGTTATCTCTCACAGATGTTCTAGTAAATTGTGAGTTTCCTAACATTTTTCTGAGGAGTTGGTAGGTTTACCACCTCACAGAGAGATCAAATTCTATATAGATATGGTCCCAGGCATAACTCTTATTTCACTGTTGCCTTACAGAATGGCTCCTGCAGAGCTGATAGAATTAAAGAAGTTGTTGCAAGATTTACTGGATAAAGGTTTCATTAGACCTAGTGTTTCTCTTAGGGTGCACCAGTCCTATTTGTTAAGAAGAATAATGGTACATTGAGATTGTGCATTAATTATAGAGAGCTGAATAAGGTGATAGTGAAGAACAAGTATCCTCTTCCGAGGATAGATGATATGTTTGATTAACTTCAGGGTGCATAGTTCTTTTCCAAGGTTGACCTGAGGTTGGGTTATCATCAGTTATAGATCAGTGAAGCTCACATTCCTAAAATGGCATTCCACACTCGATATGGTCATTATGAGTTTCTGGTGATGTCTTTCAAGTTGACTAATGCACTAGTTGCTTTTATGGATCTGATGAATATGGTGTTTAGATTGTTTATGGAACATTTTATGGTAGTCTTCATTGATGATACACTGGTGTATTCAAAGAGTATGGAAGAGCATGTATATTAATTAAGGATAGTACTGCAGACACTAAGAGAACATTAACTTTATGCTAAATTCTCAAAGTTTGATTTTTTGCTGGAGAGTGTTACATTCCTTGGACACGTGTTGTCTAAAGATAGTATTCAGGTTGATCTATAGAAGATTGAAGCAGTGTCTTAATGGCCCATATCAATATTAGTCATAGAGATTCAAAGTTTTCTAAGCTTGGCTGGGTATTATAGGAGATTTGTGTAGGATTTCTTGAGAAGTGTAGCTCCTATGACTCACCTAACTTAGAAAAACTTGAAGTTTGTGTGGTCATATGCTTATGAGAATAGTTTTCAGTTACTGAAGGAGAAGTTGACAACAGCTCCAGTTCTGACTTTGCCTAATGGAGTAAACAAGTTCATTGCATATTATGATGCCTTCAGAGTCAGCCTAGGTTGTGTGTTGATGCAGAATGGTAGGGTGATAGCTTATGTTTTGAGGTAGTTAAAGAAGTGCGAGCAGAATTATCCTACTCATGACCTAAAGATGGCTACAGTTATCTTGTCTCTCAAGATTTGGAGACATTATCTGTACAGGGTGACTTATGAGATTTTCATAGATCATAAGATCCTGAAGTACATTTTTCAGCAGAGAGATATGAACTTGAGGCAAAGGAGATGGCTAGAA
The DNA here is from genome assembly GCA_947683625.1 of Mallotus nudiflorus. NCBI lineage: Eukaryota > Viridiplantae > Streptophyta > Magnoliopsida > Malpighiales > Euphorbiaceae > Mallotus > Mallotus nudiflorus. Next base: position 7,185,850 of record CANTUR010000201.1, on the reverse strand, counting down.
CTTCTAAAGGCTTATGACTATGATATTCTTTATCATCCAGGCAAAGCTAATATGGTAGTAGATGCTTTGAGTAGGAGGTCCTCGGGTAGTCTTGCTCACATTAGTTTGGAGAGGAGACCTTTGATCCAAGAGTTGCATGAGTTAGTGGATCAAGGTTTGATAATGAAGATTAGTATATCAAGTGGACTACTAGCTCAGTTCAGAATCAGATTAGTGTTTAGAGATAGGATTAAGGCAACTTAGAGCTAAGATCTTATTCTAGCAAAGCTTAAAGAGAATGTTCATGAGGGGAAGTTCATTGATTTTACACTTGATGATGAAGGTGTTTTATGGATCAGTGGTAGATTATGCATTCCTAATATGGATAATATGAGAGAAGAGGTCCTAGAAGAGGTGCATTCTACAACTTATAGCATACATCCAGGTGTTACTAAGATGTACCACAGCATCATAAATTTGTACTAGTGGAATGGATTGAAGAAGGATGTAGCTGATTATGTTTCCAAGTGCTTAACATGTCAGCAAGTGAAAGCTAAGCATCAGAAGCCTTCTGGGAAGCTTCAGCCTCTTCCTATTCCTGAGTGGAAGTGGGAGAAAGTTGCTATGGATTTCATGGTAGGGTTACCTCGTTCGAAGGATGGATACGATTCCATTTGGGTGATTGTGGACAGGTTAACCAAATTAGCTAACTTCTTACTAGTTAAAGCTACTTATTCTATAGCTAAGTTGGCTAAGCTATATGTTAAACATATTGTGTGCCTTCATGGAGTGCTTGTTTCTATTGTATCTGATAGAGGTTCAGTGTTTATCTCATGATTTTGGTAGAAGTTGCATGAAGTAATGGGCACCAGACTTGATTTCAGTACTGCTTTTCACCCTTAAACAGATGATCAATCTAAGAGGACGATCTTGACACTTGAGGATATATTGAGGATGTGTGTATTAGACCTTGGAGGTAGCTAGGACGATCATTTACCGCTAGTAGAGTTTCCTTATAATAACAGCTACCATAGCAGTATTGAAATGGCACCGTATGAAGCGCTATATGAAAGTAAGTGTAGATCCCCTCTATATTGGGATGAGATTGGAGAGAGAGAATTTACTGTGAAAAGAGTCCTAGAGGGGGGGTGAATAGGACTATCAAATAAAAATGAGAAATCAAAAGAATTCTTTACAATAATTGAACGAATGTAGAGAAGGAAGAATGAAGAACACGAAAATTTAAGGAGTTCGAATTCAATAACAATCCTACGTCTCAACCTAACTTATCCCTAAGTTAGGATTTTTAATCACCCACAATCTAATTCATAAGATTGAAATTACACAAGAGTTTTATGGCTCACTCTTATAACCTTACAAATTGAGTTTTCAAGGCTCACTCAAAAAATCAAATCCTAAGTATTTTAATAAACAACACTTAAAATAATTCCTTTCGAGATAAATCTCACTTCCCTTCTAATATATCCCAAGATTTAAAATCAAAAGAAATTATATTTCTAACATACAACCAACTCTCATAAGAGTTACACAAATAAAGAATTGTTTAAGAGAATTTGAGAGCTTAATTGAAAGCTTCAGAAAGAAAGAATGATAACAAGTTTCTTAACTTTCATTAAGCTCTTAAGGTTTTTATATAGAAAAACACTCAAAAATATAGTTGTTGGAGGTGCAAATAATGTATTCAACATCTATATTTTGAATTCAATGTTTATAATTTTGAATTATTGAAGGTGATGTTGTCAGACAACTATGCATGGATTAAAACCATAATTGGCTATTAAATACATTTGATTTTGCCCACACTTTCTTCATAAAATTTTTATATATTTGACTTATCTTTACATATCATTTTAAATGACCTCAATTAGACTTATGTAGCTCAATATATGTCCAAAATACTAAGTGTTGTGTAATCTAAAATGTAGACTATTATTAGACAGCTATACTCAAGTTGAACCCGTGATTTTATATTGAAGAATTTTGAATTTACCCAAAATTTCTTTATCAATGTTGTAAATATTTGACTTAGCTTTCCATATCATTTTGAATCACCTTAATTAGACTTCTGTAGCTAAATATATGTCCAAAATACTAAGAATTATGTAATCTAACATGTATACTGCTGTTAGATAGCTATACACAAGTTGAACCCATAATTTTATATTGAAAACATTTGAATTTGCCTAAATTTCTTCATCAAATTGACTTATTTTTTCATATCATTTTGAATCACCTCAATTAGACATCTGTAGCTCAAGATATGTCCAAAATACTAAGAGTTGTGCAATATAAAATGGTAGCTGCATATGTTGATTTCAACTTAATATTTTCATACCCAAATGAACTTGTATTTTGACAAGTAAGCTCAATTCAGAAAGCTCAAGATGTCTATTTCAAATGTGAAGAAGATAACTTTCTCATTATAAAGTTCTAAGGTCAAAAGCCTCCTTGAATCTTAGAGGTCAAATTAGTGCAAGATAATCATACTTCATTTTAACTTCCAATGGATTCCTAACTTATACACACTTAAACAAATAAATTAAATGCTTAAAATTAAGTTTGTTAAAATCAAAATTAAGATTGATTATTGCTAAGGTCAACAGACTAGACCTAAGATTATTTAGGATGCAGCGAAGAAGGTTGTTATAATCAAAAGGAGATTAGAGACTGCAACTAGTAGACAGAAGAGCTATATGGATTTGAAGCGCAGAGATGTGGAGTTTCAAGTTAGAGACTATGTGTTTCTGAAGGTGTCTCTGATGAAGGGTGTGATGAGGTTTGACAAGAAGGGGAAATTAGCATTGAGATATATTGGATCGTTCGAGATTCTAGAGAGAGTGGGCATGGTTGCATATCGGTTGGCTTTGCCTCCGAATCTGTCTCAAGTGCATCCTGTGTTCTATATCTCGATGATGAGGAAGTATATATCAAACCCTTCACACGTGTTACAGCTTGAGAGTATGGAAGTGAATGAAGACCTGACATAAGAGGAGGAGCTAGTCACGATAGTGGACTATTAAGTTCATCAATTGTGTTCAAAGCAGATCCTGATAATTAAGGTGTTATGGAGGAGCAATAATGTGGAGGAGCACACATGGGAGACTGAGGCTGAGATGCGAGTGTATACCCTTACCTTTTTCCTCGATAAATTCCTATTTTCTGTACTTTTATTTAAAAATTCGAGGATGAATTTTTATAAAGAGAGAAGATTGTTATAACCCAATATTTTAAATTATTAAAATTTATTTTAGGATATGCAGTGTTAATAATATTTTAAATTTTTATATATTATAATTATTATGTGTAATTTAACTTTAGTGTGTATATGATTATTTATTCATTTATTAATATTATTGTCATTATTATTATTAATAGTATTTATTTATTTTATTTAAATATTTTATTATGTAGAGGAATTTATTTGGAAGTGATTATTATTTCAAAATATTATTATTGTTCTTCTTTTTTTTTTCTTATTATTATTATTATTATTATTATTATTATTATTATTATTATTATTATTATTATTATTATTATTATTATTATTATTATTATATGTGTCTGGGTTTTTTTGTCTTTTCCTATTTTAATAAAAAAAAATATGTATAAAAGCTTTTTTCCCTTTTCCTTCCTTCATCTCTTTCCTCTCCGCTCCACTTTCCTTCTTTTTCTTCTTCTTATTGTGTTTTTTGCAGAGACACCGAGCCTCACTATGCGCCACCCTGAGTCACTGCCAGTGCCACCGAACCACTACCTAAGCTTCACCCCTTCCTCCCTTCACCTCCGCCGATGTTAAGGGTAAGGAAAAACTGATCGAATTAAAAAATCAAACCGCATTAAGTCGGTTTGATTCCTATTTTTTATGATTTGTAACTTTTGGTTGGTTAATCGAACTGACTAAAAATCAAAATTTGTTAATAATATATATTTTTTATAACTAAAATATCTCATTAGAACACATGTGGTCAAGTGGTGAGTTGTTTATATACCTTTCATAAGGTTGTGGGTTTCGAACCCACAACCTACAAAATTTTTATAAAATAAAAGAAAGCCAAAAGTGCCTTGTCTAGGATTCGAATCGAGGTCTTAAGGGAGAAAAGACATATACATAACCATCATACCACTCAAAATCCTTTATTTTTATTGTTTCTTAGAATTTATTTATATTAATCAGTTAACCGAATTAACCGACTAAAAATCGACTTAATACGTCGGTTTTGGTTCAGTTTTAATTTTTTAAAAATTTTTAAAACCGAACCAAATTGAAACCAACCGATGCTCACCCCTAGCCGACGTTAACTGTCCCTTTCCTCCCTCATTTTCGGCAAAACAAAACAAAACAACAACAGCATTAACTCAATGTCGGCGACGATTCTGGAGGTTCTAGCTTGAGTTTTTAGGCTCAATTAAATCCTATTGGTCCAAGCAAGCTTGCTTTCAGCTTGGTCCAAGCAAGCTTGCTTTCAGCTTGGTTCAAGCTTAGGACGACCGAATTTGAGTTTTCTTCAAGTTTTAGTTTACGTCAACTTTAGTTTTTATATTTTTTTAGCTTGATTTTCTGTTATTCATGCTTAATATCTTTGTAAATGCTATTGTGTGTAGCTTAACCTATTCAAATATATATATTTTTTTATTTTTTCTAATTATTTTGATTTTTAGTGTTTTGAGTTTTCTGGCGAGTCATTGTTCTGGTGACCCTCGCTGGAAAATCTTTATATTTTTAATAAATTGTTTAAATTATTTAGATTATAGTTTGTGAAGGAAGTATATGGAAATTGTGATCTAATTATTTATTAGTTTATGTAAAAAAAAATAATTTTTGGAAAAATTAATATAAATTAGTAAATTTGGTGTTTTAATTGAAATTATTGTTAATTAGTATTTTTTGAATAATTTTGGAATAATAAATAGTATTAAAATAATTTTTACGAATTATTTACTATTTTTAACTAAATAATAATAATTTATGGAAATATATTCAAATAATAATTTTATTATTTAATTTCAAATAATTGAAAAATGGATTTTTATTAATAGTATATAAATTATTTGAGATTTATTAACTAAATTGAAAAATAATTAGCTTTTAGGTATTTATTATTTAAATAACTTGAATTGATGGATTTTATTGATTTTTTATGGTTTTTAATAATATTTAATATATTATTATTAAATTATTGATTGTTGCATATTTTGGTTCTCAGTTGAGCGAATTGTGAAGTTCAGGGGCCCAACCCTAGAAGTTGTGCATTTGTGATATTTGAAGTATGTTTGATTGTAGGATTGGCTCTCCTTTCAGTAGAGAAACATCCGTTTTATTAAGAAGATTGCCAAATTTTTAGTAGAATTCTCGTAAAAAGTAATGTCGGGTCGATCATGAGTTTTGGTTTTGAAATTGAGTCGTGTCCTAGATCGAGTCTTTTTTTAGAATTCCTAGAAGTGTAAAGTTAGGGATTTATTCTAATATTGTTATTAATATTATATTTCTCTATACTTGCATCGAGATCGAGGCTTATCAAACCAGACCAGTAGAGTCTGTTTAAAGGAGTACAAAACTGTGAGTTATTATTTTATATATACATTGCATGTAGAATACATAATTATGAGCATCCATGTTTTCATAATGTATTTAAACATGAATTATTTTACAAATGATTATGTATATGTTGGTATACTTTTGGTATATTTTAGTATATATTTAATATATATGTGACATATATGTTTGGTATATTTATAGTATATATTTAGTATATATGTGACATATATGTTGGTATATACTCAGTATATTTTTTATGTACACTCAGTATATATATTTGGTATATTTTGATATACAATTGGTATATTTTCGTATATGTTTGGTATATATTTGGTATATAAGTGGTATATTTCCTTAAAAATGGATGTTATCATGTTTGAATTATGCATGTTATTATTTTTAATAATTATATGATTTATTTGAAAGATATCAGTAGAACGTGCTACCTAGTAGGCTGCACTATGACTTTGTACATACCAGTGCATTAGATTTTAGGGTTGAGATTATGAAATCATTTAATGTGAAACTTGATTATTCGATTATTGAGAATTGTGGTGAGAGAGTGGTATTATTGCAGGAGCTCGGTTGACCTAGTGTTTCGGAGCCAATCACACTGACAATAAGACTGCGAGAGCTCAGTTTACTTAGTGTCTTGAGGCCAGTTTACTGTCTAAAAATGGAAAAGAGAATTATTTTAAAATTAAGTAAGCTTGTTGGCTAGTGAGATTTATTGATTGAGGTTGCAGATATTTTAGGGTTCTACTTTGATCCTTCACTTAAATAAACTTTTTCTACATTTATTATTATATAAAAGTGGATTTTAGCATATGTGTGAAGTGCTTGTATATATATATTTATATTGATGCTTGACTGTATATAACCTTAGGTTGCATATATATATATATTATAATAATTTACTCAGTGAGGTATCACTTCCCTCAATAATTTTTCTATAGAATCTTCTTGTTCTTCAGACCTTCCTCGCAGTACTATTCATTGGACTCTTTCCTCCCTAACTGATTTGTATAAATACTGAAATGTTGTTTTCTTGTATTTTTGTAATCATTGCAGTAGTAGCTGTAATAACCGGAACATTTTTAAACTATATATATATATATGTAAATATTGAGGTTTCAACAAAATTAATTATTTTTATTGTATATTGTTATAATTGTGAGATTAAAATTATTATATTTAAGTATTAAATTTAAAATTTTATTCGAGAACTAAAGATATTATTATTTTTACATCATTTTAATTTGCGCACATACTTTATTATTTTAATTGTCCAAATATTTATTTATAGCATTATTTTACTAGAGTTAGTATTATTATTGTTGTTGTTGTATATATATATAGATATATGTGTGTGTGTGTGTTTGTGCATTACTTTAACTATTAAATATATGTATATATATAGTACTTTTTCAAACCAAAAAAAAAAAAAGTTGGTCAAAAATTTTTTTTTCTTCTCTCTCGGTACAAAAAATTTTTCTTTCCCTTCCTTGCTGATTTTTTTTTCTTTTCTTCCCCTGCTGCTACCTTCTTTTCTTCCACCAGCAGCAACCATCTCCTTGCTTTGCCATCTTCCTCAACTGCTTCTTCTCCTCCTTGCTGTCCCTACACAACAACAGCCTCCCTCGCTAGTAGCAGTAGCAGCACGTAGTGAAGTAGTGCCAAACAACAGTAACGGACGTAGCAGCAGGTCTGGTAGTGTGAGGCAACAGCAATCCAGCAACTCTGGTTCCTCCAGTAGTCTATTCTGCATCTAGATTTCTGTTGTAAGTGAGTTTTGGGTTAGTTAGTTAGAATTGTTGTAGTTGATTTCTGGTTGATTTTAGTTAGTTTTCAGTTTGATTTTTAGTTGTTTAGAGCTGTTGTTAGTTGATTTAGTTGATTTAATATTTTTGTTGATTTTTATTATATTTACTAATTACCCAGAATTTTATTTTAATTATGTGGTTAATTTTTGAGTTGATCTATACTTATATTAGTGGATCTAAATTAATTGGGGTTAATTTTGGTTAATAGTATATCAAAATTAATTTAGATTAATTAAATTGATTTTTATGGAATTTTTGTATATTTATTTAGGTATTTTAAGTTTTATGTATAGTTTGTTAATGTGATTAATTAACTATTTTTGGTTGATTATTGGAGTATATTAGTGTTAGTATTATGTTAGTAATTTTAGTAGTTATAAAATGATTTTGTTAATTTATCTAATATTTTTAGAAAATTTTTATATTATGTAAATTTGATATATTGGGTAAATGGTGTGTTTTGTAGATATTATAATCAAATGCTATGTTTTAATTAGTTTTTGAGACAAAATGTGGTATTAAAATAATTTTTATAAATTATTTATTGTTTTGTGGGTTGAAAGTGTTTTTAATTAAAATTATAGTATATTTAAATTAGTTGGGCAATTACAGCTTGCATTTGACTATTTTATATTGGATATTTGGAAAGTTGGATTGTTATTAATATTACATTATTATTGGAAATTTTATTAAATTATAGTGGAAAATAATTTTATTTAGTGTTTTAAGAATTAAATAAATTCTATTATGATTTATTATTAATTTTTTTTTATTTTTAGTGATTTACTAAATTAATATTTAGTATTTGCTATTTGTATATTTTTTGTGAACCTCGGTTGGGAATTGTGTAGTTTGGGATTCCAACCTGAGGTGTTATGCCACTGTGAATTTTGAAGTGTGTTTATTTGCAGGGTTGACTCTACTTAGGTAGAGGGATGTCCGTTTTACAGAGAAAACTCTGCCGAATTTTTGGTAAATTTCTTGTAAAACATAACACCGGGTCAATCCTAAAATTTTTAGGAACTCTAGAAGTTAGGTTTCTATTTTCTGATTGTCATTTCCTTTTCTGTCTTTTAGCTGCCCCTCCAGTCGCGTCTACCAGTCGAGGTCGGACACGACGTGCCAGAGGAGCACCTTTATCCTGTAAGTTAATATTTGATTTGAGTGTCAGATTTTTAATCTAAATTATATTAAATTCTTATGAATTTAATTTATGAGATTCTAGTCAGCATTATTCATAGGTTTTTGCATGATATAATTTTATAGTTGATTTATTTTATCTTATTTATTTATTTATTGTTATTTATTGTAATTTTCATTGTTTAATTTATTTTCTTTTATTTTTTAAATAAACCATGGTAGAACGGGCTATCTGATGGGTTTCATCAGGACCGTGTGTGCACCGGTAAAATATGTGATTATTTAATTATATTACTAGGGCCGAAGGTCTAGTGATACTTTGCTCTCAGACACCGCCAGTAATATAATATTTGTTTATTTAATAAATACTGGGGTCGAAGGTCTGATGATGCTTTGCTCTTGGACACCGCCAATATAATTTGAATTAATATTATTAAATCACTGGGGCTGATGGTCTGGTGATGCTTTTCTCTCGGACACTGCCAGTGATATTAGATTAAGAGATATGACTATTAAAAATTTATAAATCGAGTTCTACCAAAATTCTTATACTGAAACGTCTTTAAAAGACATTTAAATATATATTTCTTCTCTTTTAAAAAAATGGATTTATTATATGTATATCTGATGGTTTAAATAAAAATTATATTATAATATATTTTCATAAAAAAAAATTATTTTAATGAGGTTTTCAAACCGCATTCATTCCTTTATTAACTTACTCAGTGAGGTCTGACTCCCCTCAACTTATTTTTCTTTCAGGAGTTTAGGAGTTTACTGTTAGACCTACTTCTCTTCGCCGTGTAGCTTCGTCATCAGCTATTCTACGTAAGTCTATTTAGTTGTGTTGTATTTACTTTCGTGTACCGCAGTAGAGAAAATTGTACAACTGCATACTTTATTTAGGATTTCATGTATTTATAAGTTATGTATTGAGATTCTATTTGTATAACTGAAGTTTATGTATTTATGCATTGATATTATGGTTTAAATTATATTAAGAAAAATCAGTTTGATAATGTGCATTGTGATTTTATTATTTATTGTAAGGTTTCAAAGTTTAAATATTCTGTGATTTTTTTTCTTTTAAGGCTTACTATGGGTTTTAGTAGCTTTATGCTTTCCCATTCCCTAGTATCGGTCACGTGCCCCTGGGTTTAGGTCGTGACAGTAGCATTATTGTAGTAGTAGTGTGTTGTATTATTAGAACCTTGTACCTAAATTTTGTATGAAAATATTGTTATTATGATATGATATATAAGATTTGCTTTTGTATTAAATAAACTTTTAATTCTAACATATTTTTAAATTATTATTGTATGTGTTTTTATTTTTTAAGGCTTGCTGCGGGTTCGAGATTCAAAAGAATTTTCGTTCCCTAGCACTGGTCATGACTCCTCGTTTTGGGTCGTGACAATATTTATATAATTTTTTATTATTATTACTCTATAAAATTCATACTACTACTAAGTATTATTTTCATTATTATTATTACTACTACTACTCTTGTTATATCCTAAATTTTAATTAATTATTAATTCAAGTGTGGGATTATTTAGTATTAATTATTATTTAATTATTTATAAGATTATTATATTTTGGTGTAGTTTTATTTAATTTTGATTAATTGTTATATATATATATATATATATATATATATATATATATATATATATATATATATATATATATATATATATATTTGGGGGAGGGGGGGGGAGATTTTGATTTTAAAAATATTAGACATCAATTGTTAAGTATATATTAGACATAAATTAATAGACATCCCACAATGTACGAGTATATGCATTGAGAAATATTTGATGTCAACACATAATAATTTCATCAATAAATTGTGGTCATATTTATTCGCCCTTCATTGATTCTCCAACTTGTAGTTTCCTAGTCTGCGATTCACACCTTGTATGTGTTTGAACAAATTTGAAAGGTATATTCTACACAGAATTGACATCTAACTAGCATCATTAGCATAATGTGATAGGCTATGATAAAACTCATGGAATCCATGCTATGATATAAATGTCCTATCACAAAGCGTTTGTGTTTGAGAACAATTTTAAAAGAGGTATAGTTTGATAAGATATTGTTGTCAACTCCAAGATTCGAAAATAAAAGAGCATCAGTGACCTCTTCCTAAAACTCAACCTTAACAGGTGAGCAACAAACAAAAGCATGCACAAAGGTAGCCCTGCCCCGAACCGGCCAGGTCAAAATCAGCCCGGAACTGGTAAAGGTTGGTTCAGGACCAGTTCAAAAAAATTTAAGCTATGAACCAGCGGTTCCAGTTTCGAACTATCGGCTCACAGTTCTAAACTGAATATATATATATATATATATATATATATATATATATATAAAATTTTTTTATTATTATTACTCTCTAAAATTCATACTACTACTAAGTATTATTTTCATTATTATTACTCTCTATTATTATTACTACAACTACTGCTCCTCTTATAACCCGAATTTTAATTAATTATTAATTTAAGAGTGAGATTATTTAGTGTTAATTATATTTAATTATTTATGAGATTATTATATTTGGTGTAGTTTTATTTAATTTTGAATAATTGTTAAATATATATATATATTTTGGGGGAGATTTAGATTTTAAAAATATTAGATATTATTTTTAAATTTAAAAGATTATTATTTTGTAAAAAAAATATATAACCAGTTTTTTCTTTTTCTCTTTCCTTCTCTTCTTTTCTTTTTTTTTCTTTTTCTTTTTCCTTCCCTCCTTTTCTTTTTTTCTTTCTTCCTCTTTTTCTCTTCCTTCTTCCCCTGCACACATCCAACATTACCAACAGCCGTTATCGCCACATTGCTGCCTCCTCCACCTATTAGCACCCACCATCAGCAGCTACTCCTCTCCTCGATGATGCCACCACCCCTTCTTCTTTTCTTCATTCTCGGTTTCTCTCAACACCAGTTGGTTCAAGGGCTTGCCAGCGACGATTCTGGCAACCTCTGGGCATACCGTCAATCTTGATTGGAAGCTCTTCCTCCAGGCTTCATTTCTTCTCACTCAATTCATCCAGGAAACTCCGATAATGACCTTAATTTTATGATATTGTTTTTAGATTATTTTGACTATTTTGTGAAATTAAACTTGAATTTGATTTAATTAGACATAATTGCTTTGAGATTATATGTAATTGAGGTTGAAATCCAGCTAATGGTGATTTTTAATTAATTTTATGATTTTTTAAATTTTTCGGCTTTGGGTTACTATTCACTTAACTGCTCCCATCGAGAAAATTTTATATTTTTTATTAAATTCTATTAATTATGTAGAGTAAACTTTGTTAAGGACGTTTTGTGAAATTATGTATAGAAATTTAATTATGAATTTTTAAAGATTATGTATAAATATGTATTTTTGAGAAAATATTAGAAATTGGTGAATTATTTGATTTTAATTGAAATTGTTGTTAATTATGCTGTTTAGACTAATTTTTTATAAATAAAAGTATAGAAATATTATTTTTATAATTATTTTCCAATTATTAATAATTTAGTAGTTATTTTGAGAAATATATGAAAAATAAAGTTATTTATTATTTTTTAGCTTAAATGAGCATTTTATTATTTTTATGATAATAATAAGTGATTTTAATAATTATTTGCAATTTATGTTAATTTATTTGTAAAATGGAAATTTTATGCTATTAATGGATTTTATTAGCAAAATAATATTTAATAACTAGAATTTTATTATTTATTTGGAAAATAAATTTCTTTAACATTTTTATGATATATTTTGATGATTTGAGAAATTATATTATTTTATTGTGTATTTATGATACTGGTTATCGGTTGGGCATGAATTGTAATTTGAGGGCCCAACCCGAGATGTTGAACTTTAGGGATATTTGAAGTGTATTTTCATGCATGAATGACTCTACTTTTAGTAGAGAGATGTCCGTTTTGTAAATGAGACTCTGCCGAATTTTTGGTAGATTTCTCACAAAACGTGACATTGGGTCTGTGTTTGGTTTTGAGTCTTTTATTAAAGTCATGTCTTATATTGAGCTTTCTCTAAAAATCTAGAATATATTAGATTAGGATTTTTTTATCCTAATTATTTTTCTATAACTGCGCCGAGATTGAGACCTACAGGATTGAGCCGGTAGAGTCATTTTAGAGGAGCGTACTCCACCTGTGAGTTATTATTATATGTATGCATTGCAAGTAGAAACATTATTGGCATCCAAAATTTTTAATACATATAAATTTTATTATGATATGTTTGCATATATATATATATATATATATATATATATATATATATATATATATATAAGTGAATATTTATTTGTATAAATTGAATGTTGTTCGTATTTAATATATGATTTTATTATTGTATTTATGAAATGTTATTTTAGAGGATAGTTGTAGAACTTGCTGCCTAATGGGTTACACTAGGGTTGTTGTGCAACAGTACACTAGATGTTAGGCTATAATTTTTATTGATATGAGATATGATTAAATTGATTATTGAGATTTGTAGTGAGAGAGTGGTGTGATTGCGGAAGCTTGGTTGACCTAGTGTCTCGAGGCCAATCATGCCAACAATGAGACTACGAAAGCTCGATTGACTTAATGTCTCGGGGTCAATTTATTGTCCAAATTGAGAAGAGAAATATATTTGGAATTAATGAACTTGTTGGCTGGTAAGGTTCAGTGATCAAGGTTATAGAATATTTTAGGGTTCTACTCCAGTCCCCCACCTAAATTTTAATGCATTTATTATTGTTGTGAAATGTGATTTCTAGCATCTATATGAAAATGCATGTATACAATAAATAAATATAAATATATAATTATTATTATACTGATGCTTGAATGTCTATGTCCTTAGGTTGCATGCATATGTATAATAATGATTTACTCAATGAGGTCCGATGTCACGACCCAAAACAGGGGCCATGACCGGCGCTAGGGAACGGAAATTCTTTCGAATCCGGAACCTGTAGCAAGCCTAAAAATAAAACAAACATGCAATAATAACAATAACAATATAATATGCAACGGAAATAAAAATCATAATATTTTTCATATCAACTGGATTTAAATCAAATCTCATCCCATAGATATATAATCTTTTTAATACAAATCCAGTTTCAGTATAATACATCTCTTTAAATAAAATACATAAAATCCAATACTTTAATTCTCAACTACTGCAGTGTCTAGATAAAATAAATAAGACTCAAGTAGACAATTTACATAAAGAAGTCGGGGCGGAAGAAATCCGACCTGCTACTGAGGTCTGAAGAAGTTGACTCTCCTGAAAAATAGTCAACGGAGGGGAGTCAGACCTCACTGAGTGAATTACTATAATATATATACATACACACTAAGTGATAATGCATACAGTCAACAGTATATATAATATGTATATATACAGGCAATTGCACACAGATGCAATAAAATCATTTTTATGTATTTTATCTGAAAAACATCTTTTATGAAGGATCACATAGAACCCTAGAATAACGCAACCTCAGAAAATAGTGTTAAACAACACTCTAGTCATACAGGCTCACTTATTCCAAATATATCCACTTAATCCATTTGGACAGTAGACTGGCCTCGAGACACTAAGTCAACCGAGCTCCAACAGTCTGACTGCCAGTGTGATTGGCCCCGAGACAGTTGGTCAACCGAGCTCCAGCAATCACACCCACAAACCACACCTCACACATATCAATAATCACAATCAATCAATATCCACAATAAGTTAGTAATATAGCCTAAAGCTATAGGCGTACCGGTACGTACTCGGTCCTAGTGCTGCCCACTAGGTAGCACATTCTATTGATATCCTTCATCAATAAATAAATCATTCATTCACAATTAAATGATGCATGAATTTAAATAAAACAACAATATAAACCATATATATACCGAAAATATACCAAACATAAACCAGGTATATTTCGAGTATATATACGTCAAATAAATTCAATCAAATCATAAATTAAACTAAAAATATATTCAAAAACATTTTAAGTATATTTTATTTACAAAACACGTATATAATTTATATTATACCAAAAATAAACCAAAAATATACTTAATATAAACTTAAGAAATAATCAAATTATTTATGCATATTTAATCAACATAAAACATGCATTTCTAAATCATGCATTCCTAAGTATATATATATAGTATAGTAACTCACCTAGTGCGCTCCACGAGACAGGTCCGACAGGCCTGGTCCACTAGCTCTCGGTCTCAGCGCAACTAAACAAGAAATAATTAACTGACATCAGAATAATCCTAACAGAAATCCTAGAATTCGATCTAGAGTATTAAACACAAAATCAGAAATTAGGGTTCGACTGGATATCACGTTTTACGAGAATTCTACCGAAAATCCGACAGAACCTCCCCTGTAAAACGGACATCTCTCTACTCAAAAGAGTAGAGCCGACCCTGCAAAGAAACACACTTCAAAATACAAGCTCAACACAAATCCATAACCCCTCGGTCGGACTCCAGACTACAATCCACCGACCGGGGTCCACAAACACAGAATAATTCCAGATATACCAAAAATATCCTTAAATCACAGAAATACATTTTATACGTGGAAATTACATAATTAACCTTTAAACACCGTAAAAACCGAATAAAACTCATTTTATTAGAAAAACCGTATATTATATATATAATTGAAAATAATTCACGAAAAATAGTTTTAATTAGTTAAAAATACCAAATATTTTGTAGAAATCATTTTTATACCTTAAGTAACTATTAAAACCAATTAAATTACCTTTTTAACCAATTTAGGGTAAAATTACCAAAATACCCTTATATATATAAATATACTTAAATTACTTCAAAAATTCACCAAAAATTATACAATTATCCAAAATTAATTTTCTCAACATATTTATCAATAATATTAATAATTAAACCCAATTAACCAATTAAATTCAAATAAAAACACAATTAACCCTAATTTCTCAAAATCACATAAACTTCAATAATTCAAAATAAATACTTAGAAATTCATAAAAATTCCAAATAAATTCCTATAATTCATTTAAACACCTAATTTAACCATAAACCCCAATTTCATAATTTAAATAATTAATTTCCGAAAATTAGAAAATAATATTAAAATATTCAAAAATACCCAAAAATCCAAACAATCTCCAAAAATTCTACAACAATTCATACATGTAGATTGAGCTACTAGGAACAACATTTGTGAAGGAAGTTTTCATGAATCAATCAATTCGAAGCTCAAAAAAATCAAAAACCCTAATAGGCCGAAATTGAAAATTCGAAACCTAAGCAATTCTAGACCATTTAAGCTCAAACCAAAGCTAGAATCACACTCACCGGACCTCAAGGAGTCGATGAAGACCGGCGATGTCGAAAACGGTGGCCGGAATCGACGTGATCGACGGTGGATCGATTTTCGGCTTCTCCGGCCAAAATTGACTTCCAGGCATCGGAAACGGCTACCACAGGCGGTGGAAATGGTTGGGGAAGACAGTGGCACACCGGACGGCACACCCACGGTGAAGAAACGGCGTGACAGGCGTCCAGACGGCTAGGAGAATCGGTCGGGAGGAAGAAGAAGACTCGGGGGCAGTTTGGTAATTTTCCAATTCTTTTGTAATTTGACAAATTTTAATGTATATATGTATATATATATACTTTACACTATATAATAAAATAATATTAAATTACACACTTTAAATATACACCACACACATAAAATCTAATATTTTAATAATTTATACTAAATAAAAATAATTAAATAACAATAAAATTAATAAATAATTAATATAATATTAGGGTAATATTAAACCCTAATTAAATAAATATACACACACAGGCTTTATTTAGTAATTTAAAAATACGTATGAGTTCATGCAAGTCCGAAAATACAATTAAAATAATTAATATTAAAATATTTACGTGAAAATTTCCTCGAAAATGCAAGTCGTGGGAAAATTTTACGTAAAACACTGTAAATAATACACAGTAATTAAAATAGGTTTAAAATACATAACAACTCATAAAAATATCGTAATATATATACAAAAATTATTGACACTGCATATCCCGATACAGTGTAAAAATATTTTAAAAACATGGGATATTACATCCGACCCCCTTAATTATTTTTTCAAGATTCTTCTTGTTAGACCTCTTATAGTAGTTCCCTTTGCTGGACCTTGTCCTATTCGGCTGATCTATGTAAACTTTAAATTACTCTTTCCTTGTATTGCTAGACGTTGCATTAGCATTACATACTTGTTGTATTCTCTGGTTGTTATTATTGGTGGTTATGTATTTTGAATATTGTAAAATATTTTATTAAGATATTATTTATAGGAGATTCTTCTTCATTATTAAAATTTTTAATTTTGAGCATATTATGATTATATTTTATTTATTTTTATATTTTAAGGCTTATTACAAGTTCCGGATTCTTGAGAATTCTCATTTCCTAGCGTTGGTTATGACTTTCGGGTTTGGATCGTAACAACTCCTCTCTAATTATTATTGTTGTTGTTGTTATTACTATTACTTATTATTATTATTATTATTATTATTATTATTATTATTATTATTATTATTATTATTATTATTATTATTATTATTATTATTATTATTATTATTATTATTATTATTATTATTATTTCCTCAATTCTTTTCAAATTTTTTTATTTTCTCCATAAATATATTATTTTGATTAAATCAAATGGTAAGGGCAAATTCTCAGAGTACACTAGTCCTTAGCTCTTTTCATGTAGCTTAAAAAATTGAATATTTTTATTAATTCTTTGAATTATTTTAAGATGACAAGTAAAGATTTAGGGTTTATTAAAATTTAAGAAATGAGTTTATCATTTTGTTAAGTTATAATAATAAATTAGATAATTTTATTAAAAAATTTATATAAATAAATGAACAATCTAATTAATTGACGACGATCCAAGTAAGATCAATGCATGTTGTTAGTATAATGAAAAGTCAAATCATGAATTACATGGTCAACATTGCTAGAGGATTTGAGTATGTTGGATTTACAAAGAAAGATTTTTATAATGTTATTGATGTAGATAGACGGTCTAAAATATTAGATTTGGATGTTGAAGTTGCTCTTGGATACTTATCTACACTACGTGATATGGATCATGGATTATATTGTAGATATATTGTCAATAAAGAAAACCAACTTGGTAATATTTTTTAGGTATATTCAACTTCTTGAAATGGACTATTCATATTTTGGGGATGTTCTAATGTTTATTCAATATACAAGACTAATACCCATATGATGTCTTTTATTATCTTTGTTGGGATCAACCACCTATGCTCAACAATAGTATTTGGGTATGCTTGGATAGTTGATGAGACATCTGATAATTATGAATAGTTTCTATATATTTGTTTGCATACAATGGAGGGAAAAAAAGAAGAAGGTCAGAAATAGTAATTACTGATGGTGATCTAACTATGCATGAAGCAATAGACAATATATTTCCTGGAATTGTACATCATTTATGCTCTGACATATTGATAGAAACCTAAACTCAAACATTTGAGTGCCACGTTTTCAAAATGTGTTCCATCATTGCTTGATTAATAATATCATCATCTAGAGTTTTGAGAATTTGTAGAAGAATGCTATTGAAAAGTATAATAACAATACTTAAAAAAGAAAAATTGCATACCCATATCACATGCTAGCAAAAAAAAAATGAAACAAAATTAAAAGTTGGTAAAAATACTCTATAACTAATAAAAGTAATTAAAAATAAATCATTAGTACACCTAACAAAAGAAATATCAACATTGGCAAAAATAAAACAATCAATCTATTTAATCTTTTGTTTTTTTTACAAGAAATATCTTAGTGCATATATATATATATATATATATATATATATATATATATATATAGAAAGAATTTCAAAAAAAAAAATTGAATATACATATAATTAAGTGCCCAAATTAATATGAATTGTTCAAATTTAAAGATAATAAATTACAAAAAATGAAATAAATTAGAGAAATTAACTTAAGATGAACATGTATTTTTAGATAAATTTTTATTTAAAATAATTTTTATTTTAAAAATAAATGTAATTTCTAAAATTTCATTAAGAAAAATATTTTTTTCATTACATTGTTAATATCATCTAAAAATATTTAAATGATTTTATTAATTTCTATTAATGTTTTTGTAATACCCTACGTTTTATTTAAATAAAAATAATCATTTAATTTGCATTATTAGTAAATAATTTTAAATTATATTAAATAGTTGTTAATTAACTAGCTATATTATTATTATTATGTTATATCACTTGGGGATTTTAATTCATATGAGTGTTATTTCCTCATTATTTAAAAATGACATATAATATTATTATTTGCATTATTATTGTTATTATTATTTTAAAAACGACATAAAATTTATGGTTGTTTTATATGTGTTGCTAATACCTATATGTATAAATATATACATACAAATATTTAAGGTTCATAATAAATATAAGTTATTATAATAGTGTATGTATATTCATGTTTATTATAATAGTATGAGTATATATATGCACACACACACACACACACACACACACACACACACATATATATATATATATATATATATATATGGAGATACATGTGTGTATACATATAAAATATATACCATTAGAGTAATATACATTCACATACACCTATATTTACACACACACACACACACACACACACACACACATATATATATATATATATATATATATATATAGGTTATGATATAAAGTATATATATAAGTATATGTATAGATATATAAAAAAACAAAAAAAACAATGAAAAGAAGAAAGAAAGAAAGAAGAGCTTATTTACCAAAGACCAGCAGCACCCTCCCCTCTCATTTTGCCGTCACCATCCCTGCTCTCACTCCCTGCACTGTGCCGCCTCCCTAACCTCCTAAAAACCACCATTTCTGTTGTGGATTGAGCTACCTAGGTGCTGCTGTTGCTGCCTTCTTCTTCCTCACGAGACAACACCTTCTCCTCCTCGCACAGCAGCCCTGTACCTCCCTTCCTGCCCAACTTTGGTCCTCTGTCCGTGCTATCTCCTTGTTGTGTAGAGCTACCTTCATCGTCCCCATTTCCAGTGGTGGCACGTCCTCTTCTTCCTCTTCCAGCTGCCTTGCCGGACATTGAGTGCTCCTCACCCATTCTCTTCTTTTCCTCTCAAATTTTTTGATGTATCGGTAAATCTTAGGACTTGAGTTGTTGTTTATGGTTTGTTAAGGTTAGTTTTGTTTTTCCTTAGCAGTTTTGGGTGGATTATTAAATTTATACATATATTTTATTGAAATTATTTGATATTTAGTTGGTTTAATTGGTTGTTATTTGAGTTCAATTAATAATTAGGATAATTAAGGTTTTTTTTTATGTATTGATTGTTTTTAAGGTTTTAGGAATTTTGATGTTAATTATAAATTTTTGTAAATTTTGGGTAATTTAATTAATATTTTTATTAATTTCGAAAATTATTGTGAAAATTATAAAATTTTGATAATTGAGGTTATTATTAAACGTTATTAATTTTAGAACTTAAATTATAGTTTTTGTAATTTTTATACTATTTTTTATAAATATTTTTTAGGTTTATGTCAAATGTGAATTATTAGGCTAAATTATATTTTTTAGAGGAAATTAGTAGTTATTTATATGTTTTAATTATGTTAAGTTGTTTAATGTAGAGAAAATAATTTTTAGATGATTAAATAATTTTAAGGAATTTTTAGTACTAATAATACATTATGTAATTTATGTATTTAGGGGTAAAAATGTAATTTTACGCTAATTATAGTTAAACATATATTTTAGTTAGTTTTATTAATATTTAAGAGGTTTAGAGACTTTTTATAAATTAATTGATATTTTTTTTATTAAGTAATGTTAATTTTGAATATTAATTCCAAATATTATGTATATTTATAATACATTATTTGGTAACAAAAAAATTTGAATATAATGGTTTTAATTTAGGTTATAATTATACTTTGATAATGAAATGCAAATTGAGTTGTTAATTTTTGAATAATTGAGATTTTATATATTTTTAGTATATATGTATGTGTAATATGTATTTTTGGGAAAATAAATGATATCATTTCTTGGTGTTTTGTTGAGCTGTGATCTCGGTCGGGGTTAAGTGTAGTTTTAGAAGCCCGACTCGAGTGTGTATGTCTATGGTTATTAGAAGTGCGTTTTCTATGCAGATTTGGCTCTACTTTTGGTAGAGAGATGTCTATTTTACAGAGAAGACTCTGCTGAAATTTCAGTAGATTTTCTCGTAAAATGTGATATTCGTAATAATTTCTACCGTTAGTTAGGCTATGTCCTTGTCACGACCCAAAACAGGGGCCATGACCGGCGCTAGGGAACGGGAATTCTTTCGAATCCGGAACCCGTAGCAAGCCTAAAAATAAAATAAGTATGCAATAATAACCATAAAAATATAATATGCAGCGGAAAATAAAAATCACAAATATAACAATATCATCCATATCAACTGGATTAATTCAAAACTCATCACATCGCATATATAATCTCATAAATGTATAATCTTTATACAAATCCAGTTTTACTATAATACATCTCTTTAAAACAAATACATAAAATCCAATACTACTGAAAATCACAATTACTGAAAATCACAACTA
Organism: Mallotus nudiflorus; assembly: GCA_947683625.1. Taxonomy (NCBI): domain Eukaryota; kingdom Viridiplantae; phylum Streptophyta; class Magnoliopsida; order Malpighiales; family Euphorbiaceae; genus Mallotus; species Mallotus nudiflorus. The sequence goes on along the minus strand of CANTUR010000201.1, from coordinate 7,164,596 downwards.
CTGAAAATCATAACTACTGCAGTGTCTAGATAAAATAAATAAGACTCAAGTATACAATTTACATAAAGAAGCCGGGGCGGAAGAAATCCGGCGTATTGACCTGCTACTGAGGTCTGAGGAAGTTGACTCTCCTGAAAAATAGTCAACGGAGGGGAGTCAGACCTCACTGAGTGAATTACTATAATATATATACATACACTCTAAGTGATAATGCATACAGTCAACAGTATATGAGTAATATGTATATATACAGGCAAGTTCATACAGATGCAGAAAAATCATTTTATATATTTTGTCTGAAAATCAACTTTTATGAAGGATCACATAGAACCCTAGAATATCGCAACCTCAGAAAATAGTGTTAAACAACACTCTAGCCATACAGGCTCACTGATTCCAAATATATCCACTTAATCCATATGGATAGTAGACTGGCCCCGAGACACTAAGTCAACCGAGCTCCAGCAATCTGACTGCCAGTGTGATTGGCCCCGAGACACTTGGTCAACCGAGCTCCAGCAATCACACCCAAACCACATCTCACATATCAAATAATCATATCAATTCAATATCCACAAATAAGTTAGTAATATAGCCTAAAGCTATAGGCGTACCGGTACGTACTCGGTCCTAGTGCTGCCCACTAGGTAGCACGTTCTATTGATATCCTTCATTCTTAAATATAAAACATTCATTCACAAAAATAAATGATGCATGGATATAAATGAAATAGCAATATAAACCATATATATACCGAAAATATACCAAACATAAACCAGGTATATTTTGAGTATATATATGTCAAATAAATCCAATCAAATTATGAATTAAACTAAAAATATATTTAAAAATATTTTAAATATATTTTATTAATAAAACATATATATAATTTATTATATACCAAAAATATACCAAAAATATACTTGAATATAAATCATGTTATTTATGCATATTTAGTCAAAATAAAACATGCATTTTCTAAATCATGCATCCTAAGCATATATATATAATATAGTAACTCACCTAATGCGCTCCACGAGACAGGTCCGACGGGCCTGGTCCACTAACCCTCGGTCTCGGCGCAACTAAACAAGAAATAATTAATCGACATCAGAATAACCCTAACAGAAATCCTAGAATTAAATCTAGAGTATTCAACACAGAATCGGAAATTAGGGTTCGACTGGATATCACGTTTTACGAGAATTCTACCGGAAATCCGGCAGAACCTCCCCTGTAAAACGGACATCTCTCTACTCAAAAGAGTAGAGCCGACCCTGCACAGAAACACACTTCAAAAATAAACACCACAATCAATCACAACCCCTCGGTCGGACTCCAGACTACAATCTGTCGACCGGGATCCACAAACACAGAATATCTATTTAAATATACCAAAAATATCCTTAAATCATAAAAATACATTTCATACGTAGAAATTACAAAATAAATCTTGAAACACTGTAAAAATCGATTAAAACTCATTTTATTAGAAAAACCGTATATTATATATATAATTGAAAATAATTCCCGGAAAATAGTTTTAATTAGTTAAAAATACTAGATATTTTGTAGAAATAATTTTTATACCTTAAATAAATATTAAAACCAATTAAATTACATTTTTAGACAATTTAGGGTAAAATTACCAAAATACCCCTATATATATATATATACCTAAATTACTTCAAAAATTCACCAAAAATCATACAATTATCCAAAATTAATTTTCTCAACATATTTATCAATAATATCAATAATTAAACTCAATTAACCAATTAAATTCAATTTAAAACACAATTAACTTAATTTTACAAAATCACATAAACTTCAATAATTAAAAATAAATACTTAGAAATTCATAAAAATTCCAAATAAATTTCTATAATTCATTTCAACACCTAATTCAACCATAAACTCCAATTTCATAATTTAAATAATTAATTTCCGAAAATTCGAAAATAATATTAAAATATTCAAAAATACCCAAAAATCCAAACAATCTCCAAAAATTCTACAAAAATTCATACATGAAGATTAAACTACCAGGAACAACATTTGTGAAGGAAGTTTCCATGAATCATCCAAATCGAAGCTCAAAAAAATCAAAAACCAAAAGTGGCCGAAAACTTCAACTCAAAACCTAAGCAATTCTAGACCATTTTAGCTCAAACCAAAGCTAGAATAACACTCACCGGAGCTCAAGGAGAAGATAGAGACCGGCGGTGTCGAAAACGGTGGCCGGATGAGGAAGAAACGACGGTGAGGAATAGTGGTGGCGTCGGGCACCCACGGGAAGAAGAAGAAGAAGAAGAAGAAGAAAAAGAAAAAGAAAGAAAAGGAAAGAGAAAGAAAAAGAAAAAGAAAGAAAAAGGAAAAGAAAAAGAAAAAAAAAGAAAAAAGAAAAAAAATAATAAATTTTAATAATTTAATAATAAATAAAATAATCAAATAATAATAAATAAATAATAAAATATTAGGGTAATAATAAACCCTAATTAAATAAATATACACACACAAGCTTTATTTAATAATTTAAAAATATGTATGAGTTCATGCAAACCCGTAAATACATTTAAAATAATTAATAATACATTGTTTACGTGGAAATTTCCCCGAAAATGAAAGTCCCGGGAAAATTTTACGTAAAATATTGAAAATAATAGACAGTAATTAAAATAGGTTTAAAATACATATCAACTCATAAAAATATCGTATAATGCATAAAATTATTGACACTGTATATCCCGGTACAGTGTAAAAATATTTTAAAAAAAACACGGGATATTACAGTCCTGTCTATCGAGTCTTGTCCAGTTTTCCTCGAGTCAGCCTGGAAAATTCATTGTTTTGTTGATTTTCAATTTTTATTTCATAGGCATGTTTTAAAAATCGATTTGTTAATTTCTTTCTAGAGCATATCGGAGCAGAAGTCGTGAGATCGAGGCAGACGCATTGCCGTCAGCCTTCGCATTCATCTTGTAAGTCAATAGAATGATCTGTGCGTGTGTTTACTTAAAGAATGCATGCGCTCATATTTTTTTATATTTAACATATGATTTATTTAATTTAATGTTGTTATTTAAGATTTAAAACGCATTTTATTTATTTAAGAATCAATTTTGAGAAATTTTGGTAGAACAGGCTACCTGGTGGGTTTCACCAGGACTATATGCATATGGTAGAGATTGAGAGATGGATCCGAAATATATATATGACTGGTGAATGTTAAACTGGAACGGGTGCCTCGGTAGAAGCCTATGCTCTCGAGGACCGCCAATAATTGTAAGGTTAATAATGGACTGGGATGGGTGCCTCGGTTGATGCCTATGCTCTTGAGGATCGCCAGGGCCATATAATTGGACAAAGTGAATGGCTACGACTTGGTGCCTCGGTTGATGCCTTTGCTCTCGGGGACCGGTAGTCTAGTTGGAATAAGTGGGCCCAGTTGGCCATTTAGATTTTTGGGTTTAGGGTTCTACCGAGATTTTTCAAAAGCTATACCTATACATTATAAATTATTTTCACTATAAATATATAGTTTTCAAAAAGGTTTTCAAATCGTACAGCTCTTTTTATTGACTTACTCAGTGAGGTCTGATTCCCCTTAACTTATTTTTTTTCAAGAGCTTGGGAGTTCGACCTCAGACTACCTCCATGCCGAGTTTCTTCATCACCGGCTATTTTATGTAGGTCATTGTAAGTTGTACTATTGTGATATTCTAGAAAGCTATAGTAGTAAATGTACTATGAATTGTATGACTTGAGTGTATTTGTGTATTTTATTTATATGCACCACGTTTATGTATAACGAGTTAAGTTTGATTTATATATGTGACGCTGGAAATATGTTAATTATGTATTGAATTATGTTTAAATTTTAGAAAAATCAGTTTGATAATGTGTTCTATTTTAAAATAAAGTTTTAAATTGTAAGGTGTTGTTTATCTTTTCTTTAAGGCTTACTACGGGTTTCGGGGGCCTTATGCCTTCCCATTCCCTAGTGCCGGTCACGTGCCCTCGGGTTTGGGTCGTGACAGTTTTATTTAAAAATATTATTATTTTGTATATTTGAATTCCTAAAAGAATTACAAAAAACTATTTTAAAAATAAAAATATTTATTTGTTACTAATTTAATTTAGAGTTTGGAAAATTTTAATTTTATTTTTTAAAAAGTTTATAATTTACTCTTATAGTTTTTTTTTTATCAATCAACTTATTATAACTTTCTAATCTAACTTAAATTAGAATTTTATTTGTAAAGTTTGAAGATAAATTTTCTTATGATATAGTTAACCACATTGTAAATTAATTAATTGTAACTTGGACACTTTTATAATAACTTAAAAATAGAAATATCATAAAAAATAGCTCGTTTCAAAATCATTATATATCTTCAATCTCCAATGAAGTCATCACTATGAGTGACCCACAGGAGTTTGGAGATCATAGTGAGATGCAACCGTATCCTTGGAAAGAAAATCAAATACACCGTTAAGCATGAAGAAAGAATCATTATTTTGAAAACTCAAAGAAGTATCGTGTAACTAGTTGACACCTCAATCACTAAAAAAATGAGAGATAATCGCGAACTTAACAAAAATCATCCTCTAGATAATGATTCCGATTTCAAAAAGTCACTTCTACTAAGCTACTTTTTATTAGCTAATACCCATTACACTTTTTGCATTACTCTAGTTTGAGTATGACAAAATATATACAAACATATGCTCATCCATCTATAGCAATAATAATAAAAAGTATGAAGAAAAAGTTATTACAATTATTATATGGCTTTTAGTAAATACATCGAAAAGAAAAAAAAAGTGCAAAAGAATGGATCGAGACCTAAATCTAATGAAATCTTGGATAAAAAAATGTTATAATAACAAGATTTACATTTATGTGTTGTCCACAACATCCAAAAGATAAATATAATAGAAAAAATAACTAAATAATTAAGCCACAGTAGAATAGCACCCGAAAAAAATGTAGAAATATCAAAACAAGACATTCACAATGAAAGATAATCTTAAAACATGTCAACAACTAAATATTGCAAATCAAGTTAAAGCATATTTTATCACTAATTATTGAAAATTCAAAATTACTCTAGGCTAAATTCTCAATATTTTAACACTTTTTAAACTAGTTTTAATTAAAATACTTTTGATGTTAATTTTACAAAAACTAATTAAATCATAATATTTTTATTAAATCATAAAATTAATTTTGTAAAAATAAATATCAAAATTTTGAGAATTGATTTTTTATGGTCAACTAAATTTTTTTGCTTGATAATATGTTGTTATGACCCTATTTTTTTAAATTATTTTATTTTAAAATGAGATATGTAGTGTTAATAAAATTTGGAGATTTTATTAATTTATTTTCATTATTTGTGATTTATTTCTGTTATTTTATATTTAATTAAATTTTCTACGTAAAAGTATTATTTTTTGGTCATTTAATTTGCGTGGATATTTTAAAATTATTATTTCTATTATCGTTTTATTAAATGTCACTACTTATTTTGTTAATAAAATTATTTTATTAATTGGATTGTTATTTTATGTATTATATATATATTAACTTGGGTTTGTGTAATTTGCATGTGTGTGTATGTGTATTATTATTATATTTGAGAATATATATATATGTATATATATATATATATATATATATATATATATATTAATTGTGTGGTGGATATTTTTATATAAAGTTGACCACATTATTTTAATAATACTTTATTATGTAATATTATATATATATATACACACACACACACACACATATATATATACACACACACAAATGCATACAAAATAAACACACACATGCAGGCATACAACAACCCATACATACAATAAATATATACATAAACACACATTCACATGCACCAACACCCAAACATATACATATATGCATAATACATAACCAACAAACACAAAAACATATTTATCCCTTTCCTCTTCCTGTCGCACAAGCCAAACCACCACCCTCACTGTGCCTCTCAGCCTTCTTCTAGACCGCCACCATCCTCGATCGTCTTCTCCCTCCCCTTTCTGTCTTCCCTTCTCTTCCCCGGTGCCGGTGGAGTCCATTTTTTAAGGGAAACCGAAAACCTCCATTTCAGGCCAACTCGCTTTTACGGCCACCGTTTCTCAAGCTTTTGGTGTCTATCAACTCCCCTAGCTCTGGTGAGCATGAATCTAAGCTTAGTTTAAGCTTAAAACTTCATTTTCTTGAGTTTTGTTGAATTTTTGTTTTTGGAGCTTTAGGGTTTCAAATTTTTTTTAAGCTTGATCTTGATGAATCTTGCAAACTTCCTTCACAAAAGTTGTTCCTAAAAGCTTAATCTACCTCTATGAATTTTTGTGTGATTTTTGGAATTTATTTTAATTTTTGTGAATTTTTGAATATTTTATTATTATTTTATGAATTTTCGTAAATTAATTATTAAAATTATAAATTTGGTATTTTTAGTGTTATTATGAGTTAATGTTAATTTTAGAGTAAAGAAAATAATTTTTGAGAATATTATATAATTTTTAGGAATTTTTATAGTTTATGTCAAAATTGAATAATTAGGTTAGAGTTGGATTTTTTTTGGAATATTAGTTTAATTATGTGTTTTAATTAATATTAATAATATATATGTTGAGAAAATAATTTTTATGCATTTATATAATTTTTTTGGAATTTTTGAGTAATAATAGGATATTATGCATATTTTTGTATAATAGGGGTAAAAATGTAATTTTGTGCTAATTATAGCTAAATAATATATTTTAGTTGGTTTTATTAATATTTAAGAGGTTTAGAGGATTTTTATAAATTAATTGGTATTTTTAATTAAGTAATGTTAATTTTGAATATTGTTTCCAAATATTACATATATGTATAATATATTATTTCGGTAACAAAAAAAATGTATATATGGTTATATTTAGCATATTTGGTATAATGGTTTTAATTAAGGTATTTTTTGATAGTTATATTAATTATGAATTATATATATGCATATTTTAAGAATAATGTATATTATTGGAAATTGTGGGTTTTTATATATTTATGTCTAATTAAATTTAATTAAGTGTCATGTTATATTTTAAATATGATTTTAATGTTTATTTATGAAAGTAAAATTTTCACGAAGTTATTAGTTAGAATTAAGTTGTGAACTCGGTCGAGCTAATACTGTGTTGGATAGCCGACCCGAGTGTAGACTGTGTGCGAATTTTTAGAAGTGCGTTTTTCATGTAGGAATGACTCTACCTATGGTAGAGAGATGTCCGTTTTACAGAGGAGACTCTGCCGAAAGTTTGATAGATTTTCTCGTAAAACATGATATCTTCAGTAAATTTCTACCGTTAATTAGGCTTTTCCTGTTTATAGAATCTTATCCGGTCTTCCTCAAGTCAGTTTAGAATTTCACTATTTCTGTTGTTTTTCAATTTCAATTCCATAGACATGTTTTTAAAAGAGGTCTGTCATTTATTTTCTAGAGAATATCGGAGTGGAAGCTGTTGGATTGAGGCAGACGCACGGTCGTCAGCCTTCTTGTTCATCATGTAAGTTGATAAAATGATATGTGCATGTGTTTTATTTAAAGATGTGTGCGCTCATAATTTTATGTTTTTATTATATGATTTATTTAATTTAATGCCGCTATTTAAGGTTTAAGCGCATTTTATTTATTTAAAATCAGTTTTTGAGAAATTTTGGTAGAACGGGCTACCTGGTGGGTTCCACCAGGACCGTGTGCACATGGTAAAGATTGAGAGATGGATCCGATATATATATATAGCTTGTGGAAGTAAACTGGGACGGGTGCCTCGGTGGAAGCTTTTGCTCTCGGGGACCGCCAGTGATTGGGAAGTTAAAAATGGACTGGGATGGGTGTCTCAGTTGATGCCTTAGCTCTCAGGGACCATCAGTACCATGTATTTGGATTAAGTGGATGACTGCGGCTTAGTGTCTCGATTGATGCCTTTGCTCTCGGGGACCGACAGTTTAGTTGGAATAAGTGGGCCCAGTTGGCCAGTTAGAAACTTGAGTTTAGGGTTCTACCTAGATTTTTCAAAAACTATATCTATACATTATAAATTATTTTCACTATAACTATATGGTTTTCAAAAAGGTTTTCAAACCGTATATTTTTTTTTTATTAACTTACTCAGTGAGGTCTGATTCCCCTTAATTTATTTTTTTTCAGGAGCTTGAGAGATCAACCTCAGACTGCCTCCACGCTCGATTTCTTCATCACCGGCTATATTATGTAGGTCACTATGAGTTGTACTGTAGCAGTAACTCTAGAAAACTGCAGTAGTAACCATACTAAGAATTTGTAAGATTTAAGTATACTTGTGTATTCTAATTTAATGAACCGTGCTTATTTATAATGATTTATGATATGTGACGCTAGAGAATATTTTATTTATGTATTCAATTATGTTTAATTTCAGAAAAATCAGTTTGATAATGTATTATGTTATAAAATAAAGTTTTAAATTGGAAGGTTTTATTTTTCTTTTCTTTAAGGCTTACTACGGATTTCGGGGGTTTTATGCCTACCCATTCCCTAGTATCGGTCACGTACCTTAGGGTTTGGGTCGTGATATATGTGGTCAATTTATATCATTTTAAAGTCAATTTATATCATTTAATAGTCAACCATGTATCATTGTATTATGGTTTTTTATAATACGAGAATTTAGTAAAATATATACTCTTTTTATTTTTTTACTTGTTATTTTGTGATATTGTGTGGTTAATCACTGCAAAAATTAATGAAATTTATATTTTTAGTGTATTTTTATTTAATATTTTATGGTCAATCATGTATTATTTTTTAGTCCACCATATGTTATATTTTAGTTTGTTAGTTTTAAAAATGTCGACATTATAAATATAAGTTGTAACTTGGATCATTAAAAAAAAGTTACAATAGAAAATATATTTTTTAATTGTGAAGGTAACAACATTCTCTATAGATTGTAGGTTTTCTTTTTTAATTTTAATTTAATAAATTGTAATTTAAATTTTAATGTAATGGTTAAAAATTAAGGTATGTATGCATTCAAAATACTGCAAAGTGCCCAACATTTTGTATCATTTTCACTTCAATAGCCTCAATTGTACATTGCATGAAGTATATATTACTTCTCACCAACAATTGTTTTTTTTTTTTTTTTCCAATAAAATTGATAGATTTTAATAGGTAAAACAAAACAGTTCCGCGAGATGAGCGGGTGTTCCTCTCGTAATTAATTAAAGAGGAAAACCAACCCTTATTAACTCCGCCCATTGCAAACAAATATGCACATTTATTTGTGTATGTATATATATTTAAAAAAAAAAAACAGTAAAAAGCGCGAAACTATTAAGAAACAGAAAAGAAAAAAAAAAAGAAATGTAATGTAGAGAGAAGGAAGGAAGAAAGAAATATATCAGATCTCTGGGACAACAACAATTATTACACAAATTGTGTATGGAAGTTCAACATCCGAAATCCGATTTCAATTCAAATTCTGATCCAAATCATCCAAATGATGATGTTGCAGCGTCCGGTGGCGCCACTGCTCCTAAAACTCCGGCGCCTAATTCAGCGTCATCCTCGTCAGTGTTCAGCAATCGATCTGGGCCCCACCACAGAAGGGCTCATTCCGAGATGAGTCTTAGATTGTCAGAAGATATGACGACGACGATGATGGATCTGTCACCTTCGGATCCGATGAACAGCGGCAGCGGCAGCGGCGGCGGTAGAGGCGGAGGTGGTGGATCTTCTGTCGGTAGTCTCGAGGATATGGGATCAGAAGACGACCTTTTCTCAACCTACATTGACGTGGATAAGCTAACAGGAGGAGGCGGAGGAAATGCTACGGATCAAAGTGATAATAACAGCAACCAAACCAACAACAGTGAAGGAGAGAAAGGAGTGTCAACGAGGCCAAAGCATAGGCATAGCAACTCGGTTGATGGGAGTGTTTACGGAGAGGTAATGGAGGCTAAGAAAGCAATGCCTCCTGATAAATTGGCTGAGCTTTGGACTATTGATCCTAAAAGAGCCAAAAGGTCAGCCTTTCTCTTTTATTTATTTATTTATTTTTTCTTTTTGAAGTGAAAAAACAAAATCAATAAATAAATAAGCAATGATCACAATAAATAAATAAGCATGGACAAAAGAGGGTAACAATGATCACAGCAGGACCTGATCCAATACATTATGCAATAATAAAGATAAAACCCTAGAATTTAATGGGAATGGTAAATAGGCTGACAGAGCAGAATACATATTGTGAGGCACCCCCCAGGATTAATGGTGGGTTACGGGATTGGGCAGTCTAATACCTTCGCTGTCACCAAAGATCTCTCCAAAAATCTCATATTTGTCATTTCACCAAAATAGTTGCCTCGTGGAGCCAAATCAAATAAAATTCGGGGCACAAATCCTAGCATAAGATGCATGTGCATTGGAAAAATTATAAATTTGGTACCTCAATTTTTGTAGTTTTTCCATTTAAGTATCTGAATTTTTTTTTTACAATTAAGTGTCTGAGTTTTAGAAAAATATATTAATATAATGTTTCCGATCAATTTAATATTGATTGGGTGCTCAATTAAATCAAATAGAATTCACTTTTGTTTTAGTTATTACCTAAGTCATTTGCCACATGTGTTACATTATTTAAAGGAAAATATTACCTTTATTCAGTCACCCTTCATATTTGCGTTGGAAGTTAATATTGAGCAATACTTAATAAGGTTAATTTTGTCCTTTAAATCTTAATAAGGGTAATTTTAATTAAATAAGGTTATCTTAATTTTGTCCCTTCATGTCATTTTTATTAATTTATAATCCTAATAAGGTTAATTTTATCCTTTAAATAATGCAATACACACAATATATAATATGATTAATAATTGAAATAAAAGTGAGTCCTATTTGATCTGAGTCAGCACCAAGTTAATATTAAATGTGCCGAAGATACTACATTAGTATACTTTTCTAAAGTTTAGACACTTGATTAGGAAAAAAAAAGTTCAAACACTCAAATAGAAAAAACACAAAAGTTGAGACACAAAATTTATAATTTTTCCTTTTTTAATAACTAGGAGGTTAGAGGAAATTAAACCTATAACCTCATTTTATAATATTTATCACTTGAACGATTAGGTTATAAAGGGAGGATAAAAAGTATGAGCATTTAATACTATAAAATTTATCAATTTTAATTATTTTACTAGAAGTTGGTTTAGTTATAAGTAATTTTTTAAATTTAAATAATTGAAATTTTAAATAAATTTTTTTAAAATTTCCAATTAAATCAAACATATTAGTTTTGGATTTACATTTAAATTTTATAAAATTTATTTATATTAGACACACTATTGGTAATTGTGAAGTAAATTTTTAATTTGAAAATGAATTAATACTTTTTTTTTGTTTGGCCAAAAGAAATTAGAATTTTGTAACATAGCTAACATTTTCTACCAGCAGTCTATAGGAGACAACAGCTTTAGCGACACAATCTGCTACACATTCTAAATCCCCTTGACCCATTTAAACGAGATAGATACAAAACGTTTTAGTTTACATAATATAGAGTCAATGATTGGTTGGATTTTTCATTGTGACTCCTGCTTCTTCTCTACTGACTAAACAGCTGCACCTTCAACTGTCTCTGCCCACTGCTGCCGCAAGAGGAATTTAGATAAGATGCATCAATATTAAACTTAATCACCCTTTGCGGAGGCGGCTCTCATGCATAAGAACTCTACATAATATCATTAACTATGTAGCATTCCTGGAAACAGCTTCCTTGTATTCCTCACGTAATTTGACAGCACTTTGGAGAGTTTTAATAGGTTTTGGGATTACACCCCTAAATATCAAAGTATTTCTACTTCTCCAAATAGACCATCCTAAGTTTAGGATCAAACTATAATTGTCGGAGTCATTGTGAAATAGATGGAAAATATTGCTTTACCAATCTGTCAGGGAGATAAGTCTACGTTTTTGAGGAATGTACAATAAATTGGATGTAAACCAGGTGGCTCTAGCATGGGGGCAATTAAAGAGCACATGGATTACACTCTCTTTTGACTAATGAGTCATGACATAGCCCACAGACATTTGAATCTCCTATGTTCTTTGAAACAATTTTTCTTGAGTGGATAAAACATCTTGCACAAGGCTCTCCCCCAAAAGAATTTTAATTTTGGTGTAGTCTTGCTATTCCAAAGAATCTGTCACATATTAGAGTGATCGCCGTTTACATTCTGGGTTACCTCTTCCTCACTATTACACAAAAATTTATAAGTTCTCACTGTGATAGATCCTTTCTTTTCATAATGCACACTCCTTTCCCCTATTAGGATTTTCCTAATTGCATCTACTACTTGTGGGCGGAATAATTCACTGAGTAGTTGAATATTCCACCCTCAGTAAAAGGGATGCATTAAATTCACTATCACTATTACATACACCTCTGTTCCTTGAGGTCTTTGAGTTGAAACTTTGAAATTTGGTGAGCTAGGTATTCAGGGATCATCCCAAATACAAATTGATTTTCAATTTCCAACATTGAACCTAAACCCTTTCATAAAAATTTTTCTAGCTTTTATTATGCTTGACCATCCCCAAGATGGGTAATTCCTAGCTTTGCCATTAAGAAAGAACGTGTAGGAAAATATCTACTTTTAAGCACTTGACGCCGAAGACTGTCTGAATTGTTCATTAATCTCTAGCATTATTTTGCCAAGCAGGATTAAACTTCTCTAGGTCCTTAAATCCCTTCCCACCTTTGAACTTGGAACTAGCTAACATATCCAATCTAACTAGATGTACAGCCATCTTATCTGGATCACTACTCCACCAAAATTTTGCAAGAACATAGTTCACCTGCTGACAAAAACACTTTGGTAGTTTGAAACAAGTCATTTCATATATGCAGTAAAGAGTGCTTTGAGCATTACTCCTCCCACCTCCAGAGCATGGGATAGTAATCTGTGCTTCCAAGTCTAGGTTTTTTGCAGAATTCTTTCTTTTATGAAGTTTAAAGCCCTCCTTTAGCTCTCCCTGACATTTTAGGTAGAACTAAATACTTATCTGCTCCATCAAGACTGCCAACTCCCACCTGATTTAATAACAACTCTTGTTTCTTGACGGGTTCTGCGACTAAATATCATCCTGGACTTAATTTTACTGACCCTCTGTCCAGAGGCCTACAATATTTATCTATCACTTCCCAGTGGTCATTAAATTTCATTAGCTTCAGCTTTTCCAAAAACTAAGGCATCATCTATAAAAAAAAAAACATATGCGTAATAGCATAAGCAGTACATAATTGAAGCCTCGATTCCATCTTAAAATTCTGATTGCCATGTGTCCCTGGCTAATTTTCCTCCACTTTGAATTATGTCATATAATAGTTGTTTTGGAATTTCACCTCCATATCAATCCAATCTGTTATACGTTGGTCTGCATTTTGTTTTATTGCAAATCTTAATTGGCAATAGTTTGGCCTTTTTTTTTTTCACCATCTCTGCGAATATATTAAGATATTTATAAAGTATATTACATACTGTTAACATGGTATGTCTATATTTACCTAATATACACTTTCAAAATTTCCTCTACTGCTTGTGTTTGATTTTAAACACATTTGTGCCCTTTTCTCAAGCATTAGGTTTTATTCCGTATTCTTTATTTTTCTCATGTACTTGCACGCATTTACTTTATAGTTATAGAGATCAATGTGTTATTTAAGCATTGTATGAATGCAATTCTATATGGTACTAAAATGCTATTGGAGTTTGTAGATTGAACTTAACTTCAAATTTTGGCTTCTTATTGTTTTGGCCATTTTTCTAGTTTTGGTTTTTACAAGTCAAATCACGTTTGAAAATGAAATGGGCTTTTGCCTCTGAAAGAAAGGATTTCTTTGAGAAATATTCTCATAAATTTTTGGTTCAGAATTTAACTTTCCACTAAGAGAGTAGAGGACGAATCACAATGCTGGATTCTGCTGAACTTTATAATCCTTAGAGTGACATGAGAACTTTGAAATCATTTGTTAATTTGAAAGAGATATATTGTGGTATTTATTTAGATATTCGATTTGACTGTTGGAGCATCCTTTTCTAATTGACATATTAATTTTACAATTGCATGCTGGTAAATATGCACAAGTGGAAACCTATATGTGCTCATGAACTCTTCTTCCTCTTTTATTGTTATTATTATTATTATACTGTTGCTGATACTGCTACTATTATTATTATTATTATTATTTATTTTTATTTTCATTTTAAGGTTGTTTCACATAGGCTCAAAATTTATTAGCTGCATGCAGGATACTTGCTAACCGGCAGTCTGCTGCTCGCTCTAAAGAGAGGAAAGCCCGATATATACTAGAACTTGAGCGCAAAGTTCAAACTCTTCAAACTGAAGCCACCACTCTTTCTGCCCAACTCACATTATTCCAGGTTTCATTTTATACATTTCAGCGTTATTATGCATGCTATAATGTTAATTCTACTTTTACAATCTTTTTATGTCATATATTCAAGAGTGAATGGCTGTAGTTTGGATTATTCAAAAATACATTGTGTAATTTGTGTTATTATCGAACTTCTAATTCATTTGGTGACGCGCATGCATTGTGTTAATGCCAATAAAAAAAAAAAATCAATCATGATCATGTAAATAAATTTATTAATTTAGTAAATAACAGAGAGGCCACTTTTATAATTTTCTATAATTCATTCCTATTGTGACAGCTTCGTCTATCAAATGATTTACTGTGTTCTCATGTTGCCATGCACATTTTCATTTTATTTAAAAATAAAAGATTCTTCTGTCACCAACCATGTGGCATAGACCACTGGGATTTCTGGTGTTTGGTCATTGCCCTTACCATGGTTCTTGTTCTTTGTTATAGAGGGACACAACAGGACTGAGCACAGAAAACACGGAGCTTAAGCTTCGGCTACAAGCTATGGAGCAACAGGCTCAATTGCGTGATGGTAATCACCCTTGTGACCTCATTTTCTTTCTTCTCGAATCATTGTGCTATTGAACTTTTGATTTGTGAAATATTGAATTAATATTTCTTGTTTCAGTACAATGAAGGCTCTTATCATGATGCTAGGGGAATTATCTCTGGAAAATTTGCATATTTTATTATTATTTTGA
Source organism: Mallotus nudiflorus (assembly GCA_947683625.1). Lineage (NCBI taxonomy): Eukaryota > Viridiplantae > Streptophyta > Magnoliopsida > Malpighiales > Euphorbiaceae > Mallotus > Mallotus nudiflorus. The sequence goes on along the minus strand of CANTUR010000201.1, from coordinate 7,149,390 downwards.
TGTTCTACAGCTCTTAATGAAGCATTGAAGAAAGAAGTTGAGAGGCTCAAGGTTGCCACCGGGGAAATAATGAGCCCCTCTGAGTCATTCACCTTGGGAATGCACCAAATGCCATACATCACATCAAACTTTTTTTCACATCCACAGCAACCAGGACCTGCTAGTCATCCCACCTTGCAGTTGCCACCATATGCACATTCCCAGCCTTTTATGACAACTAACCATCTACATCATACAAATTCCCATACTTTCTCAGATATAATGCAAAATGATCATCTTGGTCGACTACAGGGTCTCGATATCAGTAGTAAAGGACCAAATATAGTAAAATCAGAAGGCCCCTCGCTTTCTGCAAGTGAAAGTAGCTCCACATTTTGACAGAAACGGGCTAGCTGACTAGCTATCTTTACCACTGCATGTGTGTGTTTATAGATTGACATCCATTCATTTAGCGAAGGCTTTCTATTTTAGTTTCATCATCAATTCAATTCAAGTTATGAGGAGTGATTATTAATTGTCGTTAGGGTTCTCTCATAAAAGATTAAGCGCCCAAATTTTGATCTGACTTGTACAAGTTCATCGTTTAACATGGACTTTTGTTTACAAAATGATAGGAACAGGAAGTGAAAGTTCAGCCATAATGGGTGTCAAGTTGTTTATGACAATGTTGTCCAATTCATTTGTATCTCATTTGATTTTGATACCGTGTAATATTGGTGTCTATGTTCCTCATTTCATTTGCTAGATTGATTGGTGTAGGATTTTCAATCTCTATTTGGAGATATTTAGATTTTCATAAATTGTTTTTAAATTAATAAAATATTTTTTATCTATTGAATAAATTTATTAAGCTAATTAAGTATTCTAGTATAATAAATTTACATCAATCAAATATTTTGATTTATTAACTTAATTAAACTTTTAATGCCTAATCAAATTACTTTAAAATTTCTATTAAAATAATGATGAATAAATAATAATTAGAAAATTATTTATTTAAATAATGATACACATAAATATATCAATTTGTACCAATGTAGTTAATTAGGTGATAAAAATTATGAACGTATATCAACATTATTATCCTATAAGTTATATAAATTTTTCAATCAAGTCTTATAAGAATTTTTATTTTACAATTAAATTTTATACGTTTTAAAAAATATTCTTCATTAATCAAATTTGTTAGTCATCAAGTTCTATTAATATAAAGCTTTAGAACCAAAAATTAAAACAATAACTCAATGTTAAAGATATATAATTTACCATGTGGAAAGTAAACTTTTCAATTGAAATCCTGAAAGTAGAAAATTGACATCAGAGACAAACGAAAACAAATAGAAATCATTTCAAAACTTAGCAAGTCTAAAATCCAACACATACAAGGTAACTACATGCAAAATCTTCTTAAATATTTTGTTAAAGAACTTCCTAATTTCAATATCTCTCACCTTTCCTGCACTACTCAATGTGCATACTTCCAAAAAGGGTCATTTGAATATCCATACTCTAATTTAGGACATTAGAGTAAAAGGAGCTTATAAAAATTAAACACTTGAAGTTCTAGCTCTAAAATAATCCATTAACGAGTGTGTTTTATGTTCTATCTCATTTTTTTTTAAAGAAAAACCATAGGTACCAAGACATATTTTGAACTTGACTAACCTAAGAGTTGAATCTCAATTTCTACTTACAAGCATTTTTATCAACATCAAGTAACTGAATTCAATTATTCAAGAGAGAAGTAAGCATTAAGTTCATTAAAAATTAAAAATCCTTAACTAGAAATTATAATTGTAGTTTAAAATTTCAAACCAAACATTAATAAGAGATTACTATACTTATTCAAGAAAACCACTTTTAATGAATTAAACTCTTCATATGAATAGGTTTCAAAAACTCAAGTGCAATGCATGAAATGATCCTAAAACATCTAAATGCAACAAAAAATAATAATGAAATGTAATAACATGCATGTTCCCTCCCCTTTCTAACTACAAACTAAAATCAAAACACAAAATTCAAAAATTCAAACAAAGGGAAAGTACTCCCCTCACTGAGGTGGGCTAGGTTGCCAAGGAGATGGAGTGGTCTAAATGGTCGCCTTAATAAACCTTTTAAGCCTCTTGTTTTGATGGGTTTGTTGCTTCATCAGTTCTTTAAATCGAATTTGAAGCTCATCAAGTCTTGCATTGATACTCATCTCTATTGCAATCCAAAAGCTTCATCAATCGAGGTCTTTTTTTTATCCACTCTTCATTACTACTAGTTTCATCCTTTTGCTTATCATTTGGAACTAGTACCGTTCCTTAGCACAAAGCATTGTAGCGTAACAAATAACAACTTCGAGTGTTAAGTTCTTGCACTGTCCTTCATTCTATGATGATTTCAATAGGAATAAGCACTTTTGCATTCATAGTCCCTGTTTTTAGCAGTCTTATTCCATGATTGGCTAAGTTGAAATTATAAAAACATAGAGCCAACTAGAAACTATGTGTCCTATGGAAAGAGCTGCCTTACATGCTTGTACAACATACCATATTGAATGGAAAATAAAATATATATTATAAACTTTTGTGTTAGTATGTAAGCACCATAACATAAAAAGCTCGCTAAATGAAATCTTGGTGCTATTTTATCTTCCAAAGATAGACTACAACATGAATTTATGCATTAATAGATAAGAATGGTTCTTAATTAACCCACTAGTCATTGATTCCCCTTCATAAAGCCTATTATCTCTTGCAATTCAACTCTAAAAATTACGCATGTTAAAGTTCATTGGAGGATGACAAGGCTCTCAATTAGGAAACTCAAAAATTTTGGACATAAGTTTATAATTTCATTAACAATTTTCAGTGTAGTGTAAAATTCAAGTGTGAGTTCATAAAAAGTGTCATATTTCATCTTAATGAACTTAGTCTAATCCATTTTATCACATAAAATAACTACCTCCTCATCAAGTCCAATGTCTATCAACATATCATCTTCAAAAAAAATTGACAAATTAAAATTTTGCTTTAAAAAAGAGCAGAATTTCTTACCTTCCTTTTAGGAATGGATAGATATATAGACCTTGTGTGCTAAATGCTCCACTTTTATGTGATTTCTATGTTGTGCTCTTTGAAAATATATTATTTCGTTGATAAATCCAATGTTTGCCTTAAGTGCGAAATGTGCCATACTTTTATGGGATAAAGTTATATACATACTGGACATTATATGAATGTAAAATTTTCCTTTAAATTTTTGAAGTTTTCTTTACATTAATGCTTGGCTATTGCTTGATCTTATATTCCCTCAGGTTTGATTTTTCTTTAGTATTTTATCCTTTATCCATGATTTTTTTTAAAATCCTTTTTGTGGTTGCTAATGATTTTTTTTCAAAATCCCCCTTTACATGCTTATTTGTGCATAATCATAACCTTAATTCTCATTAAATTCCCTTTATCTCTTAATTAATTCCAAATGAATGTGCATTTAGTTCGTAGGGACTAAATTTCAATATTTTCTGGACTTAATTGAAAATTTTTCAAAACTTCAGGGGTTGTCTCGAGCTTTGTCTCGACCATTACTGTGTTTGAATTAGATTGGGACACCTGTTTGCCTCTCTTCCATTGACAATCCCAATCGGCATCTCGATTGTGACTTTGCTTGGGATATATATGTCTCAATCAGGATAATCTATATCTCGACCAGGATAATGATCTTAATAGCACATGGAAAAATAAATCCTTGTATTGAATGGACACATCAATCCTAGTAAAAATGGTTTTTTATGCATTTTTTTACTAAAATTCAAATTTATTTCACTTCCTCTTCCTTCCAAACCTCTATAAATACTCTAATATTTCATCTTTGTTTTCACTCTTCTTTTTCACAATTTATTCTTCATTATTCCCTTCTTCTTCCTTAGCAATTTTTTTTCCTTCTTCAACCATGGCTACTAAAAAACCATCCAAGACTCAATCAAGATCTCAACAACCAACCTCTAAAAAGGAAAAACCTAAGAGATCACATCCTCCCTTCTTTTACTTTTCTCAAGATGTTAAGAAGAGACTTGCTCAATTTCAAAAGATACCTCTCATCCCTTCAAGATTCATGTGTAAATTTACCCTTAAGGCCATTAAAGGCTATGAAGAGGTCAAGAAACTTCTCCTTAGAATGGGTTTGTTTGATTTTGCTTTCTCTCATTTACCTTTTTACCCTTCTTTCATTATTTAATTTCTTTCTACTTTCACCCTCTGTTCTTTATGATGATGACAATCCCTACATTTTAAATTGGGTAGGAAAGAAAGATTCATGACTTGACTTGATTTTGACACTCTCTTTGGCTTCACTAAAGAGGTCACATTCATGTTTAACCAAATTGGCTTCCTCACACTTTTTGGAATAAGGTTCATACTCCTCAAGCCTTTACTTTCTCTGTCGGCCACACCAAAGCCTATAATATCAAATCCAAAGATTTATGGTATGTCTTCTCTTTCTTACTTACTCCATTAATGGTAGAGCCCTTAGCAATGAAACCCTCTCCATTGATGATCTTTTATCCTTTAATGTCTTGTTGATAATGAACCTATTACTTTAGGAAGATTTTTGCAATAGAGACTTTGGCTTATTAGTGATAGTTCAAGCTGTGCTATTTGTATTAGTGGTATTATCACTAGGTTAGCCAAATATTTTTATATTGGTCTCTATACTTTGCCTTCCACCAAACCTCTTATTCTTGATGAAAACTTAATAAACACTTCTAAATAATTTTTAATGATTAACCACACATGGGTTTAGAAGCATGATCTTGGTAAAAGCTACAACTTTGAAGCTATTTTTAAAGAAATTAAAGAGTTTGAAGGAGGTGGTGAAGAGGATCTTGAAACTCAACCTCATGTTACTCCTCAAAGGAAAAGAATAAGACATGAAGGCACTTCCTCTCAAGGCCCTCAAGCTTTTGGTGATGAGCCTCAATGGGTGGGTCAAATCTTTAATTGTATGAGTTTAATAGAGAGCAATTTGAACACATGCTTTGATTAAGTTGATACAAGCATAGCCCATCTCCAATATGATGTGCATTACTTGTATGAACAATAAGGCTATACTTGCACTTATGCTCCATTCACTCATCCTCCTCCTGTTCCTACTCAAAAAGATGCTCCTCAAGATGACTAATTATTTTCCTTTATGTGTTATGTGTTATGTTCTGTTGTTATTATGTTTTCTTTTTAGTTTATTTTTGGTTTATTTTTAGTTTATATGCTTTTATTGTGCTTTGTGTTTTGTTATATTTTAATTTACTTTTCATTTATTTCTAGTTTATTCCCCATCTTCATCTTTTTACTTGTCTTTTCATTAATGCAATATTTATTTTTCTTATCTTTTTGCATTTTGCCAAAAGGGGGAGACATGTTTGAGTTTGATTTGCCAAATAATTGCCATATTAATTATTTAAACTTCCACACACATATTGAGGGGGAGTAACATTAAAAGGAAATTCATAAATTGAGAGGGAGTGTAAAGATTCGCACACTTGCATTTTTTGTTATCTTCTCAAACTCAAAATAGGTTTGTCAAAATCATAAAAGGGGAGATTGTAGACCTTTTGCAATGGTCAACCTTAATTAGCCCTTATTTTTATCTTAATAAACCATATTTTGAGCATCTAATATGTTTACTTCAAGGTGTATAAGTTAGGACTCTTTTGGAAGCTAAATTATAAAGAAAACAATTGCTTAAAGAGTTGTCAACCGTGACCATCCCGGTCTCCGTCCCGACTGGGACATCACCCGAGATAGTTATATCGTAACCATGATTGAAAAGCTCAGCTTAGGACCTAAATGATCATATTTTGAAAATCGGACAGTACCCATCCCAGACTAAGTCCTTACCGGGACATATGAACTTGATTGGGACTTCACAAAGAAAATTTTAAGGAATAGGACATTACCCATCCCAGTTACCGTTCCGATTGGGATGACACTCTAGACATCAGTCACGAGTGATGTCCTGACCAGGACTTCCTCTATCCCTTTTAACTTCAATGGTCTTTTCAGTTCCAATGACAATTTTTATTAAATGTCCTGACCAAGACTGAGGATATCCTGATCAAAACTGACCAAAACTCTACAAAAAAGTTGAATTACATATAATTAAGTTTGAAGAGTTTGGGGACAACATTAATGGCTTCAGCAACCATATTTTTTTATACTTAACTATAAAAACAATCTTTGGAAACTCATTTACAAGTTACACACCTTGGATATTCAATCTTATCCTTAGCATTTATTGAGCATTAATTCTTTCATCTAATTTTCTTCATTATTCATTAATTATTTGAGAGTTAGTTGTGTGTTAGAAATAGAACTTCTACATCATCTAATTCTTAGATAGATTATAATGAAAGTGAGGTTTATTTCTAAAATAATTGGTTTAAGTATTTAACCATTAAAACACTTGGAATTGTGGTTAGAGTTTAGCCTACTAAAAAACTCATTATTTGTAAAATTAGAGTAAAGCCTTAAAACTCTTGTAATTACAATCTTGGTTAATAAGATTGGTGTGGGATTTGAAAATCCTAACTTGGGATAAATTAGGTGGAGATGTAGATTCATCTGTGAATCAAACTCCTTAAACACTTATGTTTGATTCTCTACTCTCTTAATCTTTTCTTAATCTTTGTTTAAGTTCTTTAATCTTCTTTCAAATTTCAAAAAGCCCTATTCTCCACTCCCCTCTAGGGAAATTATAGCCTTCACATCATATGCTTAGGTGGCACCTCCATTAGGAATTAAGCTTAACTAGTTTGGCTCATTTAACTCTTAAATGGGCCTATCTCTACAACATCTACTAATTATAATTATAGGCTCTATTTAACACTTAAATAAGGCCCACCTCTCTAATACACATAATTATTCAAGCCCATACATCATCCATGAAGCTATATAAATATGGTCCATCTCATGGCCCATGTCCAAACTAGTGTTATTGGAAAATATCAATTTGGTTCTTAAACTTAATATCACATATTAAATTAAGTCTAAATTAATATTTAATAGTCCTAACCTTTGAATTAGATTTCGAGATATGTTAGATCCTTGCACATGCACAAATCCAATCTAATTAATTTAATTAATTAATTAAATACTTTAATTAATAATTATCATTATTATTGTAACTCTTATGTGTGTGACTTACTAGTTTAAGACCGAATGGCAATGAAAAATAATATGAACTCTTAATAGTATAGGAAACTCTTTCTAAGCTAAATATGAAAATCCCAATTAATCACATTGAGTTCCCATATGTTGTGAGTGACCCCTAGCATAGATGTCATGACTACCCAAGTGGAAATGAATGTTATTCATAGATTCATAAGAACCACAGAATATAATTATTGTTCATTCAATGTCCCTTCCTTACAAGATCTCGATATCGGCTAGTCATGGTTAATTCAAACCCTTATCACCTCAATCATATGATCTCATCTTCAGTTCAATTTTTTATAAAACACTTCTTGCACTGAAATGCTTTTCGGGTAAAGTTTAACCCGGCCTGGTACTTATTCATTGAAAATAACTTAGATAATATAGGGTCTTATCTCAGTTCACTCCAGGCAATGAATTCCATTTTGGCTGATCACTCATCCCTACATATAACCGACTAAAGCCACCACACACTATATAACCATACATGGCTAGCACAGGTATATAAGCGTAACAAAACCTAACCAACCATATGTGGATGACTATGCCATAATACCATGTATGATATAAATGTAAATATGCCATAATACCATTTATGATAAAAATGTGTATTAGTTTAGCATTTATAATATAATGCATCGTTATAATATTATATCATTTTGCCATGTTCATGCATCATTCTCTTATATGATTATATGATTATGTGTATATAATGTGTTTGCATTTACATGTAGTAGTTGATGTATAATATACATATTTCTTGGAAGCACTATATAATAATGTAAGGCTGGCAATGCTTGGTACTTAGGCAGTATAGAGATGCCTCGAACAAAAGAGCATAATCATACTAACATCAACATCTGAAACTAATGATTTATCTAATGGGTGAATGCTGTTCCAAATGAGGGATTCGAGTTTGCCTAAGTCACTAAAATGGATAATTTCTTAAGTCATATCAAGTAATGACTCCATGTTTCTCCTACGTAAATAAAGGGTTACAAGTGCATTTATTCATCCCTAAGCTCTTTCAGTGCTCCCCTCACTACCCTTTATTTTTCCATAATAAGATAAAAAGGTATGTGATCCAAAGAGTGTCAAGTCAGTCACTTTGGTGTCATTAGTGGTGACTCTATAAGGGATTAAGATGTTGATCCTGATGTTTGTACTTTGCTTTTAATTATGTATACTATTATTGACCAACTTGTATTATGACACTTCTCACACATGCACAAGCTTTAATAACCCCAATGGTGTCAAATTATAATTCACCATCACTCCACTCAACTTATGGGCTAGTTAATTTGACATTGTCACCTTTAGTCTTAACTTACTTCAAGAGATACTACTGATCTCATATGAGTAAAGCCTATGAATAAGTCCTTAAAGGGGGAGGGGTGGTTTTCTCTTGAGTTTGTAAAAGATGTCGAACCCCTTTGACCTTTGTCTATAAATCAAGTCCATAATGGAGAGCATCTCGCTAAAGGAACCTGTGGCCTTCACCTTGACTTACCAATGTAGTGGCCTTAGAAACTTCCATTAGGTTTATACCCTATCTTGCATATATTTGCTAGATTTGTGTTTATATACTACATTTAGTTTGACTAAGTTCTTGGTGACATGTATATCTTGTTCCTAGCAGACTAAACTTAAGTCAAACCACTGTTAGCTTTATACACCCATTTGAAACTAAAAGATTAATGTAAACCAAGTCAACCTATTATGGCACATTTATTACATATCATTTGTTTCTTATGACCCAAAATGGTTAACTCCATTTAGGTCATATGCCTCAAATGTTATAACTCCATTTAAGATTTATGCCTCAAATGTTATGACTCTTATGGTCATGATAGATTAATTAAACCATGTCTATAATGTTATTCTGATATAGCATGTTTTTGTTGACTTAAATCTAATCATCTAATTATAATATATCCATATTACCATGGGTCCTTGAATGTTTTAAACTAGTAGCCTTATAAAGTAAATAGTTTTAACATCTACACATCTAAATGCACCAAAAAATTTGGAACTTGTTATGATTTAACAATCATGATAAGCTAATATATGGTTCATAATCATTATTCCTTTAGATATATATGGATTAAAATACCTAGCTTGTATTATCCTGATAACGTAATCCTAAACTATTAAGGTTATCTTAATATCACTTTTTAGTACTTTCAAAAGGAAACTTTGTTTAAATCATACAAGTATCATGAAACTCTGCCAAAATCAAGTTATGCATATAAACATAAATCATCCTTGTATGTTAATTTTTATTTTTCGAGAGTCACGAGCCAATTCATCCCTCGATGATGTTCTGGTAAGCCCCACCTAGGAGAGATATTGAATGACCGCCTATGTGGGAGAGATAAGGTTAAAAGGGACTTTATTTGCTTTTATGTGTTTTATTTATGATTATTTAGATTGTATATGCATATGCATTTATGCATTCATTCATTCATGCATTATTATAATGCATAGATATATGCTAATACATGTACAATCATTATAGGTAATCCCCAAAGTGTCTTAACACCGCAATTTGGTTAAAGGACAGAAAAAGGCAAATTAGTCAAATTTGTTATGGAGGGTTCATCATTATTAGAATGGAAGAAGTTGAAAAGTTGGGCAATGAAAGGGTGAATGAATATATTCAGAATAATTTAAGTCAGTTATTACAAGCTACTAAGGAAATTGAGAAAACTTCTTATAGGGCAGTGCCACCTCCACCATGGTAAGGAGAGACTAGTGAAGAAGAAGCTATCATTGTTGATAGTCCACCTTTGACTAAGGATCAGATTAAGGCTTATAAGACTTGGAAAACATAGTATAAGGGAAAGGCATCGGTTGTGACTAATCCAATTAGTGAAGAAAAGGAAGTAACAATGGAAGAATATACTCAAATTACTCAATAGCATCAAAGTTCCAAATTCAAATAAAGTAGGCTTCTAAAACCATTAATGAGTTGTTTGCATTTATGAATTTTAATCTTCCACCAAAGTTTAAGGTGCTTGAAGTGATAAAGTTTTCTAGCATTAATGATCTGAAGTTACATCTTCAGTACTATAAGGCTATGATGTCAACTAGTTCAGGACTTATAAATGGTAAAATATTGGGTTTATTCTTATTCTCTTTGCAAGATTCAGCTCTTACATGGTATCTTCAACTTGATAATATTGTTAAAAAGAATTGGAAGGAAGTTGTGAATCTGTTTCTTAAGTAGTATTTGTATAACACTCAGATTAAAGTTTTATTATTAGACTTGTAGAGTTTGTCTTAAAGATTGAATGACTCATTTACTGATCACATCATGATGTTTATAAAGAAAGTTGCTTGTATAAAAAAAACCAAATGAGATTGATAAGGTAAGGATTGCATAGGAAAATTACCAAGACTCTATCAGATAAGAAATCGAGTGTGAGATTATTTACAGATTTGTATTATGTTAAGGTTCAAGCTGAGAGGATTACTAGATTCAGAAAACCTATATAAGTTTAGAAAAGGGGAACTCAATCTTCTTATGTTCTGAAAGCTGTAACCATATCTTCTTTTGTGATAGCAAATATAAGGCCTCCAAGATAATTTTTAAGGTTTCCTATGCCATTGTCTAAGGTGTTTGATAGATTGTGCAAAAATGGGATTTTAAAGCCATTAGAACTAAGGTCGTTATTAAATGTCCTTACAATTAATCCTAACCTAAAAGAGTTTTGCAAGTTAACAAGTAGGAAATAATACTAATAATTATACAAGGCTTAGACATACAATTTTAGACCTTATTGATCAAAGTAAGATTTTGAATATGGAACAAGCTAAGCCTGCATAAGAGGTTAAAAAAGTAATGCTGATAGAAGATGAATGTATTAATAAAGAGTTTCTAATGAAGCATTTTGTCAATGGCAGAAAAAGGGCTATGTAGGAAGAAGACTATTATAATCTTGATTAGTTAATTCTTTAATTTGATTATGTTGTTGCTTACAGTCCGTTAATAATCCAAGTTCCTTTCAAAGAAGTAGTTCCTTCTAGAGCAACCAAGTTATCAAGACATTTGGGATACTTTGGGAGAACCGACAGGATTCTACTAATGATAATATGCATCTAGACTTTGTTAACTTATGGGAACTGTCAAATGATAATAAGATTGTTATGAGTTATGTTACTAGAAGTGGGAAGTATTATCCAGATCCATATATGCTATAAAAGGGTCACCAATGCCAAATAAAGGGAAAAAAATGTTTGAAGAGAAAAAAGAAGATGTTGTTATGACACAATTAAAATAAATGAAAGCTAATGATAGTTTGAGGGATTTACTTGTTACATCAAAGAAGTATAGGAATGCTAGGTATGAAGATCTTAAGAATCTGTTGATTTCTACAGAATCTACTCCTAAAGAGTTAGTTATACTAGTGGGTTTCAAAGATAATATGGAGATTTCTCTTTCTGATAAAGACCTGATAAATTTTGGAAGGAAACATAACAGAGATTTGTATATTTAAGCTGAAGTGAGAAGTTGTATAGTTCTATGTGTTATAGTCAACAATAGATCAACAATTAATATTTGTCCTTTTAAGGTTCTAGAAAAGTTGAATATGACAAAGGAGGATCTCACAAAGTTTAATGTAGTGATTAAAGCCTATGATGAGTCCAAGTGAGTTGTGGAAGGTACTTTTAAGGTAGTTATGAAAGTTGGGCCAATTGAGACTATGGTTGAGTTTGTTATTTTTAATATTTTAATCACCTATGGGTACATTTAGGATGACGTTAGTTCCATTTTCTAGGAAGAACTCCTTCAACTCTCCACTAGAAGATAAAATTCCCTTATGAAGGAGGTATGATTACTATTAAGGTTGAATCTGAAGATGGTTATTTTGTGGTTTATTCTGATATGAGTCTACTTGGATTTCAAGTTGCTCCCATTTTTTATGATTATATTAGATTCAAAAGTAGCAATTATATTGAAAAAGTCCAAGTTTGTACCTGGCATAGGTTTAAGCAAAAATCAGTTAGGAATTCGTTCAGTTCTTAGATTTCAATAATTAAATGCATACTCATGGATTAGGTTATTTCCTAAAGAAGCTTAAAAATCAAGCAGTCAAATTTAAAATTGAGTATATATTTATCCAAAGGTAAAAGGATTTATATGAAGTGGTATGAAAAGACTGAAGCTTGAGAAATTTTTTATGATGTTGTAAAAGATCTAAAAAGTTCAATGAAGGCCAAGATGTTATTCTAGATGTTGTAGCTACTATGGACACTGGAATTGAGCTGACACCACTTACTATTATTAGTGTTGAGGACTTTATTTTGAATTATGTTAATCATGTAGTATGTTTAGAAAAAAGATATTTTTGATGTTGACTATATAATTTCTAATGATGCTTTTCTTCTCTAAGTTCAATGCAATAACCTCTGATTTTGCTTACTTGTTCGATGTTTATTCTAATAGCACTTTGTATACACTTGATAATATCATGAGCATTTCACACTTAAATTTTATTCATACTAAACCTTTTTAATATAAGTCATATTGAATTACCTAATTAACTTTAATTGGCAAAAGAGTCTTTAGTTTGAAGAAAAAGGTGAGCTTGCAAAAGAGTCTTTATTTTGAAGAAAAAAGTGAGCTTGAGAGAATAATAAAAAATGGAAAATAGTCTTTACTTGGAGCTATGATGATATATCGGGAATAGATTGAGAAGTGGGGGAGCATATTATTCTAACTAATCTTAAAATAGGGCCAATAATGCAGAATTTTAGGCGTTTAAGACCTGAATGGGCTTAAAAGATAAAACAGGAAGTCAATAAGCAGAGAGATGCTTAATTTATAGAAGAAGTTGATTATCCATAATGGATAGCCAATATTTTCCTTATCCTAAAAAATGATGGAATAGTTATAATGTGTGTGGATTATATAGATTTGAATAAGGCAACTCTGAAAGATGATTTTTCACTGCGTCGTATAGATATTCTAATAGACTCTACTATTGGTAACAAGTATTACACTTATGCATATAAAAAGGCAAGATTTAATTAGATAATGATGGCTATTGCATATAAGGATAAAACTACTTTTATCACATAATGGAGTACCTTTTGTTACAAAGTAATGGCTTTTGGGTTAAAGAATGTTTGTACAACATATTAAAGAGCTATGATAAAAGTTTTCAATGATATAATTCATAAAGAAATAGAAGTGTATGTTGATGATATGGTGGTTAGATCAAAAAAATTTTAAGAACATTGCAAAGATTTAGAGAAGTTTATACAAAGGTTGACAAGGTTCAATTTTAAACTTAATCCAAAGAAATGTGTTTTTGTAGTTGTAGATGGTAGGGTTTAACATGAGTCTAAGATTTTAGTAACCGTGACACTATTTGTATCTAGGACTCTAAGGAACACACTAATTGCTATCACAAAGATAGGGCATGGAGATAGTGAGTCACCACCCAAGGTAATAATTGAGACAATGTGTGAATGATGGTAACTCAACTCTTTAAAAGAAAATTAGCACCACATTGAGAGAATTTTGGGTACATAATACTATTTTCTTTTACTCTTATGTTCTTTTAGTCTCGAGTTCTTTTAGAATTACATTATAAATTACTATCTTATTCTCTATTTATATGCAATTTCATATTAAACCTTTATTTTAACAATCAACTCCAAGGAAACCATTCTTATGAAAATATATAAACAATGCATTCATTCAAAGTATACAATCTCTAAGTTATTCTAATCTACAAAATTTTTAATTAGGTGAATTAAGTCTACATATTTTAATTTACAAAGTGAGTCTAAAAGTTAGTGAGCCTAATTCCTATTTAATTTTAATTTAAATGAGTTTAAGTCTATTTATTTTAATTCTAAAATATAGGTTTAAGTCTATAAATTATGAAAGCTTTAATTAGTGCACTTAGTTCTACTTCTTTTAATTATAAGGTAAGCCTAATTCTACAACTTATGGAAGAGGCTTAAATTGATAAGTTAAGTCTAAATTAATTTTAATTAACCTAAGTAGATTTATGTCTAAATTAGCTAAGTGAGTCAAAATTATTTATAATCTTAAATCTAATTAACTATGGTCCTAAAGTTCATTTTATTTAATCCTAAACCTATTAAAGTATTAACCTATTTAATTAATTGGGCTAGCTAAAAGATGAACCTAAATTCTAATTAAATTAAGAGATTTTAAAATATATACTAAAAATGGATCTCATTATCATTAAAATACTTTTTTTTTCTAAAATATTACACAAGTGCTTAACTTTTTTAAAAATTACACACATACCCTTTTTTTCTTCCGTTAATTATAAAGTTCCTTCTCCCGTCTTCTTCTTCTTCCTCGTTCACCACCGCCATCATCATCGTCTTTTCTTCTTTTTCTTAGATTCATCTTCTCTTTTTTTTTTCAAAAATTGGTTTCATTTTCTTCGTCTTATGCAAAACAAGTCCGAGAAAAGATCCATTCTTATAAAATCCAAAACCAAAATCAAAACCAAATTAAAATTTTTTTACAAAAAACTCTTTTCCTCTACTGTTCATTAATCCATTTGTGATCCATAGTAAACCAATAATGGCTCTTCCGTCTATGGAGAAGAACGTCACAGCATCTAAACATCCCAAGCTTTCAGCTTCTGAATTAGAGATTCAAAGAACACCATAACCTAATTGCATCTTTATTTTTTTCTATTTTTTAGCATTTTACTTCATATATATTATTTTATGCCCTTCTAACTAGCCCTATAATGAAACTACTGCAGATGATAGTATATGTGAACGTTGGTATTTATCCTCTTACATCCATTTTCTTAATCGTATACTGTTTCCTGCCTATACTGTCCCTCTTATATGGCCATTTCATCATCTAGAGCCTTAATGTCACTTTCCTTATCTACCTCCTTGTTATTCTTTGAATTCATGCTTGCTTTGCTTGAGATCAAATGGTGCGGCATTGAACTAGAGGAGTGGTGGAGAAATGAGCAGTTTTGGTTGATTGGAGCAACTAGTGCCCATCTTGCAGGTGTGCTTCAGGGGTTGTTGAAGGTCATTGCAAGAATCAAAATTTCTTTCTCCTTTAACATCAAAATCAGCTGGTGGTGATATGGATAATGAATTTGATGACCTTTACATTGTCAAATGCACTTCCTTGATGACACCACTGATAATGATAATACGGGTGTTGATTGTGTTCAATAACCATGTATATGGTCATCTCCTAAAAAGTTTCACCAAAGGAAATCAAATTGCTTTCTATTAGATCTTAGTCTAACCATTCAATTGAAATCACATTCCAATTAATGTCATGGTTGCAAACTAATACAGAATCAAATCACGGGTTTTATTGTGGAAAAAAATATCATTATTTGTTTATCACTTGTATACAAACTGGTATGTCATGCAAGTTTTATGAAAATAGGATTTGTTTGTTTTTGTTCTTTTGTATATAAAATCAAGAACACGATTTTTTTTTCGCTTTTGCAAAACATAATTTCTATACAAATGATTTTCTTTTTTTCACAAAACACAGGTTATATATATATATATATATATATATATATATATATATATATAATGCATGTTAATATGTTAACTAGTATAACTTTATTTAGATAATCATGTAGGTTCATCATTTAAATAATATAATTTCACTATGAACACACTGTAAGTTCATTAGTATTTTTGCCTTCAAATTGATCAATTAATAATAAGATTCATTACTTAATAATATTATTAATTAATATATCAATATTAAATAAAAATTAATAGGCTAATTGGTAAAATAGTATAGGTTTATTGATTTAATCATGAATTTTGACAAAAAAAAGATTTAATCATGAAAATTCATTAGTTATCAACTATCAGTTATCACTTTTAATACTCTAATTCATTATTCTATAAAGGTTCATAAAAAAAACTATAAATTCACTGAACACAATGTACAAATTCATTAACTATACCCTTTAGATTCACTAAATAAAAAACAGAAGGCAAAAATCATTTTTAAGCCCCTGAACTACAGTAATTTTTCTATTGAGCCCTTAATCTTTTATTTCATTGCATTGAGCCCTTATACTATCATTTATGTAGCTATTGACCCCTTATACTATTATTTATGTATACTTTGAGCCCCTATAGAATTATTTATGTAATGCATTGAATCCCTATAGTATAAAGAACATATCTATGAATTTTTTCAAATCGGGGCTCAACAACTACATAAATAATAGAATAGGGGGTTAATGCAATGCAATAAAAGGATAGGGGCTTAATAGAAAAAATGGAAAAGTACGGAAAACCACCCTGTGGCTTCACAGTCTTAAAGTTTTAAGTATGTGTTTCATTTTATGACAAGTTGGGTCTTGTGTTTTCAACATTTGATAATTTTTAGTATATGAGGCTAATGTCATTAAATGAGTGAAACACATATGTTGAAAATCATCAAACGACGACAAACATATGACTCAAATTGTCATAGAATGTGAAACACATACTTAAAATTGCAAAATATTAAAACCATAAAGTGGTTTTCCGTATTTTCCTTTAATTATTTTTAGTTAGGTCATACAATGTATCAGACTCATTTAATGGTGTTAGGCTCATATATTAGAAATTCTCAAACAGTAACAAACACACGACCCAAATTATCACAAAATGAAACACATACTTAAAACTTTAAAACCGTGAAACCACAGGGTGGTTTTCCATACTTTCCCTTAGAAAAAATCATTATAGCTGAGGGGCTTAAAAATGGATTTTTCCATAATAGAATGAACCCTACACACACATATATATATATATATATATATTGATTCTTGGCTCAATTGCCAACTCCTTCTCGTTAGTTATCCATAAATTTTCAGTCCCTCCTGTTGGTCTCCACAGTGGATCCTGCGACTTTTTCAATTCTAAAATAGCCATTTCATTAAGAAACTAACATTTAGTTTCTTAATTAAAGGGCTATTTTAGAAATGAAAAGGCAGTAATAGCCTTACACTGAATGGTAACTATGACAGGAGCCACCTATGGAGACCAATAGAGGGGACTAAAAATTTATGGATAACTAAGGGAAAGGAGCTGGCCATTGAGCCAAGGAATCAACAGCGTAGGAGAATGAAAAAAAAAAGGTTAACATGAAAAAAAAAGCACGTTTTCTTCTCTTGCACGTGTGTGTCCAGATTACATTATGGACAAAGGTCCATAATATAACAATTCTAAATGATTTTAGAGAAAACCCTAATTAAAATCTAAACAACATTAATTTTAATTAAATTTACCCAGTGAAACCCTAATTTGCTAACCAATTAATTAAAATAAAACACACAACCACACACAGGATTTTACTATTCTCATTATTAGGGCTATTACAATCATTTACTAAAAATTAAAAATTAAAATTAATACAATTGGAAACTAATGATAAAATACAAAAATTAAAATAACACATAAACAATAAAAATACAAAAAAAAATTACGTAAACTAAGAACTAGTTTGATTCCATAACTTTTATCAGGAAGCCTCTATGAATTTTGTTCTCCACAGTAAATTCAAGTTATCCCATCCATCATGAAATAAAAAACAAACAACAAATAAAAATCAGTAAATAATCAATAAACAAAACAACATAAAATAAAATAAACAAATAAAATTAAAATCAAAATAAAAAGAAAGGAGACGAAAATGAGATTGTGATGCAATATTGATTTCCCTCAGGAGGATGATCACCGTTGATTGAAGAGTCTGTGATTTTGTTTTCTGTAATTTTTGTTTGTTTAGATTTCATTCTGTCATGAACTAAAAAAAGTACATAAAAAATAAAAGGAGAATGCATTGTCTTCTAACTCACAGCTAAAATTAGAAGGCAGAAAAAATAATTGAAAGTCATAAGCTTCTCCCTTTGTGAAAAAGAAAATAATGTATTTATAAACACAACACTCTTGTAATCCTAAATTGGGTACATGATAAAAATAAAAAAAATAATTTACTTTTTATTATTTATCTGATAAATAAATATTTATTAATTCATAATTATCAAATAAGTCAAATAACAACTAATCAAAATTAAATAATATAATAATAATAAATAATAACAATAAATAAAAAATTTTGCAAGACAGATCAGAAAACTAATAAAAAAAATTTTGTGGCTAAGTTTGGCCAATCAAAATTTTTTATGGCCAAAGTTGGCCACTTTCAATCAATTGAAATTCACTTGGTCATTTTGGGCCAACTGAGGCCCAAATTTTTAATTTTCTTTCTTCTTTTTTATTTTCTTTTTGAAATTTTTTTATTTTTTTGAAAATTTATGAAAAATAAATAAATAAGATTTGCAATTTAGTCCATAACCAATAAATCATATCCAATAAATTTAATTTCACAATCAATTTTTATTATTGGGTCTTCTATCGCATCCAAACTCAAATCATTTAAAAATTGAGTGCTTACATCAGTATCTTCATGTAAACTATTGGGATATGTGATAAAGGCATAGAAATTGATCCAGATAAGGTCAAGGCAATTAAAGCAAAAATGAGGGATTTATTGCAAAGGTATAGGGTTGAAAATCATAAGTCATCCTCATATCAACCTCAAGCAAACGGTGCAGTTGAAACAACTAATAAAAGAATAAAACAGATTCTTAGTAAGACAGTCAAAACTTACAAAGATTAGTCAAATTAGTTGCCATATGTTTTATGGGGTTACAAAACTACAACTAGAATAGTTGTGGGTGCAATGCATTATTCATTAGTATATGGAATCGAAGTAGTGTTACCAGTAAAGGTTGAGTTGCATTCACTGAAAATAATGTTGGACGTAAAAATTCTAAAAGTTAAATGGGCCAAATCCAGATATGAAGAGTTGACTTTGTTAGATAAGAAAAGACTTAGAGTAACATTTAACATGCAATTTTGTCAGAGAAGAATTATTAATGCCTTCAATAAGAAAGTCAAAGTCAGCAAAATTCAGGAAGGTGATTTGGTTATGAAACAAGCAACATCAATTCCATTTGATCCTAGAAGGAAATTCAACCCAAGTTAGGAAGGTCCTTATCTTATGAAGAAGTTACTTCCGAAAGGTGCAATTAAGTTGTCTGATCTCGAGGGAAATGAATTCTCAAAGCCAGTGAATTTGGACAAATTAAAGAAGTACTATGTCTAGTCTCCAAGTAGAGTACTAAATAAAAATAAAATAAAAATAAAATAAAAAATAAATATTCTCGCTAAATTGAAAACCTGAAAGGGTAGCTTAGGTAAAAGTTAAAGGTTCATATTAAGTCAATGGCCAAAAAGAGCGACCTAGGAAAAAATTAGGAGAAAATGAAAAATAAGAATAATTCCCGTTAAGATAAAAACCCAAAAAGGGCATCTTAGGCAAAAGTATGGGATATTTAAGAGTTACGTTAGCAAGAAAACTCAAAAGAGATAGTTAATGTCATTATAAATCCTTATTGCCAAATGAATCGATCTTTAAATAGTTCTATATCATTTATCCCTTTCATGGTTAAGAATAAGTAACTTTAAGTTAATAATGCTTGGGTTTATGCATTCCTGCCATTAGTTTACGCATTTGAATGTGTATGTGGAATCATGAAATTTGTTTTATAAGTAATAAACTTGGTTTAAAATTTATTTTATTCCTTGTACCTTTCTTTTCAAAAGCCAAATTGCATTGCCTTTCTTTTTATATCAAAAATAATAGTTCATACAATAAAAGCTTGCATCATAAATAAGAAGCTTTATAAAGCTTCAACCTAAACCTAACCCCTAGAGCTCCCTTTACCACTTCTGCTTGCTTCATTGTCACCTTTTAACCAACTCTCATAATCTTGGGTGGTTGAGCTTAATTTCTATAAATGTGGTGTAGAATGACTCTTCTAGGCCATGATTAAGTGATTACTTCAATAAAAACTTTGAGAGTGCACCAACATTGGGGAAATAAAGCATATTAGTAGGATATTATTTCAATCCTAGTTGTCTTGCAATTCTTGAGGGATGATAGAAAGAGCATTACCTCAACCTTATAAGAGTAACATAAGTGTAAAAACTCCTTGAGCACACATCAAAGAAATTACACTAAGGGCATTAATTGCACATCCTTCTTATCCAAACCAAACATCCAAGACACCCATTCTTATTTATTATTGAACTTAACCAAAATTATCCTTCTAAAAAAGTGATAAGGCCTATAATTTATAGCATAATCAAAGGGCATCACTGCCATAAGCTACTCTATAAGCCAAACCTAAAAAACATAAACATAAAATTGCATTAGAGTTATAAAAAATGCAAAATCAGCCATTTATGTGAAAAATGGCTATTTGTGCTTGAAAATGGGCTATTCATGCCTTTTAGACTCGCTATTCAAGTGGAAAATCTGGTTGTTTAGGGATGAAATCTGGCTATTCATCTCTAATGCACAAAAATTGATCCTTACTTGCAAAACCAACACACTTCTACCAAAATTAAGCATTCCTATTAGCCTTAACCCTGTTCAAACCATTTAAAGTTTCCACTAAAACCACTAGAGTAACCAATTTCAGTGTCAAATTCATTTCAACATCAATTTGACTCAAAATAGATAATCTTTTGCAATCCATAAGCCCTAGAGCCTTGAGCTCAAACAATGTCGCAGTTACTAAAATCTTGGGCACATACTAAACCCCACCATCTACAAGTAGTTTATAGTTTTATTCTTTCAATATGAACGTCTACAATCTTATTAAATTCTTGATTCACCCATATGATATGATAAGGTAAAATGGATGAGTTTTCATAAGTTCCATCCTTAAAAGATGCCACTGTTTGTTGGTTTTTATAGACTATCCATACTAAGGCATATGATTCTTGTCATTTGTTATATAATAGGCTTACACAAGCTAAACAAGGATCACATATGTCTAAGTATGGGCAGTTTATAAGAACTGACATATTGACAATAATTGATGATAGAAACTAGAAATGTCATGTCATTTATGAATGTTAGGTGAAATGGACAACATTAGGACAGGATAATCATGCAAAACTTAAGTGGGACCCTAGGGGAAATTTCTATTGGTTTATCTGTATAGGCTAAGTCAGACTTATAGCTAAGGGTTCCTTTAGCGAGAATGCCCCTTTATAACTTGGGTTACAGGCTCCGATCAGTTAGTCTAGCATTCTTTTACCTACTCAAGAAAAATTGTACCCCATTTTAAACTTAGGAGTCAGGCCATGTCACTTTGGTCCTTACAACTTTTCTTGGTTGAGTAAAGGCTAAAAGTGATAATGCTAATCTCATCGCCCTATAACTTAAATGGAATCATAGTGGCAATGTCATCCAACATTAACAAGGGATTAGGGACTAAAGGTGCATGTGGTGAGTGTTCTAAAATGTAGTTATATTATTGTGAAGGTGAATAGATAAGTTATGTATAATAATAAACAATCTTTCAATCATAATCCTCAAATCCGAGATTGTCCGCAGTGGAGTCGCCAAAAACTTGTACACGGGTTCTTTTTCTCTTCTATTTAGAGGGTCACAATGGGATAGGATCAGTGTAATGTTGAGGCACACAAGCTAATAGCGACTATCTATCGAATATTATTGATGTAGGAGGGTCTACTTGAATAAGCTTTATAGACTGGAGTTGTCACTTAACTTTCATTGGGAAAAGTGAATTAAAACTCACTTTCCTAACCAGAGATTTCGGGTTCAGGGATAGGAGTTACCTATCCTATTTCTTATTATACATTACTTAATCATTCATTCCTTCACCTTAGCTTTGGTTTTATGATGCATTTACTACATTTGTTTGTTAGCCAATTTAAGTTAAGAATTTGAATGCTTAATAATTGGATTTGGCGCACATACATCATAAGAATAAACAAACATTCACCATCCACATTAATAAACAAATAATAATGCAAACAAGTAAGCACATAGCTAGTAGCACACGAACCTATAAGAAAATAATAATAAACAAAATACACACACAAAAATAAAAACAAAATAAAAAGAAATGGGGAAAAGGATTAAGGATTACAACCATTAGAAAAAGCCTATTCCAATAAATACATCCAAAATAGAAAATATAAGGGGAATTAGGATTAAGGATTACATTGCCTAAAAAATTTCCTATTCTATTAATTACATCAAAATGGAAAATAAAATAAAATAAAAATTCCTATTCTAATAACCTTGCAAAACAAAGGTTAACTTTAACACACAAGCAAGCACACATCACATTTAAGGCAATTATATATATTGCATTCATTCATAATTGAAATAATAAAGGTAATTAAACAAGTAAGCAAACAAGGATGCTAATGGATATGCATAATGCAAGAATTTGAAATTTAGGTATTTTGGTATAAAGTTGTCATTTTTATTACAAAAAAATAGGGTTTTATGACAAAAAATATATATATAAAAATAACAAATTTACCAAGAAAGATAGTAAAAGTAATAAAGAAATTAGAAAATGGTAAAAAATAATGCGCATAAAATAATAAAAGTAATAAAAAATATTATTTTCATCATAAAAATATGAACTTTATGATAAAAGTAATAAATTTACCAAAAAAAGAAAAAATAATAAAAATGCACGTAAAATAATGAAGTGATAAAAGTTAGGGGTGAGCATAAGTTAGGGAAATTCGGGGATTTAAAATCTTCAGAACCATACCATATTTCAAAGATTTTAAAAACAAAATCTCCAGTACCAGTACTCAATTTAAAAATCTCCATACCAGTACCATCCCATTTTTTGGGACAATTTGGTATAGAGATTCGGTTATATCATAACGGATAGGTATGGTACAGTTTAAAAGGGAAATTTGAGAATTTATGTAATAGACAAATTTATATTATTAATTAAAATTATATTTGTTATTTAGAAATCAAAATAGCATAGTTTTGGGCAAAAAATATGTCATTTTGGTTATTGTATGTATATATGTTATTAGTGTTATGCCTTAGGCCAATTATATAATGGTCACATTTTGACATTATCATATTTCTATTTTAATAATAAAGAGGCATTTTTATTATTACTGGTTAATTCTAGTATTATCCTTGATTAATTAATTCTACTAAGATCATCAAGTACGTGACTTGATAGTAAAACTCTTAGCTAATACTTGAATTCTAATCTAAATATCTTTAACTGATTATTATTGTGGGAACAACAATGAATAAAGACTAGCATGAGGTTGATTGATGATTAATTTTTACTGATCTTATATATGATATATTAAGTCAAACTCATAAGTACATATTCAAAGAAATGATGTACTGGATTGACCCACTATGAGAATACCACATGGATTATTGTCATAGGTAATTCACATCACAGTAGTATTATTTGAGTCCTCTGACCTTAGATCACCATGGTTTCCTATATGATAAGTTTTGTATTTTGACACATCCTTACACCATACTTTAAGCGGATGGTAAAATAGGTTGTGATTGGATATAAAATGAGTTGTGTGAGGAATGTGAGCGATTAAGATGGAAGTTATCCCTCATTTATTTTAAGAAGATATTTGTTGGGCCTCTTGATGAGTTAAACTAAAGAGAAATGCATGGCCATGCTAGAATGATAAAAGTTATCAGTATCAGTCTACTTAGGATCAAGAAATAATATGATTGAACAATATAAGAATAACATAATTCATGTCTTATGTTCAATCAGGATATCATGTAATAAAAGGACTATAGTACATGTTATATATTAGGTTATATTGGATTATTGGTCTTCATATAACTTGGGTAATCATAATGTCTTGCTAGAGACCAAATATAACTTGTGGGCTAAAATAGAAATTTTAGGCCCACTGCCAATGTTGTGTGAACCTATAGGGTTGCACACTTAAAATAAGCTCAAAGCAAACTTAGGTTAATAAGCCCAATAATTATCTCTATATAAGATTAAATAAATAAGTGTGTGTGTGTGTGTGTGTGTGTGTGTATATATTAGTATTTATTTATTTCCTAATTTATTTAAGGTAAGAATTATCTAAATAAATAAGAAATGATTCTAATTTGAAATTAGATTCAAAGTAGAAAAGGAAGTCTAATCT
This sequence comes from Mallotus nudiflorus, assembly GCA_947683625.1. Lineage (NCBI taxonomy): Eukaryota > Viridiplantae > Streptophyta > Magnoliopsida > Malpighiales > Euphorbiaceae > Mallotus > Mallotus nudiflorus. The sequence goes on along the minus strand of CANTUR010000201.1, from coordinate 7,125,133 downwards.
TACCAAAAGTGTTTTGGTGAGAAAAACCTTATATAGGATGTATATATAAAAATCTTATTCTTTCTCCTCCTTCTACTATATCTTTTATGAAAAGAAAAATGCATAGAGAAAAACTAAGTTGTGTGACAACAAAGATACTAGCACACTAACACCACTTTGGATCATCTTGTTCATGCAGATATGATGAGTGTGAAAAATGCATGTTATTAAGTAGTTTTCGTTTTAGAAAAAAATTCAATTTCAGTTAAGTTTATGTTTCTTTTATTCAGTTTTTATTTAGTTGAGTACTTACTGCATGTCTTGTGTGTTTAATTATTTTTACGTATTAGTTGGTTTATTTTTGGTTGATTTTTATGTAATTAGGGAAGTCAAAAAATAGTAGAGGAAGGCTACAGGGGAGCCATGGGCACTTGAAGTAGGCTCGAAAGGCAATGGAGGTCAATATGTGATAATGATGAAACAGGGATGTGCATGGCCGTGCGCAAAATGCACACGGTCGTGCGACCTGGTGATTGAAAAAATTCAGAGGTGACTTTAATTGATGACTCATGAGGGACAAGATGGAGATTTCACATGGCTGTAACCCTAGGGTTTGTAATTAGGGTTTTATAAAAGGGTAGCCATCAGAAATAAAGGGATATAAATAGATTATTATTCATCACTTGGAGGGGGATGATTTTTTTGGAGATACATTATTTTTTTTAGAGAATTTTGAGAGAGCAGTTGGGAAGAACAAGGATTTTTTTTTCTTGCTTATGTTAGTTTGAAGATTTGAGAATAAGAACAAGAACACCAAACTTCCTATTGAACAAGGGGTTTCTTCTATTCAATTGTGTTTATTCATTCTTAATTTCAATTTAATGATGATGTTTAGTTTCTTTTATTCTTTTTCTTTATCTCTTACAATTGACATGAGTAGCTAAATTATTGGTTAGGGTTCTTATTGCAAATCAACCATGGGCTAATCACAATTAAACCTAAGCCATTAATCTAAATCCTATGGTTGTTGTTGAACTTAATGTCTTCTTAGGATTGATCACCCTTTGATTGAATATACACAATAAAACTTGATCGAGAGATAGGTTGTATTGGATTTAAACAATAACTTGTTAGATGCTTTCTTAGTTGAGAAACACTTAAGCAACTAATATTGATTAAGGGTTGATGCTTAAACTGAGTCAACCGAACACTTAGTAGGCGAGAGCTTTAAATCTAAGAACGTCAATGTACTTGGTTAATCATAAGGTTGTCTTAGGAGGAAAGCCTATGATTCGTGAGAAACCCTCAAATTGGATTAAGGTTAGGTATGGCTTAGTAGTTAATTTATCTTAAATAAAGGTTGAATTTGTAATAAGAACCCTAGCTCTCTAAAGTGATTGTTATCTCATTGTGATTTTTGTGTTTTGTTTTAGTTTAATTTTTAGTTTAATTAAAAATACCCTTTTTCGTTGTTTAAACAAATAAACACAACTAGCATCACTGTAATCAATTTGCAATCTTTGTGGGATCGATATTTAATTACTACTTGTACGAATCCGTATACTTGCGAAAGACCATCAAGTTTTTGGCATCGTTGCCAGGGATTGCCAAATTGATATTGTTGAGAATTTTATGTTGATTGATTTAGACATTATTTTTTTTACTTTTGTTTTTGTTTTTTTTTATTTTTATAGGAACGCTTGTTGTTGTATGCACACAACGCGTGGCGCAAGTAAACAAGGGATCCAGTTGATACCACTTGATTTAGAAATTGAGAAAACTATTCACAGAAAGAGAAGACAGAATAGAGATAGGATGAACAGAGGGGAAGCACAAAATGGGCAAGATGGCCAAAATGGGCACATTGCCCATAGAACTATGAGGGACTTTATGAGTCCCAATGTCCAAGGTGCCCAAACTCCGATTGTGAGGCTGGCGGTTGCTGCAAACAACTTTGAAATCAAACCTGCCATGATCCAAATGATTCAAAACTCATAATTTAGTGGCTTACCACATGAGGATCCAATTGGTCATATGACAAGATTTTTGGAGTATTGTTCGACTTTCAAGATGAATGGAGTACAACCAGAAGCAATCAGGCTCATCCTTTTTCCATTTTCATTAATGGATAAAGCAAAAAGATGGTTTACTAGCTTGTCGCCTAACTCCATAAACACATGGCAGGAGCTTTATACAACCTTTTTCAATAAGTACTTTCCACCAGCTAAAGTACTCAAAATTAGAAATGAAATCAACTCTTTCTATCAAAGAGATGATGAAAGTTTTTATGAGTGTTGGGATAGATTCAAGGATCTTCAGCGACAATGTCCACCACAGCTGATTCCTTCATGGGATTTGGCACAGTCTTTTTACAAGGGTGTCAATCCTGAAGTGAGAGCAAACATAGATGCATCAGCATGAGGTGCTATTATGTCTAAGACACCAGAAGATGCCTTAGAACTTTTTGAAGAAATGGCTAATACCCAAAACCTCTGGTCCAGTGAGAGAGCTATTCCAAAGAAAGGGGGAGCAATTGAAGTTGATAGTTTGACACTATTAAATGCAAAGATGGATGCTTTATCTAAAAGAATGGATAAAATGAATGTCAATGCCATATCTAACTTGTCTTCCTCTTGTGAATTATGTCAGGGTAATCATCAAACTATAGAGTGTCAGATGATGCAAAGCTTGTCTATGGAGAATGTAAACTTTGTGAACAACTTTAAAGGACAACAGAACCAAGTGCATGGAAACACCTATAATCCAAGTTGGAGAAATCATCCTAATTTCTCTTGGAGCAATCAAGGGAACAACCAGTGGAGGCCACAAGCACCACCTTGTTTTGTAGGGAATAATGTGCAACACCAGAAATCAAATTACCACCAAGAAAAAACTTCATCTTCTGGGAGTTCTTTAGAAAGCAAATTAGAGAAGTTCATGGATGTGATGTCCATAAAAATGAACCAACAAGATGAAGCTACAAAAAGGTTAGAAGGCAGATTTGAGCAAATGTATCAAGACACTCAACTGATGTTCAAGAATCACTCTTCCTCTATTCATAATTTAGAGGTGCAAATGGGGCAGTTGGCAAATTCTTTGTCAATGAGGAATCAAGGCTCTTTGCCAAGCAACACTAAGAAGAATCCAAAAGAAAAGTTGAAGGCGATCACCTTGAGAAGTGGAACAGAGATACAAATCCCAAAAGCAACAATAGAATATGAGCAGGAAAAGAATAAGGAAGAGGAGAAAGAGAAAGAGGATGAATGGGTTGAAGTGCAAACAGAGGAGAAGCTGCAAGGGGATAACAACAATAAGGAATGAGTAATGGAGAAACCTACGCCACCACTAGTGAAACCTTACAAAACTCCAGCTCCATATCCTCAAAGACTAAAGAAACAGGAGCATGATCAACAATTTGCTAAATTTTTAGAGAGGTTTAAAGCACTTCACATTAACATGCCTCTGGTGGAATGTCTTTCGCAAATGCCTAAGTATGCTAAATTTCTCAAGGAACTTATGTCCAATAAAAAGAAGTTACAAGAATGTGAGACCATCACACTCACAAAAGAGTGTAGCGCTATCATCTCGAAGAAACTTCCCTTAAAAAGGAAGCATCCAGGGAGTCTCACTATTCCTTATTCTGTGGGAAATTTAAATTTTCAAAGAGCTTTATGTGATTCTGGGGCTTCAATTAATCTTATGCCTTTGTCTGTTTATAGGAAATTGGGATTAGGAGAAGCAAAACCTACAAGCATTCGATTACAACTTGCAGATAAGACAGTGAAGGAACCAGAAGGGATAGTAGAGGATGTGTTAGTAAAGGCTGGAAAATTTATTTTTCCAGTGGATTTTGTAGTCCTTGATTTTGAAGAAGACAAGGAGGTTCCACTAATCCTTGGTATGCCATTCCTTTACATGGCAAGAGCAATAATTGACATCTATGATGGAACTCTTATATTAAGAGTGGGGGATGAGAGCTGTAAGTTTAATATCTATGAGACTATGAAATATCCCTATGATGAGGATTTTTGCATGCGATTTGAAGTCATTGATGAATGTGTAAATGAAGTCCAACAACGGAGGTTGGCATGGTCTTTAGAAGTTGAAAATATTGAGAAGTGCTTTCAGGTACAATCTTCTCAAGAAGAAGTGATTCTTAAATACCCACACCAACCACACATACAATTACCAAACACTGAACCCACACCACCCTCAATCATAAAGCCACCAAAATTAGACTTGAAGTCCTTACCTCAATATTTAAGGTACACTTTTCTTGGTGATGACCAAACTTTACCTGTGATTATATCTTCTAAACTCAGCAAGGAGCAAGAGGATTTATTGGTGAATATGCTGAAAAGAAAAATAAAGGCAATCGGTTGGTAGATTTCATATATAAGAGGAATAAGTCCCTCTTATTGCATGCATAAGATTTTGATAGAGGATGGACACAAGCCAACCATTAAAAGGTAGAGGAGGCTCAACCCGAACATGCAAGAGGTGGTAAAGAAAGAAGTGCTCAAACTACTTGATGCAAGAATTATCTATCCAATCTCTGATAGTTCTTGGGTTAGCCCAATTCAGTGTGTGCCAAAGAAGGGGGGAATAACAATTATGCAAATTATAGAAGGAGAGTTTGTTCCTACCAGAATTATGAATGGATGGAGAGTGTGCATTGATTATAGGAAACTGAACTCACCCACAAGGAAAGACCATTTCCCATTACCCTTTATTGATCAAAAGTTGAAAAGCAAATGCACAGGACCGTATGCAGTGACTCATTCATATCCTCATGGAGTTGTGGAATTGAGCAACATAAAAGGAGACACATTCAAAGTGAATGGACAAAGGTTAAAGCTATACCATGGAAGCACATTTGAGGAGTTCCATCAAGTTTCACACTTGAGGGAATTAACTGGATGATCAATTTGATGGTCTAGCTCATGGACCATTAAAAGAGCGCTTCTTGGGGGCTCAACCAAGTCTATATTTTTTTTATTTGTATTTGTATTTTCATTTTTTTTTATTTTTTTTCTTGTTGACTGGTTATTTGCAAGTTTATTCTATTTTTGATAATTTTTTCTGGTGCATTTCAGGGAATGAAAGAAAAGTTGGAGCTCTAGAAGAGGTCTTATGAGTTAAATGTTTAGTGGAGTTTTGTTTTGAGTGACTTGTAATTTAAATTTATGATGCATTACTTGTCTATGTGTGTTGAATTTTTAATTCAGCGAATTTACGAAGTATGCATATACAGGTCACACGGTCGTGTACATCTTATACATGGCCATGCATCTTACGTCACCACGTTTGAACCATCAGGTCACACAGCCATGCACATTTTGCACACGGCCGTGTGCCTAACGGCGCCAGATCTCGATACACGGCCGTGCGCATTTCGCATATGGCCATGTAACAAGACAGACCTAACTTTTAGAAAAGATGCAAAATTTATTTTAAGTGGAATTTTTCCACTTCCCAACACTCTACAATTCCCCAATTATGCAATAAATATATGAGGCTTGTCCTACCAATATGATGCAATTATTTAAAAAAAAAATTATGCTAGCAGGTAGCACGGCCATGCGCATTTTGCACATGGCCATGTGACCTGATGCACAGGACAATTCGAATTCCTCAAAATTTTCCTGTTATGGACGTTGCAATGAGGACATTGCACATTTTAAGTGTGGGGGAGGAATTAAAATATTTTTTTTATTTTGCAAGCTTGTTAGTTGTGACTCCAGAGCTGAAAGGTTGCAACTTCAAATTGATGAAATCTTTTGCATTCTTCCTCAAAGAAAAAGATCTAAAGCTATTAACGAAACTGTAAAGTGCATCATGGTCACACCATATATTCCCCCTCCAGTTTCACCGGAATAAAGGGAGTATATTGTTCTTTAATTTTCTTTTATTTATTTACTTTTCATGATTGTATGCTTATGTGTTTGTTTTACATTAAGAATTTACATGCTTTATTTTTATTTTATTTTATTTCATTTTATTTTACCCTTTTTGTGTGTTTGTGCCTTGCTCTTACACTTGAATTTTTGCAACATATATACCTTTAGAGCCTTATTCATTAACCTTAGTTTTCTTGAAGAAATGCCTTAATCTTCCCTTAATGGATCGTTTTAAATTTTTAAATTAGAAGAGCAACTTGTGGTTAAGAATTTTTACATTTTAATAAACATTAATGCTTACTTTTCTATTGAACACGTGAATCTAGATGATTAATATTTGAGAAAATTATTTATGAGTAGGAATTTGAGGCTGATTTAGAGTGGGTGTAAATGTTCTTTTATCAATTAAGGAGCGAGATGGAGCGTAAAACGCACTCGTTTGGAGCTTAAAATTGAAAAGAAAAATATTTTAAATGCTCCATCTACTCCAATGCTCTTTAAGAGTAAGAGTATCCAAAGGACCCTTTTTGGAGGTTTCCATACTGAGTAATACAAGAAAGGTGAGGGATGCTGAGATTGGGAAGTTATTGATTGATGAGCTTCTTAGCCCCTTTATTGTGGCATGAATCCTACTTGTTTTTATATTTCTTGAGGGTCAATCGTTTGTTTTCATATTTTCACTAGAAAAGTATGCTCTTCACACGGTAATAATATATTCTTGACCTCAGTTGTTGTTTTACTTTTCAAGTTTATAAACTTTTTATTAAAGGGAGATTATGGTAGTTAGTCAAGTTAAAGCTAGTAATGAGTATGATTCTTTAGGTAGATACATGTTTTCAAGTTTTTCTTGAGGACAAGAAAATATTCAAGTGTGGGGGAATTTGATGAGTGTGAAAAATGCATGTTATTAAGTATTTTTCATTTTAGAAAAAAATTCAATTTCAGTTAAGTTTATGTTTCTTTTATTCAGTTTTTATTTAGTTGAGTACTTACTGCATGTCTTGTGTGTTTAATTATTTTTACGTATTAGTTGGTTTATTTTTGATTGATTTTTATGTAATTAGGGAAGTCAAAGAACAGTAGAGGAAGGCTACATAGGAGCCGTGGGCACTTAAAGTAGGCTCGAAAGGCAATGGAGGTCAATATGTGAGAATGCTGAAATAGGGATGTGCACGGCCGTGCGTAAAATGCACACAGCCGTGCGACCTGGTGATTGAAAAAATTCAGAGGTGACTTTAATTGCTGACTCATGAGGGACAAGATGGAGATTTTGCATGGCTGTAACCCTAGGGTTTGTAATTAGGGTTTTATAAGAGGGTAGCCATCATAAACAAAGGGATGTAAATAGATTATTATTCATCACTTGGAGGGGGATGATTTTTTTGGAGATATATTATTTTTTTTTTAGAGAATTTTGAGAGAGCGGTTGGGAAGAACAAGGATTTTTTTTCTTGCTTATGTTAGTTTGAAGATTTGAGAATAAGAACAAGAACATCAAACTTCCTATTGAACAAGGGGTTTCTTCTATTCAATTGTGTTTATTCATTCTTAATTTCAATTTAATGATGATGTTTAGTTTCTTTTATTCTTTTTCTTTATCTCTTACAATTGACATGAGTAGCTAAATTATTGGTTAGGGTTCTTATTGCAAATCAACCATGGGCTAATCATAATTAAACCTAAGCCATTAATCTAAATCCTCTGGTTGTTGTTGAACTTAATGTCTTCTTAGGATTGATCACCCTTTGATTGAATATACACAATAAAACTTGATCGAGAGATAGGTTGTATTGGATTTAAACAATAACCTATTAAATGCTTTCTTAGTTGAGAAACACTTAAGCAACTAATATTGATTAAGGGTTGATGCTTAAACTGAGTCAACCAAACACTTAGTAAGCGAGAGCTTTAAATCTAAGAACGTCAATGTACTTGGTTAATCATAGGGTTGTCTTAGGAGGAAAGCCTATGATTCGTGAGAAACCCTCAAATTGGATTAAGGTTAGGTATGGCTTAGTAGTTAATTTATCTTAAATAAAGGTTGAATTTGTAATAAGAACCCTAGCTCTCTAAAGTGATTGTTATCTCATTGTGATTTTTGTGTTTTGTTTTAGTTTAATTTTTAGTTTAATTAAAAATACCCTTTTTCGTTGTTTAAACAAATAAACACAATTAGTATCACTGTAATCAATTTGCAATCTCTGTGGGATTGATATTTAATTACTACTTATACGCATCCGTATACTTGCGGAAGACCATCAAGATACCATAGAGGATGTGACCTTTTGGTGATCTTTCAATCCGACAAAGGAATATGTAAAGCTCGAGATAGGGTGTCACCAATATAAACCCCCACTCTTCCTTCCAATGTTCTTGCCTAGAAATCATTTTGGTGAGTTTTGGAAAACCCTCTCAATCAATCTAATTCGAATTACATGGATCCAGATTATAGTTTTTTGTGATTAAAAGTTTTGTTTTCCGCTGCATTATGCATCATGAAACCTAACATATGTTATGTATACACACACAACAACAACAACAACAACAACAACAACAACAACAACAATAATAATAATAATAATAATAATAATAATAATAATAATAATAATAATAATAATATAATAATAATAATAATAATATTATTATTATTATTATTATTATTATTATTATTATTATTATTATTATTATTATTATTATTTGCCTCATTACTTTTAAATAACATCAATAAGATTAAATGACCTAATAATAATAATAATAACAATTATTAAATTATTAAATATAATAATAGCAATATATTTTAATTAATAAACATAACATATCTTCTCTTATTTTTATTTGTAAAATAACTATTTACTTTAATCAAAACAGCATAGTATTGGGCAAAACTATGTCATTTTGATTATCTATAATATATGTCTATATAAAATTATGTAGCAAAATAATAATTACAATGATGTTATTTAGCTCATTAATTTCAAATAATATCAGTAAGATTATATTACTTAATAACAATGATAATTAATAAGTTATTAAATACAATATTATTATTTAGCTCATTAATTTCAAATAACATCAACAAGATTATATTATTTACTAAAAATAATAACTAATAAGCTATCAAATATGATAATAACAACATATTTTAATTAAAAATTATAAAATTTAAAATTATACAATGTTAGTTTTCTTATTTGCATATTTTTAGTTTAAATTGAAATATAATGGGCATTCCACATTTTTACTTCTTGTTGATAATAATAATAATTTTTTTATTTCTCATATTTTAAGTTTAAAGTGTGTTGTAATAGACATCCCATATTCTTATTTTTTAATTAAATTATTTGAATTTATGTAATGTGATTTTTTTATTTTTTTATTTTAGCTTCAAATTGTAATATAATAGACATTTCATATTTTTACTTGTTAATTGAATACTACTACTACTACAACTACAACAACAACTACTACTACTATTAGTAATGATAATAATATCAATAATAATAAAATTAATAAAAATATTTTGTTAACAATTTATTTATTATATTTTAATCACAAAACATATTAATTTTTATCATATATTATTATACATATGTGTATTACTTGACAACATAATTAAAAGTATATAATTAAATTAATACTTGCTACTATTTATTAATATCTATGTATTACTTATTAAATTAATATTCGATACTATATTTGGTTTTTGGTTCGGTATCGTTCGGGGTTGTAGATGGCGGAGTTTAGCGCACGTCTAAGATTTTAACAACCGCAATACTTTTTGAGCTCAGGACTCTAAAGAACACACTATTATATCACAAAGACATAGAGTGGAGATGAGGAGTCACCATCCAAGGTAATAACTAGGACAAATTGAGGTAGTGGTAACTCGATTCCCTAAAAGAGAGTTAGCATCACAACTAAGAAATTCTGGATACGGAATACCAACTTCTTTTAGTTTTGTGTTCATTTAGAATTACCTTATTAATTACTAAATTATTCCCTATTTACATGCAATCTCATATAAAGCCTAATTTAGCATTCATCTAACTCTAAGGCAACTAGTCATGAAAAAGCACATAAACAATGCATACGTTCCTAAATTAGTCTAAACTATGTTAATTTTAATTAGGTTAGCCAAGCCTATGTTTTATTTACAAGTGAAATGGAACTAAAGGTAGGCCTACATTTTAATTAAATCAGTGAACTAAGTCTACTCTTTTAATTTTAAAGAAATGAGCCTAAGTCTATTAATTTTTATGGAAATGAATTAAATTGGGTTTGAATTAATGGGGTTAGTTCTAATTAATCTTAATTTAAGTGAAAAATGGGCCTAAGTCTATTTATTTTATGAAAATGCATTAATAGACTGGGCTATGTCTAAATTAATTATAATAGCTAAAATGTGGGTCTAAGTCTCAATTAACCTAATAGGCCTAGATTGATTTTAAAGTTAGTTAAAACCTAAAACCCAATTAAAAGCCTATTTTAAATGGATTAATCCTAAATGTGGGCTTAAAGCACAAAACACACAAAAATAAACAAATAAACCTAAAAACATAAAAAAATTACTAAAACAATAAAATAAAAAGATTAAACAAGCAATAAAATTATTTCTTCTAAATAACCTAATTTGATTTCATGCAACCTAAAAATTAATCTATTGCCATCACTAATTTTATTGAGGTTTACCAAATGAACCTTAATTTACTAATCATTTTTAAAGTGTAGAAAAATAAATATCTCACTATATTTTCCACTACTGGGGCTATTATAACTTACGTGAATCAAAAAGAAATAAATAAATAAAAATATATACAAACCCAATAAAAACAAATATAACACAAAAAATAAACAAACATAAAATGATAAAATAAAGTGAATAATAAAACTATATGATTTATACAGGATTTAATATATGTCATTCCATGGATCTTCATTGAGTTTTCCTTGCTTCAAATACATCTTCATCAAATTTCCACCACAATTAAAGAAACACAAAATCAATAAAAAAATTTATTAGAAAGTAATATAAAAAATCAAAATCAAAATAAAGAGAAAAAGAAAAGAAGAAAAGGATGGAGTGTGAGGTAGTATTGATTTGCTTCTCAGAATCTTATTGATTCATCATTTGAATAGGTTTGCATATTGATTTCTCATTTGTTAAGCTATTTTTTTTTCAAAAACTTCCTGCTCTCTTTTTTATTTATGTGTAATTTTTTTAGTAGCCTTTTTTTTTCTCAAGCAGCATTTCTCTTTTTTTTTCATAGTGGCATCTCTTTTTTTTTTTAAATCAGTGTTTTTCCTAGAAAAAACTCTCCTACTCCTAATATATCACTATTTTTATCTTAAAATTTCTTTTATAACATAATCCAAATCCAAGACAGAACACGTAAAACAGGAAAATTGTATTTATTTATTTTTATTATTTTTAACCAATCAAAAATTGAATAAATGGATTTTTCTAAAAATAAAAATAAAAACTTCACCGATCAGAATAGTACAATTCCAATCATAATTGTATATTTCCAATCGAAAATATGTAATTTCGATATATAATCTTTTTTTTAATATTTAATTGCAAAAAGAGCCCTAAAAGTATTAAAACTTTTTCAATTAGGTCCCTAAGGAAAACATCACAATTAAGTCCTCAAAAAGCTGTAATTAAGCCTTAAGATTCAAAAATCAATATCCACAGACTTATTTATAACAAATTTTCATCATTGGAGTCCTCTATCACATCCACACTCAACCATCCTAAAATTTGGTGCTTACAGTTGCCCCCTTTTGTTGTGATTTGCTTGACAAATTGTGGTAAAGAAAATAAGCACAAAATTTCAAAGAAAAAAGTTAAAACACATAACTGTTTATTATGATTATGCATGACACTATGTCGTGTTGAATGCGATTTAAAGAACACTAGAATTCCTGTAGAATTTCCAACTGTGATGTTATCACTGTGTTCAGTGAATAGTGATTAAAACTATGTTCAGTGCATTTTGAAAATAGACTATAGTTCTAGTGGAACATATAGCAGTGATGCTATAACTGTGTTCAGTGAATAGCAGTTAACACTGCATTCAGTGTATTTTGAAAACAGGTTATAGTTCTGGTGGAATATATAGCAGTGATGCTATCATTGTATTTAGTGAATAGTAGTTGACACTACGTTCAATGCATTTTGAAAACATGTTATAGTTCCAATGGAACATATAGTGGTGATGTTATCATTGTGTTCAGTGAATAGTGGTTAACACTGTGTTCGATGCATTTTGAAAACATGCTATAGTTCTAGTAGAACATATAGTAGTAATGTTATCACTGTGTTCAGTGAATAGCGGTTGACACTATGTTTAGTGCATTTTGAAAATATGTTTTAGTTTTAGTGGAACATATAGCAATAATGCTATCACTATGTTCAGTGAATAGTAGTTGACACTGCGTTAGTGCATTTTGAAAACATGCTATAATTCTGGTGGAACATATAGTAGTGATGCTATCACTGTGTTCAATGAGTAGCGATTGACAATGCATTTATTTTGAAAACATGTTACAGTTCTAGTGGAACATAGAACGGTAATGATATCACTATGTTCAGTGAATAACAGTTGACACTGTGTTCAGTGCATTTTGAAAACATGTTATAGTTCCAATAGAATATATAGCAATGATGCTATCACTATTTTCAGTGAATAGCGATTGACACTATGTTTAGTGCATTTTGTTATATTCCTTATGGGACGTTTAACAGGTGACACTATATTCCCTGTGGGACGTTTAGTGATCATGATTTTCACTATATTCCCTATAGGACGTCTAATGATAGTGATTTTCACTATAGTCCTCATGGGACATTTAGCAAAAATATGTTACAACCACTGTGTAATGTCTAGTAGGTCATATGGAATGTCTAGTAACTATAACGGAAAGTTTTGCTATATTTCATATGGAACATATAGCGAAAATATGCTATAACTACTATATAGTGTCTAGCAAATCACAAGTTTGAAAATTTAAGTTATAGCTATTGTGTAGCATATAACTAAGCGATTTTGAAATTGTGTTATAGCTACTGTGTAGCATATAACAGAGTGAATCTAAAATTTTTGTTGTGTATGCAAAATGCAAAAATCAAATTGGAATTTCATATTGACTAGGATTTTGAGATTTTATGTTGATCAACTGTTTATTGGAATTTTTTGGCTAATTGTCTTTGAATTCTTACTGATTTACTCTTATCAACTACATTTATTACTTGCTAATTTTGATTGACTTAATAGTGCTAGTGCCAATTCCATAGGTTGGGTTTATCTTCTTCTAGACTCATTGTCCCTGAAGACTTATTAAAGTTAGTTCAACATAATGATTGCTATAAAAGGTACTTATTGTTTTTTTTGAAAATTTATGAGAAAATTCATCACTTTATCACGAGATAGCATGCACTTAATGAATCTTACTAATTTTAATTTTCATGACTATCATTTATTTACCATTCGTAAAAGTCAAAGGTATCATTAATCATCTTATGTTGAGAGCATATCTTTTACCAAATGAAGAGCTTACTTCCATCTAATTTTAGGGAGAATTTATAGAACAAAACTTATGAAAATTAAGCATAAAAAGACCGAATTTTGAGTATTAAAATGGTCTTTGAGTTATTAATATGCTTTTCTTCCTTATCTAAGTATTCCCTCCACCTTTCTAATATTACTCAACTTGGATACTATTAGAAAGGTTCGTTGGATACTCATACTTTTATAGAGTATTGGAGTAAATAAAGCAGTTTTTAGCATGGTCCCCTTTTTGTATTCTCCCACCTTTCTTGGATTACTTAGCGTGGAAACCTCTAGAGGTTTATGTTGATACCCTTACTCATTTCGGAGCATTGGAGTACATTATGCTTACTCTTATTTTGATTCTCCTCTTAGTATTTCCCCCGCCTTTCTTATATTACTCAGCATGGATATCAATAAGGCATTTTGTACTCGTACTCTTTTTTTAGCATTGGAATAGATTATATGCACATTTATCATTCAAAAGATTGAAATGATACTATAAAATTCAAGCAATTTATACTGCAAGTCCACAACTTTAGTTTTTGCACTTTCTTCCCCTCGTTTGGGTGCAAAGAAAGCATTAGATTGATTAAATTTTATAAACTCTCAACACAAAGCTATTAACTAATCATCTAAATTTTGTGAGGTTAATTAAATAAAGCTATTATGATCAAAGGTCATGAGATATGCTTTTTCACACATGATCTTGTGAAGTGGATGAATTTACTTTTAATTTGTAGATTTTATTTTTAAGATTGTACTTTATTACAAAATTTAAAGAAATAGAGTTCTGTTACTTCCCTTGATTGTTTTGATGAGTGTTTGGCAAGTTGTTTGTCATACAGGGTGATACTCTGATGAACGATTAGCATTTGCAATCTTGCTCAATCTTAATGATGTATTGTTTCCTTTCCCCTTCTTTATTCTCTTTTTGTTTTTCCCTGCATAAAATACCACAAGTTAGTATGGTATATTTCCAAGTGAAGAGACTTTGTAAAAATGAAATGTTAGTTTTTTGCATTCTTCCCTTTTGATTACAATGATGATATCTCTTATCACAAGGTCATAATACTCCACTATTGGGGTTGTGGCTTTAGGTTGTGTTTGTATTTTCCCCATTCCATTAATGCTATGGTAAAGGGCTTCATTCCTTTTATGGGCTTCTCTTGTAAAAAAGGTTTAGGAGTTAGACGTCTTATTTCATTATCAAATAATTTTTTAGAGTGCATTCATTTCAAGTTTCAAGTGCATCCTTCCCTTTTAGGGTTAATGAATGTTGGACCTTTTGATAAAGAATTAAGAGAGGTGTTTCAAGGATTTGATGCTTTGTCTTTGTTTAAGCATTCTCATGGCTATCAAAGATACATTCATGAGCATCTGTTGGAGCAGGTTCCCGTTTACCCATATAAGGTTTGTTTATCTTTTGTTACTCTTTATGTTTTGACTGTCTTTTTGCATTCACAGTTCATGGAAGTAGGTTTTCCTTTTATTGAGAATTTAGGTGATGCTTCAAAAGGGGCTATGGAGATGAGTCTAAAGAGCTTGAGCCTCCTATCCATCCTCCTAAGGCTATCAGGATGATGCTTTTGTAAGTATCACTATCAATGACATTCCCTTATTGGATGGACCCATAATTTATTGGGCTCCTGTGGTCTAGAGTCTTATTGAGCATTAGGTTCACCTTGATAGTGTTTCCTTTTTTCCTTTAAATGCTTCACATGTGAACATTTTGACTACCTTTCTGCACATTTACAACACTAATTTTGAATATTAGTAGTAGAGCATTTATACAATCTTGTATAGGCTCAAAGACTTTATTATGCAAAGCAACTATTTCACAATAAATGTATGCAAGTGTATGCATATTATGTATGACATGCATGACCCTAATAGGTATTTTGTTTGGAATAGAGCTATATTCATAACTTGGAGTATGAGAACGAGGTGCTTCATCAATAATTTATAGGTTTCATCATTGAATGCTTCACTATTGTTACTTCTAATGTTAGAGATTTTAATACATTTTGTCAAATAGATGACCATGCTAGCAAGTGGGGTCCATGGCTTGACACTGGAGTTTGTGATTAATCGATGCACTGTTGAACTTTTGTTTTTGCTACTGCTTCTTCTGTATGATAACTGACGTATCTGTATGCTTGTAGTTCTTTTACTAACTCTTGTATTTCAGTGTTCCATCTTTAAATGCATATTTATTATTTTGTAATTTTTCCCCCCAATTTTATTTTACCCCCAGAGTCTAATAATTTTCCTCCTAGTTTCTGATAGAGATGATGATACTAGGATCATGGAGAATAGAGTCAAACTGATGCTTTCTATCATGATTGGATTTATCAATGTTATTCTAGCATGCTTCTTTTCTTTATTTATTCACTACTCATATTAACCCCTTTGTCTTACTAACCTTATTAGTTGCAATCTCATATATTGAAGATGCATAGGAGTGAGTGAACTGACTTAAGAGAGTTCTTGATACTGAATTCAACTATACGTGCTTCTGTTGGAAGAACATTTAAACAAAATATGAGGTTTGATGCCAATGCAATGATTAATGATAATTACAAGGTATGGGTTGCAACGTAAGTTACTAAGCCACTTGAATTGTTTATGTACGAGTGAACACTAGACTTACAAACAAAATCACAAAGGGGTGGCAAAAAGAGAAAACATACCTAAAATAGTGATCTCATAGCTCTGATTTAGCTTTCGTTATGTATTGTTTTTCTATTCAAATACTTATGCAGTATGATAAGATGAATATACGATATTTGAACAAAAATTTTATATTCAATTTTACTCATTCATTAGAGCAAAAATGAGAACATTCATTACATCACATAACATAACTTATGTTATCAGCTAGGCTTTTGAATTTTTTTCTCTCTAATTTTTACCTTACTATTTTTTTTCTTTTTCTCTCTCTTTGTTCTTTTTCTTCCTTTTATTTACTATTTAGAAGTTACATCATGTGATATGTGAATATTCTTTGAATTTTCATTTATGCTCATGTTATGCCCATGTTGAATGAATCTAATTGAATTGAATTTATGTCAAACATACAAATGCGATCAATATCACAATGCACAGTACCATTAGGATGTACATTACATAAGTAAATCATCGATCACTCAAATAAGTTCTAAATAAACCAAAATGTTATTTAAAGAAAACAACAAGAGAATTATTTTTTATTCTAAATACTAGGGATGCTAAGTCTCAAGGTGGCTATCCTTCAAGTGGCTGACAACGTGGCTATTCTTACATCTTCTTGCTAATTATCTCCATGACTTCATTTTTCTGTACCTCAACTATACATTTTTCTTTCCTGTCCAGCAGCTTCTCATCATCAAATTCATCACGCCATCCTATAGGCATGATTGACTCAAATAGTATGTTAAAAGAAGGAGGTTTAGTTTAAAAGACCTTACAATCAAACTTGCTTGAAGGTTGTCCTAATAAATCTTCTACTCTTTCCACATCTTTGGGGGCATTAGGAGATTTCTCATTTGTTTCGAGGCTTATGTTCTCAAAGGGGCATAGTACTTTATCCTCACTAACTCCTGAGTTGATCATCATGATGGTTAGGGTAGGTACATTTTGGTAGTTTGGGAAAGGGTTATTTTGGTGCTTGGGTTTTCTAGGTCTATGATTCTTCCAGCATCTATAAGGTTTTGAATTTTATTTTTTAGGTGAATATAGGTGTCTGTGGAGTGTCCAATGACTTGATGGAATTTACAGTAACTGTTTGGATCATAGCCAGTGACATTTGGGTTTGATGGTTTGGAAAAGTTTAATAGCCAAAGCAAGCCTTTTTGCATTAGGCAATCTAGGACTTTGGACAAAGGTTGGTTAAATTAGATAATCTCCTTAGTGTGTGAACAGTATGCACTTCCACAGCCTAACTAGTGCTTCTTTACTGTGTGCCCCTAATTTGGTAATTCCTTTTTATTACACTTCTTATGTTTTCTTTTTTCTCATTATGTTTTCCTTTTTCTCATTCTTAATAGCTTGCAATCCATCATTTAAGTCTACAAACATCTTAGGATTCATCCTCTACAACCTTTCAACTAGATTTAGTAATATATCCCAAATAATCATCCCCACCTGATCTTTCTTAATTAGCTTATTCTTTATTAAATCAACCTTATTCCTGAACCTTGTCAAGAAATTTAAAAATTCTAAGTCCCTGATAAACACCTCTAGCTTGGTATTGTGGTCATACTACTTTAAGAAAGCATTAGACAACTTTCTCCAATTAGTTTGAGTATGACTTTCTAGCCCTTGATACTAGTTCACCGCTATGCCTTCTAAAGACAGCACAAATAGTCTAGTGACAATTACTAAAGGAGCTTTAATAGTGTTCAAGGAAATTGAATAATGGTAAAGATATGTCCTTGGGTCCCCAGTACCATTAAATTTCTGCAATTGAAGCATTTTGAACTTATCTAGCACATCATCAAAATCAAATGAATGGCCCATGCCTTGTACTCTCATCAGCTCATCCATTTTGGACATTTTCTGAGTCAGTGCTTGCATTTGCTTGGACTCAAGTTCCTGAACTAGCTCAAGTGATTCTTTTTTTCCTTTCTCTATAGTGAAGTTCTCAACATCCTCAAATTTCATTTCTACAATAGGTACATTCCTAATAGCATTTAGTTATGGTTACCTAGCATTGTCAATGTTAATAGGTGGATCATCCATAATAGGTGGGATAGCAGCAACGGGTGGCATGGCAGCAGCATGTACAAGTGCAACTATAAGAGGTGGTGCTAATCTAGCTAAAGCTTATCTTAGTTCATCTTGAATCATGGTGATACAAACCCTACCTATAACAGAGATAGAACACGCATCCAACTTTGAAATCTTGCCCAAGGATCATCAAGGATAGGTTGTGTTGATGGAGCTAAACCCCTTGCTTATTAATTTAAAGCAAGATACTTAGCTATTATAAGATCAACAATCACACAATTCTAAGTTTAATCTAACCTAGCAATTGTAATGAAAGGTAGAAGTGAAACAATTCAAGTAAAACTTGCAAAGTTTCAAAAGAACAAAGTTTAAGGAAAAACCTCACTTTTAATATTTCAATGCTTCAATTTGTATGTCATAGGGTTAGCCCTTATATAGGCATGTAAATAACCTAATCCTTGAAGGAAAAGGTTCTATTCCTTATTCCCAAAGATAACCCTTAATTAAAGAGATTTCCTTCAAAATAGGACAACTCATGACAACTCATCTTTGAAAAGTCAAAATTGGCAACTTATTACAAGTCATGACAACTAAGCAAAATGACAACTCATGACAACTAAGAATAGAAGCATGCCATGTCACATGTTGACCATTGATCCTTGACTTTGACTTGTTGACTATTTGACTTTGACTTTGACTTTGACTTGTTGACTTATTGACTTTGACTTGGAATATCCTTGAATCTTCTCATATCTTCTAGAATCTTCTTGAATCTTCCTTATTGACTCTAAAATAAAAAAACAACTTCCAAATTCGTCCAATTCAAGCTAATTAATTTCAGAATAGGAAATTAAGCTAATTAGCTTGAATTCTTCATCATGCGGCTCCAAGCTTGTACTTGTAGTCAAATCCACCAACTTGCTTGTAATGTGAAAGACAAGCAAATTCAATATTTGTTTGAATTTCTTTGTCCTTGATCTTGTCATTGGTCCCTTATAATGCAGTGGATCACTTGGTTTGATGGGCTTGCTTAGCTTGGTTGCATCATTCCCCCCTTCCTCAAGATGATTCGTCCTCGAATCAGCACCTACATCAAAATTAAAAAGAGATAAATCAACAACATTAAATGTAGCACTTACACCATCCTCACCAGGTAAGTCAATCTTATAAGCATTGTCATTGATGCGCTCTAACCCTTGGAAGGGTCCATCACCACGAGGCATCAACTTAGATTTCCTTTGAGTGGGAAACCTATCTTTACGCAAATGTACCCAAACCCAATCATCTGGTTCAAATACAACTTTTGTGCACCCCTTTTTTGCATGTTTGGCATATTGCTCATTCTTTCTTTCAAGATTTGCTTGCACCTTTTCATGTAAGGACTTCACAAATTCTGCCTTCTGCTTTCCATCTAGATTTACTTGTTCACTCAAAGGTAAAGGAATCAAATCTAAAGGACTCAATGGAATAAAAATATAAAAAATCTCAAAAGGACAGAAATTGGTAGAAGAATGCACACTATGATTATATGCAAATTCAATATATGGCAAGCAATCTTCCAATGATTTCAAAATATGCCTAACCATGGTTCTTAGTAATTGAGATAAAGTTCTATTAACTACCTCAGTTTGCCCATCAGTTTGTGGATGACAAGATATAGAAAATAAAAGTTTAATGCCCAATTTACCCCCATAAAGTCTTCCAGAAGTAGCTTAAAAATTTAGCATCTCTATCACTCACAATTGTTCTAGGCATGCCATGCAAATGAACAATCTCTTTAAAGAACAAATTTGAAACATGTTGTGCATCATTAGTTTTTCTACATGCTATAAAGTGAGCCATTTTAGAAAACCTATCTACAACAATATATATTGAATCATGTCCTTGCCTAGTCCTAGGTAAACCAAGCACAAAATCCATGGAAATATCAATCCAAGGTGAACTAGGCATGGGTAGAGGCATATACAAACCATGTGATTTTAACTTAGACTTAGCTTGTTTACACACAATGCGCTTATCACAAATTCTAACAACATCTTTTTTCATGTTAAGCCAATAAAAATGATCATGTAAAACATCTAAAGTCTTGGCTATACCAAAATGTCCCATTAAACCACCCTCATGTGCTTCACGAACAAGTAATTCATGCATAGAACAGTCAGGAACACACAACCGTTTCTCTTTAAACAAATAACCATCATGCCTATAGAACTTTTCAAAAGAAATATTTTCACATGCATGATAAACACTACCAAAATCACTATCATTCTCATACAACTCTTTTATGTATTCAAATCCTAGCAATTTGGCATCTAAAGAAGCAAGTAAAGTATACCTTCTTGAAAGTGCATCAGCCACAACATTCTTTTTACCTTGCTTGTATTTAATGACATAAGGAAATGACTTAATGAATTCACTCCACCTAGCATGTCGTTTGTTAAGCTTATTTTGCCCCTTCAAGTGCTTCAAGGATTCATGATCAATATGTATCACAAACTCTTTAGGCAATAAATAATGTTGCCATGTCTCTAGAGCATGAACTAAGGCATACATCTCTTTGTCATAAGTGGGGTACTTCAAGCTTACACCATTTAACTTTTCACTAAAATAAGCAATTGGTTGTCCATCTTGCATTAGAACAGCCCCAATTCCAAAACCTGAAGCATCACATTCAATTTCAAATGTTTTAGAAAAATTAGGTAAAGTAAGTAAAGGAGCAGATGTCAACTTATCCTTAAGCATGTTAAATGCTTGTTCTTGTGCTCCTCCTCACTTGAAGCCAACATTTTTCTTGATGACTTTGGTCAATGGCACTGCAATGGTACTAAAATCCCTCACAAATCACCTATAAAAGCTTGCAAGACCATGAAAACTTCGCACATCACTAACTCCTCTAGGCGTAGGCCAATCTTTAATTGCCTTGACCTTCTCTTCATATACCTCTAGTCCTTTTGCACTAACAACAAAGCCTAAGAAAACAAGCTTATGTGTGTAAAAACTACACTTTTTGAGCTTAGCATACAAACATTCCTTATGCAGCACTTCCAAAACCAAATGCACATGTTCAATATGCTCTTCCAAAGATTTACTATATATAAGTATATCATCAAAATAAACAACCACAAATTTTCCAATGAAAGCATGCAAAACATGGTTCATTAATCTCATAAAAGTGCTAGGTGCATTAGTTAAACCAAAAGGCATGACTAACCACTCATATAAACCATATTTTGTTTTAAATGCAGTTTTCCACTCATCACCCTCTTTCATGCGAATTTGATGATAACCACTTTTCAAATCAATCTTGGAAAATATAACACCCCATGCAACTCATCAAGCATATCATCTAACCTAGGAATAGGATGATTATACTTTACCGTTATTTTGTTAATTGCATGACAATCAACACACATTCTCCAAGTGCCATCCTTCTTAGCCACAAGTAAAATTAGAACGGCACACGGGCTCATGCTTTCTCTAATGTATCCTTTGTTCAAAAGATCCTCAACTTGCCTTTGCAACTCTTTGGTTTCCTCAGGATTGCATCTATACACGGGTCTATTTGGAATTATAGAACTAGGTACCAAGTCAATTTGATGCTCTATTCCTCTTATTGGCGGCAAACCACTAGGAATATCATCGGGAAACACATCTTGAAATTCCTGCAATAATCTCAGAAAAGAACTAGGCAAAGAAGGGTCAAGATCGTTAGAGCTCAAATAAGATTCCTTGTAAACAAGTACAAGCATAGGCTGGCTTAAAAGTAAAGCTTTCCTCACATCTTTTTCTTTTGCATAAAAACTTACTTTTCTCTCTTGTTTTACCTTATTCACACTCAACTCTCCTTTTGCATGCGCATCACTCTTTTTTTTCTCATTGTGCATCCCCTCAAGCTCTCCTTTCTCCACTCTTTGCTTACTCCTCTCATTGCTTTTCTCACAGCTCTCCTTTTGCTTGTTTGCCTTTTCTTTTTTATGCAAACTCTCTCTCTCTCTTTTTATTTCTTTTTCTTTTTCAAACTCTTCAAATCTTTGCTTTAGGACTTTTTGGTCCTCATACACTTCTTTAGGGGTTACAAGTTTATGGGTAATGGGTACATCATTCATTACAAAAGAATATCTATTAGAAAACCCATTATGATTAGCCCTCCTATCTTATTGCCAAGGACGCCCTAAAAGAATATGACAAGCTTGCATAGGCATTACATCACATAATACTTCATCTTCATATTTGCCTATGGAAAATGCTATCTTCACTTGTTTAGTTACTTTTATCTCCCCATAATCATTCAGCCATTGCAATGTGTAAGGCCTAGGGTGCTTCATGGTATATAAATGCAATTTCTCAACTAACATGGTGCTAGCTACATTTGTGCAACTACCGCCATCAGTGATCATACAACATACCTTATCTTGCACCTTACATCTAGTGTGAAAGATGTTCTCACGTTGTGCCTCATCCTCCATCTTGGTTTGCACATTCATGATTCGCCTTGTAATAAGCAATTCACCATGTGATGGACTTTGTACAGCCTCATCATCACTTGCATCCTCAAGCTCAAGCATCTCTAAATTGCACTCATCATCATCACTTTCACTAAAGACTTCGCTACCCCTCATCGTCATGGTGCACTTATTTGGGCAGTTAGAAGAGATATGCCCATAAAACAAACATTTAAAACATTGAACATCATGAGATCGTTTAGTTTGAGTTTCACCTTTGTCTTTGGTCTTGGCATTGCCCCCTTCGTTTCCTCCTTTGTTGTTGTCAAATTTTGCCTTAGTGAAGCTCTTATCTCCATTCTTCCAATTTGACTTCCATGAAGCATTAGAAGAAGTTAAATTGCATTTGGAATTCTTGAACTTCAATTGCTTCTTAATCTTGATCGCCATGTGCAACATATCATCCATGTCAACATAGTGATGTAATTCCACTAAGTCGGCTATATTCCTATTCAACCCATGCAAAAACCTCACCATTGTTGCCTCACGGTCTTCATCAATATTTGCTCTGATCATAGCTATCTCCATTGCTTGATGGTACTCCTCTACACTTTTAGATCCTTGCATAAGGTTTTGAAGTTTATTATACAATTCTCTATAATAGTGTGTAGGAACAAACCTCTTGCGCATGATTGCCTTCATCTCCTCCCATGTCTCAATAGGTCGATCATGGTTCCTTCTTCTACTAGTCACCAATTGATCCCACCAAACAAGTGCATAATCAGTAAACTTTACGGTAGCTAGCTTCACCTTTTTTTCTTCAGAATATTGATGGCACTCAAAGATGAACTCCATCTTTTTCTCCCATTCCAAATAGGCTTCGACATCACTTTTTCCTTAAAAGCTTGGAATTTTCATCTTAATGCTTCCCAAGTTGTTATCAACTCTTGCATTCCCGTTTCTGCCTGAATTGGATATTTGTTCGTCATCCTCTTGTTCATGTCTCCCACAAGTTCTAGTTTGATTATACCAGCATCTCCATGATGACTTGACTCTATCTTGTCTATTCGGTCTGCCAAATCTCCAATTTGGTTTACCAAATCTAGTCTCAACTTGTCAAACAATTAGGTCATGGATTTCATGTACATCTTTTGATCGGGCATTCCTTCTTCACCTTCTTGAGTCATTGCTTTAATTTTTCCTATAAGAAAATATTAGTAGTAATAAAAAAGATCTCAACAAACACTCCCTTACGTGTTTCACTCAATTTAAATGGCACTCATGCTCATGTTTCACTTAATAAGACTCTTACCCTTTTATGAGCTCACCACTCGCCTTTTACCACTCAAATTCCCCAAATCTCAGTTCTAATAAAACTAATGCAAATTATGCAAAAATTGCTCAATCAACTCAACACCACAATCACAAAAATCAAATTAAACTTAAAATTCAAAGTAACTATTCACGAATCAAATAAACAAGAAAATAAGCAAGTGAACAAAACTTAGCTCAAAATCAAGAAAAAACCTAATTTTTAAAAGCCAAGAAAATGTACAAATGAAAATTAACAAAAGAAGTCAATTTTGAGTTATAAACCTACAAACACAACCAAAATATAATTCTGAATTAAAACAAAGTAACAATTTTTTTTTCACAATAGATATGGAAATTGAACAAACTAACTCAATTAAGGGTCATTTGATAGATTTTGAACCCTTTTGCATAAAACACAATTATTGGTTTTTTTTTATTTTTTTTATTTTTGAAATTAAGAAGAATTGAGAAGAAGAAGAAGAAATTATGAACAAAAATTAAATGATAAATAACCAAACCTTGAAGTTTGGCTTTGATACCAAACTGATACGAACCCTACCTATAACAGAGATAGAACGTGCATCCAACTTTGAAATCTTGCCCAAGGATCATCAAGGATAGGTTGTGTTGATGGAGCTAAACCCCTTGCTTATTAATTTGAAGCAAGATACTTAGCTATTATAAGATGAACAATCACACAATTCTAAGTTTAATCTAACCTAGCAATTGTAATGAAAGGTAGAAGTGAAACAATTCAAGTAAACTTGCAAAGTTTTAAAAGAACAAAGTTTAAGGAAAAACCTCAGTTTTAATATTTCAATGCTTTAATTCGTATGTCATAGAGTTAGCCCTCATATAGGCATGTAAACAACCTAATCCTTGAAGGAAAAGGTTATTCCCAAAGATACCTATATAGGAAAATCCTTAATTAAGGAGATTTCCTTCAAAATAGGATAACTCATGACAACTCATCTTTGAAAAGTCAAAATTGAAAACTCATTACAAGTCATGACAACTAGATACCCGTATAGGAAAATCCTTAATTAAGGAGATTTCCTTCAAAATAGGATAACTCATGACAACTCATCTTTGAAAAGTCAAAATTGATAACTCATTACAAGTCATGACAATTAAGCAAAATGACAACTCATGACAACTAAGAATAGAAGCATGCCATGTCATATGTTGACCATTGATCCTTGACTTTGACTTATTGACTATTTGACTTTGACTTTAACTTGTTGACTTATTGACTTTGACTTGGAATATCCTTGAATCTTCTTATATCTTCTAGAATCTTCTTGAATCTTCCTTATTGACTCTAAAATAAAAAAAATAACTTCCAAATTCGTCCAATTCAAGCTAATTAATTTCAGAATAGGAAATTAAGCTAATTAGCTTGAATTCTTCATCATGCAGCTCCAAGCTTGTACTTGTAGTCAAATCCACCAACTTGATTATAATGTGAAAGACAAGCAAATTCAATGCTTGTTTGAACTTCTTTGTCCTTGATCTTGTCATTGGTCCCTCATAATGCAATGGATCACTTGGTTTGATAGGCTTGCTTAGCTTGGTTGCATCACATGGCCCTCAAGTCATTTATGGACCAATTTCTTCTCTGTTGTTGTTCCATTTTTTCAACTGAGTGAATAATTGGTGTTGGTTATGCTTCTAAGCTTAATGGATTGATAGGAATCTTTTCCAATATGTGAAGGACCTCTTCAACTATTGAACTTGAACTCAAAGTGGTTCTCTCTAGTCTACTACCTCTCCATTCCTAAATATATGAAGACCTAGATGAATCTATGATGGCTAAAAAACAAACTAGTGGAATCTCTCTAGTCAAATGAGCTCGGTAATCTCTCTTGAACCGAGTTAAGGCTAAAAGTGATGGTTAGCCAATTTACAATTCCATGAAGCTAGTGGAATCATCGAACCATAAACCAACGCCATCAATTTATAGGGACATGCAGAATGAATGCAAGAATAAAAGAATAATTAATAAAATGATTCTAAATAACACAAGTAGAATCAGTATCTCTTATCCCCAAGTGAAGTCGCCACTGTTAACGATGGGGTTTAGCATATTTCTAAGATTTTAGCAACTTCGACACTGTTTGAGCTCAGGGCTCTAAAGAACACACTACTATATCGTAAAGATATAGCGTGGAGATGATGAGTCGCCACCCAAGGTAATAACTGAAACAAATCGAGGGTGGTGGTAACTCGATTCCCTAAAAGATAGTTAGCACCACAACCAGGAAATTTTGGATACGGAATACCAACTTCTTTCAGTCTTTTGTTAATTTAGAATTACCTTATTAATTAATAAAATATTCCCTATTTACATGCAATCTCATATAAACCCTAATTTAGCATTCATTTAATTTTGAGGCAACTAGTCATGAAAAAACACATAAACAATGCATTCATATAACAAGACATACCTAAATTAGTCTAAACTATGTTAATTTTAATTACGTTAGCTAAGTTTATATTTTATTTACAAGTGAAATGGAACAAAAGGTGGACCTATATTTTAATTAAAGTAGTGAACTAAGTCTACTTTTTTAATTCTAAAGAAATGGGCCTAAGTCTATTAATTTTTATGGAAATGAATTAGATTGGGTTTGAATTAATGGGTCTAGTTCTAATTAATTTTAATTTAAGTAAAAAATGGGTCTAGGTCTATTTATTTTAAGAAAATGCTTTAATGGATTGGGCTATGTCTAAATTAATTTTAATAGCTAAAAGGTGGGCCTAAGTCTAAATTAACCTAATGGACCTAGATTGATTTTAAAGTTAATTAAAACCTAAAATCCAATGAAAAGCCTATTTTAAATGGGTTAATCCTAAATGTGGGCTTAGAGCCCAAAACACAAAAAAATAAACAAACAAGCCTAAAAATATAAAAAAAAATACTAAAACAATCAAATAAAAAGATCAAACAAGCAATAAAATTATTTCTTCTAAAAAACCTAATTTGATTTGATGCAACCTAAAAATTAATTTATTGCCATCATTGATTTTCCAAACGAACCTTAATTTACTAATCATTTTTAAAGTGTAGAAAAATAAAGATCTCACTATATTTCCCACAAAAGGGCTATTACAACCTACGTGAATAAAAAAGAAATAAATAACTAAAAATATATACAAACTCAATAAAAACAACTATAACATAGAAAATAAAAAAACACAAAATGATAAAATAAAGTGCATCCTAAAACTACGTGATTTATAAAGGATTTAATCCGTGGAATTCCATGGATCTTCACTGATTTTCCTTACTTTAATCACATCTCCACCAAATTTCCACCATAATCAAAGAAACACAAAATCAATAAAAAAAAAATGGTTAGAAAGTAATATAAAAAATCAAAATCAAAAGAAAAAGAAAAATAAAAGAAGAAAAGGATGGAGTGTGAAGCAGTATTGATTTGCTACTCAGAGTCTGATTAATTCACCGTTTGAATAGGTTTGCATATTGATTTTTTGTTTATCAGGCTTATTTTCTTCTTAAAAACTCTCTGCTCTCTTTTTTCGTTTTTGTGTAATTTTTTTTGGTAGCCTCTTTTTTTTCTCAAGCAATGTCTCTCTTTTTTTTTTTCAAAGTAGCGTCTCTTCCTAGAAAAATCCCCCTCCTACTCCTAATATATCACTAATTTTATCATAATTTTTTTTTCATAATGTAATCAAAATCCAAAACACAACACGGAAAAAACACATAAAACATGATAATTGTATTTATCAAAATTTATTTATTTATTTTTATTATTTTCAATAAATTAGAAATTGAATAAATGGATTTTTCTAAAAAATAAAATAAAAATTCCACTGATTGAAATTGTATATTTCCTATCAGAATTACATATTTCCAATCAGAAATATGTAATTATGATAGGTAATCTTTTTTTTAACATTTAATTATAAAAAGACCCCTAAAAGTATTAAAAGTTTTTCAATTAGGCCCCTAAGGAAAACATCACAATTAAGTCCTTAAAAACCTGCAATTAAGCCCTGAGATTCAAAAATTAGTATCCACAGACCTATTTATAACAAATTTTCATCAATGGAGTCTTATATCACATCCACACTCAACCATCCCGAAATTTGGAGCTTAGAGATATAGTTCTCGGTTCAGTTTTTTTATAAATATCCAGTACCATACCAAAGTAGTCATAAAATTCGATTCAGTTTGGTTTGTGGTTAAAATTATTGGGTTTGGTACGGTTTTAATGTTTTTTAGTTTAATATTTTCTCCATCCCGTGCTCAGCCCTAGTAAAAATTTCAACTTTATGATAAAAATGACAAATTTATAATAATAACAATAACAGTGCAAATAAAGAGATGAAAATGATAAAAATACTATTTTTATCATAAAAATATGGACTTTATGATAAAAATAATAAATTTACCAAAATGGTAATAACAGTAATAAAAAATATCATAAATGCACATTACAAAGCAAAAATGATAGAAATGCCATTTTTACCATAAAAATATTAACTTTATGATAAAAATAGTAAATTTATCAATAGAGGAAATAAAAATGATAAAAATAATAAACAAGCAATAAAAATAATAAAAATGCAAATGAAATAATAAAAATGATAAAAATTTTATTTTTACCATATAAAACACAAACTTTATGATAAAAATAATAAGTTTATCAAAAAAGGCATTAAAATAATAAAAATAACAAAAATGCAAATGAAATTATAAAAATGATAAAAATATTATTTTTACCATAAAAAACATGAAGTTTATGCTAAAAACTAGACTTTAATTTGCGCTTTGTGCAGAAGAATATAAATTTTTAAAATCTTTTACCATGAAATCTAAAATAAATAAATGAACATATAATTATTATCAAATTCAATTGGATAAACCATACATAAATATTTGCAAAATACAATTGAAAATGATTAAAATTTTTAAAATATAACTATTAATTAATCAAATAGAACATTGCATCTCACTCAAACTTCTCATCATCACTCTTGTTAATTCATCCACTCATCAATACTCTTGTTGATTCATCCACTATCTCATAGCTAAAACATGCCCTAGATTTATGGATTCTACTTTCTAGTTTCAAAGTTTTCCTCTCAGTTTGTCTTTGAATTACCTTCATCATTGTCATGTGCGTTGAATGAGGTACTTGAAGGCATCATTTGTGAAATATTATAACCATAAAAATTACTTAATGATCTCATTTTTCATAATGCATCTTATGATCCTCCCCATATGGTCAAATAGATGAAAAATTAATAGCACATTAGTCATTAACTATATAAGCATAAAAAGTAGGATTAAATATAATAGCATAAACATAATCGAACCACTTCTTCCATACCAATCCAACAACATGGTAGCTAATCCATATAAAAGCAAAATAGAGGAAATAGGATTAATGAAATGGAGGAAACAACTACTAATCACTAATTCAAATAAAAATTCCATGTAAAAGTTAAAGAGAAGTAACAACCAATTCTCTATTTCAACTTTATTGATCGACAACTGAAAATAAAAATCTCATCTTGTATGGAATTGCCTACACAAATTAGACCTAAGAAAGTCATATTAAAAAAAAGGAGAAGATGTTGGGATGTTTATATCTATTGAGTTTCTTTGATTATTCTATCCATGCTAAAAAAACCTCAGTTGGAGAGAAATTGTGCAAAGGGCAGGGGGAAGTTAGAAAGAAAATCAACAAACACTCATCTTCTTCATGTCATCTAATGACAAAAGAATAGTATATTTTTAAATTAATAAAAAATATATATATTACCTAACCACCAGAAAATTTGTTGGCTTTAAATGCACATTCTTCAAGTTTGGATCTTAAGAACGAACCAAAGTTATTCAATGAAAAATTTAGAAAAATATATATCTACAAAAATAAAAGAAATCTAGAAAAATGAGGTTGGCACACTATTTTTATTAGTACTAGAAGCACTTTCCTCTCCAACAATGTACCTTGTTCAAATAAAAATGATCTTAAGATAGCAATTTTGCATAGAAGAGCTAAAATCAATTAGAATTTTAAGGTTTGTTAAAACTCAAAAATGAAACCTTGTATGAAAGACTAAAAATACATAGCACTATACAGTTTCGCATTTAAAGCTTTTGGCACTAAGTAAAGGGCAGATCAAGCCAAGTTCTATATAGCTAATTCATATGAAACATTGTAAAGAATTTATGAACTTACAAATTGCAATGACAATGTATGTGTAATCAATCACTATAAAAGGTTCATCACTCACTTTTGCTAATATTCCTAAGTGAATCCTAGTAAGTAATAAAATCAAATAATCTACATGTGTTCTTACTTCTTGTAGTCACTATTATGTTGTAATCTAATCCTACAAAAAGCAATGTCAAAAAGAAAAATTATGTTCAGGCCATTATGCTGAACATATAAGATGTAAAAACTAAAACATGTACAAACAATTTCAGTTTATTTCATTGCTTGATTGTACTCGTATGATTTTCTAGCAACAATAAAACAAAAAAAATGAATAACTCAAAACACAATAGTTACCATAATGTACCTTAAATAATCTATTGATTCTTCATCACATGCATCAAAGAATCCATAATCATCTACTTAATGTGTTTGTTAGCATTGACAGCTAGTAGAAAAAGCTAAATAATGATAACAAATGCAACTTTTATGCCATAATATTTTCACAAAGTAAATCCAAAAAATAATAAATAAATAAAAATAAAGAAACACATACCATCCTATAAATAAAAATAAAGAAACACATATGTAAGCACCCAATTTCGGGATGATGTGTTATGGATGCAATAAAGGACTCCAATGATGAAAATTTCATGAATAGGTCTTTAATACTTGAACTTTAAAACTTCAGAGGTCTGATTGTATTTTTCAAAGAAAGGATTTAATATTTTCAAGGACTAAATTGCAACATTTTTTAAGGACCTAATTGCAAAACTTAAAATCTTTCAGGGACCTTTTTATAATTAAAAGTTAAAAAAAAGTTGTCAGAATTCTATAATTCTGATTGGAATTATATAATTCCGAGCAAAATTATATAATTCTAGTCGGAATTACACTAATTCCTATCAGAATTGTGTAATTTCAGTCAGAATTAAACCTTTTCCGTCTGTTTTTTGGATTTTCAGAAAATAAAAAATAACTTTTCTTGAATCTTAATTGGTCTGAAATCCTCTTAAAATTATTTTTGATATTTATCTAATCTTTTTAAGGAAATATAAGTCTTTTAGGAATCAATTTATACGTAAGTTTTCACCATAAAAGAAAGGCTTTGGTTCCTTCAGAGAGGACGAAAGGAGGAGATGAAAAGGGCATCGAGGAGGAGTAGTACTATTATTCTTAGTTTTTTTATATTTTCTCTACACCAAATTGTCTTTTGGGCTTTTGGTTGATTTTCCTTAAAAAAGCATTCTTGAGTCTCTTTTCCTTTGTTTATTGTTTTAAAAAAAGCATTCTCTACAAAGATTCCCCCTTTACTTAATTGATTAACTGAAGATCTTTGGAGCATTTTTGAAGAACAAGATTCGAAGACCTATCAAGAATGATGATTTTATAAAATCTGAGGAGCACTCCATTAAAATCATCCATAAGCATCATCTTCTCCTTGTTCTATTTTATTTTATTTATTTATTTCTTTTTTGATTTTATTGATTTTTAATTTTATTTTATTATTGATTCACTAATCATAATTTTGTTTCTTTTTTTATGGTGATTATGGAGGAAAATACATGATAATCATGTTTGGAGGATTGAATCCATGAGAAGTCCATGGAATGTCATGGATAAGTTCTTATAAAGACATAGTTTCTAGAGTTTTTATTTTTTATTACTTTATTTAATTTATGTTTTTGGGGTGTATTAATTATTTTTATTATTATTCTCAATACATTATTGTAATAGCCCCAGTGGTGGGAATAGTAAAATTGCATGAGGTTGTTTGTTTACTTTAATTAATTGGTTAGTAAAATTAGGGTTTCAATTGGGTAATTAATTAAAATCAATGGTGGAAGTATATTAATTTAGGTTGCCTGTTAATGAAAATTAGGATTTTAGAATGAATTAATTTAATTAGTTGTTTGATCTTTAATTTAATTGTTTTTATATGTTTTATTTGTTTTTGGACTTGTTTATTTATTTTTATGTGTTTTGGGCCCTAGGCCCACATTAGGCTTTAACCCATTTAAATTTAGGTTTTTTTAGGTTTAATTATTAAAATGCATTTTAGGCCCATAATTAATTAGATTTTTAGGTTGGAGATAACTTAGACCCATTTAGTAAATTAGACATAGGCTTAATTTAATTAATTTAGACTTAGCCCATTAAATTAAAGCCTTTTTTCATAACTTGAATATTTAATATCACCTTAGAATTAAAACATGTAGAATTACGCCCCCTAATTTAAATACTTCATAATTTGTAGATTTAGGCCCATTTTTAGAATTAAAATAAATAGACTTAGGTTCATTTAATTAAAATTAAAAGGAATTAGGCCCTTTAGGCTCACTTATTAAAAACATGTAGATTTAGCTCATTTAAGTAAAATCAATGTAAATTAAACTAACTTAGGGATTATATGTTTGAATGAATGCATTATTTACTTGTATTTTCATGATTGGTTTGCCTTGGAGTTAATTACTAGAATAAGGGTTTATATGAAATTGCATATAAATTGAGGATAAAATAGTAATTCATAAAGTAATTTTAAATTAACAGAAGACTAAAAGAAGTTGGTATTCTGTACCCAAAATCTTCTGGTTGTGGTGCTAGCTTTCTTTTAGGCAATTGAGTACCACCTTTTTAATTTGTCCCAGTTATTATCTTGGGTGGTGACTTCTCATCTCCACACCATGTCTTTGTGACAGTGGTTAGTGTGTTCTTTAAAGCCCTGAGCTCAAATAGTATCGCGGTTGCTAAAATCTTGGACGAGCGCTAAATCCTACCATCTACAACATACCTTCCTTTTTTTTGTTAGAAGATTTTTCTATAAGAATATTCCTTGGAATTCCATTAAAAATGGCTAGAAGCCTAGCATTAACTATTCCTTTGTTCCCATGAGCCATAATGCTTACAATTTTGAGATTCTCATCACAACATAATACCATGTCAAGATTAGCATGATTAAGAAAAACCAATGATTATTTTCTATTATGTTACTACCTCAAATTATTGGCGGTGCATTTCCTCCTTTGTGGCTTCTAATTTAACACTTCTTTACACCTCAAAATCACTATAGCTCCCGTCACTTATATGTTGTATCAAAAAATGGAGCATTTAGTTACTTGTTTAACACATTCTTACACATACAAACATTAAGTAACCGAAGAATTTAATAACTAAATTAAAGTTCTTTAAAAATAGAATTAAATGCTATAATCTAAAGCTAATGATACTCTTGCTTCGTATTTCTTTCGAATAATATCTAATTTAATCATCTAGTTCAATTCACTTGGAAAATAGAAGAAAATGAAGATTACAATGAAAATGAAGATTTCACCAATGAGTCAACAACAACCTAAATAGCTTTTCTACATTCAAAAGTCATATATCAACATCTATAACATAGTTATGTATACTCCTTTGCATCCAAGTCATCATCCTATAATTTGCCTGCCTATTCCAACATAATCAAATTGTTAATATTGCCCAAAAATCAATAAATTGAAAATATAAATCTAAAGAAATTACTTGAGCCAATGTTAATAATGAACAGTTAAAACTTTAAATGGATAGCTAATGTTGCTTGAGCTAAGGAAAAAAAATGCCCTTGGAAACTCAAAATTCATTTTCCATGTCAGCATCATCATTAATGCAATTATAATGGAATTGGTATTTTTTTAAAATTGTATATAATAACAAGTTAAGCTTGCTAAGGAAATCAACCCAAAACACATCATTATCATTATTAAAGTAGAAAATCCATAGCATTAGCAAAATAAAAAATATCATTGTCAAAATAAAAAATTAAATTAACAATATACATTATCATCAATATCATCAAATATTAAATTAAAGAAACCATTAAAGATTCTCGACGGTAAATAAAACCAAGAATGTTGAATGAATTACAGAAACTTAATCTCCAAACACAGTAGATTATCAATCGTAAAATATCACAATATACACAAAATTGCAAAATTTTATAAGGTACAACTCTGGACCAAAGTAATCTAAATAAAAAATTGATGTCAATAACCAATTCATTGTAGAGAGTCACATTCCTCAAAGCATGAAAATTTTCAATCATTAAAAAAAATACAAGAATTCAATTCTTATTTGTTGAAATACTCACAGTTGCCAAAATTCAATTCTTGCAATTTTTTATAGTATTTTCAAAGAAATCAAATCATGCCAAAATTGACATTATTATTTTTTTATTTTAGGAATTCAAGTCTTACACACGATTAATAACTCACTATATATCTCAAGAACCAAACATATAGTTAGCGTTTAAATATAGAAAAAACGCAAATAACTACCATGAAAGATCTTATCAAATGAAGTATATACTCAAGTTCTCCATTATTTGTGTTAAAATTAATATAGGAACTGAATTAAACCAAACACATAAAACATAACTAATATTTTGATGAATAGATTCTCTCTTTTTTTTTTTGAAAATTAAATGAAATATAGGAAAAAGCTACATTAATATAGATTTAAAATTACTGAAGAAACAGATAGGTAAGTAAGTAGAAAGGTAGCTTTAACTATCATCACCATTTTCGTTCTTCTCATAGAAAGGAAGGATCGTCGATGTGTTCACTTGATGAATAAGGGATGCTTCCATGCCACTTTTAATAACTCTTACCATTGTCAATACAAGACTTTAACAAATTCATTAATACCACTCAAATAATGCCCTTAAGACCCTAACCCCTCAACCACTAGTTTACACATTTTTATTTGCTTTGCACACTTTACACAGACAAATCCTATATCAAAAATCACCAAATGTGCAAACCCATTATTACTAACCCTCTTTTTACATGATACCCACAATACAAATTAACCCTAATCATATATAATATCCATAGAAGAATCAAAGAAAATCAATAAAAAGCAAACTAAACAAATTAAAATCCTTAAAAATTCTCAAAAAGATTATATTTTTACCTCTAATTAAATCTTCCTATGGAGAGAACTCCTCAATCTCATCATCACCATTATTATAAAACTCCTTTATATTATTTGGCTTCTTCACTTCTATTTCCTCAATTGCGGGTCCGTGTCGAAGGCTCTTCCATGTCCGATCTTGGCGGTGGCATGGTAAGTTTACCATCTGAAAAGTCTAATAAAGACGATGAACAATGTAAAAGACGATGATAATGGTGTTGAGAAATGGGATAAAAAATTGGATCAAAAATAACAAAAAGAACTAATATAAGGAATGAATATAAGTAATTGAAGGAAGAGAGATAAAGGTGTATTGAAAATGAGCAAAATTAAAAACACAAATTGAGAAGAGGAAGGAACATATTAAGAAAAGGAAAATTGACTTTTCATTTCCATTAAATTATTGATCCATTAAGCAGATGGCTCTGTATGCAAAAGAATTCTTGAATAGAGAGAGCCACAAGTCATCACATAGTGGAATCCTTCTCTCTACTTCAGCTTTAATATATATACATATATATTTATCCATACATATATAGAAGTTTATAAAAAAAAAGGCAATAAAAATAATTAAAAAAAGTAAATGAAATAACAAAAATAATAAAAACACTAAAAAAGTAGTATAAATGATAATTAACTTTGTTCATTATGTTCATTTGTCTTCTTTATCTCATATGAAAAGTTCTATCAATTTCAATGTCTAGAGATATTATATTATGTGTTGAGCACATGCACTAACAATCCATCTTATAAAAGAAAACTAGAAACAGCTAAAAATAATGCAAACTAAATAAATTAAAAAGAAGACTAAATCAAACTGCATAAACTTTATTATAATATCAGCTTATCACTCCTCGAAAATGGTGCCAAAAATTTAGTTGATATGATCTGTAAGTGTACAGAGTCGTCCAAGTAATGAAAATATTAATCCCATAGGGAGTATATGTTAATTATTAAACTAATCTTTATGTTTATTTGTTTAGATGGCTGAAAGAGATTTTTGCTAAAAATTTAAACTGATTTAGAAAACACAATTAAATTACTATAAAATTTATCAATTAAATAAATGTTAGGGTTTTTATTCTGGCTCAATTTTATCTAAAAGTATATCAATCTCCCTATAACTTATAGGTTTATTCCATTTTCTAAGCATCTTTGGATATATGAAAGTATCTCGAGCACTCACATAATTTATTAATTCTAACAACTACTTAAGTGGTTAGCTTCTGCGACTCAAGCAATTAATTACCCTCAATATTGGAGTAAAGCTTTTCAAGGAATATTAACAACCAAACTATCCCCCGACCAATTTGATTAAATTAACAAATTATAATTTTGTTCTCAATAAGGATCTTCTTCCGATCTCACCCTTTTGTCTAATTCAATTCCAAGGCTGATTAGTCTAAGGAAAGCATTAGGTTTAATAATAATCATGGACTATATATTTAGTTATAAGGAATTTAACTAATTAAGTTCATACTTAAGCCAGGTCTAAAAACGCTACTACTAATTTAGATACTCATGGCAATTAAGGAGAAAGAAGAAGAGAAATTGAGAATTTCAAACATAAATATTATTATATATTAAATAAAGTACAAAGAATAATTTAAAAGACAAAACCCTTTTTTATTCTTTTTCTCTTAAATAATTTTCATAACTGTTCTTTAATCTTCTGCTCTTGATGATCCTTGAGTAGATAATAAAAATTCAAATGACAATTGAAAATTAAAGTTTCTAATCTAAATAAGGTTGAAAAATAAGAGTAGTCATCCTCCCCTTTTTCAAAAAGAGATAAAAACCTAAATATATATAATGTTCCCTTCAAAATCCTAAAATAAACTTCTTAAATTTGAGTTTCAGCCATCCTACATGGCCATGAACTTTTTTATGCATGGTTGTGCATATTGAAAATGCTAGAAATCACTGAATCAGGAATGGCCATGCACAACTATGCATATTAAAGTGCACAGCCATGCACACCTATATACATAGCCATGCATTTGTAGGCTTTGCTTGATAACTAATTTTGGCACTAATTAACATAAAATTAAGGCTTGACCTCTAATGAACATTATAGATAAGCTTTCTAAAACATCTTGAATCATCTCAATTAGACCTTTATAGCTCAAGATATTATTGAAATACTGAGAGCTGCAAAACCTGAAATGAAAGCTACATGTGCTAACTTTGATTTAAGATTTGAAAAATCAAATGAACTCAGATTTTCACATCAATTTAGAAAGCTTAATATGTATACTTCAAATGTCTAGAAGATCATTTTCTTATTATAAAACTCTAATGATATTAAAATCTTCACTAAATTGGAGAGCTTGAATCGGTCCAACATTGAAATTGTACTTTAAGTTCTTATCTTCTCTTTCAACATAGAGTTTGTGCCTTACCCTTTTCCATGTTGAGATGAACTCCTAACTTTAAGTCCTTACTTGTTACACATCATCCATAACTCCATGAAAAGTGTACCCACCAAAAAAATGTAGAAACAATATAAAATACAACTAAAAATTAAAAAATATATATAACAAAGTACTAAAAAATATAAAATATCTAGACTCAATAATTTTAACATAAAATATGTCAATATTCCTTATTATCTTAGACTTTATACACATAAAAGTTAACTAATTAGTACTTAAAATCTTTTTTTTTTCACTTATCATACTCTACATGCACTTCATAATAATTATATTAACCCCCTCATCTCTACAGTCATAAGCCCTCAAAGCAACCCTAAAAGGAGAGTTAGCACTAGTTAGAATGTAAAATGGCTAAATGATCTAGGATTCAAAGTCTTAATGACCTATTTAAAAAGCATGTGAAGAAATTTATAGCTAATGGTGGCTTAATCAACATCCTATGAGTTGAACTCAAGATCATTGTTCAAACTAAAATCATGAACATCCTTAACCAAACCCAGACCCTAAAGATGAGATAATCCTCTTAAGTGGCATTTCTAATGACAAAGGGCCACCTGGCACCCCTAATTCTGAGTTAAGCAAAGGGAAAGGAGTCATAAGCATGCCTATAGATACTAAGGATGATTACAAATTTTACTAAGAAGGGTGTCTACAATCCTCTTCTGAGGTAATAAGTATAACCAAATCTGAATCGACAATGGAAATTCAAGAACTAGCTTGCATGATAGCTCAGTTTGAGGATTAAATGAAGTATGAGTTCGCTCAATTTGAGGATCAAATAAAGTGCAAGACCACTCAGCTTATGGTTTTGGTGAAAGAAAACACTAATACCCTAATCAAATGCTTTAATATGATTTTTATTCTTATGAACAAGTTCTTGCGAGATCATTCCAAGTAGCCCTACTGTTTTGAGCTTGATGAAGCTAAAGGAGTTCAAGATCTGATTGACTCTAGGAAACTTAAAGATTTAGAAAAGAGTCACAATGTCAAAACTAGCCCTTCACCTAAATACCAAGATGTATCCAACACTACAAATAAGCCAACACAATCCAACTACTCAGCCACATCACAATTACCCTTAAAGATGGAAATCACCTCTTTTGGGCCACATAAATCTCATAGAAGTGATGGGGCACTTACTTCAAAAATCCTGCTTTCCCTCTATAAACTTTCATCTAATCATCAAGTGAGGGGAAAGTGAAAGAGAACCATGGGAACCTATTATTTGTCTACTATCCTCTTAACCAAACCCAGACCCTAAAGATGAGATAATCCTCTTAAGTGGCATTTTTAATGACAAAGGGCCACCTGGCACCCCTAATTCTGAGTTAAGCAAAGGGAAAGGAGTCATAAGCATGCCTATAGATACTAAGGATGATTACAAATTTTACTAAGAAGGGTGTCTACAATCCTCTTTTGAGGTAATAAGTATAACCAAAACTGAATCGACAATGGAAATTCAAGAACTAGCTTGCATGATAGCTCAGTTTGAGGATTAAATGAAGTATGAGTTCGCTCAATTTGAGGATCAAATAAAGTGCAAGACCACTCAGCTTGTGGTTTTGGTGAAAGAAAACACTAATACCCTAATCGAATGCTTTAATATGATTTTTATTCTTATGAACAAGTTCTTGCGAGATCATTCCAAGTAGCCCTACTGTTTTGAGCTTGATGAAGCTAAAGGAGTTCAAGATCTGATTGACTCTAGGAAACTTAAAGATTTAGAAAAGAGTCACAATGTCAAAACTAGCCCTTCACCTAAATACCAAGATGTATCCAACACTACAAATAAGCCAACACAATCCAACTACTCAGCCACATCACAATTACCCTTAAAGATGGAAATCACCTCTTTTGGGCCACATAAATCTCATAGAAGTGATGGGGCACTTACTTTAAAAATCCTGCTTTCCCTCTATAAACTTTCATCTAATCATCAAGTGAGGGGAAAGTGAAAGAGAACCATGGGAACCTATTATTTGTGAATGTCATGAATAAGTAGGAATGAAGCAATTGAAATAAAAAAGACTAATGAAGCACCTTCCTTTTAAATGTAATGACCACATTAGAATAGTGAACTCTTGCTCTGTTATTTTGCTAACTCTTAGCATTTATATAGTTTATCAAACATTTTGATCAAATGCTAAGTTCTTTGTTTGTCATTATCCTATAATCTATTGATTATCTTTATTCATTTCACATTTCATTAAAACTGCAAGTGTTCAATTCTCACCATAGCCTCATTCAAAATATAAAAAAGAAGGAAAAAAAGAAAAAAGTGAAAAGAAAAAGAGAAAAAGGAAAAAGAAAAAGAATAAATGAAAAGAATAAAAGAGAAAATGAAATCAAATGAAAAAAGAATAAAAGATACAAAGCCCAACTAGGTGTGTACTGCTTAGGAAAAAAAAGGAAATAAGAAAAATATGATAATAATATGAGGCGTGTGCTTAAATGAATACTTGTTATGTGCCACTCTTCGATTTATCACTAAATTATAAGGAGTACTATAAGCACCCAATTTCAGGATGAGTTGAGTGTTGTAATGACACTGTATATTAAATAATATTAAACTATTTCAAGATATACAGTGTTAATAAAATTTTAAATTTTATTTATATATTACTATTATTATTTTTGAATATTATTTATTTATTTTATTCTAAGAATTTTTTTTATGTAAAATAATTTATTTTAGGGGTTTTATTATTTATATGCATTAAAGTTACTATCATTTCTATTATTATTATTATTATTATTATTATTATTATTATTATTATTATTATTATTATTATTATTATTGTTGTTGTTGTTGTTGTTGTTGTTGTTGTTGTTGTTGTTGTCCCTCAACCACTCACCACTATCGACTTCTCTTCCTTCCCAATTGTTGTCTGCCACCTGTAGCACGTCAGAAGGCCATTGGAACTGCCTGAAACAGTAGCAGATAGCAAGTGGAGCTTCATGCCAATGACTCTGATTCCGGCCGTCCCAGCTCATCACTCCGATCTTGTTCGAACCTCCAACCTTCGGTGAGTTTAATTCTGAGCTCCGTTTGAGCTCAATCTCCTTTGATTTTCTGTTATCTTCAATTTTTAATTTATGTATTTAGGGTATTAATTCTACATGCTAAACTTAGTTTTTTAACCTATTTGTGTTGTACTTTATGAATAATAGACTATTTAAATGTTTAACTTTTTTTGTATAAATTCATACTTTGTAGAATCATTGCACTTATATACAATTATTATTTTCATTAAAAATTAATGGTGGATTGTTACTAATCTTGAATAATATTTTGCTTAAAATGATTAAATAGTTTCTCTTGTAAAAATTGGAAATAGTAATAAAAATAGATTACAAATATCTATTTCTGAATTAGAAACAAAGTGCAAATATCTGCTTAAAAATTAGAAATGGATTCCTTTGTTGTTGCTAAAATATCCATTTCTGAATTAGAAATGAATATGAAAATATGTTTCTAAATTAGAAACGGATTTTTGGTTATTGCTAAAATAGAAACAGAATATGTTTCTAATATGTTGATTTAGTCTCTTGAAATTAGAAACAGAATGTCATTTTGTATCTAAATTAAAAATGAAATAAATCTATTACTATATTAGAAACGAGAATATTCCATATCTGATTTAAAAATGGAATTTTTTCATTTTAGATCCATTTTTAATTAGAAACAAAAAATTAAAAAATGTTTCTAAACTAATTTGCAACAAGCTAAATAGCAACAATAAGAATCTATTTCTAAAATAATTACAAATAGATTTTGAAATATTAGAAATAGATTTTTCCATTTCTAAACTACATGTTTCTTATAGTGTAATAAGCCACTCTTGTTTACTATGTCCCTATTATAGTGATATGAACCCTACCTATAATAGAGATAGAACACGCATCCAACTTTGAAATCTAGCCCAAGGATCATCAAGGATAGTTGGGTTGATGGAGCTAAACCCCTTGCTTATTAAATTGAAGTAAGATATTTAGCTATTATAAGATGAAAAATCACACATTTCTAAGTCTAATCTAACCTAGCAATTGTAATGAAAGGTAGAAGTGAAACAATTCAAGTCAACTTGCAAAGTTTCAAAAGAACAAAGTTTAAGGAAAAACCTCACTTTTAATATTTAAATGCTTAAATTCGTTTCTCATAGGGTTAGCCCTTATATAGGCATGTAAACAACCTAATCCTTGAAGGAAAAGGTTTTATTCCTTATTCCCAAATACACCTATATAGGAAAATCTTTAATTAAGGAGATTTCCTTCAAAATAGGACAACAAATGACAACTCATCTTTAAAAAATCAAAATTGACAACTCATTACAATTCATGACAACTCATTACAATTCATGACAACTCATTACAATTCATGACAACTCATGACAACTAAGCATTGAAGCATGACATGTCACATGCCATGTCACATGTTGACCATTGACCCTTGACTTTGACTTGTTGACTATTTGACTTTGACTTTAACTTGTTGACTTGTTAACTTTAACTTGGAATATTCTTGAATCTTCTTACTTCTTCTAGAATCTTCTCACTTCTTCTAGAATCTTCTTAAATCTTCCTTATTGATTCCAAAATAGAAAAAACTCTAAATTTGTCCATATCAAGCTAATTAATTTTAAAATAGGAAATTAAGTTAATTAGCTTGAATTCTTCATATTCAGGCACTTTTGATCCCTTTTAGGGTTCATATTATTCCCTCTCTCTTGAAGATGATTCACCCTCGAATCATAGCCATCTTCTAAAACTAATAAATTTATGAATCCTGCAGGGTCAAATACAAACACCTTTGTTGAAAACTTCTCCTTTAAAGTAATGCACCATAAAAGTAGCTTTAAAATAACTTGAACTTGATTGAACATTCAAAGCATAGAACTTTTGGTCATGAACTTGTAAGAATTACATTCTTATTGCTTCCTTCTAAACTTGAAACATGAATATCTCAAGTTCTTCTTGGCACAAGCGAAGACTCCATAGATTGCATTGTGGACATAAGGAACTTTAATAACATCAACAAAGGGATCTTTATAAGGCATAGAAGTATGTAAAATAAATTTCAAAACACTAGAAAAAGAAAGAATGAGTTGTTAGCATAATCATAATGAATAACCAGCTTGTTATCCTCCTCTTTCTTTTATGCACAAACTCTTGGTTTGCCTCTTCATGAGTTAATCCTTACATATCTTCATTAAATTAATCAAAACTTTGTAAAAAATCCTTATTATCTTCAATGACTTCAACAAAGTCACTATTCTTGAATTTGCACTCTATTTTGATCTCCCTACACATAACCACTTTTTTTTCACACTTCTCTTCATGAATAATGCTCTCCTCGATTTTATTAGTTTGATCATATAATTGATCCTCATGTTTCTTCTTATGATCACTTAACGCCACTTCAACATTAGCACCACTTTGATTATCAACCTTATTACTCCAACTCTCTCTATTTAAAGCAAGTGAAATCACATCATTCAAAGACAAATTAAGTTGCAATTGTACCACAAATATAAGATCTTGTCTAATTTCACTCTTAAGCCCATTTATGAATCTTGTAATTTTTTTTCCTTCAGATTCACCTAAATCACTTGCAATTACAAAAAACTTAAACTTTTTAGTGTAATCATCAATGGTTAACACATCCCCTTGTTTAAGTCTTTCTAAGTTAAGGTAAAATTTATTGCTAACATCATGAGGAATGAAATATCTAGACATTAACCTTTTCATTAACTCCCAATTTCTAACCTCATTTACTATTAAATCTTCCCACCATATAGCAACATGACCTATAAATTTATTAGAAGCAAGTTTGTACTTTTTAAAATCACTTATTTAAAGAGAATCAAATATCTCCTCCAT
This sequence comes from Mallotus nudiflorus, assembly GCA_947683625.1. Classification (NCBI taxonomy): domain Eukaryota; kingdom Viridiplantae; phylum Streptophyta; class Magnoliopsida; order Malpighiales; family Euphorbiaceae; genus Mallotus; species Mallotus nudiflorus. Next base: position 7,081,782 of record CANTUR010000201.1, on the reverse strand, counting down.
TTGTTGCACCCATTTCAAGTAAACAAAAGGATCATCCCCACTAAGAAAATAAGGCATGTCCATGCCAAAAAAAAATAGCTTTGAAAAGATATAGAAAAAAAATCCTCATAAAGCACTCTCTTACGTATTTACACTCAAGGATGTGAATGCTCTCATGTTTCACTCAAAAAAATTTCATTTTTTTATTATATGAAGAATTGTGAAGAAGAAAAGAATAGATAATACATAAAAATTAAAGGATACATAACCAAACCTTGACGTTTGGCTCTGATATCAAACTAATACGAACCCTACCTATAATAGAGATAGAACATGCATCCAACTTTGAAATCTAGCCCAAGGATCATCAAGGATAGTTGGGTTGATAAAGCTAAACCCCTTGCTTATTAAATTGAAGCAAGATACTTAGCTATTATAAGATGAACAATCATATAATTCTAAGTCTAATCTAACCTAACAATTGTAATGAAAAGTAGAAGTGAAATAATTCAAGTCAACTTGCAAAATTTTAAAAGAACAAAGTTTAAGGAAAAACCTCACTTTTAATATTTAAATGTTTAAATTCATTCTTATAGGGTTAGCCCTTATATATGCATGTAAACAACCTAATCCTTGAAGGTAAAGGTTTTATTCCTTATTCCTAAAGATACCTATATAAGAAAATCCTTAATTAAGGAGATTTCCTTCAAAATAGGACAATTAATGACAACAAATGACAACTCATCTTTGAAAAATCAAAATTGATAACTCATTACAATTCATGACAACTAAGTAAAATGACAACTCATGACAATTAAGCATTGAAGCATGACATGTCACATATTGACGATTGACCCTTGATTTTGATTTGTTGACTATTTGACTTTGACTTTGACTTATTAACTTGTTGACTTTGACTTGAAATATTCTTGAATCTTCTTACTTCTTCTAGAATCTTCTTAAATCTTCCTTATTGACTCCAAAATATAAATAACTCCAAATTTTTCCATATCAAGCTAATTAATTTCAAAAGAAGAAATTAAGCTAATTAACTTGAATTTTTTATATTCAGGCACTTTTGATCCCTTTTAAGGTTCATATTATATAGTCTCGATCTACAAATGCCTTCATATTTAGGGATAGCATGATAACCATTACCTTATATGATCTAGCCACTGTATTTATTTTGTCACCTTTTGGAGATGCAATTAACCCTTATCTTGACACCAATTGTTAAAATTATAATATATCATTAAAGAAAGACCATGTTAGCTACTTACCTTCATTTCTTTGAACATGAAACCTTTATCATCATTAGATAAGATCGAACATATTGCATTCCTTCTTTACTAGTTTTCCAAATTCATTACCTACCTAAATTTAATAAAGATCACAAAAGAAATCATGCTCCTTGCTATTGCCCTAGCCAACAATAGAAAGCTTACTTTAGGACCTTTATTTTTAAGCCAAATTATAGATGTATATACAATCTTGTACCCTTAAAAGACCTATGCTTTCAAACCTAAAAGTGGACCTTTTAGATGCTAAAATTATGGTTTTTCATATATTTTTTCTTAAAATGATCAAATCTTCTCCCAAACCCAAATATGAATCTATTTCTTGCTATGCTTCTTTGTTAACATCTTGCACATGTAAGTTTGACTCCTTTATGAATTTCTTAAAATTCTTTTATAGTACCAATAACCAACTTGATTAGCTCTTGCACCCGTTCATACCCATTTTATTTTAGTCCCTTCTTAGGTAGTAGAAGACTATAATGCTAACCAACTTAACAATGAATGTTGTCAGCCTGGGCAAGCATCTCAGTAACTAAAGATCTCACTTTTAGTCTTGACCTTAACCCAAAAGACAACAAGTATAGAGTTGAAGTCTATAATCCTCACTTAATTGTCAGGCAATTTAGCCTCTTTATTAATTATTTCCATTGCATATTTCACTTAAAAGGAAATAAAACTTTTTCTCATTCTATTGCCTTTTAGATAACATTCCTAAAATTACACAGTTGTTAGTGGAATGCTTCCAAGAATTGTCTCACTTACAATATTCATTTTTTGGCTCTTTTTTTAGGAGGTGGGATTATATGACCTAAAAAAGCTTTATTTGACCATCTTTTAATAATAAATTAAATATTTCATTAACCTTAGTGAGGTCAAAAGAATACTCCTTAGCAATATGGTTTGTTTTAGTGAACCTTATCTTCTCCTTAATAGGATTTGGCTTTCATATGGCTTGGCATTCATTAGATTTTGTGCCAAGGTGTTCAACTGCATTAATTGATTCCTCATTATAACCAAAGATTGAACCATCATCAATGGCTAATATTTCAATGGGGTCTTGGTAGTATGTTCTCTTAAATGAAGCCCTTCTTTAATCTTTCTCATTAAGCATGACTTCATAACATACAGATAGATGTCAAATTAAAGATATCTTTAACTTAATGGCCTTTAACTTGTTCTCACGTTGGGTAATTAAGACCTTTAATTACAATTCAGACACATTCGACCTCAGTGATGACCAATTGGTGTTCAGTACCTAATTTCCTGAATCTTATCACAAATTATTCAATAAACCCACTAAGCATTTGCACTAGTCTAGCTTAATTAGCTAAAGTGAAATTTAGAGGGGCTTAAAAGAACTCCACATGAAACTTTTTTGAATCCTTCTAAGCATTGATTGAGTTTGGTGGCAAATAGGTAAACCATTTGAAGGCCGATTTAGTTAGGAGTTCCTAAAAAGTCTTAACTTTCATAAATCATTAGTCGATGCCTCTCCAAATTATAGGCAATATCTTCAAATTGTTTGAATTAGATTCTGTGAGCTAGTCGTAATAATAACAAAAGCCAACAATAAAAAAAAATAGAAGTTTTTGTCATTAACTTAGGATGATAGTAAAACTAAAAAAAAGTTGTAACCTCTTTAACCTATTAAAACTGAATTTAATAGGAGGTTGATTTCATCTAAAAATTTGATCACCAAAATCATTAAAGAACAAAGTGAATGAAATTTGTAAAAAAAATATAAAAAATATAGCTTGAATTTTTATGAATATATATATAAACAAATCCTAATCCAATACTCGAACTAAATAGGCATAAACTAATTAATGGGCTTCTAGCCCAATAATAAACTAGCAAGTTGTTATACCATGAATCCCTATTCATATTGCAATATGGACCAGGTGTCCATCACACGTGAGAATATAAAACGCAATTGTTTAATTACCTGAATAATAAAACAATAAGGTTTCTTTCTTTCTTTTTCTTCTTCTTCCAGCTCTAAGTTTTATTGAGTTATGTTCGATTTTTAAGTCAAAATGATTTTCATACTCATTTCTTAAAGATCTTCAAATGTTTTCGATAGCTCTCCTTTTCTTTTCTTTTTTTTTATTTAACCATTTTCTTTGTTTCTTATTTACATGGGATTTTCTAGTGGGTTAATGTCATGTTCAGCATTTGGTTTGAATGATATTTTGTGATTTTGTTAGTCCTCCACTTATTAAGTTGTAGTTTGATATTTACATAAACAACTCCTGTGCTTATAAGAATCTTGATTTATCATCACTTACATTCCATGTGTTGTCATCTCCAAGAAAAGAATAAGTTGGGTTGTGTTGTCTAGAATTCTTAGAGGTCTTATTGTCTCGTCATTGGCTATAGTAATTGTTGTGCTTATATGTAAATGCGAGAAGAAAAAGAAGTAAAAACCAAGGTGTGAGGAAAGTGTAGACTATATATATATATATATATATATATATATATATATATAATGAATTTGTATGTTATGTTTAGTGATTAATTTATGACCAAATACACCATTTCACCCTTGAACTTTTACTCATTAACCTATTTGAACTCCCAACTTTCATTTTTTCTATTACACATCTAAACTTCTATTTTGGACCACCCATATCAAACCTAGTCAACCAAATTTTTTCTTATTTAACCTATGGATGGACAGCATGTCACAGCACGTATTTAAAGACACAGGTTAGTGCGTGAATATTGAAAATTATGTTAACGTGGGAAAAAGTTAACAATCTTAGAATTTTTTATTTTACAAATAAAAAAGAAGAAGTATTCTTCTTTTATGACCAATTTACATTAAAAAAAAGTGATATGTTAATGTCTTCCTTCTCTCATTCTTCATATCCTTCACTCTTCTAAACATCTTATATTTTTTCTTTTTTCTATTGAAGTGTTATTGCATAACACTTGACTCATTCTTCCATAACACTTAATTCATTCCTCCATAAATTTTTCTTGTCCTAATATGAAAGGGAGTGGCGGTGAGGTAAAGTGTTTAGGAAAAGGAAGTTTTCATGGCTATCATGAGCTATTTTAATGGTGAATTCAAGTTGGGATAGATGGAAGGATTCGATACATTTATCGAATCTGATAGAGATACTTACCGTGGGTTATGAATTTTCCTAGGATTTATATATAGGAAAGTGATTGTGAGGCTAGTGATATTACCTATGATATTATCGATAATATTGAAGCTTCTCTGATTTATAGAAAAGGGTTGCTAGATTGAGATGGGATTAGACAATTTAGAAAAGGGTTACCTGTTGTTTTATGGTAGTGAAATGAAGAAACCTAGAGAGACTATTTCTAAAGGGCATAAGAATCATGATATGATGCTTAACCTTCAGTTGGGAATTCGGTAACTAGTTTTTCTTTTGTTTGGTTTTTTTTTGGGTTTCTAGGTTTATGTTTGATTGACTTTCATTTTGTTTTATTCTAATAATCTGAGTGCTTGTGCATTTTGAATATTTGTTTTAATTTTGTAAAGGTTATGTTGCATTTAGGTATTTTGTTTGGAAGCATGCCCAAATTTTAAGAGACTTAATGCCTAGTGATTTTGATCCTAAAGAGAAATTCTGGACAAAGTTTCTAGTAGAAGGATCAAAGATTACACCCCCACATCAATCAATGGGAAACCTTATCATCATTATCCTTATTAGAAAATTCAAGTTCATTGCTTTAAACACTATTCTAGCAGCTAGTGATATGTACTACAATGAGTACATCAACTGTAAAAAAGGTCTCCAAAATTCACCTACCATTCATGAACAAAAAAAGAAAGACAACAAAAGTAAAGATGCATCATTCAAAGAAAATGCTAGCAAGACCGATAAAGGAGTGCTGAAAATGGAAGTCAAATGCATCATTGGTGGTTGGGTTTCAAAGTAGTTCTTTTTTAGTTCTTGGTTTGCTTTTAACTGAGCTTTGAAGCAATAGATATATAAATAGATCATCCTGTGCATGAACTTCAAATTTAAATCTAAATTTGAGGTTACAAAGTTGTAAATGGATTTTCTATATGATCGAAAGTTGTGTGCTGGATTTTCTTCTTGTGTTTTATAAAACTATAAATGGTTATTATTGTCTAATGTGGATACAGAGAGATGGAGAATGATTTTATTTTGAGTTCCGCTCTAATCCAAGATAACTATGACTATGATTCTGAGGATGATGATTTTGCTCATGGTGCTAAATCAAAGTGGGTGGAATCCATATGACTTTAAAGTTAATCATCTTCCAAATACTATGTCAACACACTACATATCTTGGGAGTCTATGGTACAGATGTTGCCATGACCATTAGAATCAATATGGACATGGAATCAAGGAGAAGAACCAACAATAACTTCTCTACATTCTTTAGTAGGTGTAGTGGTGGCCAGAGGAGTAGTGGTAAAGTAAAAGGAGCTGAGGTGGTGGTGTTGGGTTTCAGGTAAAGAGAGAAGAAACATGACAAATGAGAAAAGATAGAGTTTATTTATTTTTCTAATAATTAATTAATAGATGGTAGTATTGTCCTTTTTACTATATTAATGCCACATAAGTTTTTCCTTTTTAACTTTAGTCCACATCAAGGCAAGTGCTTTTCACGCGTCAATTCTTTGTATTTTAGATGTGAAAGAGGTCTAAAATAGGAGTAAAGATGTAATATCCCATATTTTTAAATATTTTTATACTGCATCGGGATATGCAGTGTTAATAATTTTTGTATATATTTATGAAATTTTTATGAGTTTGTTATTTAATTAAAGCTAATTTTAATTGTTTATTATTATTTTAAGTGTTTTACGTAAAATTTCCCGGGACTTTCATTTTCGGGGAAATTTTCACGTAAATAATTTACTATTAATTATTTTAAATGGATTTCCAGACTTGCATGAACTCATACATATTTTTAAAATACTAAATAACGTATATATGTGTATTTATTTAATTATTTAGGGTTTAATTAATTACCCTAATATTTTATTGTTTATTAACTTGTTTTAATATTATTTAATTATTTTTAGGTGTATTAAATTATTAAACTATTAAATTATATGTGTGTGGTGTATATTTAATGTGTGTGATTTTATATTATTTTAATATATAGTGTAAAGTATATATATATACATATATACATTTAATATTAACAAAATTATAAAGTTAGGTTTATTTACAAGATTGCCATTCTTCTTCCTTCTCCCTCCCGGCCGTTTCCCATCACCGTTCCGCCGCCTGCCATCCCATTTCCTTGCCGTCGGTGTGCCTCCCGGCGTGCCACCTCCTTCCTCAGCCTTCCCCGCCGCCTGCTGCAGCTGTTTCAGGCGTCTGGAAGTCATTTTTGGCCGGAAAGCCGAAAGTGGGAGCTAATGTCGTTCACGATGATTCTGGCCACCATTTTCGACACCGCCGGTCTCTTTCTTCTCCTTGAGCTCCGGTGAGTGTGATTCCAAGCTTTGTTTCACTTAAAATGGTCTTGATTTGCTTAGGTTTCGATTTTTTGAATTCGGCCATTTTAGGGTTCTTGATTTTTTGAACTTCAATTTGATTGATTCATGAAAAGTCCTTTAAAAAATGTTGATCGTAGTAGCTTAATCTTTATGTGTGAATTTTTGTGGAATTTTTGGAGATTATTTTGATTTTTGGGTATTTTTGAATATTTTATTATTATTTTCTAATTTTCGGAAATTAATTAATTAAATTATGAAATTGTGTTTTATGAAAAACATAGGTGTTGAAATGAATTATAGAAATTTATTTGGAATTTTTATGAATTTCTATGTATTTATTTTGAATTTATTTAGGTTTATGTAATTTTGGAAAATTAGGTTAATTGTGTTTTTAATTGAAATTAATTAGTGAATTGAGTTTAATTATTGATATTATTGATAAATATGTTGAGAAAATTAATTTTCGATAATTATACTATTTTTGGTATATTTTTGGAGTAATTTTAGTATATTTATATATATATAGGGGTATTTTGGTAATTTTACCCTAAATTGACTAAAAATGTAATTAAATTGGTTTTAATAGCTATTTAAGGTATAAAAATGATTTCTACAAATTATTTAGTATTTTTAACTAATTAAAACTATTTTTCGTGAATTATTTTCAATTATATATATAATCTACGATTTTTCTAATAAAATGAGTTTTTATCGGTTTTTAATGTGTTTTAGGGTTAATTACGCAATTTCTACTTATAAAATGTATTTATGTGATATAAGGGTATTTTTAGTATTTTTATATTATTCTGTGATTGTGGACCCCGGTCGGTAGACTGTAGTTTGGAGTCCGACCGAGGGGTTGTGGATGAGTTGTTGAGCCTGTTTTTCGAAGTGTGTTTCTTTGCAGGGCCGGCTCTACTCTTTGAGTAGAGAGATGTCCGTTTTACAGGGGAGGTTCTGCCGAATTTTCGATAGAATTCTCGTAAAACGTGATGTCCGGTCAAACCCTAATTTTGTTTCTGTGTCCAATATTCTAGATCGAGTTTCTAGGGTTTTCTGTTAGGTTTATTCTGATGTCTGTTATTTATTGTTTGTTTAGTTGCGCCGAGATCGAGGGCTAGTGGACCAGGCCCGTCTGACCCATCTCGAGGAGCGCACTAAGTGTGAGTTACTATTCTATATATATATGCTTTAGGGTGCATGATTTAGAAATGCATGTTCTATTTTGATTAAATATGCATAAATAATTTGATTAGTACTTAAGTTTATTTTTAGTTTACTTTTGGTTTATTTTTGGTATATATTAAATTATATGCATGCTTTATTAACCATTTATGTTTAAAATGTTTTTAAATACATTTCTAGCTTATTTTGTAATTTGATTGGATTTGTTTGACGTATATATACTCGAAATATACCTGGTTTACTTTTGGTATATTTCCAGTATATATATGGTTTATATTGTTATTTTATTTAAATTCATGCATCATTTATTTGTGAATGAATGTTTTATATTTATTATTGAAGGATATCAATAGAACGTGCTACCTAGTGGGCAGCACTAGGACCGAGTACGTACCGGTACGCTTATAGCATTTAGGCTATATTACTAACCTATTTGAGGATATTGATTAGATATGATTATTTGATGCGTGAGACATGGTTTGGAGGTGTGATTACTGGAGCTCGGTTGACCAAGTGTCTCGGGGCCAATCACACTGACAGTCAGACTGCTGGAGCTCGGTTGACTTAATGTCTCGAGGCCAGTCTACTATCCAAATGGAATAAGTGAATACTTTGGAATAAGTGAGCCTATATGGCTAGAGTGTTGTCTAACCCTGTTGAGGTTGCGATATTATAGGGTTCTATTTGATCCTTCATGAACAACGATTTTTCAATAAAGTATAAAAAAATGATTTTACAGCATCTGTGTGTATTTGCCTGTATATGTACATATTAGATATATATTGTTGATTGTATGCATTGTCATTTAGTATGCATGTATATATATTATAGTAATTCACTCAGTGAGGTTTGACTCCCCTCCGTTGACTATTTTTCAGGAGAGTCATCTTCTTCAGACCTTAGTAGCAGGCCTGTACGCCGGATTTCTTCCACCTCGGCTTCTTTATGTAAACTGCTCACTTGAGTTTTATTTTATAATCTAGACACTGCAGTAGTTGTAAATAAATTATGGGTTTGATGTATTGTATTTATATGAGATATGTATTTTAAGAATTTGAACTGGATGTGTATTCAAAGGATTTATCTATATGAGATATGGATATTATTTTGATATTTATGATTTTATTTCCGCTGCACTATGTGTTGTTATTATTGTTATTGTATGTTTTATTTTATTTTTAGGCTTGCTACAGGTTCGGGATTCGAAAGAATTCCCGTTCCCTAACGCCGGTCATGACCCCTGTTTTGGATCGTGACAAAAGATGTGTTATAGGAAAAAATGATCGTTGAGAGGTGTAATAGGTTAAAGTTAAAATTTTAGGGGTGAAATGGTGTATTTGGCCATTAATTTATAGTTGATAACTAAATAATTTTCATAATTTAATCAATAAACTTATATTATTTGAACAACTAACATATTAATTTTTAATAATAATAAATAAAATTTTACTTGTGTCTTTATTTTAGTTAAAAAATGTAGGGTTATTGTTTAAATAATGCATTTTTATAAGATAAAACATGCAAGTTTAATACTTAAATAATGTAGGTACATTGACATGTACTTGTAGGTTCATTAAGAATCAAATAAACATGAAACTGAAGATTAATCAAACCTGATGCAAAATCATTAACTTTCACATGTATTATCATTAACTTTTACTTGTAAATTCATTGACTTCCATCTGTAAATTCACTTTCAAACTCATTAAAAATTATTTTTTATTTGTTAAACTTTTTTCTTTTATTTCATTATTTATAGTGGTTCAATTTAATTTTTTATTCATAATTTTAATTAAAATAGAATTTTTATTCATTCAAAAATTATTTAATTATAATAAATAGAGTTTTACTTGTATTTATAGGTTTGAAGTCAATACAAGTCAAGACATTATTTGAAGCATATCTTTTCAAAATAACAAAAAAAAAAGGTTGAGATATGCAAGTCCTTAAAACTTAGATATGGAAGAAACCTATGGATCTAGTCCTTAACTACAGAGTGGTTCAGAGAAGGTGACCCCAGACAATTTTTGGAAGGAGGTGAGTATTGATTGGATGTTATTTTCCCACGGTTGTGTGCACTAGAATGACTTGAGCCGTGCATTTGTTTTTTTCTAATTTTTCTTCAATTGGATTTCTGTTGCATTATCATTAGATGGAAAACGATCCCCACCTAATTATGTAAAATAAAAAATAAATAAATAAATAAAGGAGAGCTGTCAAATTATATAAATAGAATCATACTGAGAATTGTTGGTTTGTCAACCGCTGTCTATGCTGTTTAAAAAAAAGTGTCAAACAAAAATAAGAGCATTAAACAAAAATAGTTTCACACGTGTGAATGATTATGATTCATATTATAAAAATATGCAATAATTTATATTAAAAAATAATTATTAATATTTTCTCAAATTATTTAGTTTCATAAACATTATATGCAACATAATAATTAAATACATATATATTAAATATAAAAAATATATATTTCAAAAATATTATATTATATTTGATTTGATTAATCAAAACTACAGTTTATATATATATATATATATATATATATATATATATATATAAATAAACTATAGCAGAAATCAAAAATTGAAAAATAAGAAAATAAAAACCTAAACCTAAACCAATGGTATAGTTAACCTTAACTTGCGGTTTGGTTTTTTTCGTTTGAATTTTTTTTTTTTTAATAACTGAGAGTTCAATAGTGAAATAAGAAATCGAATTATAATCTTATCTTATAATTTTCATCACCTGAGTCATTAGACTCTAAAACAAGGACATACAATTTTTAATTTGATTGGTTTTTTTAACCCCCAAAACATATATTAAGCCATAATCTATATTAAAATGGCATCAACTAGTTAAAATAATAACCATGAAACCATATCACCTCTTTTTTTCTTTTGGACTTCTTTTTACTATTATTCTTGTGGGCATCAAAATAATTAACGGGAAGACCATTTTTTATCTTTTTCTTTTTGGACAAAATGAACCTTTCTTTTTGTTGTTTCTCTTTTTTCTTTATTTTTCTTTCGTAATAATCACTACGTTGTTTGAATTTGGGAAAAAAGCCTTCATTCTGCTCATTTAGTAATGGTTTTTTTTTTTTTTTTGAATCATTTCGTAATGGTTTTACTCTCCTTTAGGAGGAAGTGTTTATGCTGGATAGAAAAATATACTTTCAGATTTCTAGATCCTTGTTTTAGCGTATATGTTAATCAAGAATGTTTAAAAATGACTAGCATTTTTCTTCAATCTATGGCCAGCATTATCAAAACCACCGTATTATTTATGAACAATGAAAATTTTATTTCAACTAATTATTTTTAGGGAGATTTTTGTTTATACTAAGTGCATTATATTTTAGGATAGAATTTATGATATTTCAATCAAGTGATTTACACTTAGTTATTGCAAAGGAGACATATATCTATTTATTATAAATCTCACCATTGGATGTAATACACTCAGTGTAGGTAAGAATTTATCTTATTTTTATGCAGTACACCTTTTTTTTTCAAGTTTTAATGGATACTAATGCAAGGAGGATAATACATCTATTGAAAGCTTATTTCTGTTCAGGAAAAATATAATCTAATTTAAAATCTTTTCAGTTTCTAAATGCACGAATGAAATAATTTAAATTCTTGTTATCTTTGCCTTGGCCGAATAAATTGCCCATGGCCATGGAAACATGTTTTTGGAATAACAATGCTGCTGAATACAATTTGCAAACTAATGAATCAAAAGTTGCACAAAGCTCTTATAATATTCAGAACTGCCAAATGAATGCAATCATATTGCATAAGAACATAATGCCTTGGAATAATTCTAAAGCAATGATAAATTATGTCATTGAAAAGATAAAACATTATTGCTTCAACCTTAACCGAACATATCGGGAAGAGGTCTCACGGCCATAAAGGCATCCACCATCCGAAAGAAGAAAACAAAAGCTCATTATTATTAATGACTAAGCTTGATCTGAATATTTTTTTAGTAATGAAGTACCAAAGACTTCATCAGTTGCTATAAAGTGCAATTCAAATGATGCACAGTAACCATGGCAATCTGGACAAAAACTGAATCAGTGATGATATGCAAAAACTTACTTCGTTAGTGACAGCAGAACGTGCTAACTGATGTCTCTCTACGATTTCAGTCAAAACCTCAGCAAAGCGCTTTTTCTCATTTGATTTTGTAAGCCCTGCTGTGGAACCCATGACTCCAAAATTTTCTTTTGTTGTACCCACAAGGCTGCACATGTTATGTATTTTTTTGCTGCTTAGTATTCTTTTGGAATGTCCATAATTTGGAAAGAGCAATAATTAATCTCAGAGGAAAAGTAAAATGAAGAAAAGAAAAAATATAGTATCTTTTTTATGTATTATTGACACAGAAATAATTAATCTTGAGAGGAAAAATAAATTGAAGAAAAGAAAAGATATAGTACCTTTTTTATGTGTTCCAGTTCATCGTCATTGTCCAAGAAAAAATATAAATATTTGATTGGTATATCTACCTGCAGTATGGCCAAAAACAAAACCCTTACTATATGATTAGATCCAATAGAGTGAAACTTTTACAGAGGACTCAAACAAGGCGAGGAAGTAAAACACATGTGTTGACTTGACATATAAGGAATCTAAACTCATATAATCCCCATGGCTTATTACCACTTGCATGCAACCAATGCAAACAACACTGGAACAATTTCCAGGCATATACCGATACAGAGACAAGAACCAAAAAAGTATACCTTTCTTGTTACTATTCTCGGGATTTTTTTGGCACAAAAAATATGTATTTATCTAAGCCTGTATAACTATTAAAATGTAAATTTGACATTCTTCGTTGCAGTTCAGCGAGTGGGTTTAGTACCTCAAGATTTGCTCCATATTTTCTGTGTTTCTCCAGAGAATCTTGTCCACCAGAGAACGCATACTTGCTTATCTGTAGGCATCAAAAAAATTACTGTAAGAAAAAGAATGATCATGGAAAAAAAACACCTAGGTATGTGAGACTTGTCAAATTGACCTAACTATCCTGCATTTCTAAGCATCAAGTTGACTTAACTATCATCAATAAAAATTACCAGTAGCAAGGAACAAAGATACTCATGATGCGCACCTAGGGTATCAAAAGCATATGCCTACATAACATTATTTTAACTGTTCAAAACTCTAAGCATTACAACCAATGAAGGGTCCAAACTTGCTTTTAGGCCAGTGCTACTCGTACTTAAACTTGCAAAAAGAAAGCCCCTTGCACCCACAAATCCAGTTCTATATACCATCCTTGATTCCAGTGAAAAGCCGTATCTGGATGAGGCAGCTTCACCATGATGGCATGGCACAACAAGGCATGACTTCAGACTTGGACATGCTCAAAGAGAAATCAATATTCTTTCAACCATAATTGGCTCTAAAGATTTTCACTTATTTCATGGTAATATATAAAAATCTTATGCACTCCCATGGACTAGATTTATACGAGTGGCGGAGAAAATTGAGGATAGATATTTTAGGAGGTTGTAATAATCAGAAACAGTAACCTTTTTAGCAGGCTCATTTGCCCACTAGAATAAAAGTCTCATTGCAAAGAGCATATTCCAAGATTACTGAAAAATCACTGATTGGATGTTCAAGCACCTTTCTTATGCAGGCAGACTCCAGATGGTGCAATCTGTTCTTATGAGCATTCATATTAACTAGAGCAGTCTGTTTATCTTGCCTAAACTTTGTGGTGACTGAAGTTGAGAAAATTTGTGGAGCTTTTCTATAGAGAGGACAGGAAGTAACAGGGGGCACTGTATGGTGGTCTAGAGACATGTCTGGAAGCCCAAGTCTGAAGGTGGTTTAGGTCTTACCAATTAGGGTTGTGCACGGGTCATGAAGACATAAACTGTTCCAAAAATTCAAACTGAAATTCCCCAGTAACCGTTTAACTTTTTCTGAACCAAATCATCCCGAAAATTTTTATTGAAATGAGTCTGAAGATCATGAGTTCTTAAAACCGAGAACCGAACTGAATTGTCCCGAATTGCACCTAATTGAGGAACCATAACCGATAATACACACACATACACATAATTTCACTAATAACTATTATTTTTATTTTTTGATGATATGTTATAAAGTTGATAATCAATGCTTGATAAGATCTAAAATTATGTTTTACAAATAAAATTTAAAACCATCTTAATAATTAATTATATCTAAATAATTTATTTTAGACAATCTACTATTAAATTTTAACTTAATGTAAAATATTTGACAATTTAAATACTAATTAGTTTTTTAAAATAAATTAAATATACTCATCAATTAATTTAAACATACGTTTAAATTCATAAAATAAAATTTTTTTAGTAAAATTCATAGTCATCTTACTCTATGTTCAAATTGTAAAATCATAAAAATTTAAATATAAAAAGAAAACTTAAAAATAAAATTTATAAAAAATAAATAGAAGTATTATTAAATATAATATAATATATTTAATATAATATGAAAATATACATTTCTTTATTATGAATTTGTTAAATATTAATTTTGAATATATAAATTAAAAAATTTATATAAATCTATGAATTTTATTTTTGCTCTAAATCATTTTAAAATCTCCATTTGCTTCGAATTTCCGTTCTAAATTGTTTGGAATGAAAATTTAAATTTTCAAAGTTGTATCTAGAGAATTTATTTTTAAATTCTCTAATTTTTAGGTCAGGCGCAGAGAATTTACATTCTCCATCTGCTTTTTGACCCGTGCAAAATGCTAATAACAATATTCTAGAATGGAATAAGGCTGCAATAATTAGATACATGTAGGATTTGTTAGCTGGTAAAGCTACTCTTTGGACCCAATGGATCACAAAAAAATAAACTAAAAAATCTTAATTTTGGGGGCAATTTAACCTCATGAGGCTAGCTGGAATTTGGCAGAATTTTATAAGCCTCAACCTTCAGCCAATCCTGTGTTCTGCTACAAATTTGGGCATTGGAAAAGGATCTTTCGTTCTGGTATGATCCATGGGCAAATGGTGAAGCTCAGTTCTTACAGACAGATTTCTAAAGGTTATCCAGGAAAAATTCTGGTATTTCTAAAATTACAAAGGTTGCAGATTTATGGGGTTCTAGGAAATGGAAAATTCCCATAATGCTCTTGATGCTTATACTGATCAGGTGACAAAGAGTATCTATGCCAGAACTTTTTCATATTGAGGAATCTGTTGCTGATAGCATTTGTCGGAAACTTAAGGCTGCCGACAAGTATTTTGTGGACTGAGCATGGCAGGTCATAAGAAGCAAGGATCCTAGGGTCAATTGGACCAAAGTTCTATGGAGACCTCAGCACATCCCCAAACACAGTTTTATTTGTTGGCTACCTATCCATAAGAAATTATCTACCAATAAAAGGGTAAAACATTGGAGAATATTGATTATGATAAATTTCTACAGTGTGGTTCTGAGGTTGAAGATATTCACTGTAGAACTGCCAGATGTATTTGGATTAAGGTCTTCAGACATTCTGTTTTTTGTGCCCCAGCGCAGTGGCCTAGAGAAATTTCAGGGCACTCCAATAAAAAAAAAGGAAAAAGCCTGCCAAGCAAAATAAGAAGACCGGCTTTCTGTGCAGCTATCTATCATATTTGAAGGGCTGGAAATGTATGTACTTTTCAGCAGCATATTCTTGGTATGATGAGGTGTTTGCTAGCATGAGAAATTTCATAATGCTTAGAATGAGTATCCAGAATGGCAGGAATGCAGATGCCATTCTCTAGGAGATGCTTATTTGATTCTATTTCTCTATGTTGTAGCTGATAGGCTGCTTTTAGTAGTATGCTACCCTGCAGTAGTAGTATGAATGTGTTTCTTGGTGATTACAGAATTTGGCTGAATTTCACCATAAAATAATCAGCAACAAAAAGTTGGCTACCACTTAAAAATCAAATTTTAGTGAGAAGAGATTGATACAGAAGCCAAATTATTACCTCCTAAGGGTACAGCTAATTAATAATATACTATTTGCCACACAAAAAAGTGGGAGATTGCAGTCCATTAGGAGGACCTTCAGTGCTTTCTTATGTGCATGCATTTGCATGTGTATGTCTGCTTAGAAAGACATATACCTTGTTCTTTATTTCCTTAGCTGAATCAGTGACATATATAGCTGAATTTGGATCACTGGCTGACATTTTTTCCTGTCTCCCCCTGCAAACAACCATATTTGGAAACGGGTATTGTAATTTTAATGCAAACACTGATGAGTAAGCTATATGAGCAAATACAAAAACAAATAACTCTAATTATGGTGCATCACTGGTGCTAGAAAATATATATGAAATTCCAATAATCATTCCATTACTCAACAAATTATCATTAGAGAATTTTTTGAGCAAACCACAATAATAAAATATTTAATTTCCATAATATATATTTAAACTCCCATTTTTCTCAAGCAAAGAAACAGTTTTGTGTGCCCCTTAATTTGCATTCCCAAAAGTTTATCTTGAATTTCAAGGATATATATAGCAATTTTATCATCAAATATATTACAATTTTAACATAAAATTTCATGAGATATTGAAGACAAAGCAACACTCCATATTACAAGTACTTCTATGGCTATATATAAAAGAACCTGTAGTGCAGGGAAGAATGATGATTCAATCAGTGTAGGCTTGTGAAATCCTATCCGAGGAGCAACATCACGGGTCATTCTAAAATAGGGATCCTGAAAATTAGAAAAATAAAAAACACACAAAAAAGAATCATAAGAACAACAGCAAGATCTAAAAATTCAAATATCACCATAAATCATTTGAGTAAACAAACGAAGGAATAGATTTAGCCAAGACTCTTTTGAGATCATTCCAAATCAAGAAGCAGACAGAGGATCATACATCGGTCAAATATAAAAATAAATTGAATAACAATTCCATTGAGCTAAGAAAACAAAGAAAGAAAAAAGAAAATAGAATAACACATAGTGGCACAAAATACTACTTAAATATATTACATGGTTTAAAAATATCACATGTCTTAAGTAAAACCCAACATTAGATGTATACTTCCAGCAAGAAATTCAACTTGATGCCTTGCAATGCCAATATCAATTGCATTTGCAAGCAAAGCAGGGGAAAAAAAAAGGAAACATAATAAGGTCCCCAAGATTCCCATAATACATTTCGATCGTTTTCTCAATGCCATCTGATCCCCATGCCAGATGTTCCAAAGCATGAATTATAAACTTTTCCCCGGCAGTGAGAGCATAAGTCTTTCGAGCATAAGCATCCCTTTTACATTTAACACCAATTCCATCTCAATCTCTACCATGCCAACACAATTAAAATCTAAGATAGAGCTACACCTCACACAAGGACAAAGTAGACCTGCACCATCCTAGCTATGGTCTATGTTAACAGTCTGCTTGGCACACTTAAAGATTCTATGATAAGATTGTGCTCCATATTTTTTATTCCTTCACAATCTCCAAGTAAGTATTTCCCAAAATGAATGATGCCTTTATAGAATTTCCAAACCATAAAACTGAAAAGAAATTACCAAATATCAATCCCATCAGTATAAATTTCAAATTTCCATGAATAGACAAGCGCAATCACCTTATGTTTGTAGTAATTCGCAAGCTTGTATTTTACTGATAACCACTTGAGAAATTTCAGTGTTGAAGCTTGGACCATCCTGTATTTTGCAGGTGCTTTGATGTTTTTCTTAGATGTTTAAGCTATAAAGATATTTGAATGCTTAAACTTAAATGGAGTTTGGACTGTCTACTCAACAAATAAACGCTTAAATGAAAAGTCACCATCTAATGAGTACAGTAACAACACTTTCCTAAGTTATGAATTGCTTTTCATCTCAATGTAAAAGGCAACTTTAGTGAGGAATGCCGCTAAACCAATCACAGTCTATTTTCTTATAGCTATTCTACAGAAGTCAAATCAGTGCTCTAATAAAAAATAAAACGTCGGAACCAGATTGTTCATGATAAGACTGCAACTGCCTAAACTTTTGTAGTGGATAACCTTCAGCACTTAATATTTAAGAGCCAGTATGCAGTTTAATTATTTGCAACTAAATTAGTAAGTGATAAAGTTTCAGAATTCAAAATTAAGATGCGAACTCAATTATTTTGACACAGAATAACCAACTTTGAAAAAGATTAACAATGACATGATTAATAAAATAAA
This sequence comes from Mallotus nudiflorus, assembly GCA_947683625.1. Taxonomy (NCBI): domain Eukaryota; kingdom Viridiplantae; phylum Streptophyta; class Magnoliopsida; order Malpighiales; family Euphorbiaceae; genus Mallotus; species Mallotus nudiflorus. Next base: position 7,063,642 of record CANTUR010000201.1, on the reverse strand, counting down.
AGTCATAGCAATGTAGTAATGATATATAGCGTTATTTCTATTGGAAAAATTTATACATCAATGGTGGTGATGATAGAAAAAGATCATACTGGCAACCACACTTGTATTAAACACTCAGGCTATAATAATTGAAGTACAAAATCCAACAAGAGAACAAGAGTCAACAATGTTAAGCATAATCACAACATTTAAAGTCGTCAATTTTGCTTAATTCAAAGGCAAGCATAATTATTCAAAAAAAAAAAAAACAACAACAACAACAACGCTTCAGATGGAGAGCGATTTTACCTGGTCAATTGCACAGGGTATTAAGCAACGAAGATAATCTTTGCAGGAATGAGCTGGGAAAGCATGGAACGGCCTGAAGCAACAAAAAAAAACAACCATATAGATCCCCTGCTAGCATACTGAAATACTAATTGTCATGGAGACTCCAATACGTATCAAACAATAAGATAAGTTGAGCACTAGATCTGACATGTTTTCATCTATCAAAACTATGTCCGTGCTGTTATTCTATAAGGTGACAGCAATTTAGTGAAAAGGCATATGGTAGAGTACATATAGCTAGATTTTTTTTTTTATGAAGAATAAAACAGATTCAATTATAAGGCATATAGCTAATATAGTAGTTTTGCGTTTGTATGAAGCATGATTTGTAAATTAGAAAAAGAATTAAATTAAATCAAGTAACAGGACATAGGAAGAAGAAAATAAACAAAGAAACTCCTTCACAGGCTCACCACTAAAACAAGTAATTCTGATCACGAAGAAGAAACATACAAGAATTTACTTCAAAAGAATTAAAAAAAGAAAAAATAATGAAAAAAATTATTGACCTTAGCAATAGTCATTCTTGATTTTGATCTTAATAAACTCAATTTTGAACATTTAGTGTTCTTTGTTTAATTGTGATTATAAGTATAGGTACAATATTACTCTCAATAAAAAGTCAAGTAATAATTTAGCTCAAGCCGAGAACTGCGACTAAAGCAAGGCTGCCATAATAACAAAATGCTAAGGTTGCGACTAAAGAAAGACTGTCATAGTGATAATGTTGAGTGCAATGATTGAAGTAAGGCTGCCATAGTGACACTTGGCAAAAGGTTGTGACTGAAACCTTACTTCTATGGTAATAGCAAATATCCAAAGGTCATACTTTTGAATTTTCAAAAAAAAAAAAGAGACATTGGAAACATAATAAATAACTTCAACAGCCATATTTTTAAAGCTCAATCTATCTATATATGCTCTAGAGTTGTGATAAAAAGAACAACACATTACATTACTCTTTGATTATGAAAAACTCTTTAAGCATTCATTAAGCTTAATTTTTTCTTTGTATCAATATTCTTTGTATTGATTAACTCTTGTGAGAGTTAGTTGTGTAATAGAAATAGGATTTCATCTTCATCTAATTGTTGGGATAGATTAGAAGGGAAGTGAGGTATATTCCTAGTGGAATTAGTTTAAGAGTTTAACCATTAAAACACTTGAGAATTTGTTTAAGAGTGAGCCTAAAAATTCTTTTTTGTTTAGTTGAAGAGTTAACCTTAAAACTTTTGTTTGTGTAAGGTTGAATAGTAAGTCTCAAACTCATATAATCTCAATCTTGTGAATAAGATTATAAACATTAAAAAATTATAACTTGGGGATAAGTTAAGTGAAGACATAGGATTGTTGATAATCTGAACTCCTTAAATTTTTTTGTTTATTGTTTTTTCTACTCTATTTTCTTTCAATTCTTATTCATTCCTTAAATTCATTTTAATTTTTCTAAAATCTTTCATTAACCTTATTCACCCCCACCTCTAAGACACTTTTAATTGGTATCAAAATTTGAATTCTAGGAACTTAATTGCTAAAATGCAAGATTATGAGGAGTGAACTTTAAAATATTTTTTCACTTAGACCATATTTTGATTGTAGTGACTTGTCATGACCCAAAACAGGGGACCATGACCAGCGTTAGCGAATGGGAATTCTTTTGAATCCGGAACTCGTAGCAAACCTTAAAAATAAAAGCATGCAATAAAGTAAAATAAATAAAATATTATTCTGCGAAAATTAAATCTAACAAAATAAAATAACTTCTCGACATCCTTTAATATCATAAATCACATCTCATATCATAAGTAAAAATCTTTTTAATACAAATTTTCAGTGTAACACTTTGAATTTAAAATCTCATACAATTATAGTTACAAATACAACCCACAACAGATTTAAATACAACTATTATTGCAGTTTCTAGAGTACAAAATAAAACTCAAGTAAGAGATTTACATAATAAAGTCGGAGCAGAAGAAATCCGGCGGACAGGTCTACTGCTAAGGTCTGAAGAAGAAGACTCTCCTGAAAAATATCAACAGAGGGGAGTCAGACCTCACTGAGTGAATTATTATAATATATATACATGCATAACTAAATATCAAATGCAGAAACTCAATAGTATATATAAAATATATATACATGCAAATACACACAGATGTAACAAAAATCATTTTAATACTGAAAACCATCAGTTATGAAGGATCAAATAGAAACCTATGTTTTCGTAACCTCAAATATCAATAGAACTCACTTAAGCCATACAGACCCACTTAGTTTCAAATAATTCACTTAGTCTAATTGGACAGTAGACACTAAGTCAACCGAGCTCCAGCAGTCTGACTGTCAATGTGATTGGCCCCAAGATACTTGGTTAACCGAGCTCTAAAAATCACACTCTCAATCACATCAATCTCAATCATATCCATTATATCATATTTCCTCAAATAAGTTAGTAATTAACCCTACGATCTATCGCACTGGTACGTACTCGGTCCTAGTGCTACCCATTAGGAAGCACGTTCTATCGATATCCTTCATTTTAATATAAAATATACATTCAAGAAAATAAATAATGCATAATGATATTTAAAATAAACAAATTTACCATATATATATTAGAAACATACCTAAAATAAACTAAGTATATTTCAGGTATATATACGTATAATCAACTTAAAAAAAATCACAAAACATATTAAATTCAACCAATAATATATTTATAAACAAGCCATATTTAATTGAAAAAGGAAAACATTCATTTATTTCATAATATACCAAAATATACTAAAAGTATACCTAAAATATACTTAAACATTCAAATAGGCAATTATGCAAAAATTTAAATTTAAAACATAGAAGACTAAATCATGCAACCTAAGCAATGCATATACATTATAATAACTTACAGTTGTGAGCTCCTCGAGACGGGTCCAACGGACCTGGTCCACTAGACCTCGGTCTCGACGTAACTAATAATAAAATAATAACACAAAAATCAGAATAATTCTAACTTAACTTCTAGAGACTTAATCTAGGATTACTAATACAGACAAAGAATAGGAATTTGACCAAATGTCATGTTTTATGAGAATTCTACCAAAAATTTGACAGAACCTCTTCTGTAAAACGGATATCTCTCTACTTAAAAAGTAGAACCGGTCCTGTAAGAAAACACACTTCGAATATAATTCACAAAACATTCACACAACCCTCGGTCGGGATCCTAAACTGCAAATTACACTGACCGTGGTCCACAATTCACAATAAAAATACACAAAATATAATAAAATTTCATAAATTCCAAAAATGCCCTTTAGTATTAAAATATAGCAATTTAAACATTAAAAACACTAAAAGTAATTATTTCACCGATAATTACTTAAAAACCCTAATATTAATAAAAATAGATATTTCTCGATAAATTCACAAATAATAATAAAAATTTGTTTTATAAATCCAAATTACTTAATTAGTCCAAAAACATACTAAAAGTTACTAAAAATCCATTTATTTACAAAAATAGTATATTATATATAATTTAAAAATAATTTATTAAAATCATTTTTATACTTCAAACAATATTTAAAACCAATTAAACTTAATATTTAACTAAAATTACTACCAAAATACCCCTAGTATATAAAAATTCACATAATATACTACAAATACTCAAAAATTCAATAAAAAATATATAATTACTCCAAAATTATTTTATCAACATATAATTCAATAAAATCAACAATTACACCTAATTAATCAATTAATTTTAACAAAATACATATATAATCTATATTTCCAAAATTGACATAAACTAAATAAAATTATAATAATTACACAAAAATTATAAATTAAATTCTAAAATTAATTTCAACCACCAAAAACACTAAAAATCACAATTTATTTAATTAATTTACGAAAATTAGAAAATAATAATAAAATAATCAAAAATTCACAAAAATTAAAATAAATTCCAAAAATTATACAAAAATTCCCAGAGATAGATTAAGCTAAGGGCAACAATATTTGTGAAGGAATTAAGCTTGAATCATAAAGAATGAAGTTTAAAAAAATCAAGAACCAAAAAAGGCCGAAATTGAAAACTAGCTTAAAACCTTACCAATCGAGTTTTTGTGCAAAAGGAAGCTTGGAATCATCCTTTAGGGAGTTTAAGGAGTCCAACGGCACTGGAATCACCGAGTTTGGTGACTGAAAAGATGATGAACGGAGAAGAGAGTGATTTTCGGCTAAAATGGGTTCCTTGAGCTACTGCCAATGCCGAAGAAGACAACAGGGGCGGCGGAACTGCTGGCTGGAGGGGCGATCAATGATGGATGGCTGGAGGTGCTCTAAACGGAGGGGAACAGACAGTGATGGTGAGGGTGGCTCGATTTCGGGGAGAGAGGAAGAAGAAATAGGTTTTTTTTTTTAATTTTTGTTTTAATATATATATATATATATATAATATATATATATATATATATATATATATTAACTTAACTTTATATTATAATATTATAAACCTTATAATATAGACACATTAAACACACACCACACATTTATATATACATACATACATACATACATACATATATATATATACACACACACACACACACATATGTATATAACACAATTAAAACACAATATATACACATAACATAATTATCAAACCCAATTATTATTCATGCATGCAAAATAATATATTATTTATAAAAATTTAGGTCAATAATATAATTCATTTAAAGAATAATATTAGAGTATTAATGCTCTAAGTTAAAGATTTATTAAAACACTATTTCCTGAAATAAAAATGATTTAAAAACATGTTTACGTAAAATATATTAATTAAACGTAAATAATAATAATAATAATTCATGAAACAATAAAATAATTAAATATAGTTTTAAAATTATTAACACTGCATATCCTATTTTATATTAAAAATAATTTAAAAACCTGGGTTATAACATGACTATCCCTATTGGAAGTTCAAAATGAAACTTTATTTAGATTGTGATTCCATTAGACTTTGGGAAGTTGTTTTTAAAGGTTGGCAACCACCTAAAGCTATTGTTGATGGTGTGCAAACAATTCTATTAAAAAATGAATGGAGTAATGAACAAAAGGAAAAAAACTACAAGAATAAAAAGGCTATGATCACTTTACTCTCTTTTATGATAAGAGAAGAAGGAGACAAGCTTCAACATTGCATTTTAGCTAAGAAAATGTGGGAGACCTTGGAAAATCATTATGAAGGCAATGTATAAGTTAGAAGCAAGAAAGTTCAATTTCACATATATGAATATGAACTCTTCAAGATGAAGTTTCATGAGTCAATTACGAAGATGACTAATTGACTTAACGCTCTTTTCACAACCCTCAATAAACTTGAAAAATATTTCTCCAAGGAATAGATGAATAATAAGATTCTAAGAATCCTTACTAAGAAGGATTGAGAATCTTAGGCCACTGCAATTGAGGAAACTTAAGATGTGCTTATTGGAAAGCTCATAATATATGAGCTTACAGTTAAGTAAAAAGGTAAAAAGAAAGAAAAGAAGAGAAGAGAAGAGAAAAAGCACAACACTAAAAGCTCTTTAAGAAGATAATGAATAGAAAAACATTAAAAATTCTAGTGATGAAGATGATGATATTGTCATGCTTACTAGAAAGTTTAAAAAGTTCCTGAAAAAGAAAAATTCTTCAAGAACAAAGGAATTCAACAAGAAGTTCGAAGGAGAAGGTAAGAGGAAAACTAAAGAGGTGACTTGCTATGAATGCAAGAAACCATGTCACATTCGAAGTAAGTGTCCTAAACTAAAATTCAAAAATAATGGAGCAAAAAATAAGAAGAAGGCTTTCAAAACTACATGCGATGACTCCTCCAAATCGAAAATAGAAGATGTAATATCCCGTGTTTTTAAATATTTTTACACTGTACCGGGATATGCAGTGTTAATAATTTTTGTATATATATTACGATATTTTTATGAGTTGATATTTATTTAAAACCTATTTTAATTATTGTGTATTATTTATAGTGCTTTACGTAAAATTTTCCCGAGACTTTTATTTTTGGAAAAATTTTCACATAAATAATTTATTATTAATTATATTAAATATATTTACGGACTTGCATGAACTCATACATATTTTAAAATATTAAACACCGTGTATACATGTAATTATTTATTTAATTAGGGTTTAATATTATCCTAATATTTTATTATTGTTTATTTATTTTATTGTTATTTAATTATTTTTAATTAATATTAAATTTTAAAATATTAAATTATATGTGTGTGGTGTATATTTAATGTGTGTAATTTAATATTATTTTAATATATAGTATAAAGTATATATATATACATATAATACATCAAAAACCAAAAATTTTGAAAAATTACCGAATTGCCCCTGATCCCTCTCTTCTTCCCCGATCACTTCCTCACCGTTGTCCGCCATCTATCACGCCGTTCCCTTGCCGTTGGTGTGCTGTCCGGTGTGCCACCACCTTCCCCAGCCTCTTTCGCCACCTGTAGCAGCGGATTCCGGCGCCTGGAAGCCATTTTTGGCCGGAGAAGTCGAAAGTCGAGCTAACATCGTTCACGACGATTCCGACCACCGTTTTCGACACCGCCGGTCTCTTTCTTCTCCTTGAGCTCCGGTGAGTGTGATTCTAGCTTTTTTTTGAGCTTAAATGGTCTTGATTTGCTTAGGTTTCGAATTTTCCATTTAGGCTATATTAGGGTTTTTGATTTTTTTGAGCTTCAAATTGATTTATTCATGAAAAATCCCTTCACAAATGCTGATCCTAGTAGCTTAATATACATGTGTGAATTTTTTTGGAATTTTTGGAGATTAATTTGATTTTTGGGTATTTTTAAATATTTTAATATTATTTTCTAATTTTCGGAAATTAATTAAATAAATTATGAAATTGTGATTTATGGTAAATATAGGTGTTGAAATGAATTATAGGAATTTATTTGGAAATTTTATGAATTCCTAAGTATTTATTTTGAATTATTTAAGTTTATGTAATTTTGGGAAATTAGGGTTAATTGTGTTTTTAATTGAAATTAATTGGTTAATTGAGTTTAATTATTTACATTATTGATAAATATGTTGAGAAAATTAATTTTGGATAATTATACTATTTTTGGTGAATTTTTGAAGTAATTATAGTATATTTATATATATAGGGGTATTTTGGTAATTTTACCCAAAATTGGCTAAAAATGTAATTTAATTGGTTTTAATAGTTATTTAAGGTATAAAAATGATTTCCACAAATTATTTGGTATTTTTAACTAATTAAAACTATTTTTCGTGAATTATTTTCAATTATATATCTAAAATACGGTTAATCTAATAAAATGAGTTTTTATCTGTTTTTACAGTGTTTTAAGGTTAATTATGTAATTTTTACTTATGAAATGTATTTCTGTGATATAAGGGTATTTTTGATATTTCTAAAATTATTCTGTGATTGTGGACCCCGGTCGGTAGACTGTAGTTTGGAGTCCGACCGAGGGGTTTTGGGTGTGTTTTGTGTTTGAATTTCGAAGTGTGTTTCTTTTCAGGGTCAGCTCTACTCTTTGAGTAGAGAGATGTCCGTTTTACAAGGGAGGTTATGCCGAATTTTCGATAGAATTCTCGTAAAACGTGATGTCCGGTCGAACCCTAATCTCAATTCTGTGTTTAATACTCTAGATCGAATTCTAAAATTTTCTGTTAGGTTTATTCTAATGTCGGTTATTTATTGTTTATTTAGTTGCACCGAGACCGAGGGCTAGTGGACCAGGCCCGTCGGATCCATCTCGTGGAGCGCACTAATTTGTGAGTTACTATTATATATATATATGCTTTAGGATGCATGATTTAGAAATATATGTTTTATTTTGATTAAAATGCATAAATAATGTGATTTGTATTTAAGTATATTTTTGGTTTATTTTTGGTATATATTAAATTACATGCATGCTTTGCTAATAAATTATATTTAAAATGTTTTTAAATATATTTCTAACTTAATTTATAATTTGATTGAATTGATTTGACGTATATATACTCGAAATATACCTGGTTTACTTTTGGTATATTTCCAGTATATATATGGTTTATGTTGCTATTTTATTGAAATTCATGCATCATTTATTTTTATGAATGTATGTTTTATATTTAAAGTGAAGGATATCGATAGAACGTGCTACCTAGTGGGTAGCACTAGGACCAAGTACGTACTGGTGCGCTTATAGCAAATAGGTTATACTACTAACTATTTGTGGATATTGATTGAATATGATTATTTGATGTGTGAGATATGGTTTGGAGGTGTGATTGCTGGAGCTCGGTTGACCAAGTGTCTCGGGGCCAATCACACTGGCAGTTAGACTGCTGGAGCTCAGTTGACTTAGTGTCTCGGGGCCAGTCTACTATCTAAATGGATTAAGTGGATATATTTGGATTAAGTGAGCCTGTATGGCTAGAGTGTTGTCTAACACGGATTGAGGTTTCGATATCATAGGGTTCTATTTGATCCTTCATAAAAGATGATTTTCAATAAAATATATAAAAAAAATGATTTTTCTGCATTTGTGTGAATTTGCATGTATATATACATATTATATATATACTGTTGGCTGTATGCATTGTCATTTAGTATGCATGTATATATATTATAGTAATTCACTCAGTGAGGTCTGACTCCCCTCCGTTGATAATTTTTCAGGAGAGTCAACATCTTCAGACCTCAGTAGCAGGCCTATACGCCGGATTTCTTCCGCCCCGGCTTCCTTGTGTAAACTGCTTACTTGAGTCTTATTTTTATAATCTAGACACTGCAGTAGTTGTAATTAATTTGTGGGATTTTATGTATTTTATTTATGTGAGATATTGTATTATGTGAACTGGATTTGTATTAAAAGATTTATATATGGGAGATGGATATTATTTTGGATATTTATGATTTTCATTTCCGCTGCATTTGATATTGTTATTATTATTATTGCATGTTTTATTTTATTTTTAGGCTTGCTATGGGTTCCGGATTCGAAAGAATTCCCGTTCCCTAGCGCCGGTCATGGCCCCTGTTTTGGGTCGTGACAAAAGAGGAGCAATAAGAAGTGCTCAACCTTTGCTTCATGGCTCTTAAAGATGAAAATAAGGTACCAACTATTTTTAACTCTTCTTATGATGATTATTATGAATATGATGATGATGATGAGAGAGCTATTATAAGCAAACTTTTATTTAAATGCAAAAGCTTACTTTCTAAAAAGAAGTATTATAAGTATGAGTTAACTAGCTAAAGTAAGGAGTTCAAAAATTTTTAAAATGAATTTTCTAATCTTGTTAAATCAACTGGTAAACTTGCTAGTGATTTAAAAACTTCTAATTCCTTAGAAGAGCAACTCAAGAAAGCAAGTGATAGAAATCATAAGCTTTCCAATAAGGTATTGGAGTTAAAAAAATTCCATTTTCAAATTTAAAAGAGGAAAGGAGAGTTTAGATAGTCTACTTGACTCACAAAAACTCCATGGAATTGAATATGAAAATGGAATGTCTTCTTCGTCATCATTATCTCACATTAAATTTGTTAAAGCTTTATGTAATTCTATTCTTTGTATCTCTAAAACTATTGAGACTCAAGCTTTTAAAGCTAAGAAGTCTCATGTGTTAAATAATAAAGGGAAGTCCTCCACCTTACATGAGACAAAGAGGTAAGTCACAAGTTAGAAGAACATAACCTAAACATGCTTATATGTACACTAGACACAATACTCCTAAGTATATTGCACAAACCTATCAAAATACATATTGTCATTATCAATGCATGTCTCACACTATGACTTAAAATAAGTTTAAGAGACTTACCACCACAATACAAAAATCATGCTTCATTCATTAGGTATATCATCGTTAGAGAAATAAATTTGAAAATTTTATATGTTCATATTGCCTGATCAAAGGAAACACCAACAATATGTGCTTTTATAGAAGACTACACATGAACTTGCTTTATTTGGATTATTTTGAGACTAACTCATCTAGATCAAGAAAGGTTTAGGTTCAAAAGAAAACTAAAATTATCTTGTGTAGGTGTGCTTGAAATCCATTAGAACAAAAAGCAAGTGGTATCTCGATAATGGATGTTTAAGATACATGATGGGAGATAATGAACAATCCAATAAATTTGATGCAAAGGATAGATGACATGTCACATTTGGGGACAATACCAAATGAAAGATAGTAGGTGTTAGAGAAATCAATAATCCTAAACTCTTATCAATACACCATGCGTTGCTTGTTGATGGTCTTAAACATAATTTGTTAAATATAAGTCAATTATGTGACATGAAAAATAAAGTCACTTTCTATTCTAGAAATTATTTTGTTAGTAGTATTCATGAAGACAAAGTAATTTTTATTAGTAAAAGAGTAGATAATGTTTATATTATTGATTTAAATAAAATTGATGACAAAGACAAAAAATGTTTAATGTTTATCTCATATGATATGTGGACATAATATAGAAGGTTAGGACATGCAAAATTTGAGCTTTTGAACGATCTTTGTAAACATGAACTTGTGATTGGTTTACCTAAACTTGAATTCACTAAGGATAAACCTTATAATGCTTACTAAAAGGAAAAATAATCCAAATTTTTATTTAAACTAAAAAATATAGTGTCCACTGTAGATGGCGAGGTTTAGCGTGTGTTCAAGATTTTAGCAACCGCAACACTGTTTAGGCTCAAGGCCTTAGAGAACACACTACTATTCCACAAAGTCATAGCGTAGAGATAAAGAGTTGCCACCTAGGGTAATAACTAGGACAATTCGATTGGTGGTACTCGATTCTCTAAAAGAAAGTTAGCACCACAACAAAGAGATTCTGGGAACGGAATACTAACTTCTTTTAGTTTCATGTTCATTTAGAATTACTTCATTCTCTAATTACATACAATTTTATTAAACCCTATTTGAACATCCATCTAACCCTAAGACATCTAGTCAATAAAACCACACATAAAAAATGTATTCAAATGTATTGTCCCTAAGTCTAAACTATGTTAGTTTTATTGAAAGTTTGTAGATCTACATTTTTACTTACAAGTGAAAATGGACTAAAGGTGGGCCTACATTTTAATTAGTTAGTGAGCTTAAGTCTATTGATGTTAATTATCTACAAATGGGTTTAAATCTATAAGTTTTTAAAGAAATTGGATTTTATAAGTGGGATTAAGTCTATTTATTTTATTTAAAATGGGAAGTGGGCCTAAGTCTATTTATTTTTAAAAGGAAATGAAATTAAATGGGCTGAGCTAAAATGGGCCTAAGTCTATTTAACCTAAAATAAGCCTAAATTAATTTTGAGTTAAATTAAACTTTAGACCAATTTTAAGGCTATTAATTGAGGGGGTTAGACCTAACGTGGGCCTGGGGCCCAAAAGGATAAAAACCCAAAAACGTAATTAATCAAATAATAACATACCAAAGCAGATCAAACATACATCCACACGTGATTACTTAAAACCCTAATTTAATTCCATGCAAACCCTAATTTACTGTTGCCATAATTGATTTTAAAGTTTTACCCAGTGATCCTGATTATTAATCCATTTTAAATGCATAAAAGTAAAATTTTACTATACCCACTACTGGGGTTATTATAATGTTCTACGTACTGAAAATTAAAATTAAGTACAAACCCAAATGAAGTAACACAGAAAATCATAAAAAGTAATGATTATAGAAAAGGTAAAACCTAGATCTAATCACAGTTTAAAACCCATGGCATTCCATAGATCTTCCATTCAATTTTTGGATATCAGACAGTGTCCTCCTCAACCCCCGTCGGATCTCAGAAAGAAAACACATAAACAAACAAATTATGTTAGTGAAATGAAATAGCCAAAACAATAACAAAATAATAATAAAAAAATCACAAAAGAAAGAGAAAAATAAAAAAGGAATGTTGTGCAGATGATATTAAATGACCTTTCAAAATGGATTTTCATCATATATGGAATTGACTCAGTGTGCGTTTTGGATCTTGGAACTGAATCACGTAAAAATGTAATACAGACTCTTCGTTCTTTTTGAAAATGTAAGGAAGAAAAACCAAATTTTGTGTTTTGTAGTTTTTTTTTTTTTTGCAAAGTCTTCAATTTTTCTAAGGGTTTTTTTTTTTGCGTAGTTAGGCCTCTCCAAAATTTTTCTTCTCTCAGCTTTTTAAAGCCAAAAACAACTTCCCCTATGATCGTGCAGAGAGGTTGCGTGATCCTGGGAGCTAGAGAACAACTGCTCACCATTTTCAAAAATCAAAACCTTGAGATAAAGAAAGTGATAAGGGTTAAAACAAAATAAGAGATTCAAGCACATGTCTGTGCAGCATTAATAGAAATTTGACAACATGCCTAAAATTAGATTTTTTACAAAAAAAATATTGAAATAACAAAGAAAAATACAGGTCAGCATTATGTAATATTATGTAATGCTAATTGGCATTACATAGTGCCGATTGACATTATGCCTATATTTGTCAAAATTTCATTAAAACCCCCAAAATTCACTTTGCTGCAATTTTAACCTTAAAACATTTTAACTCTTGCAATTAAATCCTAAAAAGGCTGCAATTTAGTCCTTTAAATCATGAAACTCGACACTAAAGATCAATTCTTGATTAATTTTCATTATAAGGGCTTTCGTCTCACATATGCACAATTGCATTCTGAAATTAGGTGTTTATAGTTGCCCCCCTTTGTCGTTGTTTGTTTGATAAATTACGGTAAAGCAATAGTAGCACACAATTTCGATAAAAAGAATTAGGACACTTAATTACATCCTAATTGGCAGATCGATGCTTAAATTGCTATGTAATTTTAAGCAGGATGTAATGTTTGACAAGTCTCACTATATTTCTTGCAGAACGTTTAGTGAACTTTATGCAAATGAGTTTCGATATATTTCCTGCGGAACGTTTAGCGATGATGAATTGAAAATCTGCTATAGTTCCTATGGAACGTCTAGCGATACATACTATATTCCTTATAGGACATCTAGCAACAATAAATTTTATTATATTTCCTGTGGTACGTCTAGTGAGAATGAGTTTCATTATATTCCCTGTGGGACGTCTAACAATGCACACTATATTTCCTATGGGACGTCAAGTAAGAATGAGTTTCATTATATTCCCTATGGGACGTTTAACGATGCACACTATATTCCCTATGGGACGTCTAATGAGAATGAGTTTCGTTACATTCCGTATAGGATGTCTAATGAAATGAATGAAATAACTCTTGTTATGTTCCCTATAAGACGTTTAACGATTTTTGATTTGAAAAATATGTTATAGTTTCCGTGGAACGTCTAGCAATGATACCATAACTACTATATAATGTCTGGTGGACTGCACTATATTCCCTTTGGGACATCTACTGACAATGAATTTTATTGTATTCCTTGTGGAACATTCAACAAAATGAATAAAATGACTCCCGCTATATTCCCTATAGGATGTTTAGTGATTCGTGATTTGAAAAATATGCTATAGTTCCCATGGAATGTCTAACAATAATACCATAACTATTGTGTAGTGTTTGGTGGATTAAAAGATTTGAAAATTCATGTTAGAATGATTTTAATGAAAGAAGTACATTGTACTCGATTGTACAATGTCAACTATATCCGGTCGTATAGTCTAAATTGAAATACACTACCCTCAGTCGTGAAATGTTAATTTCTTTTATGCGATTATGCTGTAATCCATAATTGCTTGTAATTAGTTGTAACCCTTTCATTGCTCATTGATGATGTTGTAGTACATAACTGCTCGCGATTAGTTGCAACCCTTTCATTACTCATTGATGATGTTATAGTCCATAACTGCTCGCGATTAGTTGCAACCCTTATATTGCTCACTAATGATGCTGCAATCCATAATTACTCGCGATTAGCTGTAACCCTTTCATTGCTCACTGATGATACTGCAATCCATAATTGCTTGCAAATTGACTGCAATCCTTTTATTACTCACCTTTGATAATGCTGCAGTCCATAATTGCTCGCTGATAATGCTACAACCCATAATTACTTATAAATTGATTATAATGCTTTCATTGCTCGCCTTTGATGATACAGTCCATAATTGCTTATGATTTTTATCTTTGGTTGTTTGAGTTGAATATTTTGAATTCTTTGTGTTGACTGATTAGCATTTTTGTTGATTAATTTTGAATTTTGCTGTGTTGACTGATTAGAATTTCTCTGTTGACTAATTTCAATTCAGCTGCATTAACCAACTCCACAAGTTGGATGAACTTCCTTCTGAATTTACAATTCCTGCAGACTTGTTGAAGTTAGTTTCAATCATGATGAATGTATAAAGTGATAAAGAACCAAATTAGAGATTCATGCACGTGTTTGTGCAGAACCAATAGAAATTTGACAACACGCCCAAAATTATATTTTTTACGGAAAAAATATTGAAATAGCGAAGAAAAATACAAGTCGACATTATGCCTGTATTTGTCAAAATTAAAATTCACTTTTCTGCAATTTAGACCTTAAAACATTTTAACTCTTGCAATTAAATCCTAAAAAGGCTGCAATTTAGTTATTTAAATTGCGAAACTCGACACTAAAGATCAATTCTTAATTAATTTTCATTATAAGGGCTTTCGTCTCACATATGCACAATTGCATTCCGAAATTAGTGCTTACATTTCCTCTAAGCCACTTGAATTTATACATATAGATTTGTTTGGACCAATTTGAATTGCTAGTTTCGGTGGAATGTACGATGCATGTGTTTTGGTTGATGATTACTCTAAATTCACTTGGGTATGCTTCTTTACTCATAAGAATAATGCATTTAAGGTTTTTGAATTTTTTTAAAAAAAGAGTTAAAAAAAGTTTTTGTATTTTATCTATTAGAAGTGATTATAGAACCGAATCTGAAAATGAATTCTTCAAAAGATTTTGTAATGAAAATGATATTTTATATATGTTTTCTTCTACTAGAACTTCTTAACAAAATAAATAAAGTAGTTGAACAGAAAAATAGAATTCTAACGGAAATGATAAGAATAATGCAACAAAATTTATAAAATTAATTTTATGGTATTTCTAATTATATAAATTGAAATTATTTTAACTAGTTTTACATAAAATAATTTTAAATTAATAAAAAATAGTAATAGCCTACAAAAGTATATCAAGTTATAATAAAATAGAAAAAAGTACAAATAACTCATTGATATTTTAATCTAATTACGTATGAACCATTAATATTTTTAACCCTGCAAGTATAAAGATGATGACTATTAGTATCTAATGAAAAGAAATATTTATATGTTCCAATTTTATAATATTAAAAATATAATTAAATCCTAAAAATATTAATAATTTATTTGTTATTAGGTAAAAAACGAAGCGTGTATTTGCACCTATCGATATTTTGACGTAAATTAAAATTAAAAAAAAAAAAAAAATATTTATGTAATTTTCCTATAAAATTACAAAATTAAGCTATAATAATGGACCTCATCACTGTCCGTCAGAGCAATATTCCTTGGGGGTTGTTTTGCAGTTTACATAACCTTTTTTTTTGGCCAAAGTAAGGAAGTCGAGGAATTTAGGAATGGTGGCTAGTTGCACATTCAAATCAGACGATTTGGTGATAAAATCACCAAATGATAGACGACTGTATAGAGTGATTGAACTGGAGAATGGTCTTTGCGCTTTGCTTGTTCACGATCCGGAGATTTATCCCGACCATGATTCTAAAACCCTAGGAGAAGCCGAAGAAGAAGAAAATGATGACAAGGGCGACGACTCCGATGAGCATGATTATGAAGAAGATAGTGAAGGAGAAGACAATGAAGAAGGCACGGAGGAGGAGGAGGAGGAGGAAGAGGAAGGGGAAGGTGAAGAAGACAATGAAGTCAAAGTAAAAGGAAGAGGAAAGGGGGAGGGGATTTCTCACACCAAGAAGGCTGCGGCAGCAATGTGTGTAGCGATAGGCAGCTTCTCTGATCCTGTTGAGGCACAGGGCCTTGCTCATTTTCTAGGTTTTTTTCATTCTTTATAATGTCAAATATAATTCATGAAATTTGTCTGACTCTTTCTTTCAAATTCATCATCTCTCCCGCACTTGCGTCACTCATTCACTTCTTTGTTTCATTGTTTATGCAAAAGCTACAGCCTCCAGCCACCCACCCATCTATGAGTTGGTTATTCCTAAATGATTCATTAACATACTTTGTCTTCCCATGGGATCTATATTTTACATTTTGGTGTTCTGATATTGCTTGCAACTTATATGTTTTGCAGAACACATGCTCTTTATGGGCAGTACTGATTTTCCAGACGAGAATGAGGTATGTTAATCACATGTTTTCATTAAATGTTTATGGGAAGATTAGAGCTCAGGAAATTATTACTTTGTATTTACGTGAACTAGAAGGATATCAGCTGTGGTAGTAGAAATTGTGGAGAAAAGTCTTTTCATTTCTGTCTGAGTTCACTCACAATATGTACCTTATGAACTCTTGGAAGGCAATTATATTTGATGGCAAATGATACCAGCTTTAAAAGACAATTTATGTTGTCATTTATTTGTTTTCCTTTGCTTTTGAGATTTTGTTTTCTTGCAGTTAATTGATTGTTATATTAGTCGCTTTTGGAAGGTGTATGCAGGTTTCAGTTGCTGTTTTTCTTATATTGAAGTGATCAGGTTGTGACAATATAATTTTACCTTGGTCTGGTAGTTTGACTATTTTCTTTGCTAGTATGATAGTTACTTGTCCAAGCACGGAGGGTCGTCAAATGCGTACACTGAAACTGAGCATACATGCTATCATTTTGAAGTAAAACACGAGTTTCTTAAGGGTTCTTTGGAAAGGTATGTACATTCTTTTGTTGGATAGACATTTCATGCTGCATTCTTTGGTTGCCCTACGCATATGCCTGTTCATGTGCATGCTTGTCTTGTAAGTTCAACTGTAGCAAATTTGTTCATAATAATATTAGCTCATGCTTTTGTCTTATGATATTTATCAAGATGATGAAAAAGCTTTAAAAATTTAGAGTTACAGTCGAGTATTTTACAGTTTCAATGTTCAGGGGATATTCATGTAACTTTTGACTTTGCAGTACAATACTTTAGATTTCTTTAGAGGAGTCTTTGTTTCATTTCAAAGTCTTACTTAAGAGTTTTGTTGGTTCAGGATAGTTTAATTGTTTGTAGTTTTGTTTAATAGTCTAAATCGTAAGAGTGTTAGGACTTAGAATTTCAAGTAAGGTTTATGTTATTATTATTCAGATGCTAGAGTTTAATAAAATTATGGAAGATTTGATAATATTAGAATTCTGTGATTCGATTTCCCTTAGGCATGGCTCCTAAAACCTTTAGGTGTGTCATTCTTAGAAGGTTTTCATTACTTTTATGTGCAGATCTGAATTCTTAATTTTACTACAGATTTCAGATACAGGTTCCAATAATTTTCTATAAAAAAAAAATGTTGTCAAGCAGTTACTCAATGATTCAATTTTACAATGTTTGTGATGATGGTAAAATATATGTTTTGTATGTTTTATTGGTGGACATATTTAGGGAAGTAGTGAAAATCAATGAAAAATATATCTGAAATATAGAATTATAAATCTAAAGTAATGGAAAAATATGATTTTTTGAATTTTGTTTTTCTTGACTTCCGAGGGTGGAGAAAACTTGACCTCGACTTTTCAAATGCTTAAGAAACAAAAGCAATACTGCATTGGACTTCCACTCTTCTTTTGTGATTGTTGGCAATGATTGAAACACTTGAAACATCCTTTTTGTCTCTTCTATGAACCTTTTGAGAATAACAAAGTCCACCTATTGAAAATTGGCAATAGTTGAGTGGCATACTCATTGTTACTTCAAGCTTCATCTTCACCTTTCCAAAAAATGCATTTGGAGAATTAGCTCGTACTCTAAAATTTTTCCTTGCTTTGATTGGTTCTTCATATCGCATGTGTTGCCTATGCAAACTCCGATGCATTTATTTATTTGCTGCCACCTTTCATATTCATTACCATGAATCTTTTAATAGTTGCAATTGGTTTTCTACCCTTCTTCTTGTTGATAAAGTGTCTTTGGTTGTTGTACTGTCATCATGGTATGCTGCCCAGAAATTCTTGTATGTAGCTCTTCACTTTTTGCATGCTGTTCTAATTTTCTTCTTCATCTTTTGGAATATTAACGTCCTTGTTTACATTTTGTACTTGTAATTTATACCTTTTGACAGATCTCTTGAAATCAAGGCAACTCATCAGTTTCAAAACTACTTTATTTTTGTCAATTGGAATAAATTTGTGTTTTTATTATATTATGATACACATCTCAATGAGAGCCAAGGTTGACCAAGAATAATATGAGTTACTTATATAGGAACAACATCACAAAGTGTAAAATCATAATAATCACCATGTTTAAAAGTAACAAGTAGTCGTGAGTTATTGAAATAACGAAGTTGTTAATCCAAGCCATCTTATATGGTTGTGTATGGTGTTCAATTGAAAGATTGAGACATTCAACTGTCAATGGCGTTGCTATGTTCATGCAACTTCTACCATTAATGAAGAACTTCTTTGCTTGATCACCACAAACAACCAAAGTTTGAAATAGTGAAGCTCGTTGGTAGTCTTCTTCTTTCAATTTCAAAGCGTCATTGATACTCCTTACAACAGAGATGAAAGTAGTATCATCTAGATTGCACAGACACGGATATGGGAAATGGGAAAACGTCTTCTAATTCAAGTGTTTCCTTATAAACTGAAGTGTCTAGGTTGCAGGGACATGGGGAAATGGAAATATAAATACAAATATAGGAAAATGTTTACTAATTGAAGTGTGTGCAACATAGATCAACATTGCTGTGTATTCGACCAACTCCTCCACTTCACTTATCCGTCATTATTAACATAGATCAAAAGTGGAAAACATAAAGGATTCTAAAGCTTTGATATCAGATTATTGTGGATGCTTTTATCGGTAAGAAGTACAGTCGTAAAAAGCAGCAGAAAAGGGTGTTGAATTCAGCATTCCTATATTATTAATTAGGCAGTAATATTTTCTATTAATAAGGCAGTGACTAGTATTATTATTCCTATATTAAGTAGGAATTCCTAAATAGGGACTTTAACCTAGGCAGTGGTTAGTATTATTATTATTCCTATATTAAGTAGTTATCCTTAAATAGGGACTTTTACCTTCTTGTAACTCCTATATAAAGGAACAATTGATATTCAATAAAAATCAGAGATATTTTTAGCTAAATTAAAGGAAGTAAAGGAGAGTTTGACAAAAGATAAAAAAAAAAAGAGATTTTTTGAAATGTTTTTCACTGTTATTTCATTTATCAGAAGTACAATATATAGACATCAGGAATTGTCAAATCCTTTAATCTTAGGGTCTAATATAGTAAGCATAATTAGATCCTATAATCCTAGGCCTATAATAGGAAGAAATACAACAGTAATTACAGCAAGAGTATATACAACAATAATGGAAATCTTAGAGGTAATCAAGGAATATACAACTATATGGGAAAAACTAAATAAGGAAATATGCAGCTATATGGGAAAAACTAAATAAGGAAATAAAAGTATATTGACATCCCCCCTCAAATTGATGCGGGTAGCATCAATTTGTTACTGAGAAATTTGTGTCGTTGGCGTGTCAAAGCTTTTGTAAAGACATCAGCTATTTGAAGATCAGTAGTAAGATGAGGAAGAGTGATAACACCTCGAGTAAAAGCCTCCCTAATGTAATGACGGTCCGCCTTTATGTGCTTTGTGCATTCATGATATACTGGATTCGCAGCTATTTGAATGACACTAGTATTATCACCATGAAGTGGAGTAGGATCAGTTTGAGGGAATCCAAGTTCTGAAAGAAGACCACGTAAACACATAATTTCAGAACAAGCTACAGACATGGCTCTATAATTAGCCTCTGTGGAAGATTTAGAGATACAGTCCTGCTTCTTACACTTCCAAGAAATCAAGGCATCTCCAAGGAAAACACACTAGCTTGTTGTGGACTTCCTAGTATCCGGGCAACCAGCCCAATCTGCATCACTATACGCAGTCAAATGAAGAGCAGATTTGGTAGGGAAAAACAACCCACGAGTAGTTAACCCAATTAAGTATCGAATAATACGACGAACAGTAGCAAGATGAAGATGTTGAGGTGATTGCATAAATTTGCTAACTATATGGACAACATATGAGATATCAGGCCTTGTAATTGTTAGGTAAATAAGACTACCAACAAGTTGCTTATATAAAAAAGGATTAGGCAAAAGCTCGCCTTCATCTTTTCGGTATTTCACATTTACCTCCATTGGTGTATCAACAGCAGTAGCATCCTTTAAACTAGCTAGCTCAATAAGATCTTGGATGTATTCATGTTGATTTAAGAACAAACCATGATCTCAGGAGTGAACTTCTAGCCCCAAAAAATATGTTAGATGTCCAAGATCTTTCATTTGAAATGTATTATGCAACATATTTTGAAGCCTAGTGATCAGCCCATTGTCATTACCAATGATGATAATATCATCTACATAAACCAAGAGAAAGACCATACCAATGGTTGTCTTGTGAAAAAAGAGTGATGAATCATATTGGCTTTATGTGAAAGAGAAGGTGAGAAGAGTGTTGCGAAACTTCTCAAAGTAGGCTCTAGGGACCTGCTTCAACCCATACAAGGAGCGTTTCAGCTTGCAAACTTCATGAGAATCCGTCAATGACATACCCGGTGGAAGTTTCATGTAAATCTCTTCTTTAAGGTCCCCATTCAAGAAAACATTTTTTACATCCATCTTATGTAAAGCCTAAGAGTTTGATGATGCAATAGCAAGAATGGTTCTCACTGTGGTCATCTTAGCAATTGGTGCAAATGTTTCTTCATAGTCGAGGCCATATTCTTATTTATTGCCAAGAGCAACCAATCGAGCTTTGTATCTATCTAAAAAGCCATCAGATTTGAGTTTCACAATATAAACCCACTTATTACCAATGGGCTTAACATTTAGAGGACAAGAAACAATGTCCTAAGTATGGTTTTCCTCAAGTGCTTGAAGTTCTGCTTCCATTGCTTGTTGCTAACACTCGTGTTCCATAACCTGTTTATAACAAGTGGGAATGGAAATAGAAGACAAAGTAGTAAACATAGCCACAAGGGTTGGAAAACCATACCTTTCAGGAGGTTTGTGAGGTCTAGAACTTCTTCGAAGAGGAGGTTAATCATTGGATAGAACAGGATTAGATGCCGCAGGAAGACGGGGAGGAACCTCAGTGAGACCTGTAAGAGGATCATATGTAGGAGGAATGCGTCTACGATAAACATAACCAGGTTTAAACCTTAGTATTGGTGTTGGCGATTAAGGAAAATGTGGTAAAGCAGATAGATAAGGAAATTATGAAGTCTGTTGTGTGCTAAAGAAGGTCTGATTTTAAAAAAAAATGACACTTCTAGAGACTCGAGTTCGACGGGCATAAGGACCATAGCAAAGAAACCCTTTTTGGGTTCCGGCATATCCTAAAAAAACACACTTGACAAATTGGGCAGTAAGTTTATGTCTCTCATGTGCAGGAAGGTGAACAAAGCAAACACATCCAAAGATATGAAGATTGGAATAATTTGGTACATGTCCAAACAAACGAAAGTAGGGAGAATCATTGTTCAAGTTGGAAGATGCCAATCTATTAATTAAGTAAACAGCAATAGACAAAACTTCACACCAAAAATGAGAAGGATCATAAGACTCAATTAAAAGAGTTCGAACAACATCAAGAAGGTGGCGATTCTTTCTTTTAGCCACACCGTTTTGTTGTGGAGTGAAAGGACAAGAACGCTGTGATATGATCCCATGACTTTGAAGAAAAAATTGAAATGCATTTGACATATATTCACCACTTGAATTAGATTGCAAGATTTTGATTTTGGCAGAAAATTGTCTCAACTAAAGCAAGAAAGACCTTAAACACAGAGAAAACCTTACTTTTAGACCGAAGAAAATATACCCAAGTAATGCAAGTGAAATCATCGATAAATGTAACAAAGTATTTGTAATTTTCATGAGAAATTACAGGTGCAATGCCCCATACATCAGTATGCACGAGTTCAAAAAGTTTGGTGGTGTGGCTTTTATGCAAGGGAAAAGGAAGTGTTTTGCTTTTACCAAGTTTGCAAGATGCACAATCAACAATATCACTATTAGAAGAGGCTGAATTTTTATTTCCAAGTAAACCAGACTTGAGCAAGAATCGAAGTACATGAGAATTAGGGTGTCTTAAACGTTTATGCCACATCTGATTATCACATTGAATAGCATTATAAGCAACATAATTTGACACCAAACAAGGAGATAGAAGCAAAGGAAACAGACGTCCCACTTTAGGTCCCTTCGCGATTATCTTCCCGGCCATTTGATCCTGCACAAGACAACCAGAAGTTGAAAATAGAACAGTACATTTGTTGTCAATTAATTGGCCGACAGATATAAAACTAGTGGACAGCTTAGGAGACATAAAAACAGTATTTAAAGAGGTTGAAATATTACCAACAGCTGTGATAGGTAAGGAATTATCATTGGCAGTATGAATTCGAAGATCTCCTTTATATTTTCTAATATTATTTAACGGTAAGACAGTCTTGGTCATGTGATTGGAAGCATCAGAATCAAAATACCAAGGCTTAGGATTAGAATTTTTGTTACCTGAAAGGCCTAAAGCAAAAAGGGCAAAAACTATCATTTGTTAGACCATTTCAAGAGTAAGAGAATACTGACCAGGACTAGGAGCATTGGAGGAATCAACCGAGACATTATAGGCAGTTTCAGATTTCTTTAGAGGCCGAATGAAACAATCTTTGATGATATGTCCTATTTTCTTACAATAATTGTAGAATTTTTTAGTACAATTAGTAGCAATGTGCTCAAATCCTTTGCAACTATAGCACTGGACATTAGTCATATTTTTGTCTCCTTTAAATCTTCCTTGAGCAGCGTAGGCAATAGGAATTGGAGCAGAATTTTGTGCTTTCTGCTCCAAGACAGCTTGTGTAATACGTCGTTGTTCTTCCCTGAGAAGCTCTCCCACACAAATATTAAATAAAGGAACTGGTTCTCTGTTCATCAGGTTGGACCTGATTGCTTCAAACTTCCCTCTCAACTTCATTAAAAACTGGTCACGCTTGCTAATTTCATGCACACTTTGGATGGCAATGAGTCTTTCAGGAGGTACACTTGCATACACAATATCAGTGTACTCAGCCCAAAGATTTCCAAAGGAAGAATAAAACTCTTAGATTGACATACTCCCTTGGCTGAGTTAACTCAACTTGAGTTCTAATTGGAACCTTCGTGCTGTATTGCTTTGGTTGTAAATTTTCTTCAAGTAATCCCACATTTCTCTAGAAGTTTTATAAGGCTTGAGATTGAGAAGTATCGATGGTTACACACTTCCAAGGATCCAAGACATAATCTGAGCATCCTTTACCTCCCATTTCACATATATCTCCTTCTCCTTCTCGTTATTAGGTGCAGGATCTGTCCCATCAATATGACTCCATAATTCCTTTCCTTTGACAAAGATATAAAATTGGAATGCCCAGGCAGAATAGTTCTTGCCATTAAATCGAACAAGAAAATGTTTAGATCGTTCTAAAGACATGATTCAACCAGAACAAAAACTAAAAAATCAGGTCCAAGAAAACATAATAGAACACGAAAAGAACAAGAACAAAAGATTAAGATCTTGGAGCTAGACAAGAAACTAGGCGCAAGATGAAATGATCTTAGAGTTTAGGCTCTGATACCATGACAAAAGATTAAAAAAATAGAGATTTTCTGAAATGTTTTTCATTGTTATTTCACTTAACAGAAGTACAATATATAGACATCAGGAATTATCAAATCCTATAATCCTAGGGTCTAATATAGTAAGCATAATTAGATCCCATAATCCTAGGCCTATAATAGGAAGAAATACAACAGTAATTACAGCAAGAATATATACAACAATAATGAAAATCTTAGAGAGGTAATCAAGGAATATACAGTTATATGGGAAAAACTAAATATGGAAATATACAGTTATATGGGAAAAACTAAATAAGGAAATATACAGCTATATGGGAAAAACTAAATAAGGAAATATACCAACGATTCCTCGAAGAAAGGGAGGAACAAGGGAAAGCAAGAAAATCTTCCCGTTAACCAACCTGTGATGAGATCCTATTTATGGGCCCTTAACAATTTGGCATCAGAGCCTATCATCATGGGTGACTCTGAGCAGTTGAAGATTAGGGTTCATGATCTAGAGCACAAACTATTGGAAAGCATCAAGGAGGTGCATGAGATTAAGGACGATGTCCATGAATTGAGGTGCTTGTTGGAGTGACATTTTTCTAGCGAGGAAAAGAGTTTAAAAGGAGCAATAACCACGGGCAATCGCCGATCAGACCTAACAGAATCATCTAGTGAACATGTTGCTGCCTAGGGAACAACGGTCGTTCCTAAATATAGCAGGTTGGAATTTCTTTCATATAATGGAGTAAGAGACCCTTAGGGATGACTATACAGATGTGAACAATTTTTTAGTAGCCAACGGATAGAGGACAGGGACAAGGTATGATTAGCGGCATTCCACTTGAAGAGGAGGCACAACTCTGGTTTTATAAATTGGAACAAGAGGAACCTGGGCTTAGTTGGGCCCAATTCAAATCCTACTATCTTCTTAGATTTGGGCCCTCATTAACAAGCAATCCATTAGAATTAATCAATCTCAAACAGACCCTCCTTGGTAGAGGAGTATCATTGCCAATTCCAGACCCTCCTTGCAAGAGCAACTTTGGTACAACCAGACCAACAAGCTGACATGTTTACTGCAGGATTAGTGGAAACTCAGGTTAGATGTGGAGATGCAAAATCCCCTTACTCTGGTTATAGCTATGAATTTGGCTCAAACTTTTGAAAGAAAATTGCAACTTAACCGTGGAAGTATCAGTATTGGGCGGCCTCAAACAACATGGGCAACCCAAAACCACTTATAATGGCTCCATTTACAATGACTCCATCTTCGGCAACTAGCCAAGAATTGAAAACACAAACGGTAAACAATTCCAAATTAGGATCTAGTGTGGGAAGTAGCGTTATTACCTCGCTTATTAAACGCTTGTCTAGGGGTGATATGGTAGAATGCAGGGTGAAGGGACAATGTTTTAATTGTGATGAACTTTATTCCGCAGGGCATAGGTGTAAGAAGTTTTTTTGCCTCCTAGTAGATGAACCCTCTTCTTTGGAGCCCGAGATTTCTCTCCATGCCATTACTGGAACAAAAAACTCTCAGACTATGCAATTACATGCGCAGGCAGCAGGGAAACCAATACTTATCCTTGTTGATTCAGGAAGCACGCACAATTTTATAAGTGAACAGGCTGCCCTCCAATTGCAACTACCAATGGAAATTAAAGCTGTCGCAAATGGTGAAAAAGTACACAACCTAGGGATCTGTAAAGGAGTTCAAATACAGGTCAATTTTGAATCTTTCTTTGTTGATTTGTTTGTGCTAGCATTGGATGGATTTGATGTAGTTCTTAGGGTAAAATGGTTAAGCACTCTAGGCCCAATCTTAAGGAATTTTAGCACATTAACAATGACCTTCCACTTGAGCGAAAAGCAAGTCACTTTGCAAGGTAAAGTGCAGAGGGAAAAATCCTTACATGCTCATATGTTTCAAGATGAAATGACTCATGCAACAACCATGGAAAAGCTTTTTGCTGATTTTATAGATATATTCCAAGAGCCCAAAGGACTTCTCCCTTCCCGAGCTTGTGATCATTGAATCACTCTAATGTCTGGTTCAGAACCAGTAGTTGTTAGGCCTTATTGCTACCCACATCTATCGAAACATGAGATAGAAAGGCAATGTGCTGAAATGCTAGAACAAGGAATTATTTACTTTAGCCGTTTCCCTTTTTCTTCCCCAGTCTTATTGGTGGCAAAGCATGATGGTGCTTGGAGATTTTGTGTCAACTACAGGGAGCTCAATAACTGGACCATCAAGGATAAATTTCCCATTCCCATTGGATGAACTGTTGGATGAACTTCATGGTGCCCAGTATTTCACAAAATTAGATATAAAATCAGGGTCCTTTCAAGTTTGTATGGCTTTCGAAGACATTGAGAAGACTGCCTTCCGAACTCATCATGGCCACTTTGAGTTCTTAGTTATGCCATTTGGTCTCATAAACGCCCCATCCACATTTCAATCCTTAATGAATGAGGTATTTCAGTTCCACCTTTGCAAATTTTTTTAGTATTCTTTGGTGACATTTTGGTTTACAGTAAAACAAGGGTAGAATAAATGCATCACCTGAGGATTGTTTTTGAGCTACTGTGCCAACAAAAGCTCTTCCTTAAATGATCTAAGTGCTCCTTTGGAGAGCACCAAGTCCTTTTCTTAGGTCATGTCATTAATGGCAAGGGTGTAACAGTGGACAATTCCAAAATCCAAGCAATCATAGGATGGCCCAACCCTCAATCTGCCAAGGCCTTACGTGAATTCCTTGGTTTGACAAGATATTACCGCAAATTTGTACAAAATTATGGCGTGATGGCTGCCCCATCAACCAACTTGCTAAGGAAGAATGCTTTTTAGTGGGACAAGGCTGTTGATACAGCTTTTGCAAATTTAAAGAATGCCCTCTCCACTACACCAGTTTTGTAACTACCAAACTTTAAACTTGAGTTTACAGTTGAATGTGATGCATCCAGAATGTGGATTGGTGCTGTTTTACAACAATAGGGACACCCGATTGCTTTCTTCAATCGTAAATTAGGAGATTGACATTTGAAATTGCCTGCCTATGAACATGAGTTGATTGGTTTTGCTAGAGCAGTCCAATATTGGAGACCCTACTTGTGGGGTAGATTATTTGTTGTCAAAACTTATCACTATAGCCTCAAGTACTTGTTGGAACAACGACTTGTTACTTCTCCCCAACAACATTGGGTTAGTAAGCTGCTTGGGTTTGATTTTCGGGTTGATTACAAGGCAAGATCTTTAAATCGCATAGCAGATGCATTGTCTAAACGTGATGAGGACGCTATGCTTCTTTGTGGAATTTCACGTCCTCAAGTTTTCTTATTGGATGACATCAAGAAAGAGATGCTTCAATCATAAGAATGGACAACACTTGGTCAGAAAATTCAGTCTGCGGCTGTAGACTCCAATTGGGTTTTTATAGATGGTCTTGTGCTGTAAAAGGGTTGGACATATCTGTTGGCTGATTGCTCTTTAATTCCTTGCATCATCTCTAGTATCTATAATTCCACTCATGAAGGTATTCAAAAAACAATGTTTCGTGTCCAAGCTGATTTTCATTGGCAAGGTATGAAGGCCTCTATTAAGGATTTTATACAAAGTTGCTCTATTTGTCTCATAAATGGGAAAATCTGCATCCAGCTGGTCTTCTTCAACCCCTTTCAATTCCAATGCAAATATGGATTGATATTTCCCTGGATTTCATAGATGGACTGCCCAAGGTTGAGGGCAAATCGGTTCTTTACGTAGTAATGGATCGTTTCTCTAAGTACGCTCATTTCATCCCTCTTTCTCATCCGTACAATGCTGCTTCTATTGCTTATGTCTTTTTCACTCACATGTTTCGTTTACATGCTTACTGGAATCTATTGTCAGTTATAGAAACCTGATTTTTACTAGTACCTTTTGGAGGGAATTGTTTCGGTTACACGGTACCACCTTAGCCTTTTCTTCTGCTTATCATCCTCAATTGGATGGTCAAACTAAGGTGGTGAATCGAACAATTGAAATGTATCTCTGTTGCTTTGTTGCACGGTGGTGGGTTGATTGGTTTCCTTGGGCTGAGTGTTGTTATAACACTTCTTATCATTCTTCTTTAGGAATGACACACTTCCAAGTTGTCTATGGCTATGAACCTCCTCGCTTGTTGTCTTATGATCCTAGTTCTACTCGTTTGGATGAGATTGATCGTTCCTTACAAGATCGCGATGCTTTTTTGGCTGAAATTCATCTTCATTTACAATAGGCATAGCTCTACATGAAGCAAGTTTATGACCAGCATCATCGGGAAATGACATTTAAACCTGGGCAGTTTGTTTGGTTGAAATTTCAGCCCTATCATCAGCGCTCTTTGAGTCGGAGGGCTGTTCATAAATTAGGTCCTAAGTTCTATGGACCTTTCAAGGTTTTGCGACGAATTGGTGAGGTTGCATATCAATTGTAGCTTCTAGAGCGCAACCGGATTCATGATGTTTTCCACATTTCTTTGCTTAAGCCCTTAAAGGGTGATCCGCCTTCCACTATTCCCTCCTGACCACCTTTCAAGGATGGCAAAATCATTCCCCAACCTCAGTCTATTGTTTGTTCCTGAATTAATTGAGGTGTAGTTGAAGTTCTAATGGAATGGGCTCGCTTACTAGTGGCTGAAGCTACCTAGATTCCTTTGACTGTGTTTCAGGAAACCTATCCTGAATTCGAGCTTGGAGCTGTATTTCGTACCAATAAAAGCATCCACAACATTACTCCCCTCTGGGACTAAGAGCTCTTAGTCCCGGAGGGGAGTAATGTTGTGGATGCTTTTATTGGTACGAAATACAGCTGTAAAAGCTGCAGAAAAGGGTGCTGAATTAAACATTCCTATTTTATTAATTAGGCAGCAATATTTTCTATTAGTAAGGCAGTGGCCAATAGTATTATTATTCCTATATTAAGTAGGAATACCTAAATAGGGACTTTTACCTAGGTAGTGACTAGTAGTATTATTATTCCTTTATTAAGTAGGAATCCTTAAATAGGGACTTTTACCTTCTTGTAACTCCTATATAAAGGAGCAATTGATATTCAATAAAAATCATGGATATTTTCAGCTAAATCAAAGGAAGTAGAGGAGAGTTGGTGATCTCTTTAACAAATCATTATAGGTTCCTTGAAGAAAAGGAGGAATAAGGGAAAGCAAGAAAATCTTCCCGTTAACCGACCTGTGATGAGATCCTATTTACAGGCCCTTAACACAAATTGATGTAGAACAGATATAGGGAAATCTAATCAATGGAAAATAAATTTGCAATTCAAATATTCATATCTAAAAATAATGGAAAAATATGAAAGGAAGGGTAGACTTCTAAGAATCACATTTGAAAGGGTTTAGGGTTGAACTGAACCACACAATTCAAATAGCAAATCTGCAATAATTTTATTAGTTCAGATAGCTCTAAAATAAACTATTATAAGTCTAGGTATTTATAAACTAAAAATAACGGAAACTTTGCTAGGAATAGAAATCCTGAACTAGGAAAATTGTGATTGAATACTAATGAGAATAAAATTAAGAATTCTGTAGTTCCTAGTGACACAAAAATTTCCAAGTAAGATATTAAAATAAAAAATAAAGACACAGAGAAATCTGCACTGCCATTCTAGCAGATTAAGAAATTACCCCTAAACATTAAAATAGTGAAAGTAGTAGACCAAGATTCTAATTTTCTTGATTCTTTGAATTTTCTTTTTGACTTCTTCCTTATCCACATCATAATCTTATTAATTTCTTTTACAAAATGTGGGATTTTTTTTAAAATTTATCTGAATATTTTTTTATATTGGTTAAACACATCGAGGAGTGCTAACTGCCTGAAAAATTGCTTGGAGCGTAGTGATAGTGCCAAGCTTATACCTGTGGTACAATGAGCTTAGCAGCCTATATTTCTACCCAAACACCTTTGTTTTTGTACTTTTCATTGACGATTGGTTTCATGCATGTGATTGTTCATAATTTAAATTAGCTTTGTTGTTTAGTGTAGTGAAAAGATAAGTGTTACTTCTTATCTTGATATTTTGTCATGTTTGCTGTAATTGCTGTCTTACCAGTCTGGTTATTGTCTTATTTTTCAATTTCAATATCAGAAAACATTATAGAAGTTTATGTTGATCTTATTGCTCTATCAGATTTTCTCAGTTTTTCATTTCACCTCTTGTAAAAACTGAAGCAATGAAACGAGAGGTTCTTGCCGTAGATTCAGGTGCATGCCACTTTTTTAATCCAGTGTTCATTTTACCATCTTAAAAGGAGCTAAGTATTTGGTTACCAGAATTAGCATTGTTATTTTGCTGTTGCATATTCCTTGTTACTGAATATTGTATGTGTGTACAATATGGATATAGAATTTAACCAGGTCTTGCAAAATGATGCTTACCGCCTCCAACAGCTTCAGTGCCATACATCTGCACCTGGTTACCCATTTAACAGATTCTATTGTGGTAAGTTTGGTTCTGTTTACATTTCATTTTAGGCACATGTCTGCTTATGTGAATTTAGTAATTTGTTTTGGCTGCATGGAAGGGAACAAGAAGAGCCTTGTCAATGCCATGGAGAAAGGTATAAATCTGCGGGATCAGGTTTTGAAATTATATAGAGAGTATTATCATGGTGGACTGATGAAGCTGGTTGTCATTGGAGGAGGTAAAGTTTTTTCTTCAGTGATATTTAAGCTGTATCCTATAAAGTAGTTCTTGGGTAGAAAATTGATGACACAAAATGAAACTAAAACAAGGGGGCAAAATTCTTACTGTGTATACAGTTTCTTCTTATGTGGATTATGTAGTTGTTAAAGGCGCCCTTGAGCTGCATGGTGCACGAAGTGGAAGCCTGGGCTCCTCAAACACTAGAACTAGGAGACATTAAGCAAACATGTCTCTCTATATTTGCAACTGCTCCCTTTCCTTGAATTGTTTATCATCTATAAATTCCATTGAGTAATAAAAGGACTTTATGAAGATGTCATGCGTGCCAAATTAAATTAAACCAATTACAAGAAATAAGCCATGTTGCTTTAGGACGAACATAAAAGGTATGCATGAAGGCATAATTATTAAGGGTGTGATTTGGAAGGTGCAATAGGCACTGGCCTTACCAACTCTACAGTAAAAAGTAGGGTGACGGTTCATCAGGTGTGTGCCTTTTTACAAGTGCACAAAATTGCCTGCCATGCTAATGTTTACTATTGACATGCCAGAAATATTTCTGAAAGTAACTTGCATAAAAAGTCATGAAAATGTTACCAGACCATGATCAATAGTCGTTGCTTCCTGATCTCTAAAATTTTGCATCAGTGTGCCGCAAACTCGTTGGAATGACTTTTTCATTCACTACCAATGTTAGGAAGCAAACTGGACCACCACTCTCTGCCAGTAACTATTCCTACCATTTCTGGTTCCCCCCTATTCTTAGTCATTGTTGGTTTTTTTTTTTAATTTTTTGGTGAGTCTTTTGTGTTGCATTCATTATTTAAGCCCAAAAGCAAGTAATATAGGCAAGTAAAATACACATGAATGAAAGTTTTCCTAAGAATTTCGGACCTAATACGAGCTCTAATTTATTTCAATATTGAATTAATTTATTTAATGAAATTTGCTGAAGTAATATGTTTGTGACTAGATTCTAAACTTTAGATTGATGCTTATTAAAATTTTCATTTTTAGTGTAGAAACTCCATGGATCTTGAGAGTGTTGATTCACACCTACTTCCAGTGACACATAAATGGGGTTGAATTAATGTAACATAACTAATTGGCTTGTGCTAAGGCTCAATTTACGCCACTTATAACACTTAAAGTTCTTATACTTTTTAGATGTAGGATTTATTCACATATCCAACACCCTCCCTCAAGTGCAACTGCGCTTGGACCAGTTGTCACTTACTAAATGCATCTTGGCTTGACTCTTTGAGGCCCAAGTGTCCCTGCTAGCTGTCTCTCATGACAGATTAGCATCTGAATTGTATGTTGAATTTAGGGATCTGAGTAGCTCATCATGTGCTGTAAATATGGCTTAACTGTATATTGTATTTCCTTTCTTAGGCTAGATTCATTCTTGGTAGATACTTAGATTGAGGAGATTTGATTCTTGTAATTAAGTCTTGAATTATGTATACTAGGGAAGAAAATCAAAGGAGAACAATCTTTTCCAAATCAGTTGCTTTTTTTGTCATGGCATCAGAGCTTGTAATCAAAATTTCAAATTACATGGCTCTCTTTGTCTTGTAAGTTTCAGATTTAGTTCTGTCATTTCTAGGTTAAGGACTTTAAGTTGATCTGGGTTTTCAATTTTCAGTCATTGGAATGTTTTAGCTGGTTATGTGTCACTTCTCTTAGCACTGTGTTTTGTTTACTTGGGTTTTTGCTAAAACATTTTATTTGAATTAGGGATTATTGATCGTATATGTATGCATGTGTGTCTAAATTTTATTTCTCTTATTCTTTTCACTTTTGTACATCATGCATCTCTTAGGTGGTCGCCTGCTGTGCCCTGCTTGTAGGCTCCAGGTTCCTCTATGTCAGCTTATTGCTCCTTGCTTAATGTACCTTGCGCCTTTAATAACTATAGTTCCTTGAAATGGGGATAGTCTAATGATTAGATGGAGGTGGAGATCCCATTTCTCAAGTGGCAACATGTCAGAGGTATTAGTGGGGTAGTAAGACTAAGAGAGGTGGTAGGGCAGTGTTAATTTGATGCTTAAAGTTGGATATAGATGGATGTGGACTTTTAATTGTAATATTTTATTGACTGAAAAAATTTCAACACTGTGCTTTTATCACCAAAGTTTTTATTTGTATAATTGTATAAAAGTGAAAAAGTTATTTGTGAGCTTTGATAAGTACAGTTTTTAAGTGGGAATTTTGGGGGAGTTTATATTAGATTTTTGCTAATAGATGACATACTACTAATGCAGAATCTCTGGACATACTTGAGGGTTGGGTTACAGAATTATTTGCTAAAGTCAGAAAAGGTTCTTTGGCAAAGCCCAAATTTGATTTGCAAGGTCCTATCTGGAAAGCTGGTAAACTTTATAAATTGGAGGCAGTCAAAGATATTCACATCATCGACTTAACATGGACACTGCCATGTCTTCGTCAAGATTATCCAAAGAAATCTGAAGATTATTTAGCGCATCTCCTGGGGCATGGTAAGATAAATTATTGGATCATATAGTTTCATTCACTTATTAATAAAACTAGCTTTCAATAAATAAAATATGTCCATGATTGCACATATGCATCCATCTATGATAAGACGTAGGAACTTGTGAAGAAAGTATAATAATTGCTGCTTTCTTTGATAAGAAAGGCATTTATGGAATCATATCATTCCCATGCGAAGGGCAAAAACCTTATAGCATATTAGAATTTAGAAATTTTAGTCTCATCCAAAGCAGAATTAATTTCCTGTTGCAGAGCCATTTAGTTATACAGACATGAGAAGGAGAAGCTAGTTCCATTTTTCCCTAAATATATGAATATTTTCTCTTTAATCAATTTTCATATTTTATGTTTTTGTTCTTGACATTAATACCTAATTTATGTTGTCTTCTTAGTTTTTGGATATCTTTCTGTTTTTATGAAGTTCACATGACTGTACATAGCTGACTGCAAGTTTTTAGCTTGGGTTTTATTTGTAAGCACAGAATTTACATGTTGCAGAGGGTAGAGGAAGCTTACTTTCCTTTCTTAAAGCAAAAGGGTGGGCAACTTCTTTGTCTGCTGGGGTTGGAGATGAAGGAATGCATCGGTCATCAGTAGCTTATATCTTTGGCATGTCCATACACCTAACTGACTCTGGCTTGGAAAATGTACTACCATTCTCACCATGCAAAAAGAAAAAAAAGTTCACATACGGTCACACATACTTGCAAGCTATTTTTTCCTTACTTGCCACCTTTTCCTGTTTCCATCTAATGCGAATTTCTCCTTCTATCTATTTCTTTGATTGGACCTTCTCTTATTCTTCTGATATTATTATAAAAAAATTCATGGTTTACTAAGCGAGCCCTAGCTTTACATGCTATTACTATTGATCACCAAATCCTTTTGATTTTATAATTTTTTTGGTGATTTATACTTTTGTTTTTGCTAATATTATTTCTTATTTCTGCAGATTTTTGACATCATAGGTTTTGTATATCAATATTTTAAGCTTTTATGTCATGTGTCTCCACAAGAATGGATATTTAAGGAACTTCAGGATATTGGAAACATGGAATTCAGATTTGCAGAAGAGCAGCCTCAAGATGATTATGCTGCAGAACTTGCAGGTTTGACTTTGTTATATTTGCTTGTTAGTTGTTAGTTCTTAAAGTGTGCTCCACCATAGGTATCATTTCACAGTTTTATTGTGTAGGTTTAATTTTCTTGTTATCAATTGTACTATCTTTCTGGGATATGAAATTTTGGGTTAAATCCCTTGCTTGTGAAGAAATCCAAAGACCCTATTTGTTAGTTTTGAACTTTTTTTTTTTTTTTTTTTTTTTTTTTTTTTTTAAATTTGAGCAGCAGCAAAACTTTCTTCATTGTATGTGTAAATTTAGGGATACTACACATGTTGATTTTAATGAGCGTCATCATAGTAACTCATAAGGTTTACTTCGGGTCATAGTTTTATGTTAATATTTCTTATGATCTATGAGCTTAAGAGAAAGCAGTCCAAATACAAACATTAACCTGGGCATGATCTTTATTATTATTGACCTTGTACTAAAATGATTAATCGCATTTGAGCAATCTATATAACATATAATAGGAGAGTAAAGAGAGTATTTGAGTTGATTTTCAAGCCAATTACTTATGTGGCAATTATTAATTTTTGACTATTAAGTTTTACTCCATATTGATTATATTTATTCTCTCTCTTAATAATGGTTTTATTCTATATAAAAAAATTGTTTTTAAGTAACTTAGCTATATATGTGTTCCATATTACCTTTGTTTTCACTATATGCATATAATTTCTTTACAACATGATTCTAATTTACATGGATTATCATCCTCTCTTCTAATGATAGTTTTGTTCTTTCTTTCTTTTTTTTTTTTAAAAAATAATTTACTCTTAAATAATTTAGTTATATGTATATAGCCCCTATTTTCACTGCATGCATTAATTTAAAAGTTTTAGTTTGGTTCTTAAATTAAAAAAGAATATTTGTTTTGTAACTGCTATGTTAAGTTATTTTATTTATTCTTATATAATTTAATTCATATGAAATATTAAAATTATTATACTAATGTTGAAGTTTTGGCGTATGTACAAATTATCTGATATAAAAAAATGCAATAAGGAAGTTGAACGGTTTTCTTTTTGTGTTTGTCATTTTTCTAGAAATTAACTTTCAAAGTTAACGATGGATAGTTTTATTTATAATGATTGATAGTTTTATTTATATGTATGTGACTCGACTAGATGTGATTGAATAACTGAAATAGATTTTCTTTTTGAAATTTTAGTTTGGTGAGTAGTTTTGATATTTAAAAAATAATTCTTTGAAAATTTTATGTTTGACAAAAACACTTTTTTTATCATTTCTTTTAAATTGTTGAGGGTAGTCAAATGGGATTATTTGTGTAAGTAGATGTTTACATTTTCAAATTTTGTTCTTTGAGCAAATTTAAGCTTAATATCAATGTCATTCTAAATGTAATACATATAAATTTTGAATGTAATACATTTAACTTGATTTATAAAATAATCATAATAATTATGAATATTTAAAATTTATAATTGAAAATTAAACTGCTCAATGTGCAGAGATATAACTAGTTCTGTACTAATAATGAGATTGATCTTGTGCTGTTAACTAGTTTTCCTGGCTGCTACTGCAGGTTGGATAGTACTCGAGATCCAGGTCTTTATAGAATCTTTGGTCTAGTTATGGCATTATGCAGCCTATGCTCTTTATTAAGATTTAATGCTCAATTTTTCTTGCAGCTTATTCCTACATAGTCCATATGGTCTAGCATATTTCATTTGAGTTACACAAGTTCAGAGCACAAGCATTTGAGTAATTTGGAAGTTACAAGTTATTTAGAATCACTTAATAGTAAGGACATGGAAAGAGGGTAACCATAGTCACAAAACCTGAATCATGTATTTAAGCTAGAAATTTGATGAAATTATTATTGAGATTCTCTTGTTATTGCATAGTTAAGTATTTTATTTCTTACCAAAGGTCTTGCAAATTAGATTTCTTAGTACTTTGAATGGTCAACAAGTAATGTGTTTTTTTTTTCCCTCCATTCACATTTGATGTCTTGGATCCTTTATGGATTGAACTTTTTTTAGAACTAATTAACCATGACAGTATTTTTTGTTGCAGAGAATTTGCTTCATTATCCAGCAGAACACGTTATATATGGAGATTACATGTACAAGATTTGGGATGAGGAAATGATAAAGCATCTGCTAGGTTTCTTCACACCAGAAAATATGAGAATTGATGTGTTATCTAAGTCATTTACGAAGTTACAAGGTAACGGACGATCTAATTTCTAAGTTCATATTAATGCTGGAGGTTAAAGGCTGAGATATAAAACCCTTTCTTTCTGGGGCTTTTTATTGGTTGGATATGAACTGAAATTAGAACTGAATTTGCATGTTCAAGTTTAGCGGAATGCTAAATTTTACTGTGAATACCAATCCTTTTTTTTCCCCTCCTATATGTGATTAAGTGATATATACTTACTGGCAACCAAATATGCTGCAGATAATTGTGAAAATGGTATAATTGTGAAAGTGGTAATCTTAACTGATGTTTTAACTTGTTAGAAACAGAAGAACTGCTAGGCTCATTTTGATGCAACCTAAAGGTTTGTTTAAAGTGCAAAATGTTTGCATGAATGAGATAAAGAATTGTGTTTATAATAATTTAAATTTCTTCATTAGTCTATATATCACTGCTACTAGTTGTGCCTGTAATGCTTGTTATCTTATGACTTTTTATGTTTTGATAAAAATGTTTGACTCCTTGATCTCCGTCTTATCTGTCCTTTTATATCTTCCTACACAAAAATTTCAGATCTCCAATGCGAGCCTTGGTTTGGCTCATTTTATATAGAGGAAGATATTCCTCCTTCTTTGATGAAATTGTGGAGGGATTCCCAAGAAATTGATGTTTCACTGCATCTGCCCTCAAAGAATGATTTTATTCCATGTGACTTCACCATTCATGCTGATAATTCAAAAGAAGCAAACCCATCTTCTCTTAGATGTATAATCGACGAACCATTATTGAAGCTCTGGCACAAGCTTGATAACACTTTTAAAGTTCCTCGGGCAAATGTATATTTTCGCATTAATATGAAAGGGGCATACAAAGATATGAGGAATTGTCTCCTGACTGAGCTATTTATTCATCTTCTGAAGGATGAACTGAATGAGATTGTATATCAGGTTAGTGTATCATATTTGAGTACATATAATTCATTGCCTTTTCAATGATAATTGGCTGCTATTTTCTAGATTTGTTCTGAGAAAATTCCTGTACAGATCATTCAGATATGGAGCAATTGATGCTGGAGGTTGTTATTATGTAGACTTCATGATTAAAATTGGCTATTACATGGACTAGTAAATCAGTCTGCTTGAGTGCTTGATGCAAGTGACTGCTCATAACTTTTGTAATGTTTAATTGAATGGCAAGGCATAAGATCGTATTGATAGTGGTGATGTTTCTTTCAGACTGTTCAGTTTTTAAATATGCTAAGTAAAGCTCTTACCGAAAAAGAAACTTATTCTGCTATTTCCCAAAATTTTTAATACCATTCTTAAGTTCTTTACTGTTTTTACTATTGCAACCAATTTTATAAGATTTTATTTATCCATGGGCAATCAAATCATTAGCAACTAAATTCTCGTATTAACCTGTTTTGAACCAAGTTGATGCTTGTTTAGAGAATTCATCATGAACTTCACCTTCCACTCAATTTCTATTTTTCCATATAGTTTTTAAAATTTAATGCGAGAGGAACCCCTTTATTGTTTTTATGCAGGCCAGCATTGCCAAGTTGGAAACATCTCTATCTTTCATAGGAGACATGCTTGAGTTAAAGGTTTATGGGTTCAATGATAAGGTTCCAGTTCTTTTGTCTAGGGTTTTGTTGATAGCCAACTCCTTTTTGCCCACCAATGATCGTTTTAAGGTACATATGATATTTCATTAAGTTCAATACCTTACATTAATTTTCATTGAGCAACTACCTGTCATACTATAGGTTATAAAAGAGAACATGGAGAGAGATTTAAAGAATGCTAATATGAAGCCTTTAAGTCATTCATCTTACTTAAGACTTCAAGTTTTGCGTAAAAGCTTCTATGATGTGGAGGAGAAACTGTGTGTTCTAAGCAACTTATCTCTTGCTGATTTGAAGGCATTTCTTCCTGAGCTTCGTTCCCAGGTATGATAATAGATATTTTGGAATGGGAATTTCTTGCGTAGACAATGGACCAAAACAATAAGTTCATGCCACTTTACATATTGAATAGCATTTTTCTCAGCATAATATTTATATATAAATGTCACTTTTACTTTTTAATTTACAATCCCACGGTCTTCTACTTTTTAATTTACAATCCCCTGGTTAAAGTAACACAAATTATTTAGATCAACTATAAGCCATGAAAAACATCTTGAATATTTACCTTACAGAACTTTGTTGTCTACTTATGAGTAACCCAACTCAACCAAGGAACATTTTCCTTTGTATATTTCTTCATTCTAGTATGTTCACATGTCCATCTTAATGTTCTTATCTTGACAACTTAATTGCTCATCACTACCATACATTAATAGGAACACTCATCTGAGGCCTATAACTGATATGCATTAGAAGGCCAACTGGAGTGTAGTTGATGTAGGACATCATAGAAATTTTATGGTTTTTGAGAGTGTTGGCTCACACTCGCACATTATGAATACATAGATGTGGTTGAATTCATGTATACAGAACTAGTTGGTTTATGTTAAAAGTTTAATTTATGCCACATATATGTCACTTAATTCTTATATTCTTGGCAAAATCATTTTTAATCCCCTGAACTATAACGGTTTTTTCTATTGAGCCCCTATGCTTTTACTATATTTAATTGAGCCCCTATACTTTTATTTATGTAGCTATTGAACCCTAGTTTGCTTAATTTGACAGACAAACTGCAATTGTTTGTCATACTCTGTTAATTGGTGATTGACAATTCGTGTCCTATGCTGAATGGGTCAAATGTGGTTGACTAGACTTAGTAATGTTGACTGTTGTTGACTACTGAATGGTCAATATTACTAAGCCTACTTAGCCAACATTTGACTATTCAGTATATGATATGAATTGTCACTCGTCACTTAACAGAGCATCACAAACAACTGCAGTTTGTCTGTCAAATTAAGACAAACTGGGGCTCAATAACTTCATAAATAAAAGCATAGGGGCTCCATGTAATGCAATAAAAACATAGGGGCTCAATAGAAAAACTATTATAGTTCAAGGGCTCAAAAATGGTTTTTGCCTATATTCTTTAGATGTGATATTCATTCACATATCAAATAACCTCCTTTAAGTGCAATTGCTTTAAAGTTCAACTAGGCTTGGACTAGTTGCCACTTTTCAAATACATGTTGGCTTGTCTCTCTAAAGTCTTAAGATTATAAGGGCCTAGCTTCCTTTGCTATTCGTATAACTCTCATAGGTTTAATATTGAATCCTATTAACTTAAAATGAAGCAATAATAATATTAAAAAAATAAAGATCTATCACAACATAAAATTATTTATGAATTTGTAATGAAATGTGAAGTTTACCCACAATATTAATGATGTGGCATTTGATCTGACATCTGGTGTGATGTATAATTTGAAATATTCTTAGCATATATCAATTAATTTGCATTGGAATTTGCAAAGAAACCATCTGATAAAATAAAAATAGAAGTAATAAAAAGAATTAAAAGTTTGGAATCAAATTGTTATAAAGTGTAAAGTTTGGTGACAATTTAAAATATTTACCCAAAACAAATTGTTTGAGAATATAGCTTCTTATTTGTTAAGAAAATATAGATGCCAAACTAAAAATAAAATTGATTAAAGGTCAACTAATTTTTGTTGTTTTTCTCTCATAAAGATAACTTTCTTTAATTTCAAATACGTTTGTGTTTTTAATATAGTAGATTTTTTTATTGTAAGTTTGAATACAAACAATGTCCAAAAATAATAGTGTTAAGCAATAATTTTAAAAAATTGGTAGAGGGTGAAAGATGATATGGGTGAAAAAGAAGATGACAAAATATCAAGGACTTGAAACATTTTTTTGACTTCAAACTTATAATTAACAGAAAGGTGTTTTAGTACAATGGAGCTCAACCCTAGCGAGATTTTAATGCATTTCCAAACTTCCGCCCAAAAGACAAACGCTAATAAAATTTATCAGAAGAAACTGGAAAGTAAATGAACATGGGCACAATTAAATTAAGAGAAAAATAATCACAGTGGCATTGGTGGTGTAACTCAGTGAGAAGAGACCAATGTCATTGGCGGTGAAAGTTTGGATGCTGTAATAGAGAGTTGGAAACAGCAGCAAGGAGAGGAGCAACACTTTTGTTTTCTTAAGAGAGATGCATGGGTATACATATTATGTAAAAGAAAAACTAAAGTCGCATATCATGTTATCGACTAACCTGGGTTGAAATATAGGCTAACCAAAATAATGCTCTTGAAAGTGGGATTGAGTTACTATAATCTGAGAAATCAATGAATTCATTCCTAAGCCATGGTCAATGCAAGATATTCTCCTCTGGACCTTCATATTTGTCACTTTGAGTTTGACATTGTTTTGTTTGGCATTTCTAACTGTTATACAAGTACAATTCACTTTTATCTAAATATATACAGCTTTTTATTGAGGGCCTTTGCCATGGCAATCTGTTGGAAGGAGAAGCAATCAACTTAGCAAATATATTCAAAAGCAACTTTTCTGTGCAATCACTGCCAGTACATATGAGGCACGCAGAGAGTGTATTATGTCTTCCTTGTAGTTCCAACCTGGCTAGAGATGTCCATGTGAAGAATAAGTCCGAAACAAATTCTGTAGCTGAGGTGGCTTATAACCAACTTCTTTATAATGTTCTGGATAGACTTTATGTCTGTCTTTTTTTTTCCCAATTTTCAGTTACAAAATTCTTTCCTTCTTGATTTGTGTTTTATACTGCAGCTTTATTTCCAAATTGAGCCAGAAACAGGGTTAGAATCAATAAAATTAAAGGCACTGATAGATCTTTTTGAAGAAATTGTGGAAGAGCCGCTTTTTAATCAGCTAAGGTGAGTTATTATGGTCACTTAAAAAGTATTTTAGTTCCAATCCTCAAGTTAGAATATTATTAGCATATTTTTCAGAGGATTTGATGTTGTATTATTGGAAACAGTACACCCTCTGAGCTTTCTATCCATGGGTGAGCTATGTGCATTAATATGTGATATTTTTTTTATTGATGAATGAACACAGTATAAATTATACGATTGATAAATGGAACCAAATATTATTAAGGATCTGAAATTGACATAATATATTTTCCTTTCTATCTTTCTAAAAAGTGTTTATTTATTTTGGATTACAGGACAAAGGAACAACTTGGTTATGTCGTTGAATGTAGCCTACGCATGACTTATCGTGTTTATGGGTTTTGTTTTTGTGTTCAATCCTCCAAGTATTCCCCAGTTTACTTACAGGATAGAATTGATAGCTTCATAAATGGCCTTGACGAGTTACTGGTATGAATCCAATTCCATTTCTACTAACATACTCCTGATTTTGGATATTTTTGTTTTTCCATTGTGCTTCAACTGTATGTCCTAATTATTGGCTTTCAAGATTACTGCTGTCTTTTGAAAATTGTGTACTGTGTGAATAAGAGAGTAAAAGAATGGGAAAATTTTATTTCTTCACTTAATTCATAGAATGAATTACAAGCATATTTATACAATTTTTCTAAAATAGAAAATATAAAAATAAAAAGCGAAAAATAAGACACTAGATATACAACCAATTCAAGTGATTTACATTCTACAATTATCAACATCCTACAATTTAGGAAATTCTACAGTTGTCGACATTCTCCCTCAAGATGGTGCCTAGATATTATTCATGCATATCTTGCAGACTAGAGTATGGAATAATCCACTAAGAAAGTCCTCTAGTGAAAACATCAGCTCGCTGGTTCTTAGAAGGCACATGAGAAACATCTAGAATTCCCTCAGATATTTTCTCTTTGATAAAATGTCGATCAATCTCTATGTGCTTTGTTTGGTCATGTGGAAGAAGTTTATGAGCAATACTAATGGGAGTCTTATTATCACAATATAAAGACAAGTGGTTTTCTTCTAACAGTTGTAATTCTTCCATCATTCTTCGAAATCATAATAATTCACAAATAACCACCACTAGCTTTAGATTCTGCCTCTAG
Source organism: Mallotus nudiflorus (assembly GCA_947683625.1). Classification (NCBI taxonomy): domain Eukaryota; kingdom Viridiplantae; phylum Streptophyta; class Magnoliopsida; order Malpighiales; family Euphorbiaceae; genus Mallotus; species Mallotus nudiflorus. Next base: position 7,020,933 of record CANTUR010000201.1, on the reverse strand, counting down.
ACTGATCAAGCTACTACACTCTGTTTCTTGCTTCTCCAATTTACTAAATTCCTACCTACACATGTGCAATAACTGGATGTAGACCTTTAATCATTGGAGGATCCAGTCGAATCTACATTTGTAAATCCTTATATCTTCAAATGACCATACTTAGAATAGAACAGTCCATTTCCAGGTGTAGATTTTGGATTTCTTAGAACACACAAAACAACATCTAGATGAGAATCCCTAGATGATGCGAACTCCAATGACCCACAACAGAATCCAACACAAATAGCAAGGAAATGGCCAAATGCATAGTTTCACTCCCTAATTTTACACGATTAACTCATGACATTCCTCAATTTTTATTATTTTTTAACATATTTAACCTCTACAATGAATAAAATCATCGTATTTTATACATTAATGTCCATACGAACACAAGAAATTTATATAGACTAAAATGATGTTTAATTAAAAGAGATAATATAATTGAAAATAAATCTTTCTAACTTTTTAATTTTATTTTATTATTTTGAAGCTAATGTATATTGTTGTTTATGTTTAATATCTCTTGAAATCAAATAGTTGTCTATTTCGACGTTGTAGAAGTTAAATTGAATTTAAAAGTAAAAGTTTAAGGTGAAAAAGGTTCAAAATAAAAAGTTTACATGTTGAACATAAAATAATAAAAGTTGATGGGTGTCAAAGGTTAATCTTATAAAGTTCAAGGGTGAAACTATGCAGTAGGCCCCAATGTATAAATTTACTTTTAAATTTTTTTATCGATACAAAATAATTTTTTCAATAAAATGTATATTTTCAAAATAAAATATTGTAATCTATGAAGCATCGACACTTCAAATAGGGTGGAGTATCTGTGTCGGATACTTTTTAAAGACCGACACTCACTCGACACGGCTAGACACGTGTCATTATTTTTTTATTTTTAGGACATGGTAAGGACATAGCTAGGACACATGGAGGACACGGCGGGACACTTATTTAGGACATTTTTTAGCTCCATTCTTTGTATAATTTAATTAATTTATTAGTAATTTACTTATTAATAATTTAATTTTATTATTTTTATATTCAATTTAATAATATATTTAATTGACGGCTTTTTTGTTTATCTTATATATGACGATGATAGATAATTAATTAAATGATTATATTAAGTGTTTAAATTTCATGGAGTTACTATTTTATCACACTAACTTTTTTTTTTTTTAACAAATCATCTTTATATAATAGAAAATAATACACATTTTATGTTGAATATAAAACGTGTTCCGCCCGTGTCGTATCCTTAAATTTCAAAATTGTTGTATCGCCGTGTCCGTGTCCTATTATATCGTATCCGTGTTCATGTCCATGTTTCTTAGATTATAATAAAAAGAACACTATAATTAATAGATATTATGATAAAAATATATTTTATAGTTCTTTAAAATTTAAATTTTATATTTTTAATACCTTTATTGTTTTTTTTTGTACAAAATTTTAATTAAATTATTGTGAATAAATTTTTATAATATAAATTTTTAGTAAGCATCATTTTTCAATGTACACAATGCATGCTAAAAAAATGAAGGCTAAGGTAGCCATCACAAAAAGTTTGAATTGCTTAGAAAAGCCATCATTGATTTTGGTGATGTACATGCATGCATTGTTAACATATGAATTTATTTACCTATTCAAATGTTTTCACAATCCATTTGAGTATTGCAGATGATGGAAATAAGAAAAGTGAAACTAGAAAATACATATGCGCGTGTATAAAAGGACATCAATAAAATAAATAAGACAGAGGAGATCTTCTATTTAGATGATTAAGAGGAGACATAAATGTTTTTATAATATCCCTATTGAGAATTCTAGCTTTCTCAATGGATTTTACTTGTCATTTGAGGCATTCTAGACAATTTTAGCACACAATTTCTTATGTTTAACCATATAATTGATTATTATTTTCCATTTGAAAAATATCTAATATCCACAATCTACTTACTTCAAATTTATATTAAAAAAATTTGTTCACAATAATTGAATTAAGATTTTGTGCAAAAAATAAAACCAAAAAAGTTATTAAAAATATATAATTAAATTTTAAAAAATTATTGAATATATTTTTATCATAATGTCTTTTAATTATTGTGTTCTTTTTCATCACAATATTTTATTCTAAAAAATATAAATTTTATTGAAAATAAAGTTTGTGTAATTTGAAATATTGTGAAAAATAGTAGTATTTATTTATATCTTAACATTAACTTGTTTATTTATCTTAAAATTTAAAATTATTTAAATATATATATATAAATCTATATTTTTAATTTAAAATATGAAAATTCATCCTATATAAAAACTTATATATATATTTTTTACTTAAAATATTAGAAATTAAATAAGTAAATTTATTTTTTATCGTTGAAAAATTTTGAAAGTGATTTAAGTGTTAAAAAGGTAAAAAATTGTATGAATGTTAGAAATATAAAATTTCAGGGATTAAAAGGAAATAAGTTGTATTAAAAAATTGATAGAAAGGTTTAAAATTTCCAACTGGTGAAGTATGAGGGTCTAGATATACAAAATGAAACTTGAGAGGTTTGAATGTGGGTTTTGCCTTGTTTCAACAAACTAGGATATCGTTTATTTGAAAAAATAGAAAAGGATGGGTAACCTAATCTTCTCTGCCAATGAATTAATTGTTGATTAGTAGACATTGAATATCTAATATGGATAACAACATTGATAGTCTTATAAATTATATCGTTTTTTCAATTAAATCTTATAAGAAATTTAAGAAAATATAATTTTTAAAAATATTTTAGTGAGTTATATAGTTATTATGAAAGTTAAATAATAAAAGAAGTCAAATATAAAAATATTGTTTATTTAAAATATCAAAAATAACATTTTTTGTAGTTTCGGAGTTGGAATATAAAAAAAGTTTGATTTTAAGGGTTGACTAACAAAAAACTGCTTTGACTTATGAATAAAACTAATAGAAAATTTTTTTAAAGCTTATAAAACTTGATTATAAAAGAAAAAAAATTCTTGTAGGACTTAATTGAAAAAACAATATAATTCATAGGACTAACAATGCTATTATCCCTTCCTAATAAGGTTTGAGTTTCAAGAGAAATCAAAGGGTTGCTATTTTCCTCGAGCAGATATAAGTCATCTTGCTTCTATCATAGCTAATTGTTTCCCTATTTTTAGTTGTTGAAAGAAACAGCAAAAGTGTAAAAATTCAGCTTTACAGTTGAACTCTTTTGTGATACTAGAAACCAAGAAAAGGTTATTTGAAAAACTTGTATATAAAGGACTAAAGGCAATTTTAGAGAGAAACTGCAAATAAAAAAAATTCATTTTAAGAATTTGGAGATAAAGATCTGTTTGCAATAAGGACGTTATCTGAACAAGGAGAGTAGTTTAGAAAATTATTGGAACAGCCAGTCATGTGATTTGATGCTCCAGAGTAAAAGATTATTTGAAAAACTTGGAATATGAAGGTCTGAAGGCAATTTTAGAGAGAAATTACAATTAATAAATACCTTTTGCCAGAATTAGGAGATAAAGACCCGTCTGCAATGCGGACTTTATCTAAATACGAAGAGTAGGTAGAAAATTATTGGAATAGCCAGTCGTGATTTGATGCTTCAAAATCTATGATTCAAGGATTATTATTTTTATGTAGAGAAGTTGGCAATAAAAGAAATACCTGATTTAGCAAAATAGGAGGAAGTAAAAGCAACATTATTTAAGTGAGAATCAAGCTGAGACAAAGAACACCTTGGGGTTTGTACCTCTTCATTGGAAAAGCCTCCATGGACAATCTCTCTAGACATTGGAATTTCAACAGTCCCAAACACGTTTGCTTGTGGTCTTGGGGATCCCATGTACTTTCCTCTTTGGCCTCTATTCAGTCAGCCATGAAGTTTCCAGCAACTTTCTATAGTGTCTAGATTTTCCACAATAATCACACTTCAATTGATTTTTGTCTGATGTACTTGAATCGCCGCCTTTCATTTGTTCACTAAAATTGTGTATCGTAGCACTTCTTTGGCTTTTTTCTTGGGGCACATAGGAACATGTTTGCCTTGAACCTGAACCAAGTACTTGAACCTGTATTTGATCATATTCTAGATCTAAACCAGCAAGGAAAGTATATGTGCTCTCTTTTCTATCAATTTTGGAAATTTGGTCGCATCTTCAAGGCATACAGCTTGAGAATCTGAGTAATAATGAAATTATTTCCATAAATCATCAATTCAGCAAAATATTAAGCAATAGTCATCCGACCTTGTTTAGTCTCATATTCATAGATTTGTGCATTGTTGCCCATCTGATAATAGGTTAAAGATGCTGCATTCCAAATTCTACAAGCAGCATTAAACAACAAATAGCCTTTAGAAATATGGGGCTGCATGGAATTTGTAAGCTATGACATGACAAGAGAAGTTTCAGAATCCCATTGGTTAAAAATTTATTTATATTCATTCTTTTACTTAATTTTATTAATTTTTGTTCCATTTAAAATTAGTATTATCTAAAAATAAAGTAATAAATAAAATGAATTACTTTAAAAGAAGGTAAAATTAATGAAATCAAACATAAAAATAAATATAAAATAAAATTGATAAAAATTAGTGAATTTATTAAAATTATAGTTTGATCTTTTAATTATGAAATGTTGATAAGGACATATGTAACTGTTGAAAATTTAGTAAAAATTGTGATTTTAAATTTGAAATAATTAAGAAATTAAAAAAAATAACCATTTTTTTTATTTTATTAAAATAAAAAGGATTAAAGTCTAAGATTTTATAAAACTTAGGGGGATGTTTAGATTTTATAAAATAGAGAAAAATATCTTATTTATTAAGATACTAATGGAAAATTTAATAGAAGGGTTAAATTGTTGACGAAACTAAAATTGAGGGATATGAACATTCAATTTTCAACCTAGAGGGAGGAGAGTGTAAATTAGATCAAAACCTCAGGAAGGTAAATGTAATTTGCTCTTATTATATTATTCATTCTCCAATAAACTTGAATTGAAATGTTGGTGATTGCAGGAAGGGCTGGATGAAGCATCCTACAATAGCTACAGAAGTGGGCTAATGGCTAAGCTACTGGAAAAGGATCCCTCCTTACAATATGAAACCAATCGGCTCTGGAATCAGATTGTTGATAAAAGGTACTGATCATATGCCTTTTTCACTGGGTGAAGATGGTAATTTTCCAAAAGCAGCAACTGCATTAATGAAAGTTTTCTTACCTTTTGATGCACTAGGACCTTATTAGTCATTTTGTTCTTTTGAATTATTCTGTAAATGCTCTTGATTATCTATAACCTAGTTATTGGTTGGTTAGATGTACATGAGCACCCATGCCTCTAGAAAATATGTTACTGTATATGCTGCACTTACGATATATATGCTCACTGTCTTGTAATTTCCAGGTACATGTTTGATTTTTCAGAGAAGGAAGCAGAAGAACTGAGAAGCATCAATAAGAACGACATTATCAACTGGTACAAAATGTATTTACAAAAATCATCTCCCAAGTGCAGAAGACTTGTTGTTCGGGTTTGGGGTTGCAACACTGATTTGAAAGATGTTGAAACGATGAAAAATTCTGAGCAGGTCGTTGAGGACCTCTCGAGCTTTAAGATGTCATGTGAATATTATCCAAGCTTTTGTTGAGCAAGCTGAAATTAATTTCAGCTAGTTGGTAAACATTATTCAAAATAAACATAAGTCCGCTGAAGTTCAGCCTTAGTTCTCACGACTAATTGGCTACTCAATTTTGGAACAATATTGTCCCTGGAAAAGGAACTGAAATCGAAATGAATGATCATTTTTGTTATGGATGTATTGTTACAATTTTCATGAACAATACCCAAACAACCCCCCCCCCCCCTTCCTTTCTCTCTTTTTATTTTAAATCAGTCAGTAATAAAAGCATACACACCTGCGTTGTGTGAGCGTGTATGCCCATAGTTACTTGGTTATTAGCTGTCATTAGCATAAACCTTCTAATAGGCTAGCGTGTTTGCAAATTATCGCCTGCTGTATTGGGATTTACATTCCTGTAAGAACTTCAGAAAGATGTTATAAATTTCTTCGGCCTGATAGATACTCATAAATTTTACCACATTCTGAACCCAACGACCATCATTTCTTGCCAATCTACCATCATTGATACGAATAAATAAATTTCGGTCAATATAGAACTAATCTAACATTGTGTTTAGTTCATTTCTATAAATAAATTTATTTTATTTTTTAAAATGAATTTTTATTAATGACGTGTGTTAGGTTTAAATAAATAGTGTATAGAATTAATTTGAAATTAATTTCATATAAATTTAGAATTTAAGTTAATTTTTGAATTTTGATCAAAAAATACTGGTTTAGATAGTTACCCTTCTTTAAAATATAAATAACAGTTCTTTGGTCATTTTATAGATATAGATTTAAAAGTTATGAAATTTTTTTAGGAATTACAATCATTTTGCAAGAATTTAATATAATTATAATCAATTTCATAAATTTAAATTGTAAAGTTTATTTTATAATATATTCATTTAAACTAAATACATATAATTTGTAATTGCAAATGAATTTTATACAAATTTATACAATTTAATTATGCCAAATACACTAAAATTTTTTTAGCAAGTTCAAGCATCCAAAATAGTAGCAGAAGCAACAAGATGTACGTAAGCGCAAAAAAAAAAAAAAAAAAAAAGCACGAATCAATGGCCGCATGAACCACTAGAACAAGCATCAATGTTGAGAAATTAATTTCTAGAACTATTCAAGAATCAAAACCCCATAAAAGAAAAAGCTTAATTGTATGTATTAAATCCCACTAGAGTTAGTTGTCGTGATACTTATCTTATTAGATTTCTTAGCTCTACAAACATGCTTCTACATTAAAATATGGGCAAAGGGTCATTTCAGCCCTTAAGATTTTTACTGGGACTCAAATAAGCTCTTTATCGATTTTTAGGATGAAATAAACTAGGGTTTGACATTTTTTTTAATCTATATTAGCCCCTCTCTAGCGGATTAGAGGCTTAAAATCCAAACTCCGTAACAAAGGCAAGTGACATGGATTATGGACCCTACATGCTTCTAACCACACGTGGAATATAACCAAACAAACTAGCATTTCTACAAAAAAAAAAAAATTAAAATTTAACAAAAACTTCCCTATCGAAGGTACCCACAGGTTGAGCAACCCTTGACGTTGACCAGATGGCCACCAGACCTGCACCATCATGCATTGGATAGGATTATTAAGTGATAATTGGTTTCTAGAACTTTTGGGCTTAGTATCCTGCAATCCATGAATAAAAGGCAAGGTAAGAGATGGGTAGAGTCCCCACGAACACTCCGATGCCTAAGTTAGAGAACGGAAGTAGGAAAAATACAAGATAGCTAGAATATGTGAGAATGAGATGCCCCTTTATGAGGGGTATGGGGTTCTATATACAGTAATATTTAAATCTGGGAGGAGTCGGATTCCTTGTGAGATAGTGAATCATAATCTTGGTAGGAGAGTGTTTCTTCTTTGATTAGGATTCCTTTTTGGGGTAGTCCTTATTTCGGACGGATCCTGCCTTCTTCCTAATCTAGGTGTCCCTGTTTAGGAGATAAAGAGCCCTTAATGCCCTTAATTAGGCGGGAACATATTAGACAATATCAATAGTCCCCCCCCCCCCCCGGGTGTATTCAGATATTTATGTTCGTCGTACCCGGGTAGAGTAAGGTGCTGATGCTTTCACATAGAGGGTATCATACAATGATAAAGATGAGTGAGCTGAGGTGGCCAGCCTCAGTCACAGTGAAAGAGTAGATCTCAATGCCAAGTCTCGGGACAGTCATTGTTGAAATGCAATCCGTAGAGCTTGAATATCCGCCAAGTGTGTAGGAGCACAACAATAGATTAACTCGTTCATTCAGAAATGACATGACGGAATCAGTCATCACTGGATTTTTGATGCTTAGTGCAAGGACATGAGGCTTTACGAGCTCGAAACTTGAGTACTACAGAAGCAACTTGAGGGTGCCAGCTTTAGTCACTGGACTTAAATGCGCGAGGCTTAGATGCTCGGTACATGGAGGCGAGGCTTACATGCTCGGAACCTCAAGTACTACAGAAGCGACTTGAGGGTGCCAACTTCAGTCATTGGGCTTAGATGCTCGATATATGGATGCGAAGCTTACATGCTCGGAACCTCAGTACTACAAAAGCGACCTGAGGGTGCCAGCACTGGACTTAGATGCGCTAGGCTTAGATGCTCAGTACATGGATGTGAGGCTTACATGCTCAGAACCTCAGTACTATAGAAGCGACCTGAGGGTGCCAGCTTCAATCACTTGACTTAGATGCGTGAGGCTTAGATGCTCGATACATGGACGCGAGGCTTACATGCTCGGAACCTCAATACTACAAAAGCGATATAAGGGTACCGGCTTCAGTCACTGGACTTATATGCGCGAGACTTAGATGCTCGATACATGGACATAAGGCTTATATGCTCGGAACCTCAGTACTACAGAAGCGACCTGAGGGTGCCAGCTTCAGTCACTGGACTTAGGTGCTTGAGGCTTAAATGCTTAGATACCCATAATGGGCTGAAAGCGTAGCTTGGATGCTTTCCGAGTAGCTTGATGAAGTGGCCTAGTCGAAATATGGGCGGGCCAACACGTGGTGGTGTTGCTTCAACTCCTAGGGATTCAAAGTTTAAATCATGTGAGTTATGCATCGTTTCGTATGTCAGTAAACAAAATGTTTTTGCTGCTGTTGTCGTGACTCCTCGTTCAATGGGCTTTTTATCCCCAAAAGGCCCCTGATGGCCTAGGGAGGAACGTAGCAATAATAAGGGCAGTTAATGGCATGTTTCCAAATCATTATGTGTCTTTATAAGTATTGTTGTGCTTGTCGACTGGTGTATTTTGCTTCTTTTTTGTTTGCCTTTGTCCTGTTTGCATTGCCGCTACTATTTTCCTTTCTGCCTATCATGATTCTTGTTTTTTATTATAATTTTGTTTACATATACTTCTACGCTTATGCTAATCTGGTCTTAGAGGACTTGGTTCATCATTCTTTGATACATGGTGGCTTCAACGTTCTTCAGTCCAAAGGGCATTACTTTGTAGCAATACAAGCCTTTATGGGTGATGAAGGACATCTTCTCCTGATCCTCTTCCTTCATCGGGATCTGGTGATAACCTTGTGCCGCATCGACGGAGCTGTATAATCCGTGACAAGCGATGGAGTCAATGAGCTGGTCGATCGTGGACAACGGGTAACTATCTTTAGGGCATGCTCGGTTGAGGTCAGTGTAGTCTACACACATTATGTATTTCCTGTTTGCTTTTTTGACGAGTACCATATTGGCTACCCATTATGGGTGAGTAACTTCTTTGATGAACCCGGCTGCTAACAGCTTTGTTGTTTCTTCAATAATTATTCTCTGCCTTTCATAGGCAAAGGTTCTTTTTTTCTGAGCTATTAGCTTGGCTCTCGGTCTTATGTTTAGGCAGTGGCAGGCAACTTGTAGGTCCATGCTAACGATTTCGAATGCTTATGAAGCAAAATTCTCTTAGTGTCTAGTAAGGACTTTCTTTATTTCTTCTCTGATGTTCTGGTTGAGTTCGTTGCCAATTTTCACGGTCTTCCCTTTTATAATTTGTAAGGTCTCTGTGTCTTCTACTGGTTGTGGATTGGCGCCTTGGTTCTCAACTTCCTATGCTTCTAAAGGAAAAGCCTTCGCCTGAGGCTTTATGGCCATCTGGTAACACTGTCTGGCCATATGCTGATCTCCTCGAATGGTAAGGGTTCCATTCTTGATTGGAACTTTCATAGTTAAGCGCCAGATACTAGTGATTGCATTTGCTTCATAGAGTGCCGGCCATCCTATAATCCCATTATATGCCAGTGGTATATCCACCATGTTGAATACTGTTCAGATTACTTTCGTTTCTGCATCGTCTTGATTCCTGAATTCTAGGCTCAGTTTAACAATTCCCATTGGTTATACAGTTCCTCTCCAGAAACTCATGATGGGGTTCTAAATGGCCTTCAGGTTGGTGACGAAGCCGCCCATTGACTTCTATGCATTCCGGGATAATGCATTGATAGCACTTCCATTGTCCACCAATAGTCTTTTTACTAGACTTATTTATGCACGCAATTATTACTAGGGCATCACAATGAGGGTGGTGAACATGTGAATCATCTTTTGAGTTGAACACAGTATCACTTCTCCTAGGTACTGGTTTTTCTCCTTTACTCTGCTTTAATCTTTCCTCAGTGTTTTCTCCTCCGATGGTCATGTTGATTGTGCCAATCAGCTCCTTTCGGGTTTTCTTTGCTTCCGATCAGTCATGCTCCTAGTTTTCAGAGATTTCGCTTCTTCTCGGTGCATTTGTGAAATTATTGAGCTTGCCCCTTTGTACCAGTCTTTTTATGGCATTCTTCAGCTCTCTGCAGCCCTCTGTGTTGTGCCCGTATTCCCAGTGATACTGGCAGTATTTTCCCCTGTCTTAAGTAAATCTTCGGCTTGGGCTTATTCTCTTAGCCAGGGTGATTCCAACTCCATTTTGCCTGACCTATATGAGGATTTTGGATCGAAAGGTGTTCATCGATAAGATGCTCAATTTGCATGGCCGTTTTATTGAAATAGTCAAGATAACTCCATAAAGATTCATCAACTTCTTACCGGCACATCCGAAGATCATTGATGTTTTTGGCTGGGGGAATATTAGCGATGAATCTGATACGAAATTATTTTGCCAGATCCTCAAAAAAAGTGACAAAATTCTCCGAGAGTCGATGAAACCACTTTTGAGCGTTCTTTGTGAGTGTGCTTGGAAAAAATCTACACATGATTCCATCATTTACATTATGGAGCAGCGTCTTTGTTTAGAACGGTGATATATGGCTGATGGGGTCTCCTGTCCCATCATACTGATTAAGCGGTGGGATTCTGAACTTAGTAGGGTCTTCGTCTAAATTATTCTTCTGACAAACGGAGTTCTGTTGTCCATAACGCTTTCTTCTTCCTTTCTTGGTTTGGCCCGAGCTTTGTATATTACTTCTTCAACATTCTAAGCTATTTTTAAATCATCAAGAGTTGGAATTATTGAACTGCACTCCCCCTCTGGCGCTTTACCTTTTCCCATTCTTATCCCCGAGGCCTACCGAGGTGTTATGTTATTATTATTTTGAGTCGGCTCAGAACGCCCACTTTGTATTATAGCGTTTAGCTGTTGTTGCATCAAACTATTTGCACTTGAATATTTTTTATCATGACTTCCTTGCTAGTTTGATCGAGGCTGAGTGTTTGGTTTACAGTGTTTAGATTTGGTGTGGTTATTGCTGGTGTCTTTGTTAAACTCGAAAAGGGTATGGAAGGTATTGAGCAATGGTGTTGTAGCAGAGCGTAATATGGGAGGTCTATGCCCAAGGACGGGTATCTCGGGGTGTTATCAGGGAGAAGAGTTATATGTCTAAATGAAGCTCTGGTATATTGAAAAGTGGCTGGAAGCACTATTACTGAGAGAGGGTTTGAGAGGTTGGTTAAAGGGATAGGTGCGGAAGGTTTGGTGCTAGCTTCAGGAGTCAAGGTTGGTGGTAGGCTGGAAGTCATAATGAGTATGTCTTTAGCTTAACAGGTAAATGAATGGCTTTTTCCTAAGGAGTTCCCATAGACGGTGCCACTTGATAATTGGTTTACAGAACTCTTGGGCTTGGTGTCCTGCAATCCATGAAAAAAAGGCAAGGTGAGAGGTAGGGAGAGTCCCCATGAACACTCTGATGCCTAAGTTAGAGAACAGAAGTAGGAAGAATACAAGATAACTAGAATATGTGAGAATGAGATGCCCCTTTGTGAGGGGTATGGGGTTCTATATATAGCAATACTCAAACTTGGGAGGAGTTGGATTCGTTGTGAGATAGTGAATCATAATTTTGGTAGAAGAGTGTTCCTTCTTTGATTAGGATTCCTCTTTAGGGTAGTCCCTATTCTGGACAGATCCTGCCTTCTTCCTAATCCAAGTGTCCCTATTTAGGAGATAAGGAGCCCTTAACTAGGTGGGAACATATTAGACGGTATCAAGTTTCCCTCCTTTCAAACCTTGATTTTTTACCAAAAATTTAATCAAATTTCCTCTTCGCTCTCTTTACTCTATTTTCTTCTCTTGTTATCCATCACTCCCTATTCTTGATAATACCAGTAACAATTTTAAACAACAAAATATAACATAATCTTTTCCCATCCATTTCAATTTTGTCATAACATAAAAGTAACCTGATAAACAAAGGTAAAGACAATATTCAAAATGGACAGATGCACAAGGAACTCAAATTAATAGACAACTTAGCTGAGTAAAGAGTTCTAAAGCTAATCTTCTACAATAAAAAACACTGAAGGCAAAACAACCATTCATTTATTAAACCTCATCAAGATTTCCAATTGCACTAGTGTGTTTAAGGACTTTCAATTTTTATGCCTTTTTGATATGATGTTTAAGTATGGTTTTGAAAAGTTAAAATAGAGTTGTGCATGAAAAAGTAAAGGGTTATGTTAAGTTAAAAAGCTTAATCCAGCAATGGGTTTTGAGAAGTCTTCTCTGGTGTCTTTAACAACATTAATCACTTGAAGTGAGTTATTTTCAAATTGAACATTAAACAAGTTAAGATCCAAACACTCAGCTTTAGAAATTAAGAAAGTAGCTGAACAACAAAACCATCTTCCTTGAACCATATTGACATTTGCATTTCTTAAAAGCATACCAATTCCCATCTTACTCTCATCACTTGAAAAAACATCATCTGTATTGCAAAGAAAAGCATACCAAAAAGCACCATATGCATTTTTTAAAAGCATACTAAAATATTTTTAATTTCATAAAGCCCAACCCAATAAAGAAAAGGAACCAGAGAAGCCATGTCAATGCCGATGAAGCAGTGAGAAATGAAAAATGTTGAATGGATTAGGGTGTGGATGGAGTTGCTGCAACAATAACTACTGTTTCTTCTTGTCAACCCACTAATGGAAGAGGATGCCTCCTTATCACTCTCGATTAATTATTTCTTCATCGTTGTCTTCATTTGACAACAGCAGCGGTAATAATACCAATTCTCAAATGAATAAAGCAATGGTCTTAGGAACCACTGCTAGAGGACGGAGATTACTCAAAGGTCACCCAATTTTGGGACGATGAAGTGTGGATGTGACGAAGAACTATAATGATAAAAATATTATAAATAGATCTTTAATATTTGAAGTTTGAAACCTCAAAAGCCTAAATGCATTTTCAAAAAAGTTTAATTATTTTTATAAGGACTTAATTGTGATGTTTTCTTTAAGAACCCAATTAAAAAGTTTAAATTCTTTTAGGAATCTTTTTGTAATTAAAAGAAAAAAAAAGATCAGAATTACATAAAATTGATTGGAATTATGTAATTATGATTAGAATTATGTAATTTTGGTCAAAATTAAATGTTTTTTGTTTATTTTTTTACAGTAAATAAGAATTTTGTTTTGTGAATTTTGATTAGTCAAATAATTTGATAAATCCATTTTCTAGAATTTATTTAAAATTGTTAGGAAATCAAAAGTCCTTTTAAAATAAAAACTTTTTCACTGTGAAGGGAGGAAGTCATAGTATGATACGTCTTTTAGATGGGATTTTCTATATAAACCCAGCTCAAACTCTCCTAGGGAGAGCTCTTTTCTGGACTTTTTTTCGAGACTTCTCCTTTTCCTTTTACACAGTTTTCAATTAAAGATTTTTTTTTTCTTGAGAAGCATTGGTTGTTTGAAGAAAAGCAGTAGACTTTTAAGAGGAGAAAATCAAGTATTAGAGATCTATTCTAAAAAAATAATGGTGATTTACGCCACTCTGAGGAGCAAATCAATATTGCATCCATACACTTATCTCTTCTATTTTTTTTATTTGATTATTTTGGTTCTATTTAATTTTAGGTTTATTTAATTTTTATTTTTATTTTGTTTATTTCCTAATCATTGTTTATTTTTGTGTTTGTTTGTAATTATGGAGAGGGTTACATGATAAATTCACTTAGTGAACAAAATCCATGAAGATCCATGGAATGTCATGGGTTGAATTTTGTAGCCGAATATAGTTTCCAGTTTTTTTTTTAGTTGTTTATTATTATTTTGTTAGTTGTTTGATTTTGTATTTTGTTTTTTGGGTTGTATTAGTTCTTTAGATCATTGTATGTAATAACCCTTTATTTTAAATTATTAAAAATTATTTTGAAATATGCAGTGTTAATAATATTTTAAATTTTTATATATTATAATTATTTGTGCATAATTTTTATTTATTTTGTTTTAAATATTCTATTAAGTGAAGAAATTTATTTGGAAGTTATTATTATTTTAAAATATTAATGTTGTTATTATTATTATTATTATTATTATTATTATTATTATTATTATTATTATTATTATCATCATCATCATTATTATCATTACTATTATTATTGTTATTACTATTAGTATTATTATTCATGCATGTGTTTATGTGGTGTATTATATAAATGTATATGTATATATATGTTAAGGTTAGTTAATATATATATATATAAAAGAAAATAAAAAGGATCATGACATTTTTTCGGGAATTCCTTTTCTCTCCTCCCTTTTTCTTTTTCTTTTTTTCTTCTTCTTCCCCTGCTTTCCCGTAACTATGCACCACCACCCCAACCTCGCCGACGCCACCACTTGTAGCCACCACTCACCACCCACCACCATCACCTCCCCTCCTTCTCTTCTCCCTTCCGCCACCTCCAGCATGCTAGCCTGATGCCGGAAACAACCAGAACAACAGCAGCAGCAGCGGAGGTTCGTTCATTGCCAGTGGCTTTTTCGGTGGCCAAAGCTCGCTTTCTCGCTTGTTTTGAACCTCATGCTCCAGGAAAGCCAATTCTAAGCTCGGTTTAAGCTTAAAACGTGTAAATTGTAAGTTTTCTTTAAGTTTTGATTTAGGTTAATCTTAGTTTTTATTTTTTTGAACTTATTTTCTTGTGATTTAAGCTAATTGTCTTTAGAAAAGTTTTTGTGTGTAGCTTAATCTATGCGAATATATTTTTGTCAAATTTTTTTTTTTGAATTATTTGATTTTTGAGGTTTGAATTTTTCGGCGAGTCATTGTTCTGACGACCCTCGCTGGAAAATATTTTTATTTTTAATAAATTTTTTGGATTATTTGAAATATAGTTTGTGAAAGAAGTTTATGAAAATTTTGGTCCAATTATTTACTATGAATTTTTGAAAGTTTATGTGAAAAATTAATTTTTGGAAAAATTAATATAAATGAGTGAATTTGGTGTTTTAATTGAAATTATAGTTAATTAATATGTTTTAAATAATTTAGGAATAATAAATAGTATTAAAATAATTTTTACGAATTATTTACTATTTTTAACTAATTATTAATAATTTTTGAAAATATATTCAAATAATAATTTTTTTACTATTTTTGTGATTAAATGAATTTTTAACTATTTCTATTACATATTTGAACTATTAAATAATTATTTGTCAATTTTATTATTTTATTCGAATATTTGAAAAATGAATTTTCTATTAATATTATATAATTTAATTGATATTTTATTAACTAATTTGAAAATAATTAATGTGTATGGATTATAATGATTTTTTTATATTATTATTAAATATTGATTTTATTGCGAATTGTGATCCTCGGTTGGGAAATTGTGTAGTTCGGGGTCCCAACCTAAGGTGTTGTGCATTTATGATTTTAGAAGTGTATTTGCTTGCAAGATCGACTCAACTTTTAGTAGAGAGATGTTCATTTTATATAGGAGACTCTGTCAAATTTTCGATAGAATTTTCGTAAAATGTGATGTCGGATTAATCTTGAGTTTTTGAATTTAGATCAAGTTGTGTCTTAGATTGAGTCTTTCTTTAGAATTCCTATAAGTGTAAAGTTAGAGATTTATTATGATATTGTTATTATTTATATTTTTCTATAGTTGCATCGAAACCGAGGCCTATCGGACCAGACTCGTCGAGTCTGTCTAGAGGAGCACAAATCTGTGAGTTATTATTTTATATATGCATTGCATATAGGATACATATTATGAGCATCCATGTTTCCATAATATGTTTAAAACATGAATTATTTTTTAAATGATTTAGTAGATTTTTAGTATACTTTTAGTATATTTTTGGTATATTTTGATACATATGCGATGTATATGTTTGATCTATTCTTAATATATATTTGGTATGCTTATGGTATATTTTGGTATATTTATGGCATATATATTTAGAATATTTTTAGTATACACTTGGTAAATATTTGGGATATAATTGGTATATTTCTTTATAAAATGGATGCCATTATGTTTTAATTGTGCATTTATTATTTTCCAACAATTATACGATTTAATTGAAGGATATCAGTAGAACGTGCTACCTAGTGGGTTGCACTAGGACTGTGTACTTACCAGTGCGTTAGATTTAGGATTTGTCACTTTGAGATTTATTTAAGGACAAATTTGATTGATTGATTATTGAAAATGGCAGTAAGTGAGCAGTGTGATTACGAGAGCTTAGTTGACCTAGTGTCTCGAGACCAATCACACTGATAGTGAGATTACGAGAGCTCAGTTGACTTAGTGTCTCGGGGCTAGTCTACTGTCCAAAAATGGAATAAGAGAATTACTTTGGAATTAAGTAAGCCTTAGAGAGTTTTATGATTGAGGTTGCGAATATTTTTAAGGTTTTATTTGATCATTCACTTAAATAAACTTTTTCTGCATTTATTATATATAAAAGCAGATTTTAGCATATGTGTGAAATGCCTACATATATTTATATTTATATTTATATTGATGCTTGAATGTATATGACTTTAGGTTACATGTATATATATTATAATAATTCACTCAGTGAGGTCTGACTCCCCTCAATATTTTTTTTACAAGATCTTCTTCTTCTTCAAACCTTCCCAGTAATACTTTACACCGGTCTTCTTCAGCCCTGACTAGACTATGTAAACTTTATATCTGAACTTTTGTTGTACTCTAAAAATTGCAGTAGTAGTGTTATTGTGCTAGAAGTGTTGTAGTTGGTTTGAGTTTTGTATTAGAATATTGTGTGAAATATTTTTATTGTGTATGATATATAAAGATTTACTTTTATATTAAATAAAGTTTTAATTTTGACGTATTTTTATATTATTATTGCTTGTATTTTTATTTTTGAGGCTTGTTATGGGTTTCGGATTCAAAAGAATTTCCATTCCTTAGTGCTGGTCATGACTTCCGATTTGGGTCGTGACATTGTAATAACTCTAATAGTGAGAATAATGGAATCTTGTGTGTGGTTATGTGTTGATTTTAATTAATTGGATAGTAAGATTAAGGTTTTAATTGTGTAATTAATTACAATTAATGGCTATAGAGATAATTAAGGTTTTTAATTAAAATTCAATTAGATTTAAGTAGATTGAATTAGGGTTGCTTATTAGTTATTTTATTTATTAATAATTTTTTGTTTAATGTCACTTTAACTAAATTAGGTTTTTTACAAGAAATAAATTTAATTGATTATTTTTAGTTGATTGTTTTAGTATTTTTTTTTTATGTTTTGGGCTTGTTTATTTCTTTTTATGTGTTTTGGGCCTTAAGCTCATGTTAGTCTCTAACCCATTTAAATAATTTTAGGTTTAGGTAATTCTATTTGACTCATCTTTTAATTAGCCCATTTTATTAATTAGGTCTAAAATTTAATTAAAATGCACCTTTAGGCCCATAGTTAATTAAAAAATAGGTTAGAAATAACTTAGGTCAATTTAGTTAATTAGATATAGGCCCACTTAGGTTAATTAAAATTAATGTAGACTTAGCCTATTAAATTAAAACCTTTTACATAACTTGTATATTTAAGATCACATTAGAATTAAAACATGTAGAATTAGGCCCACTAATTTTGAATACTTCATAATTTGTAGATTTAGACCCATTTTTAGAATTAAAATAAACAAACTTAAGTTCACTTAATTAAAATTAAATAGGAATTAGGCCCATTAGTCTTTAGGGTCACTTGTAAATTAAAATATGTAAATTTAGCCCATTTAATTAAAATTAATGTATATTAGACTAACTTATGGATTATGAATTTAAATGAATGCATTGTTTACATGTATTTTTCATGACTAGTTTTCCTGGAGTTAAATTGTTTAAATAAGGGTTTATATGAAATTGTATGTAAATAGAGGTCAGTAATTCAGAAAAGTAATTCTAAATGAACACAAGACTGAAAAAAGTTAGTATTTCGTATCCATAATCTCCTAGTTGTAGTGCTAGCTTTCTTTTAGAGAATCGAGTACCATCATTTTCGATTTGTTTTAGTTATTACCTTAGGTGGCGACTCCTCATCTCTACACCATGTCTTTATGACAGTGGTTAGTGTGTTCTTTAGAGCCCTGAGCTCAAACAATGTCGCAGTTGTTAAAATCTTGGACATGCACTAAATCCCATAATCTACAGTAGGGAACAAAAGATGAAAAGAGAATACAATCAACAATGTACTTTTAATGCTCACATGAAGTAAATTTTCCATTTCTAAAAAATTAAAGGGCATTACCTCTTTCTCTAGGAGGAGGACTACGGTTGCCATACCTAAGGCTTTGAGAAGGACACAAAGAAGAGAATGATCTAGAGCGAGATTGTGAATAAGACCTAGAGGATAAATACCGAGAGTGCGAGTTAGACTATGAATCTAAGTAGGAGTAGGAGCGTGAGCATGACCTAGACTTGGAGCGAGAGGATGAAACTGAGCTAGAACTAGAAGGAGGCGATGAGTGACCTCACATTGGCTTTGCCATGGACATAGAATTGCACTTACCTTGGGACATAGAATTGCACTTACTTTGGTTAAAAAATTTGGGCGTTGTTGGTGGATTTGGGAGTTATGAGATCGACGAATTGAGGTTTTATATGGAATTGGAAGAATTGGTTGTTGTTGAAGTAATCAAAAGTTGAAAGCTCAAATGAATTGGAAGTAAATGAAGAAGATTAGGGTGGGAGGGGTGAAAGGAGTAGGGTTCAATTGCTTTTTGTAACCTATGTTCACCATTAATGAAACAGATGGTCCTTGACATCTTGAAAGATAGTGGGAGATGGCTTTAATTGTCACAACCCGAACCCGAGGGCACATGACCGGCACTAGGGAATGGGTAGGCATAAGGCCCCCAAAACCCGTAGTAAGCCTAAAAGAAAAGATAAACAACTCCTTACAATTTAAAACTTTATTTTAAAACGGAACACATTATCAAACTGATTTTTCTCAAAATACACAAATTCAACTGCTTAACTAAAATGTGCTTCAACGTCTCATATTATAAATCGAATTTAAATCTTATACATAAGCGTGGTTTACACAAATGAATTACATGATTATATTTAAACCATACAAATCCTTAGTACATATACTACCGCAACAACCTAGATTAACACACAGTACAGCTTACAATGACCTACATAAAATAGCCGGTGAAGAAGAAACCCGGCGTGGAGGTAGTCTGAGGTCGAACTCCCAAGCTCCTGAAAAAAAAAAAATTGAGGGGAATCAGACCTCACTGAGTAAGTCAATAAAGAGAGCTGTACGGTTTGAAAACTATTTATTTATATTAAAGATAATATATAATGTATAGGTATAGCTTTTGAAAAATATCGGTAGAACCCTAAACCCAAAATCTAAATGGCCAATCGGGCCCACTTATTCCAACTAGACTACCGGTCCCCGAGAGCAAAGGCATCAACCGAGGCATCCATCCCAGTTCATTTTTAACCTTATAATCATTGGTGGTCCCCGAGAGCATAGGCTTCCATCGAGGCACTTGTCCCAGTTTAACATTCACCAATCATATATATATTACGGATCCATCTCTCAATCTCTACCATGTGCACATAGTCCTGGTGAAGCCCACCAGGTAGCCCGTTCTACCAAAATTTCTCAAATCGATTTTAAATAAATAAAATGCATTTAAATCATAAATAATAGCATTAAATTAAATAAATCATATAATCAATATAATAAAAATACGAGCGCATGCATTCTTTAAATAAACACACGCACATATCGTTCTATTGACTTACAGGATGAATGCGAAGGCTGACGACCACGCGTCTGCCTCGGCCTCACAACTTCTGCTCCGAAATGCTCTAAAAGAAAATAATAATCGACTTTTAAAACATGACTAAGGAATCAAAATCAGCAATCAACAAAATAATGAAATTCCAGACTGACTCGAGGAAGATCGGACAAGACTCGACAGACAGGATAACCTAACTAACGGTAGAAATTTTACGAATATCACGTTTTACGAGAAAATCTACCAAAATTTCGGTAGTCTCCCCTGTAAAACGGATATCTCTCTACCAAAGGTAGAGTCAGACCTGCATAAAAAATGCACTTCTAATAATCATAGACACCCACACTCGAGTCGAGCTCCCAAAACTACATTTTTGCCCCGATCGAGATCATAACTCAATAAAATATCGAGAATTAATAATATTTATTTCTCAAACACATATTTCACATACACATATACTAAAAATAGACAAAAATATATAAAATCTCAATTATTCAAAATTAACAACTAAATTTGTATTCCTTCGTCAAAATATAATTATACCTTAATTTAAAACCATTATAATGTATTATAGGTATATATATATATATATATTATTTGAAATTTAATATTTAAAATTTACACTACTTAGGTAAAAATACCAATTAATTTATAAAAATTTTCTAAACCCCTTAAATATTAATAAAACTAATTAAAATATATATTTTACCATATTTAGTGTAAAATTATATTTTTACCCCCCTAAAATACATAAATTACATAATGTGCTTTTAATACTAAAAATAATTCCTTAAAATTATTTAATCATCCCAAAAATTATTTTTCTCAAAATAAATCCTCCTAATATAATTAAAACATTTAATCAACCAACAAATTTTCTCCCAAAAATATTATTTAACCTACAAATCAAATTTGGCATAAACTCAAAAATATTTATAAAAATAGTATAAAAATCACAAAAATTATAATTTGAGTTCTAAAATTAATAACATTCACTATTAACCTCAATTATTAAAATTTCATAATTTTTAATCATAAATTTCAAAATTAGCATAATTACTCACTAAATACCTAAAATTTACATAACCCTCTAATTAACACCAAACTCTAAAACCTTACATAAAATTAATATACTAAAATAATTAACTATAATCACTTTAGTTATACTAACTAAACCAAATAAAACCAAATAAATCAACTAAAAAAAATTAAAATAAATAAATAAAATTATGAAAAATTCTGTAAATTAAGAAAAATTAGGAAAAATATTTAAAAATCCAAATTGAAGCAATTTATTGGCATAATCCAACATATACTAAAAAACAACCTAAAATCAACATTCAAAATCGAGCATCAACCAGAAAATAACCGGACAATAACCTAAAAATAACTTTGAGCAACTCACCTTCAACCTTCAATTCCGACGCCGAAGGTGAGTTGCAGCGGCGAATCTTGGCTTGGACGGACACCTAAGACGATGAGGGAAGTTAGGGAAGCTTGGGTGGTGTTGGATCAGCTTGGATCGAAGCTGACAGAGGAGGAAGATGAGGAACGGCAGCAGCAGCACTTCCCCTGACAGCTTGGTGCGACGGCAATGGTGTCATCGATGATGGCAGGATGAACAACACAGTGAAGAAGAAGAGAAGGAGGGTGAGGGACGATGAGGGAGAGGGTACAGGCTCGGGAAGTTTATGTTTTCGTTCTTCTTTTTTTTTTTCTATTTCTTCCTTGCTTTCATTCTTTGTTTCTTAGTTTGCTTTTGTTTTCTTTTGCTATTTAATCCCGTTTTTGGTCCACTTCCTTATATATATATATATATATATATATATATATATATATATATATATATATATATATATATATATATTAGTGTATGTATATATGTATATAGGTGAATTTTGGTATATATATATATACATATACTACATGCACACATATATAGTTATGCATGTATGTGTATAGGTGAATATTAATACATATATATATATATATATATATATATATATATATGTATATATATATATATAGGTATACATATACTACATATACACATCTAAATGATATTT
The DNA here is from genome assembly GCA_947683625.1 of Mallotus nudiflorus. Classification (NCBI taxonomy): domain Eukaryota; kingdom Viridiplantae; phylum Streptophyta; class Magnoliopsida; order Malpighiales; family Euphorbiaceae; genus Mallotus; species Mallotus nudiflorus. The sequence continues at coordinate 6,998,693 of CANTUR010000201.1, read as the reverse complement.
AACCCTAAATATAATATATATATATATATATACCTCCATTAGATAGAAGAAAATAATCTTTTATATAATATAACCTAAAAGTATTTATTAAAGATTTAAATATAAAGTTACTTTATTTATTTAAAACATAGGGTATTACAGTCTCCCCTCCTTATATGAATTCGTCCCCGAATTCAAGAAAAGAAAGAAAAGTAGAATTACAAGGCTAAGAAGGAAAGAGATACGGGAAAGATACTCGCATCTCGACTTCAGTTTCCCAAGTGCAATCCTCTGTGGAATGGTTACTCCATAGCACCTTCACCATCGGTATCTCCTTAGTCCGCAGCTGTCGGATTTGGCGATCTACAATCGCCACCGGGTACTCCTCGTAAGTCAAATCATCGCTAAGCTCTACGGCTTGAGGTTGCAACACGTGAGACGGATCAGGGACGTATTTCCTCAGCATGGACACATGAAATACAGGATGGATTCTCGACAGTTCTGGTGGTATAACCAGCCTATATGCCACTTTACCCACTCTAGACCGAATCTCAAACGGTCCAATGTATCTGGGAGCTAGCTTACCCTTCTTGCCAAATCTCATAACTCCTTTCATTGGAGACACCTTCAGGAACACCATGTCTCCAACCATGAAGGATACATCCTTCCTCCTAGGGTCAGCGTAGCTCTTCTGTCTGCTGAAGGCTGTCTTCAATCGCTGCTGAATAATGGGGACTTTCTCTGAAGTGATCTGCACCAACTCTGGGCCTGTTAACTGCCTTTCACCAATCTCCCAACACAAAGGTGATCTACACTTCCTACCATATAGTGCCTCATACGGAGCCATCTCGATGCTAGCATAATAGTTGTTATTATAAGCAAACTCAATCAATGGCAAGTGTGGATCCCATTGTCCTCCAAAATCCATTACACACATCCTCAGCATATCTTCTAACATCTGGATGGTCCTCTCTGACTGACCATCCGTCTAAGGGTGGAAGGCCGTACTAAAATCCAATCTGGTACCCAAGGCCTTGTGTAATTCTTATCAAAAGACTGAGGTAAAGGTGGCTCCTCTATCTGACATTATGCTCACAGGTACTCCATGTAGACAAACAATCCTATAGACATAAAGTCTCATGGTCTATCAGTAGAGTACGTCTTCTTTATAGGTAGAAAGTGTGTTGACTTAGTTAACCTGTCAACAATCACCCAAATAGCGTCATAACCTCTAGTAGTCCGAGGTAGCCCAGTCATGAAATCCATGGCTATCATATCCCATTTCCATTCAAGAATTGGCATGGGTTGTAACAGTCCCGAGGGTCTCTGATGTTCAAGCTTTACTTGCTGGAAATTCAAGCACCTGGATACAAATTCTGCAATGTCCTTCTTCATTCCATTCCACCAATATGTATCCTTCAAGTTATGATACATCTTGGTAGAACCCGGATGAACACTATATGCAGAAAAATGTGCTTCTTCCATAATCTCCTTTCTCAAGTCATCAATATCTGGCACACAAATCCTAGTGCCCAACCGCAATATACCTTCTCTGTCAATCACAAAGTCTCGTGACTGCTCTTGTTACACTTCATACGTGATTCTCTACAACTGGGGGCCACAGCTCTGAGATGCCTTAACCCGATCCAAGTATGCTGATCGTACACTGAATTGAGCAAAAAGGCACTTTCGGGTAACTTTCATCTGCAACCCTTGATCAATCAACCCATGCAACTCCATGATAATGGGCCTTCTCTCTGTGCTAATATAGGCAAGGCTGCCTGCTGACTTTCAACTCAAGGCATCTGCAACAACATTCGCCTTGCCTGGATGGTATAAAATGGAGCAATCATAATCCTTAAGGAGTTCCATCCATCTCCTCTGCCTCAGATTCAAGTCCCTCTGTTGGAAAATATATTTCAAGCTCTTGTGATCAGTGTATACCTCACAAGTCACTCCGTACAAGTAATGCCTCCATATTTTCAGAGCAAACACCACGGCTGCCATCTCTAGATCGTGAGTAGGATAGTTCTGCTCGTGCTTCTTCAACTGCCTTGAAGCATAAGCAACCACTTGGCCATTTTGCATCAACACACAGCCCAATCCTACTCTGGAAGCATCACAGTACACTTTATACCCTTCATTCCTAGAGGGCAAAGTCAGAATTGGAGCCGACATCAACAACTGAAAGTGTTGTTCGCATTTGTTTGTCCATACAAACTTAGCACTCTTCTGGGTCAACCTTGTTAAAGGTGTAACAATTCTAGAGAAGTCTTTCACAAATCTTCTGTAATAGCCTGCTAGACCCAGGAAACTCCGTACTTCCCTAACTATAGTCGGCCTTGGCCACTCTGTAATAGCCTCTATCTTCTTAAGGTCCACCTGTATGCCATCTCGAGAAACCACGTGGCCTAGAAATGCCACTTGATGCAACCAGAACTCGCACTTTGAGAATTTGGCATACAACCTGTGCTCCCTTAAGGTTTGAAGTACCCTTCTTAGATCCATCACATGCTCAGCCTCACTCTTGGAATAAACCAAGATATCATCAATGAAAACTATTACAAACCGGTCCAAGTATGGCCTGAACACCCGATTCATCAAGTCCATAAAGGCTGCTAGGGCATTAGTCAACCCAAAGGACATCACTAAAAACTCATAATGGCCATATCTTGTTCGAAAGGCTGTCTTGGGCTAATCACCTCTTTTGATCTTCTGATCCTGTTTTTTGTCCACTTCCTTATATATATATATATATATATATATATATATATATATATATATATAGATACCAAAATTCACCTATATACACATATACATACACTAAATACACCTATATACACATGCATAACTATTTAGTGTATGTATATGTGTATATAGGTGAATTTTGGTATCTATATATATATATATATATATAAATACATATACTACATTCACACATATATAGTTATGCATGTATGTGTATAAGTGAATATTAGTACATATATATATAGGTATACATATACTACATATACACATCTACATAATATTTAACCCTAAATATAATATATATATATATATATATATATATATACCTCCATTAGATAGAAGAAAATAATCTTTTATATAATATAACCTAAAAGTATTTATTAAAGATTTAAATATAAAGTTACTTTATTTAGTTAAAACATAGGGTATTACGTTAATGATAGGGGAGACATAACATAACGGCCATGTCATTACTGGGGTTAACACCATCTGGCTAGGTTGGCAAAGAGGGGCTAAAATAGATTAAAAAAAAAAAACGTAAAACCTTAGTTTATTTGATCCTAAAAATCGATAAGGGACTTATTTGAGCCTTGGTAAAAACTTTAGGGTCAAAAATGACCCTTTGCCTTTAAAATATTAGTCAGGGCAAAGGTGTATTTCTACCCCTAATATTTATATCAAGGAGCGTATATGCCCTCTTACATTTTTTGGACTATTTAAGTACAAAATCAAGTTTTCATGTGTTTTTAGTGCCTCTTATAATGGCAAACTGCTTAAAAATTAACAGCCGTTTATGTCAAGTGATTTAGCAATTATGTAAAGGGAAATGGGTCCCATAGTATATCATCACGTCATCAGCACTAGGAATTTCTAGCTTGCCTTCTAACACCTTTCTCCTTTTTTTTTTAATTCTCTCCCACCCTCTTAGAATATTGCCTCACCTGGTTATAAGGAATATAAAAAGAAACTACTTTTACCAAGAGTATAGATTGCATCATTTAAACATATAGTACTAAATATCATTCCATTAACAGAACTAATAAAATGTTTTAAAAAATGGGTATTACAAGGAGTAATCAAATTCATGAAAAATTCATGTTTCTTGTTTAACAAAATCAATCATGAAATGAAAAGCAAAAGCAATAACCAATTTAAATAAAACATAAGCCACTACATAATAAACAAAATCAAAATCTTTTTCAAATACGTTAGTAAGCAAATAAGCTATATTCAAATGGAATTCAAAGGATTAAAAAGAAATAAAAAAGACAGGTGTGATGATAGGTTGTTTAGAGACCATCGAATGAGTTTGGTTCTATAAGATAAAGAGATGTTAGGTAGTCGCCGATGGAACCACTTCGATACTCAAGTTAGTGTGAGTTGAACTCTAGAGATCACCTGGTGCCTTTTATGTGGGGAAGCTTGTCTTGCTCTCCAAGTTTGGCATGGTGACCATTCTTAAAGGGCGGATGCTTTTTAGGTCTGTGATGTAGATTTAATCATTTGTATGGCTTTACCTTCTTCGCACAATTTAGGTCATTTAATATGGGTGATGTCATTTTTGTCTTTTTTGCCTATTCGTAGGCCAGGTCATGTTGGTCTATTGGTTTGGATGCAAATCGATCTTATGGGGATATTTATGCAAATCGCTATCCTTATTAGCTGATTATGGTCTCCTTTGTTACCAAGATGCATGTAATTATATGTGTATATAATAACGAGAAGGAGATTATACCCTTACCAAATAAATTTTTTGATCTCCTAAGACTTAGTTACTTCTTTACCTTTTAATCTATTGCACATTTGGATATGAAAGAATAAGAAATATACGAATAACAGAAACAAGACTGTTTCCTATTCTTAAAGCTATGAAAATTAACGCATCGTGATTTTCCTATTCTCAATGCGTACGTACTTCAACGTTGAGTGAGAAGTAAATGAGATCACGTCTTTCCATAAAGCCCTCGCTCTTTGGTTCTTAAAATGGCGGCGCCGCACTGGATAATTCCTTGTAAGTCCCACTTTTATTGAGTTGCAACAGAGTCTTTATGACATCAATTAGCTGTAAATAACATGTCTCCACAATCCCGCCATGCGAACTCGATATCTCCTTCATGTAGGGAGGCATAGCCACCGCCTTTGTTGGTGCTGTTTTCCGTACATTAATGGTGTCATTATGGGAGGTTGAATCTTTTATGATTTGTATTTGTTTAATGAAATTAATTAAGAAGAAAGAAAAGAGAAAGTGAAGGTTTGATGGATCCCTTCTTCTTCTTTTTCATCATCATCATCTTCTTTTTTATTTGTATGTATTTAGAAAGAAAATAAGAAATGAGAGTGATTTTTAAAGTATCGATCTATATTTTTGATGACAGTTCATTTAGATATTTTAATTTATAATGAAACACTTCAATTAGAAGACTTTTTTTCGTATCTGTGTTCCTATTTCTCGTATCCCTACATCCATATTTGTACAACCTAAATTTTTGCTATTATAAGAGGGGTTAAAAAAACATTAAAAAAATAAAAAACTTAATTGGGTGTTTAAATGGTTCAAAATAACATAAGAGGCCTATGTGCCTTTGGTATACATATTGGGGGCGCAAATGCACCTTTTTCCTATATAAAATAAAAGTTAAAATAATTAAAATAAAAAATATAATATAAATTAAGTTACAATTATAATTTTATTTTATTTTATTTTATTTCAATTGATAAATTACTCAATTCTTATATAATAAATGATCAAAAGGTTTTTGTAAATTTATATATATATATATATATATATATATTAAAATTTTGATTTCTCCATTGATTTTATTTATAATTGAAATTTTTTTATCATATGAAAGTACAAATTGAATCTTCAATTTCAATTCAGTTGTTGCATTGGGTTGATTTTTGAACGGACAAAAATTGATAGATCTAATTAGACAAAAAGCCTCTTCACTTTGAACGGACAATGGCTTAATGCGTTACGCACCTAGGTGGAGAAAACAAACACTCCCAAGTCCAAAGGTGGCATATATAGAAGTGGACAATATTGTAAAATTAAAACTGACCATCAATCATTCTTATTAGTTATGGATAATGATTTATTTCATTAGTAACTATATAAATAATATAATAGAGGAAAATTTCTTTTTATATTATTATTTTTCAATTGATTAGCTTATGTATCAGGGTTAATATTTAATTTTAATTTAAAAAATTTTACCATCGTGTCATTAGTAATTATATGTATCATTGTAGTTTGGTTATATATATATTATGAATCATCCCCACTTCCATGTTTACTTGGATATATATATCTTTTTGGCCTTACATTGAACGCACTTTTGGTTATACGTATATTATGAATCATCCCCACTTCCATGTTTACTTGGATATATAAATTTTTTTGGCCTTACATTTAATGAAAAAAATAATAATAAAAATAACAGAAAAGGTGCGAAATTTTAAGTTTTAAATTCAGTTATGTTCGTAAAAGAAGGCTTTACTAATAGGTTAAAATTCACAAACTATTTGAATATATAAATTATTAATAAAATTTATGATTGTAGCATGTGTGAGTGAGTAAAAAAGTAATCTAATTATTAATTTTTAAAAATATTTTAAAATGTATATTCAACTTCCATTTTATCACACTGATTACATTATATAATTTTAAAAATGATATTTTGAGAAAATATTCTTCAATATTATTAAATTATAAATTATTTTTATAATTTTATTTGAATATAATCCATTTAGTTAAATGTATAACGAACTTCCATTTTATCACAATGATTACATCGTATAATTTTAAAGATATCAATATTCTTCAATATTATTGAATTATGTACGATATTTGTAATTTTATTCGGATATTTGTAATTTTATTCGGAACCCTGTGGTTAGACACATTTTTGTTTACAAGTTTGTAGTATTTTTCATGACATTTAGAAATACATAGTTTCATTTCTAACACTTTAATATCTTATAAACTAATATCGTCATTATGTTACAATAAAATTTTAAAATTATAATACCTTTCAATAATAAAAATGTTTTACATGTGCGTTGGTGCAATTTTGTTTTGGACTAGGTTGAGTGTGTTAGAAGAGATTAAGTCCTAAAAAATATGATTGACTTCTTTTAGATGAATTATTAATTTTCAAATATCTTTACCATAATTTGTTTGGATTCCAAGTTAACGAAATAAAAAATAATGATAAAAAAAGCTTTTGAATAATAATTTTTTTTATTAATTGAGACTTATTACAAGTTGAAAGGAAAATTGTTTTGAAATTAACAAGAAATTTGCTATAAACAAAAACTAAAATTTCACTAGAAATTATTTGGATGAAAATTGGTTTGATAATTATTGATTTGTGAGAGTTGATAATACCCCTAATGATTGGTTCTCTTGATAATTTATAATAAATAGACACCGACTTCTCCACTAAGCTTTTCTTTCCATTAGTCGTTAGTTAGATAATTGAATGCTTGCAATTTTCACCCCTTAGTTCACTTCCCTAGTTGAACCGTCATAGCGTTTATTCCAGAATCTTCAATCTTAACCATCATGTAATGGATTGGATTTTATTTCAGACTTTATTATTGGGCTTTAATTTGGGCTTTTACAGTTCAATCCAATTAAAATTAATGAGCTACACATACTTCTTGCCCAAAATTAAATATGGACTTAAAATATGCCCCTAATAGCTTGGGCAAATAAAACCCATGTTTACATTATTTTAACCAAAATTTTCTTGTTACGATCCAAAACAAAGGATCATAACCGGTGTTAGAAAATGATAATTCTTTCGAATCTGAAACTCGTAGCAAACCTTTAAATAAAAGCATATAAAAAGAGTCCTAGAGGGGGGGTGAATAGGACTATGAAATAAAAATGAGAAATTAAAAGAATTCTTTGCAAGAATTAAATAGAAGTTGAGAAGGAAGAATGAAGAACACAAAGATTTAAGGAGTTCGGATTCAACAACAATCCTACGTCTCCACCTAACTTATCCCCAAGTTAGGATTTTCAATCACCCACAATCTTATTCACAGGATTAAGATTATACAAGAGTTTTATGGCTCACTCTTACAACCTCACAACATGAGTTTTCAAGGCTCACTCAAAAACCAAAACCCAAGTGTTTCAATGGACAACACTTAAACCAATTCCTTTAGAAATAAATCTCACTTCCCTTCTAATCTAACCCAAGATTTAAGATGAAGAGAAATTCTATTTCTAACACACACCCAACTCTCACAAGAGTTATACAAACAAAGAATTATTTAAGAGAATTTGAGAGCTCAATGAAAGCTTAAGAGATAATAAAATGATAACACAAGTTGCTTCACTTCCATTCAGCTCTAGAGGTATTTATACTAAAAAATATAGCTGTTGGAGGTGCAAATGATGTGTCCAACGTGTATATTTTGAATTATTGAGACTGATGCTGTCAGACAGCTATTCATGGATTGAAACCGTAATTGGCTCCTCAGGACGTTTTAATTTGCCCATACTTTCTTCATAAAAGCTGTAGATATTTGAATTATCTTTCCATATCAACTTGAATCACCTAAATTAGACTTCTGTAGCTTGATATATGTCCAAAATACTAAGGGTTGTGCAATCTGTAATGCAGACTACGGTCAGACAGCTATACCCAAATTGAAGCCGTGATTTGATCCTGAAGAAATTTGAATTTGCTCATACTTTCTTCATGAAAGCTGTAGATATTTGAATTATCTTTCCATTAAATTTTGAATCACCTAAATTTGACTTCTGTAGCTCGGGATATGTCCAAATTACTGAGGATTGTGCAATCTGAAATGCAGAATACTGTCAGACAGCTATATACAAGTTGAAGCCGTGATCTGCGCCTGAATAGATTCTAATTTGCCTATATTTTCTTCATGAAAGTTGTAGATATTTGACTTATATTTTCATACCATTTTGAATCACCTCAATTGGACTTCTGTAACTCAAGATATGTCCAAAATACTAAGAGATGTGCAGTCTGAGATGGTAGACGTACACGTGAATTTCAACTCAAAATTTGCATAACCAAATGAACTTGGATTTTCTCAAAAAAGCCCAATTCAGAAAGCTTAAGATGTCTGCTTCAAATGTTAAGAAGCCCATTTTCTCATTTAAGAGCTCTAAATATGTCAAAAGCCTTCTTCAATCTCAGAGGTTCAATGAGCCCGAAAAGTCACTATACATCCAAAAGTGTATATGCTTGGTATATGTTTGGTATATAATTCCCTACACACTTAATTGAAATTATTAATATAAAAATTGTTTGTCAAAGTCCAAAATTAGGAGTTTGATCATGCAAATGGTCAACAATCTCCCCCTTTTTGGCTTTGACAACCAATTTGAAAAGATGATAAATAATATGTGTGTGTGTGTAAAAAATAAATAACATATATAAGCATATTAAATAAAAATAGCTCCCCCTTACAAATTAAACAGATGCAAAATAAGAAATAATTTTGCTCCCCCTTAACATGTGCATAAATTCAATATTTATCATGTATTAGAGCATATAAATAAATGATTTATCATAGCATGTATAAGGGTTTAACAAATATATTCCTTAATCAAAAATATATTTCTTTATTTCTCCTCCTTTTTGGACATGATAAAAAATATAAATAAATTTCATCATCCTTCTTGTCAAAAATAAAGATAACAAGTTATTAAACAACATGAAGGAAATAATTTCAAACATGTAATGCATCACAAAATAACATGTATGCTATATCAAAACATCACATGATCATATAGAGTTTAGCTATTCAATCATACATAATCATGTGGTACTTAGCATATCTTAAACACAATTATCTATCCTCTAAGCACATAGCTTCTTTAGCTTCTTCTCCCCCTTTGTCAAAGACAAAAAGAAAAGAGAGAGATATAAGGGGAAATAAACCTAAGGGAGCCAAAAATACTAAAGAGAATAAAAGATTAAGAACCAAAACAATGCAAGCAAAGATATTCAAAATCTTTATGAAATTCATGTCATTTTAAAAGATAAAAGCCATTTAAAAAAAATGCATACATGAATGTTGCATGAATAAGCTCAATTAATAGTCATTCAAAAAAAAAAAAAAAAATTCATGTAATATAAAAACAAAGTAAGCAAAACAAGGCTATTTATCATAAGGACAAAACTAGCCATACTTACATTGGTATTATGCATGAGAAAAAGAATTATGTGACATAAATTCAAATAATTTTCTCCCCCTATTTTAATGGATTTAAAAAATATTGATATTAAGGACACACTATCACATAGTTATGTCACTTACATAAACACATCTTTGAAAAAAAAAATTTTCCCTTAAAAGAAATTAACTAGGTACGCATGGAAACTCAATTATTTTTCCTCCTTTATCAAAATGCAAAGATAGACCAAATCTTAAAAATATCCATGCATTATCAAAGATAAAAATAATTTCTAAGAAAACACAAAAATTAAACAAACTCAAATTTTTTTTTTTTTTTTTATCCTGATACCAATTGAAAACTTTTATAGGTCATACCCAACTTATATTACCTTTCGTCAAAATGCAAATAAAATTGCATTAAAAAAATACAATGATATTAAAATACCAATTGTAATTAAGATATAAAACTAACAGCTCATGTTTTATATCCAAAAAATATTCAAAAAAATAAACCGAACATAAACTAACGAAAAATAGTTATAAAACACATTTAACAGCTTAAAACTTAGATACAGAAAGTATACCAAAAATAAACCTAGCATAAAAATAAAAAAAAATTTGTTGAGGAGGAGGAATATTTATGCTATTTAAAATAATTAATTAATTGAATTTAGCTCAATAATTAATTATTAATTTGCAAAATAGGAGGGATTTTTTTTTATTTTAAAAATGAATGAATCCACACAAATCCAATTAAAATTAATACAAAGATCATGCAAATGGGAAATACAATATATCATGTATATGAACTAAATTTGCTAAAGCAAATACCTTTAAAACAAAATATATACATGATGCTGAAAATAATATATATATTTTTTTAAATAAAATCACATAAGAATCCAAACATCAATTCATCAATTTAACAAGTGATCAAAACAAGCTTGAGCCATCAATCATACCAAGTTCATGCTTAATAAAATTCAATCTTTCCTCACAAAGAGGTTTGGTAAAGATGTCTGCTAATTGATGATTAGTATCAACAAAATCAAGAAAAATATCACCATTTTGCACATGATCACGTAAGAAATGATGTCTAATGTCAATATGCTTAGTTCTAGAATGTTGAATGGGATTTTTACTAAGATTTATAGCACTTGTATTGTCACATTTAATTGGAATGTGGTTAATATCAATGCCATAGTCCAGAAGTTGTTGTTTTTGCCATAGAACTTGGGTGCAACAACAACTAGCCGCCACATATTCCGCTTCAGCGGTGGATAAGGCAACTGAAACTTGTTTCTTACTAAACCAAGAAACTAAGCAATTTCCTAAAATTTGACAAGTTCCAGAAGTGCTTTTTCTATCTAGTAAGCTACCAGCAAAATCAGCATCAGAATAACTAATCAGGTCAAAGGAAGAACTCTTAGGATACCAAAGTCCTAAATGCATTGTACCATAAAGATATTTGAAAATTCTTTTAATAGCATTCAAATGAGACTCTCTAGGACTTAATTAAAATCTAGCACACAAGCAAGTAGCAAACATAATATCAGGTCTACTAGCAGTTAAATAAAGAAGGGATCCAATCATACCTCTAAATCGCTTTTCATCAACCAGTTTACCATTCTCATCCTTATTTAGTTTGGTTGTTGTGCTCATTGGAGTTTTGCTTGATTTAGCTCCATCCATTCCAAACTTCTTGAGAATGTCCCTTGTATATTTGGTTTGATTAATGAAAATCCCATCTTCACATTGCTTGATTTGAAGTCCAAGAAAGAACTTGAGTTCTCCCATCATACTCATCTCAAATTCTCCTTGCATTAGCTTAGAAAATTCCTCACACAAGCAATGGTCAGTAGCACCGAAAATAATATCATCAACATAAATTTGAACAATTAATAAATCATGCTTGGATTTCTTTATAAAAAGAGTTGTGTCAACTTTTCCTTTAGAGAAACCTTTCTCTAGTAAAAAGTTACTCAATCTTTCATACCAAGCTCTTGGAGCTTGTTTCAATCCATACAATGCTTTTGATAATTTAAAAACATGATTTGGAGAGTTACAATTTTCAAAACCCGGAGGTTGTTCAACATATACCTCCTCTTCAATAAAACCATTTAAAAATGCACTTTTAACATCCATTTGATAAAGTTTAAAATTCATGTATGATGCAAATGCAAGTAGCATCCTAATAGCTTCTAACCTTGCAACGGGGGCAAAGGTTTCATCATAATCAATGCCTTCCTCTTGATTATAACCTTTAGCTACTAGTCTAGCTTTGTTTCTAGTTATGACACCTTGTTCATTCATCTTATTTCTAAACACCCATTTGGTGCCTATAATAGGATGATGTTTAGGTCTAGGAACCAAGGTCCAAACCTTGTTTCTCTCAAATTGATTTAACTCTTCTTGCATAGCAAGGACCCAAAATTCATCACACAAAGCATCATCAATATTTTTGGGTTCAATTTGTGAAATGAAGGCTAAATTAACAGTAGATTTTAATTGAGATCTAGTAGTTACCCCTTTTGTAGTGTCACCTATAATGAGGTTTTGAGGGTGAGCTTTCTTGAATTGCCAATCCTTTGGAAGTTCATCCTTCAAGGTAGGTTGAGATGTCTCCTCATTTTCCTTCTTGCTTGGCTCTTTAAGTTCCAAAGGCTTACTAGCATTTTCTTCTTGTGTTTCCATAATCTCATTGTCACCTACAAGATCATCAACACTACAAACATCCTTTCTAGGATCAAGTGAGTTTGATTCATCAAATACCACATGCATTGACTCTTCAACTACTAGAGTTCTCTTATTAAAGACCCTATATGCCTTGCTAGAGATGGAATAGCCTAGGAAAATTCCTTCATCGGCTTTGGAATCAAATTTTCCAAGATTATCCTTGGTGTTCAATATAAAGCACTTGCATCCAAATACTCTTAGATATGAGATTTTGGGTTTTCTATTGTTCCATAGCTCATAAGACGTTTTATTTAAAATTGGTCTTTTGAAAACTCGGTTTGAAATATAACAAGATGTGTTAACAGCTTCCGCCCAAAAGTATAAAGGCAAATTATACTCATGAAGCATTGTTCTAGCCATTTCCACAAGAGTTCTATTTTTCCTTTCAACTACCCCATTTTGTTGAGGGGCTCTAGGAGATGAAAATGTATGAGAAATACCATTTTCATTACAATAGTTTTTAAAAAATTTATTTTCAAATTCGGTTCCATGATCACTTCTAATGGATGAAATAAAAAATCCTTTTTCTTTTTGAACTCTTTTTGAAAAATTTTCAAAAGCTTTAAATGCATCATTCTTATGAGCAAGAAAACATACCCAAGTGTATCTAGAGTAGTCATCAACCAATACATAAGCATAGTGCATTCCACCAAGACTAGCAACTCTAGTTGGTCCAAATAAATCCATATGTATAAGTTCAAGTGGCCTAGAGGTGGACACTACATTTTTTAGCTTAAATGAGGACTTGGATTGTTTTCCCTTTTGACAAGCATCACAAGGTTTATCTTTAGTGAATTCAAGCTTAGGTAAACCAAGTACAAGTTCATGTTTACAAAGATCATTTAAAAGCTCAAAATTTGCATGTCCTAATCTTCTATGCCATGTCCATGTGTTATGGGAGATAGACACTAAGCATTTTATATCTTTATTATCAATTTTATTCAAATCAATGACATAAACATTGTCTACTCTTTCACCACTAAAAATAATTTTATTTTCATCAAGACTACTAACAAAGCAATTTTTAGGATAAAAAGTTACTTTATTTCCCATGTCACATAATTGACTTATACTAAGCAGATTATGTTTAAGACCATCAACAAACAACACATGATGTATAGATAAGGATTGCGGATTACCTATTTCTCCAATGCCAATAATTTTTCCTTTTGCATTATCTCCGAAAGTAACATGTCCTCCATCCTTAGCATCAAGTTTGTTGAATTGATGTTTGTCTCCTGTCATATGCCTTGAACATCCACTATCGAGATACCATTTGCTTTTTGTTCTTGTGGATTTCAAGCACATCTCATTTTCGTTTTCAATGGCCATGAAGCAAAGATTGGCAACTTCTTGTTGTTCCTCTTCCTCTTCTGATTCGGAGGAATCATCCCAAGTAGCTTTGAATGCCTTCTTCTTATCTTTTGCTCCCTTACTCTTGAATTTGAGTTTGGGACATTCATTTCTAATGTGTCCCGGTTTCTTGCATTCATAGCAAGTAACCTCTTTTATTTTATTCCTCCCATCTCCTTCGAACTTCCTGTTGAAGTCCCTTGTTCTTGAGAAATTTTTCTTTCTTAAGAACTTCTTGAAGTTCCTAGTGAGCATGGCAATGTCACCATCTTCATCACTAGAATCTTTAATGCTTTCCTCTTCACTATCTTCTTGAAGAGCTTTTAGAGCAATGCTCTTTTTCTTTTCTTCTTTCTCTTCTTGTTCTTCACCTCTTTGCTTGATGGTGAGCTCATGTGTCAAAAGCTTACCAATGAGCACATCAGTTGATAGAGTGGAGAGGTCTTGAGCTTCCTCAATTGAGGTAACACGAGATTCCCAATCCTTCTTAGGTAGGATTCTTAGAATCTTGTTGTTTACTTCTTCCTTGGAGAAATGTTTTCCAAGTTTCTTGAGGGTTGTGAGGAGAGCATTGAGACGGTTTGTCATCTCCGTGATTGATTCTTGAGGCTTCATTTTGAAGAGTTCATATTCATACATATGAAGTTGAACCTTCTTGCTTCTCACTTGAATGTTGCCTTCATAGTGATTCTCCAAGGTCTCCCACATTTCTTTAGCTGAAATGCAATGTTGAAGCTTGCCTCCTTCTTCTCTTATCATGGAGGAGACTAGAGTAATCATAGCCTTTTTATTTTTGTGATTTTCTTCCTTTTGATCAACACTCCATTGGCTTCTTGCAAGTGTAGTTACCACACCATCAATGATAGTTGTAGGTGGTTCCCAACCTCTTAGGACAATGTCCCAAAGTTTAATGGAATCACAATCAAGATATAATTCCATTTTGAATTTCCAATGTGGATAGTCACTACCATCAAAGAATGGTCTAAGAGAAGAGATGTTTTGTGATTCACTCCCCATGATCTTGTATTCTAGCAATAAAGTACCTAGAATTCAAGCTCTGATACCAAATAAAAAGAGTCCTAGAGGGGGGGTGAATAGGACTATGAAATAAAAATGAGAAATTAAAAGAATTCTTTGCAAGAATTAAATAGAAGTTGAGAAGGAAGAATGAAGAACACAAAGATTTAAGGAGTTCGGATTCAACAACAATCCTACGTCTCCACCTAACTTATCCCCAAGTTAGGATTTTCAATCACCCACAATCTTATTCACAGGATTAAGATTATACAAGAGTTTTATGGCTCACTCTTACAACCTCACAACATGAGTTTTCAAGGCTCACTCAAAAACCAAAACCCAAGTGTTTCAATGGACAACACTTAAACCAATTCCTTTAGAAATAAATCTCACTTCCCTTCTAATCTAACCCAAGATTTAAGATGAAGAGAAATTCTATTTCTAACACACACCCAACTCTCACAAGAGTTATACAAACAAAGAATTATTTAAGAGAATTTGAGAGCTCAATGAAAGCTTAAGAGATAATAAAATGATAACACAAGTTGCTTCACTTCCATTCAGCTCTAGAGGTATTTATACTAAAAAATATAGCTGTTGGAGGTGCAAATGATGTGTCCAACGTGTATATTTTGAATTATTGAGACTGATGCTGTCAGACAGCTATTCATGGATTGAAACCGTAATTGGCTCCTCAGGACGTTTTAATTTGCCCATACTTTCTTCATAAAAGCTGTAGATATTTGAATTATCTTTCCATATCAACTTGAATCACCTAAATTAGACTTCTGTAGCTTGATATATGTCCAAAATACTAAGGGTTGTGCAATCTGTAATGCAGACTACGGTCAGACAGCTATACCCAAATTGAAGCCGTGATTTGATCCTGAAGAAATTTGAATTTGCTCATACTTTCTTCATGAAAGCTGTAGATATTTGAATTATCTTTCCATTAAATTTTGAATCACCTAAATTTGACTTCTGTAGCTCGGGATATGTCCAAATTACTGAGGATTGTGCAATCTGAAATGCAGAATACTGTCAGACAGCTATATACAAGTTGAAGCCGTGATCTGCGCCTGAATAGATTCTAATTTGCCTATATTTTCTTCATGAAAGTTGTAGATATTTGACTTATATTTTCATACCATTTTGAATCACCTCAATTGGACTTCTGTAACTCAAGATATGTCCAAAATACTAAGAGATGTGCAGTCTGAGATGGTAGACGTACACGTGAATTTCAACTCAAAATTTGCATAACCAAATGAACTTGGATTTTCTCAAAAAAGCCCAATTCAGAAAGCTTAAGATGTCTGCTTCAAATGTTAAGAAGCCCATTTTCTCATTTAAGAGCTCTAAATATGTCAAAAGCCTTCTTCAATCTCAGAGGTTCAATGAGCCCGAAAAGTCACTATACATCCAAAAGTGTATATGCTTGGTATATGTTTGGTATATAATTCCCTACACACTTAATTGAAATTATTAATATAAAAATTGTTTGTCAAAGTCCAAAATTAGGAGTTTGATCATGCAAATGGTCAACAGCATACAATAAAATAAAATAAATAAAATATTATTCAACAAAAATAAAATCTCGAATAATAATAAAACAATTTCTCAGCTTGCTTTAATAACATAAATCACATCTCATATATAAATGAAAATCTTTAAGTACAAATCTTTCAGAGTAACACGCTAAATTCAAAATCTCATAGAAGTATAATTCAAATACAATTCACAACAGAATTAAATAAAACTACTACTGCAGTGTCTAAAATACAAAATAAAACTCAAGTAAGTGATTTACATAAGAAAGCCGGAGCGGAAGAAATCTAGCGTACAAGTCTACTGTTGAGATCTGAAGAAGAAGACTCTCTTGAGAAATATCAACAGAGGGGAGTCAGACCTCACTGAGTGAATTATTATAATATATATACATGCATAACTAAATGACAAATGCAATCACTCAAAGGTATATATAATAAATATATATATAGGCAAATACATACAGATGCAACAAAAATCATTTTAATACTGAAAACCATCAGTTATGAAGGATCAAATAGAACCCTATATTTTCACAACCTCAAATATCAATAGAACTCACTTAAGCCATACAGGTCCACTTAGTTCCAAATAATTCACTTAGTCCAACTGGACAGTAGACTGGCCCCGAGACACTAAATCAACTGAGCTCCAACAGCCTAACTGTCAGTGTGATTGGCCTTGAGACACTTGGTCAACCGAGCTCCAACAATCATACTCTCAATCACATCTCATATCAATCAAATCAATCAACAAGTCATAATCCACCAATAGGTTAGTAATTTAACCTAAAATCTACTATTGTACCGGTACGTGCTCAGTCCTAGTGCTGCCCACTAGGAAGCACGTTCTATCAATATCCTTCATTTTAATATAAAACATACATTCAAGAAAATAAATGATGCATAATAATATTTAAACTAAACAAATATACCATATATATACCATAAATATACCTAAAATAAACTAAATATATTTCAGGTATATATACGTATAATCAGCTTAAATAAATCACAAAACATATTAAATTCAACCAATAATATATTTAAAAACAAGCCATATTTAGGTGAAAAGAGAAACATAAATTTATTTCATAATATACCAAAAATATACTAAAAGTATACCTAAAATATACTTAAATATTCAAATAGGCAATTAAGCAAAAATTTGATATTAAAAACATAGAAGTCTAAAACATGCAACCTAAGCAATGCATATACATTATAATAACTCATAGTTGTACGCTCCTCGAGACGGGTCTGACAGACATGGTCCACTAGACCTCGGTCTCGGCGCAACTAACAATAAAATCACAATACGAAAATCAGAATAATTCTAACTTAACTTTTAAAAACTCGATCTAGAATTCTAAATACAGACAAAGAATATAAATTAGACTCGATGTCACGTTTTACGAAAATTCAACAAAAATTTGGCAGAACCTCCTTTGTAAAACGGACATCTCTCTACTTAAAAAGTAGAGCCGGTCCTGTAAGAAAACACACTTCGAATAGCTTTCACAAAACATTCACACAACCCTCGGTCGGGATCCCAAACTACAAATTCCACCGACCGAGGTCCACAATTCACAACAAAAATACACAAAATATAATAAAATTCCATAAATACCAAAAATACCCTTTTGATACCAAAATATAGTAATTTAAATATTTAAACATTAAAAATACTTATTTCACCGATATTTACTTTAAAACCCTAATATTAATATAATATTATTAAAGTCGATATATTTCGATAAATTCACAAATATTAATGAAAATTCATTTTATATATCCAAATTAATCGATTAGTCCAAAAACATATTAAAAATTATTAAAAACCCATTTATTTACAAAAATAGTATATTATATATAATTTGAAAATAATTTTAGAAAAATAGTTTTAATTAGTTAAAAATAGAAAATAATTTATAAAAATAATTTTTATTCTTCAAATAATTATTAAAACCAATTAAACGTAATATTTAACTAAAATTACTATCAAATTACCAAAATACCCCTAGTACATAAAAATTCACATAATATACTAAAAATACTCAAAAATTCAGTAAAAATTATATAATTACTCTGAACTTATTTTCTCAACATATAATTCAATAAAATAAAAAATTATACTCAATTAACCAATTAATTTTAACAAAATACATATATAACCTATATTTCCAAAATTGACATAAACTAAATAAAATTATAATAATTACACAAAAATTATAAATTAAATTCTAAAATTAATTTCAACCACCATAAACACTAAAAATCATAATTTCACAATTTATTTAATTAATTTACGAAAATTAGAAAATAATAATAAAATAGTTAAAAATTCACAAAAATCAAAATAAATTCAAAAAATTACACAAAAATTCCAGCGTGTAGATTAAACTAAGGGAAACATAATTTGTGGAGAAACTAAGCTTGAATATCAAAGGATGAATTTCAAAAAAATCAAGAATAAAAAATGGCCGAAAATGGAATCAAGCTCAAAACCTTACCAAATCGAGTTTTCAAGCTACAAGAAGCTTGGAATTGACTTCTATGGAGTCTAAGGAGTTTAACGGCACCAGAATCACCAAGTTTGGTGGCCGAAAAGTAGGTGAACGGAGGAAGGACAAGTTTCGACTATTCCGGCTTCCACAGGTTACAGAAGGCGCTAGAGAAGGTGACAAGGGCGGCGGAGCTGCTAGCTAGAGGGGGCGGTGCTCTGGGAGGCACTTTGAACAGAGGGGGAACAGATGGTGATGGAGGGGGAGGGGCTCGGTGTCGGGGTAAAGGAAGAAGAAGATGTTTTTATTATTTTTTTTATATATATATTATAACTTTATATTATATTAATATAACTTATAATATATTCACTTTAAACACACACCACACAAATATATATATATATATATATATATATATATATATATATATATATATATATATATATATATATATATATATATAACACAATAATAAATAACACGTGCATAAAAAAAATAAACCCTAATAATATGTATGCATGTATATATATATTGACTCATGAAACAAAGGTCAATAATGTAATTTCCTACAATAATAATATTAAAATTATTAATGCACTAAATTTAAATATTATTTTTCCAAGATAATAAGTTTTGGGATAATTTTTACGTAGAAAACTATAAATAAACGTAAAATAACGTTAATTATTCACAAAATAATCAAATAATCAAATATATAGTTTTAAAATTTATTAACATTGCATATCCGATTTAATATAAAAACATTTAAAACTTGGGTTAAAACAGTCTTCCCCCCTTACAAGAATTCATCCTCGAATTCCAAAAAGAAGAAATACAAATTAAGGAGGAAAGAGATACGGGTAAGAAGCTCGCATCTCAGCTTCGGTCTCCCAATTATGCTCCTCTACCCTGTTGCTACGCCATAAAATCTTGACCATCGGGATCTGCTTCGAATGCAACTGTTGAACTTGATAGTTAATGATTGCAACAGGTTGTTCTATGAACGTTAAGTCTTCATTCACTTCAACACTGTCGGGCTGCAACACATGTGAAAGGTCTGAGACATATTTCTTTAGCATTGAGATATAAAACACCGGATGCACTTAAGACATACTCGGAGGTAAAGCCAATTGATATGCAACAATGCCAACTCTCTCTAGAATCTGAAATGGTCCTATATATCTCGGTGCTAGCCCTTTTTGCCAAATCTCATAACACCCTTCATCGGAGACACCTTTAGAAAAATAAAATCTCCTATATGGAACTCCTCATCTTTGCGCCTAGGATTCGCATAGCTCTTTTACCTGCTAACTACGGTCTCTAATCTGCTCTTGATCATAGCAACTTTCTCTGCAGCATCCTGAACCATCTCAGGTCCAGTCAAAGCTCTCTCTCCAATCTCATCCCAACTCAGAGGGGATCTACACTTTCTTCTGTATAAAGCCTTATATGGTGTCATTCCAATACTGCTATGGTAGCTGTTATTATATGCAAACTCTACGAGTGATAAATGATCATCCCAGCTACCTCCCAAATCCAAATCACACATCCTCAACATATCTTCTAGTGTCTAGATCACCCTCTCAGACTGACTATCTGTCTGAGGATGAAAAGTAGTACTGAAATCCAACCTAGTACCCATCACTTCCTATAACTTCTGCCAAAAATGAGAGGTAAACACAGAACCTCTGTCTGACACAATAGACACAGGTACTCCATGAAGGTACACAATATGCTTCACATACAACTTTTCCAATCTAGCTATAGAATAAGTGGCTTTCACAGGCAAGAAATGTGCAGACTTGGTCAACCTATCCACAATCACTTAAATGGAATCGTATCCATCCTTAGAACGAGGTAAACCAACCACAAAATACATAGCTATCCTTTCCCACTTCCACTCAGGAATAGGAAGAGGCTGAAGCTTCCCAGAAGGCTTATGATGCTCAGCTTTCACTTGTTGACATGTTAGACACTTAGCAACATAATCATTGACATTCTTCTTTAATCCATCCCACCAGTACAAGTCTCTGATACTGTGGTACATCTTAGTAATACTCGGATGTATGCTATAGGTTGTAGAATGTGCTTCCTTAAGGATCTCTTCTCTCAAATTATCCATATCAAGAACACACAATCTATCACTGATCCACAAAATACCATCGTCATCGAGTATGAAATCAGTGAACTTCCCTGCTCGAACATTCTCTACAAGCTCTTCTAGAATAAGTTATTGTCTCTGAGCTGCCTTAATCCTATCTCTCAATACAGATTGCACCTTAAACTGAGCTAGCAATCCACCTAATCTACTCACCTTCATCATCAGACCTTGATCCACTACTGCTGTAACTCCTGGATCAACGGTCTCCTTTCTACACTAATGTGAGCAAGACTGCTAAGGACTTCTTACTCAAGGCATCTGCTACCACATTAGCCTTGCCTGAATGGTATAAAATCTCACAGTCATAATCTTTCAATAGTTCCAACCATCTCCTCTGCCTCAGATTCAGATCTCTCTGCTGGAAAATGTACTTAAGGCTCTTGTGATCAGTAAAAATCTCATAAGTCACCCCGTACAGATAATGTCTCCAGATCTTGAGAGCAAAGATCACTGCAGCCATCTTTAGGTCGTGAGTAGGATAGTTTTGTTCATGCTTCTTCAACTGCCTCAAAGCATAGGCTATTACCTTACCATCTGCATCAACACACAACCTAGGCCAACTCTAGAGGCGTCACAATACACTGTGAACTTGTCCACACCATTAGGCAAAGCTAACATTGGGGCTGTGGTCAACTTCTCCTTCAGCAACTGAAAACTATTCTCACAAGCTTCTGACCACTCAAACCTTACATTCTTTTGAGTCAAGCGAGTTAGGAGTTGCAATTCTAGAAAAATCCTGCACAAACCTCCTATAGTACCCGACTAAACCCAGAATACTGTAAATCTCTATAACTGAAGTCGGTCTAGGCCACTCAGACACTACCTCAACCTTCTGTGGATCAACCTGGATACCTTTTTTAGACACCACGTGTCCAAGAAATGTAACACTCTCCATCCAAAAATCACACTTCGAGAATTTAGCATAAAGCTTATATTCTCTCAATGTCTACAGTACAGTCCTTAAATGATATACATGCTCCTCCATACTCCTTGAATACACCAGTATATCATCGATGAAGACTACCACAAACTGATCCATAAATGGTCTGAATACCCTATTCATCAATTCCATAAAAGTTGCTGGTGCGTTAGTCAAGCCAAAAGACATCACTAGAAACTCATAATGGCCATAACGAGTGCGGAATGCCATTTTAGGAACATCGGCTTTGCTAATCCGCAACTGATGATAACTAGACCTCAAATCAATCTTAGAAAAGAACTATGCACCCTGTAGCTAATCAAACAAGTCATCTATCCATGGGAGAGGATACTTGTTCTTCATTGTCACCTTGTTCAGCTCTCTGTAGTCAATGTACAGTCTCAGGGTACCATCCTTCTTCCTCACAAACAGGACTGATGCACCCCAAGGAGAAACACTAGGTCTAATAAAACCCTTATCTAACAACTCTTGTAACTGCTCCTTCAACTCTTTCAACTCTACAGGAGCCATTCTGTAGGGTGGCATAGATATAGGGGTAGTGCCTGGAACCACATCTATACAGAACTCTATCTCTCTATGAGGTGGTAAACCTGGTAACTCCTCAGGAAAAACATCAGGAAGCTCACAGGCAACAGGAACATCTATGAGTGACAACTTCTCCACTGAAGTATCCTTAACTAATGCCAAATATCCTTAACAACCCTTCCTCAGTAACTTCCTAACCGTAATAGCAGAGAAGAGATTCTGAGGTGCTGAACTCCTATCACCCACAAACTTAAATTCTTCTTCTTCAGGAATTTTGAAAGTCACCTCTTTACTTCGATAATCCACCATGGAGTAGTGCTGAGATAACCAATCCATACCCAGAATAACATCGAATTCCATCACATTCAACAAAATCAAATCAGTAGACAATTCTTTACCTTTGACAAGAATTGGACAACTAGAAAGAACAATATCGGTATCTAAAGAATCATTTAGAGGAGTGGCAATAGACAAAAGAAAAGCCATCCTCGAAGCTTGCCAATAAGACTTGGAAGCAAAAATAGGAGATATGAACAAATAAGTGGCACCCGGATTAAATAGAACCCATGCATCCAGGTAACAAATAGAAATAATACCTGCCACAATTGCATTAAATGTCTGAGCATCCTGCTGAGTGAGATGGAAGACTCTAGCCTATCCTCGACATCCCTGCTAGTTAGTAGAAGCCTGACCAACACCTCTGGCACCTCCTCTAGTACCTCTACCACGACTTTGCTGGGGAACAATTTGAGTAGAATTCTGATGCTGGGCTGGAGGCAACTGAAAGGAATGGGTACAGCACTAGCAATCGATTGCTGAGGAAATCGTGAAATCTACGGCTGTTGATACCCAGAATAGGGACATGATTTGGCAAAATGTCCCATCTGCTCGCATCTGAAACATGTCAGCGGTGTCAAATAACACGGTCCCTGATGGACTCTGCCGCACGTCTAACAAACACTAGCAGCTAACCCAGAAATACGACCACTACTGCTGCTCGAAGCACTTGACCCAAGTTTGAACGGTCTACGCTGACCTCCACGGCCATGTCTACTGCTCTGATGTACTCGCTGTTGCTATCTCTGAGTTTGCTGGGCTGGACCCCTCTGCTGACTACTCGATCCAATTTGAAGACTCGAATAAGGAGTAGTCTGGAATCCACTTGACTGGACACCCATCTAGTAATAGTCAGGCATAGCTCCTTGCCTGACTAGCCTCAACTCAATCTCCTTGGCTAACTTTATCACTAACTCCAGAGTAAGGCCTGATGTAGGCATACCGACAAATGTAGAACCCAATCCAGTAACGTAAGTGGTGATTGCGAAGTACTGGCCTCGCATTAGATCCTCTGCATATCTACCGAGTGTAATCCTCAATAGACCTATCCCCTTGAGAAATGCTAGTCAACCGAAGTCTGTAACTCATGAGAATTGGCTCTTGGCAGAATCTCCTCATGAATTGCTCTCTGAACTAAGCCCAGGTCATCATCATCATATACGACTGGATCATCTAAATAAATTAGTCTAGGGCTGGTCCCTCAATAGAAATCTCGACTATTATGATCCGCTAGTACTCAGTGTGAGTAGTTTGAGTCCTCGTCTTGATCGCATGCAAAAAATCTAATAGATTAGACGTCCCATCAAAGGTGATCTTGCCAACTCTAGCATAAAATAGGGTTGCCTCAGGGTCAGACATACCCTACTAATAAGCAAGCTGAACAGGTGGGCTATTGGAGGTACAGGAACATCCTCGTACTCTAGCTCTATAGGTTCCTCATCTTGTAACTCTCTCTGTCTACGACGACCTGCCGCTCCTTGAGGTCTACCTCTGTGCCTAATTGGTGGTTTAGGAGGTGAAACCTCATCCTAAAAGGACTCATCATCCTCGGCCTCAACAACCGGTGGAGCGACACGCCCTCGTCTCCTCATTCTGAAAAGATAAATAGAAGGATTCAGACAAAATAGACAACAGAGGATAGCGTAGAAAACTAAATAAAGAAATACTTATCAAGACATACTTGAACCTAATTCACTGTAGTAGTTTCAAAAGAAAACACAATATTGAAAACTAGGGCCATGACTCACATAACTAAGGCCTTAACACAGAACTCGGCTTTGATACCAATTTTGTCACGACCCAAAATAGGGGGCCATAACTGGCGCTAGGGAACGGGAATTCTTTCGAATCTGGAACCCGTAGCAAGTCTTAAAATAAAAGCATACAATAAAATAAAATAAATAAAATATTATTCAGCAAAAATAAAATCTCAAAAAATAATAAAATAATTTTCAGCTTCCTTTAATAACATAAATCACATGTCATATATAAATAGAAATCTTTAAGAACAAATCTTGCAGAGTAACACTCTGAATTCAAAATCTCATAAAAGTATAATTCAAATACAACCCACAACAGAATTAAATACAACCACTACTGCAGTGTCTAGAGTACAAAATAAAACTCATGAGAATTGGCTCTAGGCAGAATCTCCTCATGAATTGCTCTCTGAACTAAGCCCAGGTCATCATCATCATATACGATTGGATCATCTAAATAAATTAGTCTAGGGCTGGTCCCTCAATAGAAAGCTCGACTATTATGATCCGTTGGTACTCAGTGTGAGCAATTCGAGTCCTCGTCTCGATCGCATGCAAAAAATCTAATAGATTAGACGTCCCATCAAAGGCGATCCTGCCAACTCTAGCATAAAATAGGGCTGCCTCAGGGTCAGACATACCCTGCTAATAAGCAAGCTGAACAGGTGGGCTATTGGAGGTACAAGAACATCCTCGTACTCTGGCTCTATAGGTTCCTCATCCTGTAACTCTCTCTGTCTACGACGACCTGTTGCTCCTTGAGGTCTACCTCTGTGCCTAATTGGCGGCTTAGGAGGTGAAACCTCATCCTCGAAGGACTCATCATCCTCGGCCTCAACGACCGGTGGAGCGACATGCGCTCGCCTCCTCATTCTGAAAAGATAAACAGAAGGATTCAGACAAAATAGACAACAGAGGATAACGTAGAAAACTAAATAAAGGAATACTTATCAAGACATACTTGAACCTAATTCACTGCAGTAGTTTCAAAAGAAAACACAATATTGAAAACTAGGGCCATGACTCACATAACTAAGGCCTTAACACAGAACTCGGTTTTGATACCAACTTTGTCATGACCTAAAATAGAGGGCCATAATTGGCGCTAGGGAACGAGAATTCTTTCGAATCTGGAACCCGTAGCAAGTCTTAAAATAAAAGCATACAATAAAATAAAATAAATAAAATATTATTCAGCAAAAATAAAATCTCAAAAAATAATAAAATAATTTTCAGCTTCCTTTAATAACATAAATCACATGTCATATATAAATAGAAATCTTTAAGAACAAATCTTGCAGAGTAACACTCTGAATTCAAAATCTCATAAAAGTATAATTCAAATACAACCCAAAACAGAATTAAATACAACCACTACTGCAGTGTCTAGAGTACAAAATAAAACTCAAGTAAGTGATTTACATGATAAAGCCGAAGCGAAAGAAATCTGACGTACAAGTCTACTGCTGAGGTTTGAAGAAAAGGACTCTTCTAAGAAACATCAACAGAGGGGAGTCAGACCTCACTGAGTGAATTATTATAATATATATACATGCATAACTAAATGACAAATGCAATCACTCAAAGGTATATATAATAAATATATATACAGGCAAATACACACAGATGCAAAGAAAATCATTTTATAATGAAAACCATCGATTTATGAAGGATCGAATAGAAACCTATATTTTCGCAACCTCAAATATCAATAGAACTCATTTAAGCCATACAGGCCCACTTAGTTCCAAATAATTCATTTAGTCCAACTGGACAGTAGACTGGCCCCGAGATACTTGATCAATTGAGCTCCAGCAATCACACTCTCAATCACATATCATATCAGTCAAATCAATAAACAAGTCATAATCCACCAATAGGTTAGTAATTTAACCTAAAATCTACTGTCGTACCGGTACGTACTTTGTTCTAGTGTTGCCCACTAGGAAGCACGTTCTATCGATACCCTTCATTTTAATATAAAACATACATTCAAGAAAATAAATGATGCATAATGATATTTAAAATAAACAAATATACCATATATATACCATAAATATACCTAAAATAAACTAAGTATATTTCAGGTATATATATGTATAATCAACTTAAATAAATCACAAAACATATTAAATTCAACCAATAATTTATTTAAAAACAAGCCATATTTAGTTGAAAAAGAGAAACATGTATTTATTTCATAATATACAAAAAATATACTAAAAGCATACTTAAAATATACTTAAATATTCAAATAGGCAATTAACCAAAAATTTGATATTAAAAACATAGAAGTCTAAAACATGTAACCTAAGCAATGCATATACATTATAATAACTCACAGTTGTGCGCTCCTCGAGACGGATCCAACGGGCCTAGTTCATAGGCCTCAGTTTCGACACAACTAACAATAAAATCACAATACGAAAATTAGAATAATTCTAACTTAACTTTTAGAGACTCGATCTAGAATTATAAACACAGACAGAGAATATGAATTAGACCTGATGTCACATTTTACGAGAATTCTACCAAAAATTCGACAGAACCCTCCTCTGTAAAACGGACATCTCTCTACTTAAAAAGTAAAGCCAGTCCAGTAAGAAAACACACTTCGAATAGATTTCACAAAACATTCACACAACCCTCGGTCGGGATCCCAAACTGCAAATTCCACAGACCGAGGTCCACAATTCACAACAAAAATACACAAAATATAATAAAATTCCATAAATACCAAAAATACCCTTTTGATACCAAAATCTAGCAATTTAAATATTTAAACATTAAAAATACTTATTTCATCAATATTTACTTAAAAACCCTAATATTAATATAATATTATTAAATTTGATATATCTCGATAAATTCACAAATATTAATGAAAGTTCGTTTTATAAATCCAAATTACTTGATTAGTCCAAAAACATATTAAAAAAACCCATTTATTACAAAAATAGTATATTATACATAATTTGAAAATAATTTTCGATAAATAGTTTTAAATTAGTTAAAAATAGAAAATAATTTATAAAAATAATTTTTATTCTTCAAATAATTATTAAAACCAATTAAACATAATATTTAACTAAAATTACTATCAAATTACCAAAATACCCCTAGTATATAAAAAATCACATAATATACTAAAAATACTCAAAAATTCAATAAAAATTATATAATTACTCTATAATTATTTTTTCAACACATAATTCAATAAAATCAACAATTATACTCAATTAACCAATTAATTTTAATAAAATACATATATAACCTATATTTCCAAAATTGACATAAAATAAATAAAATTATAATAATTACACAAAAATAACAAAAATTATAAATTAAATTATAAAATTAATTTCAACCACCTTAAACACTAAAAATCATAGTTTCAAAATTTATTTAATTAATTTACGAAAATTAGATAATAATAATAAAATAATAAAAATTCACAAAAATCATAATAAATTGAAAAAATTACACAAAAATTTCAGAGTGTAGATTAACTAAGGGAAACATAATTTGTGAAGGAACTAAGCTTGAATCTCAAAGGATGAAGTTCAAAAAAATCAAGAATAAAAAATGGCTGAAAATGGAATTAAGCCTCAAAAACCTTACCAAATCGAGTTTTCAAGCTACAAGAAGCTTGGTTTCGACTTCTATGGAGTCTAAGGAGTTCAATGGCACCAGAATCACCAATTTTGGTGGTCGAAAAGTCAGTGAACAGAGGAAGGATGAGTTTCGGTTATTTGGGCTTCCACAGGTTACAGACGGCGCTAAAGAAGGTGACAGGGGCGACGGAGCAGCTGGTTAGTGGGGCGGCACTTTGGAAGGCACTCTGAACAGAGGGGAACAGATGGTGATGGAGGGGGAGGGGCTCGATGTCAAGGTGAAGGAAGAAGAAGATGTTTTTATTATTTTATATATATATATATATATATATATATATATAACACAATAACAAATAACACATGCATAAAAAAAATAAACCCTAATAATATATATGCATGTATATATATATTGACTCATGAAACAAAGGTCAATAATGTAATTTTCTACAATAATAATATTAAAATTATTAATGCACTAAATTTAAATATTATTAAAATATTATTTTTCCAAGATAATAAGTTTTGGGAAAATTTTTACATAGAAAACCATAAATAAACGTAAAATAACTTTAATTATTCACAAAATAATCAAATAATCAAATATATAGTTTTAAAATTTATTAATACTGCATATCCCGATTTAATATAAAAATATTTAAAAATTCGGGTTATAACATTTCTCTTTTTCTATCTTTCACTTTCTTATTCTCTGAATTCATGCCAAGGCCAAAAGTAAAATTTAATGAGCTTAATGAGTATTATTAGAGAGTAATTTGCTCCAATTGATGATCGACAAATCCAAGAAGAATGGAATCGTCAATAGGCCCATTAAGATCAACTTAGAGAAAGGAAGGAGTGGGCTAACTGTGAAACTTCTTCTTCCACAATTTCACCAAAATTCTTTCCTTTATCATCAAATTCAAAATCAAATTCTTCAATAATTAATGAACATTTAAAATCTTATATCCAACCAACTAATTCTCCTTTAATTTCTCTAAACAAATTTTAAAAATTTGATGTAAACCAAGCAAATCCCTAAACACCTTTTCCATATGTAATTTCTACACAAAACTCACTTACCTAAGAGCCAAATTTTTCAAAATTCAAAACCCTAAACTCTACTCTTCCAATTTGTTCCTTTTCCCCCCCTAAAATCTTTAAATTAATCAACCACCCTTAATTTTAAATTTTCGCAAAACACTTCCTTTTTCCCCTTTTTTATCTTCTCTTTCTTTTCACTTTGCTTTCACAAAAAATCTCCTAACTCTTGTTATTCCTTTACCAAAGATCACCGCTACCATTGCTCCACCACTACCATTTCCAACTGGTTTTACCAATCAACAAGAGGTTGTCGTCCACCTATGCAAGCATCGTTTGCTATTCTATCACAAGTAATAATATGAACCCTAAAAGGGATCAAAAGTGCCCGAATATGAAGAATTCAAGCTAATTAGCTTAATTTCCTATTCTGAAATTAATTAGCTTGATTGGACGAATTTTGATTTATTTTCTTATTTTGGAGTCAATAAGGAAGATTCAAGAAGATTCTAGAAGATGTGAGAAGATTCAAGAATATTCCAAGTCAAAGTCAACAAGTCAAAGTCATAGTCAAATAGTCAACAAGTCAAAGTCAATGGTCAATGGTCAACATATGACATGGCATGTGACATGGCATGCTTTAATGCTTAGTTGTCATGAGTTGTCATTTTCCTTAGTTGTCATGAATTGTAATGAGTTGTCAATTTTGACTTTTCAAAGATGAGTTGTCATTAGTTGTCCTATTTTAAAGGAAATATCCTTAATTAAGGATTTTCCTATATAGGTATCTTTGGGAATAAGGAATAGAACCTTTTCCTTTAAGGATTAGGTTGTTTACATGCCTATATAAGGGCTAACCCTATGACATACGAATTGAAGAATCATTGAAATATTAAAAGTGAGGTTTTTCCTTAAACTTTGTTCTTTTGAAACTTTGCAAGTTTACTTGAATTGTTTCACTTCTACCTTTCATTACAATTGCTAGGTTAGATTAAACTTAGAATTGTGTGATTGTTCATCTTATAATAGCTAAGTATCTTGCTTCAATTTAATAAGCAAGGGGGTTTAGCTCCATCAACACAACTATCCTTGATGATCCTTGGGCTAATATTCAAAGTTGGATGCGCGTTCTATCTCTATTATAGGTAGGGTTCGTATCAGTTTGGTATCAGAGCCAAACTTCAAGGTTTGGTTACGTATCCTTTAATTTTCATGTATTATCTATTCTTTTCTTCTTCTCAATTCTTCATAATTTGAAAAAAAAAAAAACAAAAAATTTTTTTTTTTTGAGTGAAACACGAGAGCATTCACATCCTTGAGTGTAAACACGTAAGGGAGTGTTTTGTGAGGGTTTCTTTTGTATTTTTTTTCTAAATTATCTGTGTATGGTTATTATGGACGTGCCTTATTTTCTTGGTGGGGACGATCCTTATATTTATTTGGAATGGGTGCAACAAATAGAGGAGATATTTGACTCTCTTGAATTAAGTGATTTCCAAAAGTGTAAAGCTGCTTCGTGTAAATTTTTGGGTGATGCTGCTATATGGTGGAAGGATTTGATGGCATCGTGGAGCTTGAATGGGCCTAGTGAGATTAAAAATTGGGAAATAATGAAAAGATTAATGACTAGACATTTTATTCCTTCTGAAGTTAGGGATAAATTTCGTCTTAAATTACAAAGGCTTAAACAAGGTGATGAGTTATGTGTTGATGATTATGTTAAAAAGTTTAAGTTGCTTGTAATTGCAAGTGATATAGGTGAATTTGAAAGGCGAAAAGTTACAAAATTCATCAATGGGCTTAAGTGCGAGATTGGTAAGAGATTGAAGAAAGAAGTGCAATTAGAATCTTCTATTTCTTTGAAGGTTGTAACTAAACTAGCTTTGGAGTATGAAAAGAAAGTGCGTATTTGTGAGGAGACAATAATGGTGTATGAATCCAAGGAAAGTGAAGGTGTTGAAGTCAGTGAATTGGTTGAGCAACTAGTTGAGAAAAAGGGCAATGAGGAAGAGTGTCAAATTGAAACTTCACCACCAAAGGCAATTATTGAAGACATGTGCACTAATCAACAAAGTGAAGATTTTCCATCTTCATTAACGAATGTTGTGGGGAGGGAAACCTATGAAGTTGAGAGAAAAGGAAAAAGTGAGCCAAGTGCTACAAATGACTTGAGTGAGAAAAGTGAGGAAAATGGGAAACACTTTGTGAGAGAAAACAAGCCAGTCATGAGTGAAAAGAAAATAAATGATTGTACAAAAATGAGTGATGTGAGCCAACCTATACTTGTACCTATGTACAAGGATGTTTTATTTATCACTAACCAAATTCTTCATCAATTGCCTAGTTTTGTTATTTCAAACAGGTTTATCATGTTGGCATACTTCATCTATAAAACAAGTGTTGCAATACTTATTGTGAAGATAAAGTTTTCAACCAAGAAGTTTCTGTTTGACCCTGGAGGATTTGCAAATTTATCAACTCTAGAAGATGGCTATGATTCGAGGGCGAATCATCTTCAAGAGAGAGGGAATAATATGAACCCTAAAAGGGATCAAAAGTGCCCGAATATGAAGAATTCAAGCTAATTAGCTTAATTTCCTATTCTGAAATTAATTAGCTTGATTGGACGAATTTTGATTTATTTTCTTATTTTGGAGTCAATAAGGAAGATTCAAGAAGATTCTAGAAGATGTGAGAAGATTCAAGAATATTCCAAGTCAAAGTCAACAAGTCAAAGTCATAGTCAAATAGTCAACAAGTCAAAGTCAATGGTCAATGGTCAACATATGACATGGCATGTGACATGGCATGCTTTAATGCTTAGTTGTCATGAGTTGTCATTTTCCTTAGTTGTCATGAATTGTAATGAGTTGTCAATTTTGACTTTTCAAAGATGAGTTGTCATTAGTTGTCCTATTTTAAAGGAAATATCCTTAATTAAGGATTTTCCCATATAGGTATCTTTGGGAATAAGGAATAGAACCTTTTCCTTTAAGGATTAGGTTGTTTACATGCCTATATAAGGGCTAACCCTATGACATACGAATTGAAGAATCATTGAAATATTAAAAGTGAGGTTTTTCCTTAAACTTTGTTCTTTTGAAACTTTGCAAGTTTACTTGAATTGTTTCACTTCTACCTTTCATTACAATTGCTAGGTTAGATTAAACTTAGAATTGTGTGATTGTTCATCTTATAATAGCTAAGTATCTTGCTTCAATTTAATAAGCAAGGGGTTTAGCTCCATCAACACAACTATCCTTGATGATCCTTGGGCTAATATTCAAAGTTGGATGCGCGTTCTATCTCTATTATAGGTAGGGTTCGTATCAAGTAATGATGCTGCTTATTTTAGCATTGTCACCAGCTAGTGTAAGGTTGAATCACCCAGCTAGTCTTTTATAAGAAACCAACAATTAGCCCTACGTTGCTACATTGCATAAAGCCATCAAATAACATCTCACTAAATTTTCATGTGCAATGAATGATAGCCAGTAGCTTTGTGCCATTTTGCCACTGAACCACTCGACAGCTCTAGCCTTACGATTTGGTACATCTTCTCTTACAAATCCAACTTTGTTAAAAGTTAGGTGTAGCTCCAATAAGCTTGTTAGCCTTTACCAATGACAGGTTGAGGCTACTTCAACCCAAGTCATTGGTTTTGCAATTTTCACACATCATTGAAGCAATCTATTGTTAATTCCCCAAAGCAAGTCCACTAAAAAAACTTATTTTAGAAAAATTAAAAGAGGTATTTGGATTTTTCATTGTCGAAATTTGAATGGGTTTGCTTTGTTTTGAGTTGAATTATGATTTTTGGTATGAACTTTATCTGAATTGAAGCTTATTATTGCTCTTGAGAACAATTTGATGTTGCATTTTATTTTTAGAAGAATGATTTTTCTTGATAATGCTTGTAGATTAGCCGAAAAATTGGATGTTTAAGTCGACATTGTTCGACTAGTTTTGATTTGCATTTGATTAGCCAAAAAAATATATTAATTTGAATATATTTTGGCTATTTTTCCAAACTTATTTTCTGATTTTTTATATCTTGTTTGCACTAATGTTGGTGAGTTTGAAATATGGCCTTTATCCTTGATAAAATATAATTTTGCTTGTACATTTAATGGCCAAATTCTTGTTTAGCCAAAAATTAGATTAATTTTCAGTTTCCATTTATCAAGCTCTTTGTTCAACCAAAAGAAATTTGGGTGTTCTAATTAGCTTTGGTCTAAGAGATTTGGATTGGCATTCTAGATAAATTAACTTGCTTATAAGCCAAAAATTTGATGCATTCAATTTTGTCGGTTTTGTTTCCTTTGTGATTTGCCAATTTTTTCATGTTGGAATATTGCACCTTAATCATGGTATAATTTAAACTTGTCTTGGATAATTTGTGCTTGATGCTAATGTTTGAGCAAAAAATTTTAAATTTGTATATTTCAATCGGCTTTGCCCCAAAATTAATTTGACATTTTGTTTGATGATCTTGGCATTTTTATACATTTGCTCCCTTTTAGCCAAAATATAATCTAATTTATTTTGCCTTTTTTTTAAAACCATGATTTAATGGCTTGGAACTTGGCAATTTTGTGATCTAGCATGTCCTTATTTTGTTAAAATAAGAACTCAATCATGATTATTTAGATGCTCTAGTTTGATAACTTTATTAGTGAACTTGAAGCAAATGACCATGTTTTGCTCTATTTAGTCAAAAATTTCAATTAGCATAATTCGGCTAATTGTTATTGATATATTCCCATCATTATTTAATAAAATTCATAGCACCTTAAAAGGTTTTGAATATTCTTGTCTTGAATACTCTTGAATTTTATTAATTTCTCTATAGGAATGGCCATAATTTTGCTTAATTCTAGCCAAGATACTTGTTAGTGCTACATTCATTAAGTTTGGTTGCTTATGAATTGTTTGATTTTAACCGAATAAAAAAATTTTCAGCTATGTTACCAAGCTAATTCCTTTGCTCATTTGTCCATATTCTGAGTGAAATTAAGCCTTTTAACTAGTTTTGAAATTTATTTTAGCAAGAAATGCTAAAATAATAATGTGAAAAGCAAACATTATTTTTGGTTTAATGAACTAAAAACTCTCTAATCTAGATGTAATTTTGGCCCTTAAGACCAAAATGTATGTCATGCTTTTACTCTTTGGCAATTTTCACCGAAATTTATTTTTACCTCGATCTTTTTGGTAAATTTTCATGGTGCCAAATATTTCCTTTACGCCAAGACTAGATATTATTTAAGCATCAATTCCCTGGCTCATGATGTTGCCAAAATCCAAAATATTTTTAGTGAAATTTTGATTAATTTCAACGAATTCAATTAATTCCTTGGCCATTTTGACATGTCTTGGCTCTAATATCTATGGTTGTTTTTCACTTTATTTGAGCATCATTTCCTTCCACCAATCTTTGTAGATTACAAATGATGGCCAAATTGAGATCGTTGTCATTTCTTAGCATAATTTCATTCTTTAGTTCAAAACTTGGCATAATTATTCATTTTTCAAAGCCTTAAGGCCTTTATTGTTCATGTTGACCCTTAAAAATATACTTTCAACATGCTTACTGTTTGTACAATATTTGGTCAAAATTTATCTTTTTAATTTTCAAATTTAAATCCCCAACAAGATTTGGCCAAGATAAAATGGGGCTTCTCTTCACTTAATTTTTAATTAACACTCTTAAGTTAATCACAGAGTTTTATCATGAGTTTTCCTTTTAATTTAATTTTTAGGAAAAAACTATTTTAGCTTATTAAGCTCAAATAACCATGTCAAACCCACTCTTAGCCTGCACCTTTATTTGGGAAATTGGCCTTCCTTGCTCTAGAAAAATGGACAAAAGCATATTATTGTCGCTCTTTGAAATATTTTTCCATATTTATTTTAGTAAAATTTTGCCAAATCTCTACTCTTATGGAATTTATTTATTTATTTTGGCTTTTATCAAGCTGAGTAAATTATTTCTTTAAATGATCACATTTATCAATTTTTATAAATTAATTCCTTTAGGGAAAAATGAGCTTTGTTTATTTTTTTTATGCACATTCTACATGTTTTAACATTTGTGGCTTGGTGAAACTTGGTACAACAGTCCATTATAGTATAGACTAAATTAGCATGTCGTTCATTAACACCACAACCACATATGTCTTAAACCACACTAATTCTCTCTATGCTTATGCTTATGTGTATAAGGCAAATTTATTTATTTTAGCAGTAAATTAGCAAAATACTGCCTATTCTTATAGTAAATCATATTTCTAAGACAACTTTTATTTTGTGGCCAAATTAATTGTTTATTTAGCCTATTTGTATTGTTATTTTCTTGCATGGGGATGTAGAAATTATGTAGCTTTATTTCCACATATATGTTTCATGATCTTGCAAATTTACTTCCACTTATTGTGTACCTTGGGGATTTTAATTTACAATTACTTCTAACAACATATTACACCTTTTTTTAACCATTTAACTAGTTCTTTCTTTTCAATAAAAATGAATCGACTATCATCCGGTGTCCTAAGCTTATCATCTACTCCTCTAGCCTCAAACACTAGAAACATTACCCTCATAGCAGAATATGTATTAGTCATTTTCTTTAACTTTCACCAAGCCATTAAATCAAATATCTCATAATGCATGCTTATTGTTTAAATAGTTAATAGCATTAAAGACTACTCCTACTAGTCAACCACTTCTTTCTGGGGGCAACTTAGATGAGATTAAGGTATATTCTAAAGCTTATTTTCTTCAAACATTCAACCATATCTCTTATGTTTTGCTTCTATAGTACATGAAGCTCAAAATCATCAAGGATACAATAATAGACCCTTGTCCAAATTTTTTTGATGTCAAGTGATTATTCTACTATCTTTATCTTTTTCTTTAAATGTTTTTTTTCAAAGACTACTCTTTGATTTAAATTTCAGATTTTTCTTTTATAAGAGCAAGGGTAGTATCCTTCTTACCCTCATTTACTAGGCTACTACTACTGTAGCCAAAAAAGGACCTCCACTCCCTTATCTTAGCACCTCCTCATAAGATTTTCTCTTCAATAAAGAATGCAAGTTGTCTCTATCTTTCCTTAAGTCTTAGGTTAATCCATCTAAATGATGAAATCTATAAATTGACATGTTGTCTCCTACTTTTGAATTTAATTGGGCTAAACTTGGGCTTACTTAATTCATAAACATAAGTAAGCAACCAATTCATTATTAACCTGCATTGATAACTACTGCTCTTAGGCTTTGGTCTTCTTCTTGTAATTTCTTCATTTTTCCTTTTGCCACATGTCTGTCACTCTTCTAGATATGTTTATTTTTATTGGTTCCTTATTCTTAGAGATGTTATGGTTTGTTTGATAGATAAACTTGAATATATAGAAATTGATATATTTTTTAGGACTTTTGAAAGCTACCTAAAAGTCATCAACCATTACATATTTTTCTCTAGTCCTCCTACCTTTAAGAAGCATGTAGACTTCTTTTGGCTTATACTATACAAGTATTTCTTTTGTCTTGTTTCAAAGAGACCTAATATTAAGTAAATGCTAGGTTGTGTTTTCCTTGGATAGTTGTATTCAAACCTTAGGAAATGCTTAATCATAATTTATGTGAATGATGACGTGTGGTTTTTATAGTTGTGGCTTTTAGCTTACTTGCCAAAGTTGAGGGATGAATCCCCTTCACTTTCACTTTCTTCTCTCTCCTTTATAGGTAGTACACTCATATTATACTGATGTTTTTGGGCTCCTGACAAGCTATTCTCTTTCTTTTCTCTAATGACCCAAAGAGACAAGACAAAGCTATTTTTGTAATAGAATATTTTGGATTACTTAAAATGGCTTGAGCATTTCATCCAATTCAAGGTTTTGATTGGTAGATAGATTTTCTGTAGGGTCACCACTTTTAGACCATTTGTGATAGGTGGACGATATGCCTTTAAATTAGAGGGTGGTTTATCCGGTACCCCTTTATCTTTTAAGATGTAACTGCTAATTTTATGTAGTCCTTAATTTAGCCTAAAGCCTTCCATCCCTCTCTTTTCCTTAGATTCTAACACTATTCCCTTGTATGGTATCGATCCTTTCTCTTACTCTAAGGGGGTTATGATAGAGATTCTAAATGAGTTGAGGCACTTACCTTTTTATGTTGTCACCATGAACTCTGCAGATTCTACTGACTATGACCAATGGTGGCATTCAAGATACGAAGAATTACTTCTATCTTTTCCTGAGGCTTATAAAGGTAATAACTATAACTGTTATTTTTATTTTGCTAAATCATTTACCATATTAATTGTTTTCATTTCTTTTATAGAGATGATTTCCCTAAAGAATGACTCTGCTAATACTTTTAAGGACAAAGGGAAATAAGTAGTAGTTAGTTTAAAGAAAAGAAAAGTAGTTGTTCCCCCTCCTCAACCTCCAAGCCGTAAATTCCTTCAGCTCAATTCCTTATAGAGCTCCTCTAAGGAAAAATCCAAAGAAACAATTGAAATTAAAGAGATAAAAGATGAGGATGAAGAAGAAAAAGAGAAAGAATTGAATTTTAGGTCCATTAATTTCTTTTCTTTTTCTTTCTATTTACTTTACTGCATTATATGATTTTATAATCTCATTTTCCTTGGTGAAATAGCTGACACCCTTGAAAATGAGGCACCTACCATGCCTTAAGACATGCCTTCATTTATTAGCTTTACATCTACTGAGGTGGAAAATTCCTTTTGCTTATAGAAAATTACCCTAAGTAAGACGACTAGTGTTCCTCTCTGCTTCAGCCTTTCACCGAGTTCCCTTTCATGTTACTCAGGTTTTATCTATTTACACTCCCTTAACTTATTCTTAATTATCATGCTAATCTTTGCTAATTTAAACACTTATTTAGGATCGTAATACTTGGTGTCTAATCCATGATGAAGATTTATCCTTGGATTTGAGCTTTTTAGATGCATCTTTATATGAATGTGAAAATAGCTTATTCTTAACTCTGAGTGAAGAACAAGTAAAAAGGGCTAAGGAGTCATTAAAATCTATCTTAAACTTAGAGGTAGGAACACTAAGAGAGAGACTTAGAGATCTATTTTATTGGTGGACCTTGGTATCTTAGAGTATAGTACCTCTTAGAGTATAGTACCAAGTCCATGTCCATTTCTACTTTGAGAGAGTAGGTCATTTAGGGTTTTTCACATATGGATGAGGCTAGTGCTAACTAGTTGGATGCTTCTAAGCATTTAGGTACCTTCCATCAGCATAAAATGCACTTAGTAGAGCAATTAAAGATAAAGGAATTAAAAGCTAGGGAATTGAAGCCAAAGCATTCTTTAATCGAGTGGTAGTATAAATAGAAGATGTAGAAGCAAAGCTCCTTATTTTAAAGGCCAAGATAGGAGAGTTGCTTAAAATTACTAAAAAAGAATGAGGACATGGCATCAGAGTACTAGAAAGCTATCTTTAGGGTTAAGGATATGGGGAAGTCCTTGGCCGATTAAAAGGAAGTTATCCTTAGATGGAAGAAGCAAGAGCAAAAGGCCATCATGACTAAGAAGAAATGTTTGGATATATGGGACACCATTAGAGGTTTTGATTTTAATGCTATATGAGTTGTGTTATAACTTTCTTTACGGTTTTATGCATGTGGTGACTTTGAATGCTTTTGTAGTTATATGACTTGACATTTTAATCTTGTTGGTTCTTATGTTAAGCCATTGTTGCGACAGCTTACATTAGATGATTTATTTTAGATGGATTTATTATTTGGCTCAATTGTAAATCATCATATGACATTTCACACACTTGTGCTCCACAATCATGCATAAAAACACAAAAAGTCCATTTTTCAATAAAAAATGTTGTTGAAAGTTTACAAAAATCATTGTTCATAGCACTGTTTATAGCAAGTTTATTACTAATGTAATAAAAATCAACTAATAAAAAAATTATTTTAATATTATTTATTCTAAAAAGGTGGCTTTTATGTCATCTTACATCCAAATGACAAAAACAAACTACCACCAATCATGATTAGTGATAACTTTCTGGCTAGAGGCCAATTACACTTCTTTAAGCTCTTTCCCTTATCTCCCACATAGTGGGAAAATATTTTTTAAGATACTTGCCATTGATGAAACTCTTAAATGGGATCCCATCTAAGTTTTTTAGCCAATAAGCATTGCCATCTAATACTTGGTGAATTCTAAACAGACCTTCCTAGTTTGGAGACTATTTACCCAACTCCTTACCATTGGTCTCAAGTAGCAAAATAACTTTCCACACTAAGTCATTGGCTTCAAATTTTTTCTTTTTAATTTTCTTATTATAGAGTCTGGAAACCTTCTTTTTCTGGGCTATCATATTGGTTAAAGCTCTAAGCCTTTCTTAACCCATGTTTTCTAAATCACTTTTTCTTGATTTTTTCTCACTCCCAATATGACC
Organism: Mallotus nudiflorus; assembly: GCA_947683625.1. Lineage (NCBI taxonomy): Eukaryota > Viridiplantae > Streptophyta > Magnoliopsida > Malpighiales > Euphorbiaceae > Mallotus > Mallotus nudiflorus. Next base: position 6,958,800 of record CANTUR010000201.1, on the reverse strand, counting down.
CATATCCAATAATCTCTATATTTGGAGACAGGCTCCTCGTAGGCACATTCTTAAATTAAAAGGCCAAAGTGCCAAATTGGACCTAATATTTTGCCCTAATTACATATTAGGCCCTTAAATGTTTTTAAGTTAAATTGAAACTTCAACTTTGTAAATTTAGACCATATTGGACCTTTCAGGAGTACAATCAAGTCCTATAACTTTTTTTTAGTACAATTAAATCCTATAAATCAATAAAAATTTAATTTTAAGGGCTACTAACAAATAAAATTGACAAATTTTTAATATATATATCCTAATTATAAAGATTCAAAAGTTTTTAAACCTATAAAATAATTTTTTGAATTTTTAAAAATTTACGATCATTTGATATAAATTTCAAAAAAATGACCAAATTTATTCGTTAATAAAAATAGTAAATTGATAATTGATCTAAAATTTAATTTTAATAATTAAATAAAAAAATTTAAACTTCATTAATTATTTAAAATTTTTAAACCTACACAATAATTGATAAATAATTTTCTTATTTAACTGTTAAAATTAAATTTTAGATCAATTATCAATTTATTATTTTTATTAACAAAAAAAATTTGGTCATTTTTTAAAAATTTATATCATTTGATTGTAAAGTTTTTTAAAAAATGATTTTATAGGTTTAAAAACTTTTTAAAATTTTTTAATTAAGATATATATATATATATATATATATATATATATATATATATATATATATATATATATATATGAATTTTATTTGTTAGTAACCCTTAAAATTAATTTTTTTTATTAATTTATAGGAACCTTTGGCTTAAATTAAAATAGTCATTCACTACAATTATTTGTATCAATACAAATGAAATTATAACATTTTGATTAACACTTATTTAATTTTAATCATTGATGTATATTATGAGTATTAATATATAAAAATAATAAATGTTTGTAATTAAATAAAAATATATCTAACTGTTATAATTTTGTATATATAGATATAAACATTTGTAGGGTAGCAAAAGCCATTAAAATAATATGAACAAATAATTTGAATATTTCTTCCGATTTCCAAAAAGCCACTTAACAACGGTCGAATTGCATCCAACTCCACTCACCAAAAGACAAAACCCTCAAACAGAGAGAGAGAGAGAGAGAGAGAGAGAGAGCGCTAGAATCGTACCCAAATGAGGAAGAGAAGGGCAAAGGGAAGATCGGAGAGCCTAATTCCTGATGAAGCAGAGGAAGATGAGAGTAAACAAGGAGAAAAAGGGTTTTATGCGTGCTATCTCTTGACTTCTCTCTGTCCTCGGTTCAAAGGTCACACCTATATAGGGTTGGTTTTTAGTCTTTATACTCTTTAGTTAATATGGAGATGGAATCTAATTTTGGTAAAAAAGGAAATTCATTTGGAACTCTGAATAATAATTGATTTTAGCTATGATTGTTGATGTTGTTTAGTTGATTTTCAATATTCTTGATTGAAAGCAGTGCTGCAATGCTTTTCTTTTTAAACCCATGAGAGTATATAATAGTTGAATTGTTCAGATTTACGGTGAATCCACGGCGTCGAATAAGGCAGCATAATGGTGAAATAAGAAGTGGAGCTTTTAGAACCAAGAAAAGACGGCCTTGGGAAATGGTGTTTTGCATTTATGGTTTCCCAAACAACGTCTCTGCTCTTCAGGTGTCTTTTTCTTCTAATTTTAATCTTTAATCAGACAGATTTCTGAAGTGAATGGTCACAATCAATCGGCTTCTTTGTTTACTAATTTTCTTTCTATACATCCTTTTCAGATTTAAATTTTTCTTCAGCTTCCTTCAAGTAAATTTAAATTATTCTTTTGGGGCATGCATAATTGTTATTAAAGATCCTTTTCACTTCTCTTTTTAAGCTTCGAAAGTTCTCTACTTACTAGAATTCAGTTCCAAAATATATCTTTTTATTGAATTCGAATATCTTGGGCAGGTTTTGATGCAGCAATTCTATCATATGGTTATTTTTCTTGTGTGTTATGTTGTTAAGTTGTATTGAATTTAAAAATGCAGTTTGAATGGGCATGGCAACATCCAATTGAATCACTGGCTGTCAGGCAAGCAGCTGCACCTTTTAAATCATTCTCAGGAGTATCCAATAAAATTAAACTTGCATACACTATGCTTAATCTTCCAGCTTGGCAGAGGTACATCTTTTTCTTTGTAACAGTAAATCGATGTTTGGTTTGTTTATGATCAATGTTTGAATTGATCTAATATTGAATGATCGATCCTCTATGTGTGACTAGCTTGAACATTACTGTAAACTATTTCTCAACAAAATACACAACTTGCGCTGCTGCTTGCCCAAGCTTGCCAGAGCACATGAAGGTACAGGTTTGCCCTACTGATGAGCTTCCCTGTTATACTGAAAGGCGTGAGAGTTTGTTCAAATGCTCAGATGCTGAAGATGGTTTTGATGAAAAGGAAAATTGTGCAAGCACTCCTCCTACTGTAATAGGAGCTGTAAAAGAGAAAGCAGTGAAACTCCAATCTCACTTCATCTCTGAGATTCCGAGCTTTAATAGAGGGGAGGAGGGTGCATCTGAAGGTCAAGGCAGCAAAACTAGCAAAAGCGATGAAGAATACAATGAAGTTAGTTACAGAAATGGAACAGTAGACCAAATAAATATGGATGCAATTGGTCATATTTCTTTGGATAATTCACACAAAATTGAAAAATGTGTGCTGTATGAAGAAGAATGCAGCATGAGACAGCCAAGTTTGAAGAATATTTCTGCAGATTATAATCATCCACCCAGTCCAAAAGCAGATCATGGATCTTCCCTTTCCAGCAGCTTTCCCATGAGCGAGACCAGCAATGGGGATGTGTTGACATTGATGAATAACACTGTTTCTAAAGTGGATGATGCAGAAAATGGGAAAACATTAATAGACAAAGGTAACAAAGATAAGCCAATCCCACAGGAAATAGAAGTTATAGATTTGTTGTCCCCATCTCCAGAATGCAGAATTATGTCAATCAGAAAGAAGAGAAGAGTTTTATATGTTTGTCCTCACATCATTGATTTGACCTAGCGGTGAAGTAAACATATTAGAGTGTTGGAAATAAGGTCACTGACTTGAGATGATCTGTGTCGTCTGTTAACTATTGAATGTTGGATAGACAAACAACAAATAATGTGAAATGTAGATGAAGTTGTTTGAATTTGTGCAATTTTTTTTGCCATTTTTACTATAAAAGTTCATATCCCTGCTGCTTGAACCACCGATTAATGTAATTTTCTCCCTCCTCCTCAAGGATAACTGAATGGCAAGATAAGTATATCAGCAGTTCATTTTGCTTATTCTGTTACTCCTTTGGTCGTGATAGCTAGGCTGCTTGGTAGATCCCATTCTTCTATTGAATGCAGGATTATAGCTTATAAGATTTCACTGTGTACTTGATTTTTTTTTTCTTTTTTTTAAAGTTTAGCAATAAGGTACTCTGATCCTATACGTGACTACCACTGAAGTTAGGGTACTCCAATGAGTAGACAACATATGCTCATCTACTAGCTTACATTGAGAAAAATGTCCAAACGCCAAGTAATCTTTCATTTTTCTACGAGTTCCAAAGCCATTGCCAACATAAAACAATAATAATAATAATAATAATAATAAGGGATAAGGTTCACTTAAGCCTTCATGTTTGCACCGAAGTTTAAATATACTTTTCATTTATTTTTTTGACTCAAATAAATTTGAGTTTAGTAAAAATAGTGTAGACATCTAATTTGGTCGGTTTGTGTTAGGGAACGAATTAGGAGCATTTGGTTTGACCGATCTGTTGTCAAGCCCAATGATGTGAATGTGAAACTTGAATATGAGAATGAAGCCTTAATCTCTAAGTGGAAAATGGAATTGAAAACCCAAAAGCCTGAAAAACCTAAATCGAGCCCAATTATCCAAATTCGGCCTAAGCCCGTTTGGTCCAGCGCAGGCCCGGGCCAAAGAGGCATCGCCTCAGTGTAATGAGGCGATCGCCTCTTTGGCAGCTGCCAATGAGGTGATCGCCTCATCGCCTTTTTGGCAGCTACTAATGAGGCGATCGCCCCATCGATGAGGCGCCACTTCTATGGCAACCCACTTACCGCTGCATTTAATGTAGTTGCAATCATGATGACTAAGTGATGCGGGCCCTACTTTCCAGACCTACTTCTTGCGTAAGAAAAAGACTTTTGGGGAAGGAAAAAAGGCTAGGAGAGCTCATGATAGGCTAGGAGGCTTAGGGGCATGGGAAAGCTAAGGAATAAAAGAAAAAAAGAGGGAGAAGAAAAAAGGAGGTTGGTGAGAAAGGAGGGAGGAGCTCTAAAAAAAATAAAAAGAAACACAGAAGGAAAAAAAACATCCTCAAGAAAGGGGAGGAAGGTTGAAGCAAAGAGGTCTACTTTCTCCATAAGAAAAGAAGGAAGAAACTTGTGTCAAAGGTAGATACCACATCCTAGCAAGGATCTCAATCAAAACAGATATGAGGGCCTCTCATTTTGGTATAAAATCAGCACTTAAACTTGACATGTTCATCATTTTGTGTGTTCTTGCTTATGTGTAACTGAGCCATTAGTACATTTTAGGTTATCTCTAGTGTGTCATGTTTGATATCTCATTTTATTGATTGATCTTTGTATACTTTTGCATGTAGTTATAGTATGATGAGTGTAGAGTGTGTATATGCAAGTTTTGGTTACTTAGAGTAGAAGTCTATACGTCTTGGGAGTTGGAGCTGGCCTGGTGACCAGGCGACGCCTCTTTATAAAGGCGTCACCCTATCCCAATGAGACGATTGCTTCATCAATGAGGCGATCGCCTCATTGATAGGCCTCTAGGGAGTCTATCTTTTGCATGTGTTATATACGTTGTTGCCTCTGGAAAAATGAGGGCCCCTGTTGATGAGGCGACCGCCTCATTGACAGTCTTAGCTTACTTTCTGTTATGTTTTCTTTCATGCTTGTCGTGATGTCCGTTTTGATTTGCATTCCTTTAATCTTAAACATGTCTGTATGATTGCATGATGATGTCCAATCTTGATCATTCGATACTTCCTTTAGTCCATAATGTAAAAATCTCTTTTTAGAACCTCTTTGTAAATGTTGTCACATGTGGTTTCATTTTTTTTTTGTAAAAGGAAGGACTAACTGTGAGTTATTTACAGGAATTACTTGATGATTTCCATCATTGAGTAGTCACCTTTGTTAGTTATCCATTTTATATTACCGTATTTATGTTACTTTATCGATTTATTTTTAGTGTATGTTTAGCCTATTTTCTGTATATTATTGTTTTATTTAGTCTAAAAAGCATTGTAATCCTTAATCCCTTTCCCATTTAATTTTGAATGTATGGTTGTAAATTATTATTTACTTTATTCATTGCATTTTTTGAATGTTGGGACTTAAAGGCATGAAATTGAACTAATGTGCAAACTCAAACTTAATTATAAAATCTGACAATTACCCGAAGGCAATTTCATTATATGTGGTAAATGAGGAAATAATTAAATAATTAAATGGTAATAAAACGAAAAACACAAACGGAGGCCAACCGCAAGGTTGGGTTAGCATTCAAACGCTTATACCCAGTTTTCGAACCCGATCTCTGATGACGGCTTCTGGGAACCTCCGTGGGATCTAGTTGTTGTACAGTGTGTCCTGGCTTTTATCCAGGTGGTGACTCCATCTTTGAATAGGCCCATGACCTATATCATATTTCCTAGTGGGCCTCGAGTCCACACAGTGCCGTGGTCGCCAAACACTTGGGCATGCGCTAAACCCCGCCGCCTATAGTGGCGACTCCACTGGGGATAGAGAAACTGATTCCAGTGTTTTGTGTTTTATCATCTTTAATTATTTTCTTATTTCTTTTGCATTTATGCATTCACTACACATTTTGCACATAATGAGCACTTCAATCCCGAATAAACCCAACAATAGTCAGTACTTCGCTACCTATGTTTCACTCAAACCTGGTGGTGGAATATTTGATTACTGTCACTCACGACACATACTAATCCGCGTTGTTTGACCCTTGAGTGGGGAGACATATATGGATGTATATTGTTGTGGGAGCCGAAGCCTTTTTACCCAAGACTCAAGCCCATGTAATGACTTAGCAACTATCCTTATGAATCTTCCCACATGCATGTGTATTATGCCATATAAACCTTAAAATAAATCTTGAGCCCATCAATAAGCAGTCCAAAATAAAATGAGCCCTCATGTCCGACCAAAGCCCATTATAAATAAGCTAGTCAACAAAGGGCTCTCATGCCTACTTATAACCCATTTCAAATGGGCCTTGACAAGTAAGTTTATGGTGTTAAGGATCTTGGCTCATAGAAAGTGGACTCAGGCTTTATTTAAAGGAACCATTGCTTATCTGAATCATTTTGAGAGTTTTCTTACATACTTTGGTTTTATTATCCCCCGCTGATAATTAAAACCCAAGCCAAAAATCCTAGGGCAAGATACTTGCCATTGAATACGTGTGTGGGAGAAATAAGGGCGGAAGTTTACACATTTAAGTTCCATGTTTTGATCTTGTATATCTTTTTTATGTGCAACCTTTTGTTTCTAAATAAAACGAACTTACATATCATGCATACATGTCATGCATCATTCTAACCAACTATTTTGCAGCGATATAGATCCTTCAAAGCTCAGTCGAGTGGATCCGAGCTAGTTCAGGTCGTTTGGTCAGAAATTCAAAATTAGGAATGGCAGGAGGATTCAATCCAGAGGCATTTGGGGCACGGTGGAAAGAAGAAGTAATAACAGATTTCCAGGCTATGATGAGAGAAATGATGGGGGAGATTACTAAGCTTATCAGAGAAAGTCAACCAACACAACCACCAAATGCACTGCCAATCGATTCGGTCAATCTTGATGAGAAAATATCGATTAGAGGAAGGGAAGAAGACGATGTGATGGTATTGGCCAATCCGGTGAATAAAAGAAATGTCATCCAAGACAAGGATGTGGGTCAGACTGAGTGGGCTAAGAATATGACCAAAGCAATAAACTAGATGCAGGTGATGATGAAGGAGAAGGGTATGGTCGCCCCCCTAGATTACAATCTGAATTTGGAAAAGGGTGATGAACCGCTGCCTTGTAAGTTTAAATTCCCAGACATGAAGAAGTATACTGGTGCCGAGGATCCCCATTTGCATTTGAAGTAATATGTAACATATATGAAGGCTACTGAGCTAACTGAGAGCCAAATTGTTAAGCAGTTCCCTATTTCATTGGAAGGAGCACCGATTCGTTGGAATTACACCTTGGAACCGCATGTTCAGTCGAATTAGAAAGAATTGTGCACTGCTTTTGTCAAGCAATATGGTCTCAACGTTCAACTAGAGGTGTCCCTAAGAGATCTGCAGAATACCAAACAGAACTTTAGCGAGCCTTTTGCTGATTACCTGACTCGTTGGTGGGGAAAATTGTCCTTGATGAGGCATAGGCCTGCTGAGTCCTACCAGTTGGTCCTGGCAATAGAAGGGTGTGTTCCCGCATTGTCTAGGAAATTAAGGGATCTAGGGATCATGAATTTTAAAGAATTATATAGATTTGGGGTCCATAAAGAATCAGATTTGGCTCAAGAGAAGAAATTCTTCGGAAGAGGTTTTGGGGGCAAAAAGGGGGCCAACTCGAGCAGTAATATTCAGATTCATGCTATTCGACCATGGAGTAGTAATGTACAAGTCAGTGCAGTTAGACAGCCCCGGAGATTTTCTAATATGGGACGTCCTATGTCCAAAGTTCTCGATAAGCTCATTGAGAAGAACTTGCTACGACCTTTGCCTTCGCAATAACCCTTGCCTGGAGCCAACCCAAAGCTTTTCTATAAATTTCATCAGACCATTGGGCATGACACGGACAATTACGCTCGGTTAAAGCATGAAATCCAAGATTTGATAGACTTAGGCAAAATTACTGACCCAGAAAACAAAAAACCAAACACTCAAACCAACCCATTACCCAATTACCGAAATGTACCACCTTTTAACCCATCCATTCTGATGGTCAACTCTGGCCTAATAGAAGAACAAGTCGTAAAATCCTTCATTGATGTCTCTCACAATTCCCAATAGACCAAGCTTTAAAACTTAAGAATAAGCAAACAACCCACGGAGTTACAGATGCAAGTCTTAGACGTATGGAGTTCTGATGATGAAAGCAGAGAATGAGATGACCTATGGGACAACGAGGGGTATGAGCCAAGTCAATCTGTGGGAAAGGTCGAAGAAAAGGAAAAAGAAACCGAGGTTACCAAGACTGGGCCCGAAAAGGCAGAATGCGTAGAGAAGGGAAAGGAGGTAGAACAAAGCAGAGAGACCATTGCTAGTGTTTGGGAGTTACTCATGCATTCTAGGGATCACATGGAAGCCCTAGTCCTGACAATAGACCAAAGAAAGATTTCCATTAATTCCACTCTAGAACAGATGGTCCAGTCACTAACGGAAACTCCTTAAGGAATGATAACATTTTCCAATGACGATTTGCCTCTAGAAGGGAGGGATCACCACAAAGCCCTGTTTATCAAAGCCGAGGTAAAGGGAAGATGACCTGTTGTGTGATGGTTGATAATGGTTCTTCCATCAATGTGTGTCCTTTGAAGATTCTACCAAAGCTAGGGTTGACGGTAGCCGACTTAAAGCCTTCTGAAGTAGTTATCAAGGCTTGTGATGACACCAAAAGATCTGTGGAGGGAACTTTCAGGGCGTTAGTCAGAACAGGGCCTATAGAAGTCTGGGTTGACCTGCATATGATTGATATCCTGGTAACCTTTGCCATTTTATTGGGGAGGCCATGGTTTCACCCCCTGGGTGGCGTTCCATCCATTGTTCATCAGAAGGTTAAGTTTCCTCATGAAGGAAGGGTTGTCACCATCTCAGTTGAAACTGAAGTCGCCATAGCCGCACTAAAGTTAATCCCTAAGGAGATTTCCCTTAGCCCTAGTTTTGAAGTCTGTGTGATCTATGAAGATGAGATGGATGAAAGGGTTCTGAGAATGATGCGCAATATGAAATTTTTGCTCGGCGTGGGATTAAGGAAAAATCAAAGCGGACCTTCAGGGTTTATAGGGAACAAAATACCTGTTTTGAAGCACGGGTTAGGGTTCAAAGAGGTTGATAAAGCTGGGAAAGAGATGGGTATGTCAGACCGATCTAAGGAAAAGGAGAAGGAAACCGTAGCTAGAAAGAAGACTTTGTGGGAAATCTTTGTAAAGGAAGGCATTAGGCACCCATATAGTGGGACTCCAGAACCTCTCCTAATGGTTGGGGAAGTTATCCCAGGATTCGAGATTTTTGCTGAATTTGTGAACAAAACCGGGGAAGCTGCTATCGAAAAGGCTCCTATTGAGGAGTTGGTACTGGTTGAAGAGGAGTCTAAAGAGGATGAAGCTACTTCGGAGCATAAGGGCATTGATGATCAGAACAGAGACCTAGACTTTGGACCTACATCCTTAATTCCATCATAGATACCTGTTATGATGACTTTGATGTTTCATTGGCTTCTCTGTTTAAAACTGACGATCTTTTCTTTTCAAAAGTGAATGTAATGAAATCTGAATTTGCTTATTCTTATGATATGTTCCCTAATGGTTATTCTGTTTGTGATCATCATTTCATGCATATGTTTGACGTTAATTCCACACAAACTGAATCATTTAATTTAGGCACAGACGATAATCCTAAAAATATATTGTTTGCTTCTGGTTTAACTTATGGTGAGAGAGGAAAAATGGAAGAAATCTTAAAAAAGAGATAGAAAGTATTTGCTTGGGGTTATGAAGATATGCCCGGAATCGACAGGGAGATCTTAGAACACAGAATCCCTACATACCCCCACATGCGCTGATAAAATAAAAGCAAAGGAGGCTAAGGCCAGAATGGGCTCTCTTGGTTAAGGAAGAAGTTGAAAAGCAGCTAAAGGTAAAGTTTTTAGAAGTGGTAGAGGACACTCAATGGTTAACAAATATAGTTCCGATTCCTAAGAAGGATGGAAGGGTTAGAGTGTGTGTGGACTACCAAGATTTGAATAAAGCCTACCCTAAGGATGACTTTCCCCTACCGCATATCGATACATTGATTGATAGTGCAGCTTCCAATGCAATGTACTCTTTTATGGATGGATTGTCGGGATATAATCAGATCATGATGGCAGTAATAGATAGATTAAAGACATCATTCATCACCGAATGAGGTGTATACCATTACCAAGTGATGCCCTTCGGGTTGAAGAATGCAAGGGCCACTTATCAGAGGATGGTGACTACCTTACTGCACGACATGATCCATAAAGAGGTCGAAGTATATGTGGATGATATGATGGTGAAATCTGTAACCAGGGAAGGGCATTTTAAAGCACTAGACAAGTTTCTGGCTAGAGCAGAAAAGTATAATCTCAGACTGAACTCGAAGACGTGTGTTTTTGGGGTCACATCTAGGAAACTGTTATAACACATTGTTAGCAAGAAAGGAATAGAGATGGATCCAGATAAGATAAGATCAATCAGGGATATGCCCATACCAAAGAATGAAAAAGAGGTCTGAGGGTTTCTAGGACGTTTACAGTATATTAGCAGATTCATAGCCAAACTAACAGTCATCTGCAACCCTATCTTTAAGCTTCTGAAGAAAGACCAACTTGTTGTGTGGAATGAGAGATGTCAACAGGCTTTTGAAACTATCAAGGATTATCTGATGAATCCCCTTGTCTTACAACTGCCAAGACCAGGTAAAGTCTTAATCCTGTACCTAGCAATTGAAAAGGATGCAATAGGGGCGATGCTAGCATAGGAAGATGAAAGGAAGATAGAGCATGTCGTATATTACCTGAGTAAAAAGCTTTTACCCTACGAGGCTACTTATAGTTTAGTAGAGAAAACATGTCTAGTAGTGATTTGGGCAATGAGGAAGCTCTAACACTACTTCCAATCTTATAAAGTGCAAGCAATTTCCAAACATAATCCCCTCAGGTACCTCCAACAGACCTCGTCTCTTATGTGAAAATTGGCTAGGTAGCTCATTTTGCTCACAGAATTTGATATAGAGTATATGGCCAAAAGGACAGTAAAAGGAAGAGCAGTAGTAAACTTCTTGGCGTAAAGCCCGGTGGGGGATGCCCAAGAGTGGAAGCTGGAATTCCCCTACAAGCATTTAGGGGCAATAAAGATACAAGATTGGGAAATGTACTTTGACAGAGCTGTCAATAACAAAAGGGCCGGGATAGGAGTAATTTTAGTTACGCCAGAAGGAGAAATGATCCCGATGGCAAAAAGGCTCAAATTTGAAGCGACCAATAACCAAGCAGAATATGAAGCCTGCATCTTTGGCTTAGAAGCATTGCGTAGCGCAGGGGCATAAAATGTCACTGTCTATGGGGATTCCATGCTAGTTATAAAACAAGCCACCAAAGAATGAGAGATAAAAGAAGACAGATTACGGTTGTACTGGGAATACTTGACCACCATCCTGTGCTCCTTCACACAGTGTAAATTCATCCATTTACCAAGGGAAGAAAACCAGGTAGCTAACGCCCTAGCCACACTGGCCTCCATGTGGGAAAGTGGGAAACAACCAGAGGCCAGACCCTTAATTCTCATAAAGTCTCAAGCCCCCTATTATGAAGAGGTGAGAGTAACGCCAGTTGATGCCACTGAGAAACCTTGGTTCTATGATTTATAAAGGTATCTAGAAACTGGGCAATTTTCAGAAGACGCTGATAAGAAAGAAAGGATATCCCTACAAATGTTGTCTCGACAGTTCATAAGCCACGATGGCATGTTATACAAAAGAATGCCAGTCGGGGTACACCTCAGGTGCGTCAACAAGGATGAAGTTCGGAAGCTTATAGAAGCAATTCATGAAGGGATGTGTGGGCCACACATGAATGGGACTGTCTTGGCAAAGAAAACAGCCCGCCAGGGGTACTTTTGGCTCACCATGGAAGCAGATTGTGTTGGATTTATGAAGAAATGTCACAATTGCCAAACATATGGTGATGTTAGCCACCTACCGTCTATGGAACTTTAAGGAATGACGTCTCCTTGGTCATTTACTATATGGGGAATTGACATCATAGGGGAGGTAAGGCCAAAAGCAACTAATGGCCATCGGTACATCATTGTGGCCATCGACTACTTCTCGAAGTGGGTTGAGGCTGAATCTTATGCTACCGTGGGGGCGAGGTAGATGTTGAAGTTCATTGAAAAGAACATAATCTATAGATATGGTCTGCCACACCACGTAGTTACAGACAATGGGGTTCAGTTTCGAATAGAGACGACCACACTACTAAAGGACTATAAGATTGAGCACCACATATCATCTCCATATAGGCCATAGGAAAATGGAGTGGTGGAAGCAACAAATAAGAATGTAAAAAGATCTTGGCCAACACATTGGAAAATTACTGAGATTGGGCTGAATACTTACAGTTCGCATTGTGGGGGTATCGAACTATTGCTAGGACTTCGATAGGAGCCACTCCGTACTGTTTAGTCTATGGGTGTGAGGCTATTTTACCAGTGGAGGTTGAGATAAGGTCATTGAGAGTCCTTTTGGAATCTAAACTCCCCGAGTATCAATGGGACGAAAGTCGGTTGGCTCAATTGACACTGCCATATGAAAAGAGGATGAAGGCTATGTATCATTCTCAGTTGTATCAGAGAAGAATAGCCCGTGCCTACAATAAGAAGATCAAGTTGGGCAAGATTCAAAAAGGGGATCTGGTGTTGAAACTTACGAGATCACTCATGACCGACCCTCGAGGGAAATTCAGGCCCAATTGGGAGGGACCGTATTTGGTAAAAAAGTTATTTTCGAAAGGCGCTGCCATTTTGTCTGATATGGAGGGGAACGAGTTCAAGGAACTTATCAACCTAGACAAGCTTAAGAAATACTTTTTGTAAAAAGTCTCGCTGGAGAGAAAACCTTGAAAAAAGGTTGTCTAGGAAAAAGTTAGAGACTGAAAAAAAAAAAGAAAAAAATGGGGGTCCTGCTGGATTGAAAACCTCGAAAGAGGCGGTCCAGGAAAAAGTTAAGGACATGTAAAAGGGGAAGGAGAGGCACAAAATGGTTAGTTGAAAAACTTGCAAGGGCAAGCCAACTAATAACATGAGATGTACCAAAAGCGAAATGTATATACGTTTTGTGCTTAAATGGATTGCTTTAATTATTATTAAACATTGCATAATGTGTCCATTACAAGCCGTTTAATTAGTACAAAAGGGAAATTACTTCTAACAAAAGGGAAAACGATGACTTCATTCAATGAGCTAGTTTTGTCTTCTCTTCTTTTGTTGCCTACCCTGTGAACTTAACATTTGTAATTCTTTTATCCTTTTATATTTAATAAATTCATCTCTTTCTATCTGTTGCAAGCAAACCCATGCTTTGTAATGATCATCGGTGGCCTTATCACTGTCATAGCTTAAATTTCTTTTGATGGCTCTTCGAGGCCAAGTTGCCACTAGGTGGTCCAGAAAATTCTGAGAAAACGGCCCTGGCTCGAACTAATGAATAGACTCCATAATCAGTTGTTTATAACTGTATTGGCGATAGAGGCGGGCTGGATTGTATAAAGTGGTAAAATAGAGACCGGCAATTGGGACATAATATGTATAAGACCAAAGGGTCACATGCTACAACCCCCACCAGGGGCACATCCAGCAAATCAGTGTATCAAGAAATGTTAATAGCCAACCATGAATGTCTACAGGGATGGGATGTAGTTTCCTTGTTCGATAATGCTTGGCTTGGTAACGCCTAATGTCTTGGGGAGGTTCGATCAAGCCCGGCTTTTCATAAAACCACATCTGCGAGATTGTAAATGTTTATGTACAAGTAGTATTGGTAGTTAGAAGTAGAGGAGGGGCAACGAGAAGCTTACCTCCAACAGGAAGGGGCTTCCTGAGAATCGTCGTGTCCTTGTGAAGTCATCCAATCCAATGATGATTTCTGCTAAGATGAGAGGGAAGGGGTTGAGCCCTGACTCCACTTGATCGAGGATGGAGAGGATCTTCATATCATAGTGCCTTAAGGGGGAAACCAATAGAAATTGAGCATACAAACAGAGGGCTAATATGCAAGGCTAGTAAGTTTCCCCTTTTTCCACATTCTTGATGACTTCGAGGAGGGACTCTAATTTGATTTCTGAGCTAAAGATATAGTGGAAGGAAGATCGAGGTGGAAGATTGAACATACGTGCCTTTTGTTGCTGAATGGAGCGAGAATTCAGGTTTTCAAAAGTAGGAATCACAAGTTAGAAAGCGGAATCTGTATGATGGCCAAGAATTGCCTCGAATTCCTTTGGTAGGGGACATATTTCTATTGTGTTGAGCCTAAAAATGTGCTTATGGGGATCCTAAAATTGAACCATGGCATGGAGGAAAGGGAAATTAATTCTCCTAGTATGAAGTGATTTGAAGACTGCGAGATGAAACGGCTCCAACCCGGCCCAAGATTTATTGTCCAAACCCTTCAAAATTGATTGTAGGGGCCTCAGACTTTGTTCTGTCATGTTTGTGGCTTTTCAGAGATGCTTAGAGGGAGAAATGGAAAGGGAAGGATGGAGGAAACTTAAGAATTGTGTCAAACTCAGGAATGGGGGTTTTTATAGGGGCAGGACTTCCTGTTGTTGAGGCAATCGCCTCATTGATGAGCCGATTGCTTTATCAAAGAGGTGATCACCTCTTCACCAGGGACTGATGAGGCAATCACCTCATCAGTAATATGAGCCGTTCTTCGAATCACACAGTCTAAATAGGTGGGACAGTTATGCATGCAAACAGTGAAATTAACTCACATGTGAAGAAATGAGAAAAGCAAAACAAGTGGATTTAATCAAGGAAAATGTTGAATTATGGAAGCATTCTATTCATAGAATCAACAATCAAAATTTTGTGTCCATTATTCGAAGACTACACAAGTTTTAGCCTCGGTACATCAAGCATCCGGTCCAGTATCCTCGAGGTCAGTCTCTTCTCCCGCATCGCTACCGCTCCTATCTTCGTCCTTGTCATCCTTATCAATATGAAACACGTCAATCTGACGCTCGAGAGTGGCAATCCTCACCCTGCTAGCCTCATCCCGATCCTATTCATAAAAATCACAGGTTAGTAAACCATGCAAGCATGCATACATGTAGAATATAAAGAGGTTCTTACCCTCTACTACTGGGTGACCTCCAGCATGTAGTCTCTCTGGGCCTCTATCATACGATACATATATAGGCTCTTCTCTAGCAGAATCTGCCTTATAGAAATAAATGTTGGAACTAACATTTGGTTTGAGAATTATAGTAAAAGTAGGTTAGGAAAAGAACATACATGAGTAGCACCACCAGGGGTGCATGTAGGGGTCAGGTCCTCATCCAAGGTCAAGAACTGACACGACAACTCCCCAGGAGGGACCCAACATCGGACTAGGGGGTCGGGGACGTGGATGAAGCTTCCTGGGATAAATTCAGAACTAGGGGCAGTAGCCGGCCTGGCTTCCTCGCCAGCCACAGAAGTCTCCTCCCTGCCCGGATCTAGTCGACGCCTCAAGGGCTCTCTCTCCCACACTCAGGACCTAATCGGGGCCACGGGCCTAGCAGGCACAGCCTAAAGATGAAAATATGAGGAACATGTTAAGGATGCAGTGAATTTGCAAAAAAAGAGGAATCGAAAAGGATTTACCTGAGAGGTAGAAGCAGCCTGGAAGGGGATCGTCAGCAGAAGGTGGGTACGGATGAACTCCACATACCGGCTCTTCACATGAATAGTGTGATCCACAACTGGTGAGCCCGCAACGGCCTGAACGAGATCATCATCCTTCAGCTCATGAGCCCAAAGCATACTTTCAGGAGGAGACCTGGGGACCCGCCTAGCTCTAACACCTGCCCTCAAATTTCGGACCCGCTCTCCCAAGTACCAAGCTCGATACCTAGGGCCACAAAGGAGTACCCTCTTCTGGGCTAAAGGCCTAGAGCGAGTCATCTCAATGGTCCAAGTGTCCTCGGACCCCTACAAGTCGTTCCGGATCTGTAAAAAGGAAAAAAAAAGGGAGATGTCAATATGTAAGTAAATTGAATGTGAATAATTTACTAATAAGAAGGTTTGTGCTTTGTAGGTATCGCATCCTGTGTTAAGGAGTTCAAGTGCTATCTATGGATATAAACTCATGCAAGGTGCCTCTTCACGACGCGACTAGCGCCCCACCTACCGAGGACTGGGAAATGGTCTCCCACTCGGGTAATGCCCATAAGCAACTCTAACTCTAGAGCCCAGACTTGAAAAATGAAACAGGAGAAGTTGAGAAGACTGATGTAAGTAATGGGGGTCAGAACAAGACAAAGAAAAAGGGGATCGTGATGTACCAGAACAGCATGCCAAAAGCCGCAAAACCTCCTAGCCCCTCAAACCACCTCGTCCATGCTCCGGTATAGGTATGTCAAGGCGTAGCTACCCCAGTCAAATGTGGGAACCTGGTCAAGATCTCGAAGGGCCGATGGGAACATCAGATCGATGGAGCTGGCGATGTCAGCAAAGAGGGTGGTACCGAGCAAGTAAAGCAAAAAAGCCCTCACCACCTGGTCAATCTCAAGGGGAGAGACCATCGCTGTGGCCTAATCCTGAGTGTAGAAGCTCCTGATCGAATCTAATTTAATGGTATGGGTCCCCTTCATGTCAGGAGTCATCCCCAAAAGTCGCTCGATATATGTGGCCTTATCCGGAGACAACTGATGTAGACTCGCATCAAAGGGAACAAAATCCCTTGCATAGGCAATCCCCGTGATGGCAGCAAATGATACCGGGTCTAGAGTAAGCTCACCGAATGGGAGGTGGAAGGTATGGGTCGTATCAAACCACCTCTCCATCAGGGCATGCAGTGGTTGGTAATCCGTACGCCCCTGCTTGGATGAAAGTGAGAGTACGAAGTCCTCGAACCCCCTCTCCTAAATCTGATCCCTCTGATCGTCAGTCAAGTCATTGAAGAAGACCCAGGCTCCATGAAAATTCTCGGCACCCTTGAACGTCTGAGCATCATGCTGCAAACAATAGATAGGGAAGTGAAATTTATGCATGTTATGCTTTCAGAAAAGGAATTAAGAATGAATGTACTTTTAGATAGTGTGGTTTGCCCTGTTGATGAAATGATTGCCTCATCGTAGAGGCGATTGCCTCATCACAGAGATGATCGCCTCATTGGAGAGGCGATCGGCTCTGTAAAGGGTGATAGGTTATCGCCTCTTCGCAGAAGCTGATCACCTCATCAATGAGGCAATCGCCTCATCAATGAGGTGATCACCTCATCAATGAGACGATCACCTCTACGATGAGGCGATCGCCTATGTAAGGTAGGATGGGCACAGTTCCCGATTTTTGGCGATCAAAACATGGATTTCTCATTTGCTTAATAAATTAATGCCCTGACTTGATAGTCATGTTTGATTAATCACTAACCCAATGTAATTTTGCAGGAAATTATAGGGTACTAACCCCTCCGGATGCAGACGAGCAAATGTGGGACCCTAGGTCTGCCAAAAGAGGAATCGAGTCTTTACGGGCCAATCCCGAGCTCCTAGAAGTGCTAACAAGAGGCAGGATATGATCCCACTCAGGCACAGGGGTGTTCTCTCATTTTCTATTGATTGTAAAAAAGGGGGAAGATGCAAAGAGTACAATAAGTGTAAGGAGAAAAAAAAGAGAGGAAAAGAAAAAGTGACAAAAAATAGAAGGGAGAAAGGACAAAAGGAAGAAATTATTTTTATAAGCAAGTAAATATGTAGGGGTTTTCCCTTAAAAAAATGATGATGAAATGAAACGATGGGTGGAAATTAGTGCCGCATACTAGGGAGACAGAATTCAAAGTACGAATTTTTGAGATAAAGTTTCTAAAGAAAAGGGCTAGGGAAATACCCACATCGCAAAGAAAGGGTTGTTTGGGTTTGAATCCCTGAAGCTCAAAGGATCGAAATGACTGTTCGGGTAGTGTTCTCGAAGTCAGAAGCGAAGGACAAGGGCTATTCGGGTTTGAATCCTCAAAGCTCAAAAGAAAGGGTTGTTCGGGTTTAAATCTCTGAAGCTCAAAGAAAGGGTTGTTCGGGTTTGAATCCCCAAAGCTCAAAGGATCGAGATGACTGTTCGGGTAGTATCCCCGAAGTTGGAAGCAAAGGATAACTGCGCTAGGAAAACCTAGAAGTTTATGTCCCTGGAGGAGTGATAATCAAACCAGGAAAATCTGAAAACCACATCCCCAGTGATGATCGGACTAAGAAAACCCGAGAATCAATTTTTAGTGTTATGAGGATCGGGCTAGGAAAACCCGAGAATCAAGTTTCAGTGTTGCGAAGATCGGGCCAGGAAAACCCGGAAGTCTATGTCCCTGGAGGAGTGATAATCAGACCAAAAAAATCTAAAAACCACATCCCCAGTGATGATCGGGCTAGGAAAACCCGAGAATCAAGTTTTAGTGTTGTGAGGATCGGGCCAAGAAAACTTGAGAATCAAGTTTCAGTGTTGCGAAGATCGGGCCAGGAAAACTCAGAAGTCTATGTCCCTAGAGGAGTAATTATCAGACCAGGAAAATCTGAAAACCACATCCCCAGTGATAATCGAGCCAGGAAAATCCGAAAATTAAGTTTCAGTGTTGCAAAGACCGGGCCAGGAAAACCCAAGAATCGAATTCTGATGTTGTAAGGGTCGAGCCAAGAAAACCCGAGGTCAACAATTTTCAAATATCTCTATCAAATATTAATGAATGGCTGATCGGGCCAGGAAAACCCAAGGATCACGGTCACATTTCAAAATTGAAGGATTCATCTCTCGGGTGAAACCCGAGAGTCTGGTATGTTGCTCATCTTATTGTTTGTTCACTATTATGCATGTGATTTTTTGAAAAATGGTCATTGCATGCATTTGTTTTTTTTTTTTTTGAAAAATCAGGGGGCAAACTGTAGACACCTGATTCGGTCGGCCCTTATTAGGGGATGAATTAAGGGCGCTCAGTTTAACCGGCCCATTGTCAAGCCCAATGATGAGAATGTGAAACTTGAACATGAGAATGAAGCCTGAATCTCTAAGTGGAAAGTGGACTTAAAAACCCAGAAGCCTGAAAAACCCAAAACTGAGCCCAACTATCCAAATTCAGCCCAAGCCCGTTTGGCCCATCGCAGGCCTAAGCCAAAGAGGCATCGCCTCAGTGTAATGAGGCAATCGCCTCTTTGGCAGCTACCAATGAGGCGATCGCCTCATCGATGAGGCACCGCCTCTATGGCAGCCCACTTGCAGCTGCATTTAATGCAGCTGCAATCATGATGACCAAGTGGTGTGGGCCCTACTTTCCAAACCTACTTCTTACGTGAGAAAAAGATTTTTGGGGAAGGAAAAAAGGCTAGGAGAGCTTGTGATGGGCTAGGAGGCTTAGGGGCATGAGAAAGCTAAGGAATAAAAGAAAAAAAGAGGGAGAAGAAAAAAGGAGGTTGGTGAGAAAGGAGGGAGGAGCTCTAAAAAAGAAAAAAAGAAACATAGAAGCATGACATACTGTATTAGACATGGTATAGTATGTCATGCTTCTTTTTTTATTGATGGATAAAAACAGTTCTGAGGGCCTCTCTTTTTGGTATAAAATATGCACTTAAACTTGACATGTTCATCATTTTATGTGTTCTTGCTTATGTGTAACTGAGCCATTAGTACATTTTAGGTTTATCTCTAGTGTGTCATGCTTGATATCTCATTTTATTGATGGATATTTGTATACTTTTGTGTGTAGTTATAGTATGATGAGTGTAGAGTGTGTATATGCAAGATTTGGTTACTTAGAGTAGAAGTCTATACGTCTTGGGAGTCGGAGCGCGCCTGGTGATCAGGCAACACCTCTTCATAGAGGCGTTGCCCAATGAGACGATCACCTCATCAATGAGGCAATCACCTCATTGATAGGCATCTAGGGAGTCTATCTTTTGCGTGTGTTACATACGTTGTTGCCTCTGGAATACTGAGGGCCCCTGTTGATGAGGCATCGCCTCATCAATGAGGCGACCGCCTCTTTAACAGTCTCAACTTGCTTTCTATTATGTTTCTTTCATGCTCGTCGTGATGTCCATTTTGATTTGCATTCCTTTAATCTTAAACATGTCTGTATGATTGCATGATGATGTCCAATCTTGATCATTCGATACTTCCTTTAGTCCATAATGTAAAAACCTCTTTTTAGAACCTCTTTGTAAATGTTGTCACATGTGGTTTCATTTTTTTTTTTTGTAAAAGGAAGGACTAATTGTGAGTTATTTGCAGGAATTACTTGATGATTTCCATCATTGAGTAGTCACCTTTGTTAGTTATCCATTTTATATTACCGCATTTATGTTACTTTATCGATTTATTTTTAGTGTATGTTTAGTCTATTTTCTATATATTATTCTTTTATTTAGTCTAAAAAGCGTTGTAATCCTGAATCCCTTTCCCATTTAATTTTGAATGTATGGTTGTAAATTATTATTTACTTTATTCACAGCGTTTTTTGAATGTTGGGACTTAAAGGCATGAAATTGAACTAATGTGCAAACTCGGACTTAATTATAAAATCTGGTAATTATCCGAAGGCAATTTCATTACGTGTCGTAAATGAGGAAATAATTAAATAATTAAATGGTAATAAAACGCAAAACATAAACAGAGGCCAACCGCAAGGTTGGGTGAGCATTCAAACGATCATACCCAGTTTCCGAACCTGATCTTTGATGACTGCTTCTGGGAACCTCCATGGGATTCAGTTGCTGTACAATGTGTCCTGACTTTTATTCGGGTGGCGACTCCATCTCTAAATAGGCCCATGACCTATATCGTATTTCCTAGTGGGCCTTGAGCCCACATAGTATCGTGGTCGCCAAACACTTGGGCGTGCGCTAAACCTGCCTACAAATAGTTTTCTTTGCCCCTTTTCAGCCATGTTGTTGGACAAACGGTTTTAATTTCTATTAACATCAGCTTTTCCTGAATAAAAAAAAAGAATAATTCAACTCCATGGTAGCTGTAACTCCTTTATGTTGGCAAATTTCAATGTTTTTCCTCTTTCCTCTTTCACAGGTTGGGTCACATCAGTGATGCTATTGTCACAGTTTAAATACAGAAAGATGGTGTTGGCAAAAAGCACAAATTAGTGAAGCAAAATCAAACTTCTATGGACATTGAGATCAGATGTGCAACATCAAAACCAAGTAGTATATTTGAACAAAAACAAGGAAAAAGGCAATAGAGCTCACCTTCTAAAGTGGTAAGATAGACATCCAACATGTCAAGACTCTTTAAACTCAATGATGTGTTGACTCTAATGTGTCACGCCATCTAAATTAGTTGAAATTATTTTTTAGTATTATTAAAATCAATATTTTGTAATTAAAAAGAGACAAATTAAAATTGTGAAACTAAAATAAAATTTAATGTAAAGTTTGATAACCTCATTTGCAATTATGCCTACCATGGATATTCATTTTATCCATCCCCTTGGTCGATGCATCAAGTTTTGTATCCATTGTCAAACCATAAACTTCCCCAATGCCCCTCCTTTCCTAAGAATAGCTCTTCCATTGGACCATAGACTAAGTATATTAGCCATTTCTTCAAACAAGTGTAGTGTAGCTTATGGTGTCTTTGACATAACGGTCCCCCTTACAACATTAATGTTGACTCTCACTAAAGGGTTGACACCTTCGTAGAATGATTGAGCTAAGTCCCATGCAGAAATTAGATGCGGTGGGCACTGTGTTTGGAGGTCATTGACCGCTTCCAACACTCATAAAAGTTCCTCTCTCTAATAAAACTTTTGCAATTGGAAATTACTTGTTAAATAATGTTGTGTATAATTCCTGCCATGTGTTGATGGCGTTTGATAGTAAATTTGTGAACCACCTCTTCACCCGATCAGTTAGAGAGAAAGAAAAAGAATTAGTTTTTGGTTGTACCCCGTTTACAATGAATGTCGCATAATACTCATTTTATAAAATTCCAATACAAGTAAATTACTAAAATGTAAAATCAGAATGTAATGGTAGAGAGTAGGAGCAAAAGGGAACCTTTGCTTTCCAAGCATTTAATTTTTTATATTTTAATTCTATTTAACTAATTTACAATGAAGTATTATAGTACATATATGCTTAATAATAAGAAGAACAATAACAATAAATTTCAATTTAATTAGATATTAATTTAATTATTTTAAATAATTTAATTTTGAAAAACAATAACTAAAAAAATAATTTTCTTAAAAATATACTATTAATAAAAAATAATTTTTTTATTGATTCAAGAAATTTTAAATACTTTGGCAAAAAAAAAATTTCAGAAATCATTTTGTAATTGTTTTAGATGCCAGATTTCCTAAAAGGGGCTAAAAATGACCCCATTTAGCAACATTAAGTTTGTGTTTAAGTCAAAAAAGAATTTCAAGGGCCTATTTAAAATTTGAACCAAACATGAAGGTCCTAAGTGCATCTTTTTCCGAAATTAAATACCAAAATGCAATTTTTACAAGTTTAGATATCTATATAAGTTCAACTTTTAAGTATTTTGAGAAGCTAGAATTTTTCGTTGTAAATGTATATATATAATGCTATCAAATCACATGATTTCTGCACTTCTCTCTTGCTTTTGATTGCGGAGAATAAGAATCGCCAGGTGTCCTGTTAATCAAATTTCATGATCCTCATTTTCAACATGAAAGGGTGATTTTTCTTAGTACATATCAATGAGGCATGTGAACCCCATGATATTTGTTACCAATTGAGCTACGCCTCAAATTATCATAACAATCCCAAATATAAATATCACGACAAAAACCGAATATATGAGGAGGCAATTACATGACAGTTACACAAAACTAAAATTAGACAAGATGCTACTTTCACAAGAAAGATGAAAGAACGTGCATTACGATGATTTTTTTTTTTGAAAAATCATTATATAGATTTTTTTTCCGTCTAAATATAAGATGTATTATATCCAAATTAATTTCCGTTCAATTCAGATATCAAAAGTTTTAAAATAATTGTATATTCAGAATTCGAACCTAAATCTCTGATTAAATTGAAAGAGTTCTTCACCAACTCATCCATATTAGATAGATTTTTTTTTCTTTACAACTAGAAGAAGCATATAAAATACTAAATAATAAATTCTTTTGGTAAAAAATTATAAATAATTTGTGAAACTTTTGCAAAAAAGTAAAAAAATGAAAAAAAAAATATGTTAGCTATAAATTTTAGGGATAGTTATCTCATACAAAATAAAAGTGCAAAATTGGAATCAATTTGAATGAATAATTTCAATTTCTATATTTAATTCATTAAAATTTTACATGAAAATGGAAATAGATTCTCCCACGGAAGGAATGATTTATAACATAGCATGTCTGACGTCACATGATAAGGAACATTCTGCCCCCACAAAGATTTTTTATCTTCAAATAAAATAGTTCTTTTTTTTTTAATTATAGTTTATTATGAATGTGAATGAACAATATATTGCTTGTGAATGAACAATATATTGCTTGTGAGAGAATAGTACTCAAATAGTGAAAAGAAAATCTCTATATAAAGGGATTGAAATTCATTAATGAGTAGGTTAAGAAAAAGAAGAAGAAAAGATAGATTAATCTCCAAATTCTTTCAATATTATAGTTCTCTAAATTTTCTCTAAATTTTCTCAAAATCATTCTACTATAAAATATTTTTCTTCTAGTTAAATACTACTAAATTCAAGTTTAGTTCTATAACAAAATAAGTAATTCAATCTTTATTTTCACAACATGTTATCAGCACGAGGAGCTCTCGATCAAAACAATAAGGTACATATTTCTTAATATTTAATATTTATGAATATATTAGTTGATTATTTATTATCATGGATGGCTATGCCTCATACTAATTTATATATTTATATTTATTTCTTCAATCTAACTTTATATTAATTGTTATTTTTATTTTGTTTTACTAACTACACCATTGATGCAAATATTGCTAGAAATGGTTCTAACCTTATGGATGGCTATGCCTCCTACCAATTTATATTTATGCACATTTATTTTTTATTATTTATGTTAATGGAAGGCTATACCCCATTTTATATTAATGGACGGTTTTGCCCCATATTTATACATATCGTTATGTTAACTCACTTGCTATAAATAATCATATCAGCATTATTTATTGATTTTACTTTATATAATTTATTTCTCAATATATTATATTAAAAAAAAAAAATTCTAACGGCTATATTTTTATTACCAACGGTAATATAACGGTAATAAACGGCTATATTTTTCATTATAAATAGATGAGCTATAAATGTTATTCATTCACACAAATTCATATATTTTCTCTTTCTCTCTTTACTCTAAATTGTAAACATGATTTGGTATATTTATATTTGTGTTTTGATCATGACTATTATAATAGTTTTAGAAATAATTAATATGGAAGATGATTTTCTATTTGATATAATTTCAAGTATTATTGTATCATTTTTTGTACCACTATTATTTCTTGCAATATTCATTCATGATATAATTAATTAGTAAATTCTGATCATGTTTGATTTTTTTTAGTAGTCATCAAATTTATGAATTCTAATTGAGTTATATTTTTTTTTATTAGTTATCATAATGACAAATCTAGCAAAGCTTGAGTTCGTTGCTCTTGATATTACGGGAAAAAATTATATGTCTTGGATTCTAGATGTAGAAATGCATCTTCAATCAATGGGGTTAATTGATACCATAAAAGAAAATAATAACACCTCATTGCAAGATAAGGCCAAGTCTATAATTTTTCTCCGTCGTCATCTTGATGAAGGATTAAAATGTGAATATTTGACTGTCAAAGATCCAAGTGTTCTTTGGAAGGATCTAAAAGACAGATATGATCATCAAAGAGATGTAATACTACTAGTAGTCACTGATGAATGGAGAGCTTTACGCTTTCAAGATTTCAAAAAAGTGAGTGACTATAATTCTGCAATGTTCAGAATAGTATCACAATTAAAATTCTGTGGACAAACAGTCACAGATGAGGATATGCTGGAGAAAACTTACTCCACATTTCATGCATCAAATGTTACACTGCAACAACAATACAGGATGCAAAGATTTAAAAAATATTCTGAACTAATTTCATGCCTACTGGTAGCTGAGAAAAATAATGAACTCTTGATGAAAAATCATCAGTCCCATCCCACTGGCTCAATAGCATTTCCAGAAGCAAATACTACAAATTATTCCAGATATAAAAATTATAATAGCCGTGGACGTGGGAGAGGTAGAGGTCGTGGACGTGGAAGAGGTCAATTCTTTGGCCATGGTCATGGAAATAAATATAGTAATACTCCACAATAAACTCAGACTCAACCTCAAAAGAAGTTAAAATCAGTCATCAGTGGTGTTCAAGAAAGGCCTCAATATAAGTCTGAAACTGTGTGTTTCAGATGTGGTAGTAAAGGACACTGGTCACGAATTTGTCGAACACCACCACATCTTTGCCAACTTTATAAGGCATCATTGAAAGGCAAAGAAAAGGAAATAAACTTCAATGAGCATCATACTCATGTTAATGATACAACTCATTTAGATGTTTCTGATTTTACTGATGATTTTACTGACAATGGAAATTGAGATATCTATAATTTTAAGTATATTGTTATTACTTATTTGATTCTGAAGAATATGTTATTGTTATGTATGTTATTTTTAAATTAAATAAAATGTCCTACTTTATAATTATTTTATGTTTTTACCTTAATTGATTAATTTTATGTTTATCTATTTTGAAGTTTAATATGGATTGTACTCAACATAAAGACAATATTGGAGATCTCTGCATACCAGATAGTGGTACTACACATACTATCTTGAAAAATAGAGATTATTTCTCTGAAATAAAGCCCACAAAGGCAGTTGTAAAAACAATATCAGGTCCTGTAGATCTGATTGAAGAAATTGGCAAAGCTAAATTTATGTTACCAAATGGAACAAAGTTTATAATTGATGAAGCTTTGTTTTCACCAAAATCAACAAGAAATTTGTTGAGTTTTGATGACATATATCGAAATGGATGTGATACCCAATCTATTACTATAAATGGTAACAAATATTTAAATATAGTTTCCTATGAATCAGGAAAAATGCAAGTATTGGAAAGACTGTCAAAACTCCCTACTGGATTGCATTACATGCATATACATGTAATTGAATCAAATATGGCAGTAAAAGGAAAATCTTATGATCCTTCAATAATAAATTTATGGCATGACAGATTAGGTCATCCTGGATCAGTAATGATGCGAAGGATAATTGAGAATTCACATGGGCATCCCTTGAAGGGGCAAAGAATTCCTCAATCAAATGAAATGCCATGTATAGCTTGTTCTCTTGGAAAATTAATCTTGAGACCTTCACCATCTAAAATTCAAAATGAATCACCTATGTTTCTTGAAAGAATTCAAGGTGATATATGTGGGCCAATTCACCCACCATGTGGACCATTCAGATATTTTATGGTATTAATTGATGCATCTAGTAGATGGTCACATGTTTGTCTATTGTCAACTCGTAATGTTGCATTTGCAAGGTTGCTTGCTGAAATTATTAAATTACGAGCAAAATTCCCTGATTATACAATCAAGAGGGTAAGACTTGATAATGCTGGTGAATTTACATCTCAAGCATTCAATGATTATTGTATGTCTACTGGGATCATTGTTGAGCATCCCGTTGCCCATGTACATACTCAAAATGGTTTAGTTGAATCATTGATTAAACGACTTCAGTTTATTGCTAGACCATTAATAATGAGAACAAAGCTTCCCATTTCAGTTTGGGGTCATGCAATCCTACATGCTGCTTCATTAATTCGCATCAGACCTAGTGCATATCATAAATACTCCCCACTACAATTGGCATTTGGTCAAGAGCCAAATATTTTCCATCTCAAAATTTTTGGTTGTGCAGTATATGTACCCATTGCGCCACCTCAGCGCACAAAAATGGGTCCTCAACGAAGATTGGGAATTTATGTTGGGTTTGAAACACCCTCGATTATTAGATATCTTGAACCTCTAACTGGTGATGTTTTTACAGCACGTTTTGTTGATTGCCAATTTAATGAAGTTGTTTTCCCAACATTAGGAAAAGGGGAGAAAGAAGTGAAAAGGGATATTTCATGGAATGAACCATCATTATTGCATCTGGATCCTCACACAAAACAATGTGAATTAGAAGTGCAAAAGATTGTGCACTTACAAGCAATTGCAAATCAATTGCCAGATGCATTTACTGATACAAAAAGAGTGACTAAATCATATATACCAGCAGCCAATGCTCCTGCTCGTATTGAAATTCCAGAAATAAAATCTGAGAATAAAGACACTCATGAGTCTAAAACACGCCAGAAGCGTGGAAGACCAATTGGTTCTAAGGATAAAAATCCTCGAAAGAGAAAGGGAGTAGATAATCATATTGATAGCGAGGAAAATATCCCTGAAGAAATAGAAAATAAAGAAAGTCATGAAACATTGTCATATACTGTTGCATGTGAAATCATAAATGACAAAGATGATCCTGAACCAAAATCAGTCATGGAATGTCAAAATAGGCATGATTGGATAAAATGGAAAGATGCTATGCAGGCTGAATTGGACTCACTAAACAAACGAAATGTTTTTGGGCCAATTATTCCTATGCCTAAAAATGTGAAACCTGTAGGATACAAGTGGGTCTTTGTACGAAAGAGAAATGAAAAAAATGAAATAATAAGGTACAAAGCTAGACTTGTAGCTCAAGGTTTTTCACAAAGGCCAGGAATTGATTATGATGAAACGTATTCTCCTGTTATGGATGCAATTACGTTCAGGTATCTAATTAGCCTAGTAGTTTCTAAGAAATTAGAAATGCGTCTTATGGATGTTGTGACTGCTTATTTGTATGGATCACTTGATAGTGACATTTATATGAAAATCCCTGAAGGATTTAAAATGCCTGAAGCATTAAGTACAAAACCCAAAGAAATGTATTCGATCAAGCTCCAGAGATCTTTATGTGGGTTAAAACAGTCTGGGCGCATGTGGTATAATCATTTAAGCGATTATTTGATTAATAAAGGATATGTGAGTAATATTATTTGCCCATGCATTTTTATTAAGAAAACAATATCCAGATTTGTGATTATAGCTGTATATGTTGATCATTGGAACAGAAAATGAGATCCATGAAGCAACAGTATACTTAAAGGAAGAATTTGAAATGAAAGATCTTGGAAAAACCAAGTATTGCCTTGGTTTACAAATTGAGCAAATGCACAATGGGATATTTGTGCATCAATCAAATTACACAGAAAAGATCTTGAAACGCTTTAATATGGATAAAGCAAATCCTTTAAGTACTCTAATGGTCGTTAGATCACTCAATATTGAAACTGATCCATTTCGACCCTGTGAAGAAAATGAAGAAATTCTTGGTCCTGAATTTCCATATCTCAGTGCCATTGGAGCTCTAATGTATCTTGCTAATTGTACTAGACCTGACATTTCTTTTGCAGTTAATTTATTAGCGAGGTTCAGTTCAGCTCCAACAAAAAGGCATTGGAAAGGGGTCAAACATATACTTCGATACCTTCGAGGAAATGTTGATTTGGGTTTATTTTATTCTAACAATTCAAAACAAGAATTGATTGGTTATGCAGATGCAGGACATTTATCTGATCCTCATAAAGCGAAATCTCAAACAGGCTATGTGTTCACAAATAATGGAACTGTAATTTCTTGGCGTTCCCAGAAACAAACGCTTGTCACTACTTCCTCAAATCATTCTGAAATTATTGCACTACATGAAGCAAGTAGAGAGTGTGTGTGGCTTAGATCAATGACACATCATATTGAAGAATCTTGTGGTTTTTCAGTCAACAAAAGTCCAACAATTTTATATGAAGATAATGCAGCATGCATTGCACAGTTAAGGGAAGGATATATCAAAAGTGATAGAACCAAACATATACCTCCAAGATTCTTTTCATACACTCAAGAGCTAATAAAAGACAATCATATAGATATCAAGTATATTCAGTCTAGCCAGAATTCAGCTGATCTTTTCACAAAGGCACTTCCAACTGCAATCTTTAGAAAGCACGTTCACGATATTGGAATGCGACATCTACATACTATGTGAAGGAAGATTATACATATCAACTTGAGGGGGAGAATATCATGCACTGTACTCTTTTTCCTTAAGCTAAAGTTTTTCCCACTAGGTTTAATTTAGCAAGGTTTTAACGAGGCAGTTGCAAAATATTGTTATTCAAGGGGGAGTATTATGAATGTGAAAGAACAATATATTGCTTGTGAATGAACAATATATTGCTTGTGAGAGAATAGTACTCAAATAGTGAAAAGAAAATCTCTATATAAAGGGATTGAAATTCATTAATAAGTAGGTTAAGAAAAAGAAGAAGAAAAGATAGATTACTCTCCAAATTCTTTCAATATTATAGTTCTCTAAATTCTCTCTAAATCATTCTACTATAAAATATTTTTCTTCTAGTTAAATACTACTAAATTCAAGTTTAGTTCTATAACAAAATAAGTAATTCAATCTTTATTTTCACAACATAGTTATCATTGTGTGTTTGTTTATTTTTTGAGTTCCTAAAGAAAGTTTACCTCTTGAATGAAAAAAAATGGTTATAAACGAAGCAGTTTAGCCCACACATTAATATTTGAGCTATGTAGCAGATCTTGCATCATTGATTCTTAACACCCCAGGCACTGAATATATAAATGATGCTGAATAAAGAATCAGGCTGCCTTTGCTCCTGGTAGGTGCTCATCAGGCATTTCATGCTCTAAACAATGCTAAAGCTATTGAAAATGGGGTTTGATGTGAAGTTTGTTGGGATAATTATGCAATGTATCTTCACTTTAATATAGCTAAATCTGTTGTATCTATCTCTTTGCCTCAGAACTGGATGTGTAATTTTCCTCCTTTAATATAATTTTAGTTTTTTTTTTTCAAAAAAAAAAAAAAAACATTAAAATGAAATTTCGATAACCATTCATTTAGAAGAAATTTGAAAAGTAATGCTAGTTTGATTGGTTTTGTGCTGTATTTGTTTACATTTCAAGGTACAGTAAGGATTTGAAATTCCAAAGACACCTACTTGCAATCTTATATAACATCAGACTAAGACGAAGATAAATAAAGGCAGGCCATTCTTCTGCTTGTAAAAACATTAGACTTAGCTGCCAGGCAATCCTTTTGAAGACAAACAAACTGAAAGAAAACGAATTATAATACAATTTCACAAACAGAAGACAAGTAATAACTGGTTACATCACAAAAAAAAAAAAAAAAAAAAACCACAGTTGGATCTAACAATCACAAAAACACAGACAGAAGTTAAAAACTGGGTATTTCATGAAATTTCACACATAAAAATAAGATAATGGCATTCTGAGACTTACAAAACTAGAAGAACTGCTTGTCAACCCACCGTTGTTATTGCCAAAGCTGCTGCTAGTATAGTTCTTGCTGTTGCTGCAGCTCTGGCTGCAGATGTTGCTCACCCTGCCAAACCCAAGCAATATCGTGGAGAGCAGGCTGTATATTATCTTTCAATATCTTTTGATATTCCAATGAATCTCCATGAGATTTCTTCACCTCCACCAAATGAAAATTGGGAGCCACTTCAAAGATCTCCACATCAATGGACAAGAGCCCCTTTCGACCTTCCTCTAAACCTTCCATTCTCAACAAACCTGCATCCTTCTTCGTGATCTTCAGTCTCAGACATTTCGCTACATCTTCCAATTTAGATATGATAACTGAGGCAGGCTGCACAGAAGTAAATCTTGCTTCTCTAAGTTGAGGATTTTCATCAAAAAACCCAGAGAGATCAAACCCAGCAGAAAGAGAAATAATATCAAAAGCATTTAACTTAGGTAGCTTTTCACACTCCTGCACTTCCTCGGAAGATACACTGCAATTCTTGGAAGGACCAGAACGATTCCTCTCTAAATGATTCACCTTCTTACCTTCTGTTTCTGTTTCGTTCTGTTTAGAGTCCAACCGTTTTCTAAACCAAGAACTTTCCTTTATTTTGGCAATGGAAATCCTTGTATTGGGGTTTGGATCCAGCATTTTAGATAGCAGCCTCCGAGCATCTCGTGGAAACCAATTGGGGCATTTGAACTCAGCTCTGCCAATTTTCCTGTACATCTCCATCAAGTTTGAGTCATGAAAAGGAAGATAACCTGCTAATAGCACATATAGAACCACCCCACAAGACCATATGTCAGCTTTTGCACCATCATAGCCTTTTCTGTTGATCACTTCAGGAGCAACATATGCAGGTGTCCCACAAGTTGTATGGAGTAGCCCATCCTGGTGTTTCGATTCAGCAAGGGCACTTAAGCCAAAATCAGTTATCTTTAGATTCTCATTCTCATCCAACAATAGATTTTCTGGCTTTATATCCCGATGATAAACTCCCCTAGAGTGGCAGAAATCAACTGCGTTGATCAACTGTTGAAAATACTTAAGTGCCACGTCCTCCTTTAACTTTCCTTTTGCAACCTTGTCAAAGAGTTCACCACCTTTACAATATTCCATTGCAAAGTAGATCTTACTTTTAGTGGCCATGACCTCATAAAGCTGCACAATGTTTGGGTGTCGAACAATTCTCATCACAGATATCTCTCTCTTGATCTGCTCAACCAGCCCTCCCCTCAAAACCTTCTCTTTATCAATGACCTTAATAGCCACACTTTGGTTTGTTCTTATAGTCCTAGCATAATAAACCTTTGCAAAGGTGCCTTGGCCAAGCAATCTTCCTATCTCATACTTTTGCGTTAGAACACTCGGTTTGTGATCCATCACAAGACAATAATGCTAATTCTCTAAGCACTAGTACAATCTCCCACCAATATGTTATAAGTAGATAAACAAAGCACAAAAGTAGACGAAACTCAACCGTCTTTACAAAAATCATGCATTAACACAAGAGGGGATTCACAGCAAGCTATAGGCCAACAGTGATTTTCAGGAGAACAATTGAAAGATGAAGTAAAATTGAAAAATCCAGTCTCATCAAGGACAAAAAAAGGCAGGTCTAGCAAAGCCGGAAACTTATGGGTTTTTGTGATTGAATTCTGAACATTCAGACACATCATGCAGCATTCCCTGGGTTGCCTCTTCTCAAAGCAGAACTAACTTCAGGATGTTCAGCAGAGTACCTGTAAAATTTCAACAAACAGGGCTTATAACCTGAAAACAAAGGACAAAGAAATGGAAGCCCAGAAGTTACGTAGAATATTCAGTTGCTATTATTCATTTCTATTCCTAAACAAACCCACTTCCTCTTGGATTCAAACACACGTAGCTATGGGGAAGTGATCCTCTATCCAGCTAAAAATTAATTACAACAAATTTAAAAAGATGCACAAAGAATTCCTGCTTCTGGAACTAAGATGCAAATACAAACTAATCAAACAACAAATAAAGGTAACATTTGATGATTACAGATTATAATCTGATCAGTCTCTTAATTATAATCGACGATAATCTAATTTTCAAACGTAAAGAATCTTCCTCATCTTTGCATAGAAAACAAAAAATCACGGGTATTAGTTCTAGGCATATCAAAATTAAGGACCCCCCCGAAAAAAAAAAACCTTTTGAATTAAAAAGTGAAAAAGTTTACACAGAATATCAAGAAATTTCACTGAAACTGATAACAACTATGTAGTTCTACAAGACCTGTACTGTTAAAAAAGCGTTACCTTTTTTTTTTTTTTTTTTTTTTATGTATCCAAGTTGGATTCTACGGATCCAAAACAAGGATAAAGAAGATGGTTTTCTTTTTTTTTTTCTAAGAAAAAAAATAGAAATAGAAATAAAAATGGGTATTGAAATTTTGGGAAATATGATTTGAGTTCTCGAATTTGAAGTTGAGTCCGAATTCTGATTACGTCTTGTTAATAAAACAAACACCTGAATTTTGTATATTTTAAATATTTCAGATTTTTTTATTTCAACCACGTGGCAGCATTTAAGGTGCCACATCTCTACTGGAGTTTTCACAAGCGGACAACTATTTTTATTTTATTTTGTATATATATATATATTTTTGGATTGAGTAGAAGGAGGAGAGGCGAAGAACGAGGCGAACTTGGAGTGTTCACATGCGGACAACTATATTATTTATCTTTTTATTTTTTTTTTTAAATGATTGATTGTATAAATAATTTAAATCATAATAGATGATTATTTTATTTTTTATAAAGTAAAATTTTATTTTTATTAATAATAATTATTAAATAATTTAATATATTTTTATCCATAAAAAGATTCCAACATTCTGAAAAATGGGATCACAAGCAAGATAGAGAGTCGAGGTTCTCAACACTTGTGATTCTTTTTCGTATATGGAACTCTCTTATCTATCCGGCTCACATTTTCCTAAAAAAAAAAAAAATTAATTAATTAGGGTTTTTTTTTTTGTCTGTCAATAAGCTTTCGGCTATTTTTTGGCCACCTCAATTCATTGTATTTGAGAATGATCGCTATCACAATTGCCTCTTTTTTTTTTTTTACCACCAATTTAGGAAATGAAAACATTCCCTCGTCTCATTTCATACTGTTCTGTGCTGTGAAATTTGGATTAATTTTTATCAATATTCAGGAAATGTAAACATTCCCTCACCTCATTTCATAATGTTATGTGTTGTAAAATTCGGATGAATTTTTATCAATAATAATAAAATTATCTTGAAAGTTATTGTATAAGTGATTAGAGTAAAAATGATTATAGCAAAAAATTATCCTAAAGTAGGTTCTCAAAAAAGTATGGTGGCTCACAATTGTTTAGTTAAATATTAAACTTTTAGACAAGATTTTATCAAGATAAGTAATTTAACAGTACAATAATTCACAACAATTATACCCAATAATAGCTATTAAATAAGTAAAAAAAGAACACCAAAATTTAACGAGATTCGATCAATTATGTCTACGTTCTCGAACACTATCAAAATAATATTTCACTAATTTGAAAATATATTACAAAAGAGAGAGAAATAATAAAATTGCCTAAGTATAGAAGAAAACAATTTTGGAATATCTTTAGGAGATATTTGGGATATAAGATAATTTTAACAAAGGGAAAAAAATCCTTTTATAACCTAAGGACTCCTCTAATTTTTTCAAAATTCCAATGCCAAAATTTTACCATAAAACCAACATCATGCACTGGTCGAGCGGTCATATCACTACACTCAGTAGCCCTTTCTTACAAAACCTACTTGAAATGGTGGGGAAAAAAATACTTCACTCAATATTCAAAAAAAAAAAAAATTTTACCTTTTATGACTAGTTTAAATAATAAAAGGTATAAACTTTCAATATAAAAGGTAGAAGAGTTCAAATTCTCATCTCCTTTTATTCTCTTCAAAAGTCTTTCCTTTACATTATATTGTTCCTCTTTTCTCTTATTTTTCTCTATATATCTTTTTTTTGTTAAAAAACAATGAGGAAAAGTTTTAGGTTCTTTATTAAACTTGAAAAAGTAAAATTAAAATTTTATTTTATTTTAATAATTAATTGTTAATTTGATAATATTTAATATTTTGTAAAATTTAATTGAATAAGTAAAAATATTTCCAAAAATTTTCTGGTTATTTAATATATATATATATATATATATATGTTCAACAAGACAAAGATGAAAATGAAATATAAAATAAAATAAAATAAGGACATTTTTGTTCTTTTGTTCTTTTATTTTATTTAATAATGTTTAGTATTTTTAGTCTCAAAAAATGAATTGAGTACCTGAAAAAATTTCAAAGTTTTTTCTTGTAATCTATGAAAATAATATAAAATAAAAAAAGATTAAAAATATAATGTAAAATATAATCACTTTTAAACCATTTCAAAATCATTTAAAAAAACTTACCTGATTGTTTGAGATCAAACATAACCCTAAAAAAACTTCTGTCAAACCCTAACTATTCTAGGATAGAGGTTTTGATTGATAATGAGAGAAGTTTTTTTTCCAAGTATTCTAGTTTGAGTCACTAAGTTAAGTCCAGAAGGACTCTTTTGTGTCTATTTTTAGTCTAATTTGTACTCTGTGTGCCTTGGTTTTGCCTTAAAAATCCTAGAATTAAAAGTCAAACTTTGATCAACCAAATTTTTAGAGGTCAAATCGACATCCCAAGGTCAAATTTTGATCTAAAACTATCTTTTAAAATTTTAGTGTGTGGGTACTATACGTACCCATATCATCATTATTATCCTTAAAATAAGGCACATTGCTCTATATTGATCATCAAGTATGGAATATTTTATGTGTCACTAGTAGAGACAAAAGTGCATATTCTTTTACTTTTTAAACTTTAAAATATGTTAATTAATTACATCATGTACCATTATATTTTTTCCTATACATAGATAGTCATAGGAAGCATTTAGGATTAATCAATCATGAGAAAGCCAAGAGAAGTAGAAGGGAAACTCTTGATAATTCTTAAGAGGAGTAAGGTTTTCTTACCATGAGTGAAAATAGCAAAATCAAACAAAAAATCTACTCTCTTGAATTCTCTCTTATTTCTCTATCCAAAAATCATCCCCATATTCTTAAGGCTATGTTGGGGAGGGAGAAAGGGAGAAAATAAAATAGAGAGGAAAATGTGAAGGAAAATAGTGTTATGTTCCTTTGTTTATTTCTCCTCTTATGTTTGGATTGAGGGAAAGTATAAAGAGAGAGGAAAGAAAAAAAAATGGCTTTTAAATTATTATTTTAATCATTTTACTTTAAAATTTGAATTACATTTAGTTATTATTCTTTTTGCTTTCACTTTTCATCCACTTTCTCTCCATTTTGAGAGACAATTTTTAGTGGAAAATAAGTACATATTTTCTTTCCTCTTCATTTTCCCTCCTTTCTCTAAACGTGAAAAGTGATTTTCATCTCTTATTTTCCTTCCGTCCTTATTTTCCTCCATTCCAAACATAGCCTATAAATTATCCCTAATTTCAACATAAAAAATACCACCTGAAAACTTAATCAAACAACCACCTAGGCCAAATCACCTTTACTTTATTGATTCAATCTTAAACTCTCACTACAAGAAACTGCTGATTTAGTGACAGAATTTAGCAACATAGTATAACAATCACAAAATAACAATAGATTAGCAACAAAATTATACACTTAGTGGCCAAATATTTTTTTAAAAATAAATAGATTTAATTTAGCAATGGAAATGCAATTCTATCACTAAAATAGTGACAAAAATACAAATTTTATTGCTAAATTAGCGATGGAAGCAATAGAATTATTATTTTGTCACCATTTCAATGATAAAAATATAAATTTCATTGCTAAATTAGCGATGAAATTACAATTTCATCATTATTATAGTATTAGAATTTAGTCTGTCACTAAAATAGCAATGGAATTGCAATTCTATTGCTTAACAAAATTATAATTTTGCTGCTAAAATAGCAATAAAATTATAATTTAATTGCAAAATGGGTTTGGGGCTTGAAACTATCAATTTTCCATCAAAGTAGTACATTTCAATTAAGTTTGGTATGAACAGCCAGCTATACATGCTGAATTCATCATTTAATTCTAGCATTATTCATTAGTTTGGCTAACTACTTTCCTCTTCAATTCTGGCTAGATAGGCCTAAATTTCTCCCTTCCCCTTTTCTTGCTCTAAATTGACTCTAAGGATGAATTTTGATGCTCTTATACCCACATAAGTGATCATAATGATGAATCTTGAGGCTTTTATACACACATGAGTGATTAGACATCATTCAAAAATGCTTAAAAAGGTCTTATAATGACTAGATCTTATTTATTTTGGTTTTGACTTTCATTTTT
This sequence comes from Mallotus nudiflorus, assembly GCA_947683625.1. Classification (NCBI taxonomy): domain Eukaryota; kingdom Viridiplantae; phylum Streptophyta; class Magnoliopsida; order Malpighiales; family Euphorbiaceae; genus Mallotus; species Mallotus nudiflorus. Next base: position 6,921,850 of record CANTUR010000201.1, on the reverse strand, counting down.
AATGTTTTACTTTTAACTTTTCACTCTTGTCACGACCTAAAATAGGGGCCATGACCGGCGCTAGGGAACAAGAATTCTTTCGAATCCGGAACCCGTAGCAAGCCTAAAAAATAAAATAAAGTAAAAACATGCAATAATAATAACATAAATAAAATAAACTCGCAGCGGAAATAAATCTCATGAATAAAATAAAATAATAATCCACCAATAGATTTAAATAAACAAACTCATCTCATAAATAAATAATCTTTTAATACAAATCTTAGTTCAAATCTTTAAAATACATATCTCACAACTGACTACAACTACTGCAGTGTTTAGATTATAAAATAAAGTCAAGTGAGCAGTTTACATAGTAAAGTCAAGGCAGAAGAAATCCGACGTATGGGTCTGCTGCTGAGGTCTGAAGACGAAGACTCTCCTTAAAAATAGTCAATGGAGGGGAGTCAGACCTTACTGAGTGAATTGTTATAATATATATACATGCATAGCTAAATGAAAAATGCACACATTCAATAGTATATATAATAAATATATATATATAGGAAAAATCACACAGATGCAGCAAAACCATTTTATATAAATACTGAAAATAATATCTGATTATAAAGGATCAAATAGAACCCTAGAAAAATCACACCTCAAATAGTGTTAGACAACACTCTAGCCATACAGGCTCACTTATTCCAAATAAATTCACTTGATCCATTTGGACAGTAGACTGGCCCCGAGACACTAAGTCAACCGAGCTCCAGCAATCTGACTGTTAGTGTGATTAGCCCCGAGACACTAGGTCAACCGAGCTCCAGCAATCACACTCAAATCACATCTCACATCATATAAATCAATCCAAATCAATATCCACAAATAGGTTAGTAATATAACCTAAATTTTATCGTCGTACCGATACATACTCGGTCCTAGTGTTGCCCACTAGGTAGCACGTTCTATTGATATCCTTCATTTAAAAATAAATCCATACATTCATGAAATAAATGATGCATGACTTAAATTAAAATAACAATATAAACCATATATATACTAGAAATATACCAAAAATAAATCAAGTATGTTTCGAGTATATATACGTCAAGTAAATTCAATTTAATTATAAAATAAACTATAAATATACTTAAAAAAATTTTAGGTATAATTCAATAATAAAACATGCATTTAATTTAAAATATACCAAAAATATACTAAAATATACCTAAGCAATTATTAAATCATTTATGCATATTTCATACAAATAAAATATACATTTCTAAAACATGCAACCCTAGAACACGTATGTATACGTCAAGTAAATTCAATTTAATTATAAAATAAACTATAAATATACTTAAAAAAATTTTAGGTATAATTCAATAATAAAACATGCATTTAATTTAAAATATACCAAAAATATACTAAAATATACCTAAGCAATTATTAAATCATTTATGCATATTTCATACAAATAAAATATACATTTCTAAAACATGCAACCCTAGAACACGTATATATGAAATAACAACTCATAGTTATTGTGCTCCTCGAGACGGGTCCAACGAGCTTGGTCCACTAGGCCTCGGTCTCGGTGCAACTAAAAAAATAAATGACAATACGAAAATAAAATAAATCTACCGAAATTACTAAAGACTTGATCTAAGAATACTAGACATAGAATCAGAATAGGAATTTGACCGGACATCAGGTTTTACAAAAATTCTACCGAAAATTCGGTAGAACCTCCCTTGTAAAATGGATATCTCTCAACTCAAAGAGTAGAGCCGGTCCTGCAAAGAAACACACTTCAAAATATACAGCCATAAAATCTCTCGGTCAGATTTTCAAACTATAATTCTACTGACCGAGGTTTACAATTCATGAAATAACACAGAACACATGAAAATGCCAGAAATACCAAAAATACCCTTTAATACTCAAAATATAGTAAATTAGAAATTCAAACGCTAAAAATAATTATTTTACCGATAAGTACATAAAAACCCTAATTTTAATAAAATATTATTAAAAAAATCGATAATTCTCAATAAATTCATAAATATTGACCAAAATACATTTTATAAATCCAAATTACATAATTAACCCTAAAAAATATTAAAAATCGATAAAAACTCATTTATTTAGAAAAATAGTATATTATATATAATTTGAAAATTAGTTAAAAATACTAAATAATTTATAGAAATCATTTTTATACCTCAAATAACTATTAAAACCAATTTAACTATATCTTTAGCCAATTTAGTGTCAAATTATCAAAATACCCCTACTATATATAAATTCACTATAATTATACAAAAATTCACTAAAAATAATGTAATTACTAAAAAATTAATTTCTCAACATCTAATTCAATAATATCAATAAACATACTAATTAACCAATTAATTTCAATAAAACACATAATTAACCTAATTTTCTAAAAATCACATAAAATAAATAAACTCATAATAATTATATAAAAATCACAAAAATTACAAATAAATTTCTAAAATTCATTTTAACACCTATAAACACCATAAATCACAATTTCATAATTTAATTAATTAATTTACAAAAATTAGAAAATATTAATAAAATAATAAAAAATTCACAAAAATCAAAATAATTCCCAAAAATTCCACAAAAATTACCACATATAGATTGAGCTACTAGGATCAATCTTTGTGAAGGAAGTTTGCATGAATCATTGAAATTGAAGCTCAAAAAATTTAAGAACTGAAGTTGGCCGAAAATGAAAATTCAAAACCTAGGGAAATCTAGACCAAATTAAGTGAAACAAAGCTTGGAAATGGAATCACCGGAGCTCAAGGAAGAGATAGAGACCAGTGGCACTAAAAATGGTGGCTAGAATGGTGGTGATCAGAGCTAGCATCCACTTTCGGCTTCTTGAAGAAAATCCGGCCAAACAACGCCAGAAATGGAAGCTTGGAGCAGCGGAGCAAGTTGGAAGGGAAGGTGGCACATCGGGAAGCACATCGACGGGAAGAAAATGGCGTGACAGTGGTCGGAGTGCGTGAAGGAACGATCGGGAAGAAGAAGAAGAAGATAATGGCACTTTCATAAATTTTGCAAACTTTATTTTAGGTATATATATTATATGTATATATGTATCTATATATCTATCTTTTACATTATTTTAATATATATTATTATATGCACAATAAATATGCACCACACACATATTTAATAATATATATACACATATACATATACATATATATACACATTTAATTAATATTAAAACTATAAATTTAATTTAATTTAACTAAAATAAACCCTAATTTAATTTAAATGCATGTATACGTATATGTTTTATTCGACACTTAAAAATCATGCATGGACTCATAAAAATTCACAAAACCATTTAAAATAATTAATATTTATTTATTTACGTCTTAATTTCCTCGAAAATAAAATCCCCAGGAAAATTTTACGTAAAGGACTTAAACTGCATATCCTGATGCAGTTTAAAATTATTTAAAAATCCGGGATATTACAACTCTTATTTTTAAACTTTCTTTGATTTTATTTTCATTAATGTTATATTTACAACTTTTAATAACTTTTGGTTGATGATCAAGTTCAAGGTATATGATTTATGTTTATGATTATATATATTTGATACTATTTTTTAATTGTTATGTGTTCTTAAAGTTGTGATAACTAACTCTTGTTTATGTTATGTCATTATTGTGATTGTTACTACTCTTTGCTTGCTTTGTGAGTGTTGATGCAAGCCTTTGTCTATTGTGATTATTTTCTTATTATTGTTACTAAACTATGTTTCTTGTGTTATTGGTTATTGATGGTCATGGTTACTAAGCCCTTTTACTTTTCTTTATTATACTTTCATATCATGCATCTCATGTGATTTTTTATATATCACTTTCATGCATGTGCTTTACTTTTAGATTCTTAGATGAATTGTGAACGTACCCCAAATTACATCATTATCATTCTTGCATGTATTACATTCATTTTGTCACGACCCGAACCCAGGGGCACGTGACCGGCACTAGGGAAAGGGAAAGCATAAAGCTACTGAAACCCGTAGTAAGCCTTAAAAGAAAAATCGCGAAATATTTAACTTTGAAACTTTACAATAAATAATAAAATGACAATGCACAATATAATTTAATATCATAATATCAGTGTATAGAATAAAATAAATAAACATTGGTTATACAAATAGTATCTCAGTACATAAAATTATAAGTACACGAATTTCCAAATAAAGTATGCAGTTATACAATTTTCTCTACTGTGGTACACGAAAGTAAATACAATACAACTAAATAGACCTACGTAGAATAGTCAGTGACGAAGCTACATGGCGAAGAGAAGTAGGCCTAACAGTAAACTCCCAAACTCCTAAAAAAAAATTAAGGGGAGTCAGACCTCACTGAGTAAGTTAATAAAGAAATGAATGCGATTTGAAAACCTCATTAAAATAAATTTTATGGAAATATAATATAATATAATTTTATTTCAACCATTTGGTATGCATATAATAAATCCATTTTTTTTAAAAGAGAAGAATTAAATATTTAAATATCTTTTAAAATCATTTCAGTATAAAAATTTGGTGGAACTCGATTTATAAATTTTTAACAGTCATATGACTCACTTATGTCCAAGACTGTCGGATCCCGAAAGCAAGGCATCACCAGGTTACACAGCCGCAGTCATATCTCTTAATCCAATATCACTGGTGGTGTTCGAGAGCAAAGTATCACCAGACCATCGGCTCTAGTGATTTAATAAATATAAACTAAAATTTATACTGGCGGTGTTCGAGAGCAAAGTATCACCAGACCTACGGCCCCAGTAACATAATTAAATAATCACATATTTTACCGATGTGCACACGGTCTTGATGAAACCCATTAGGTAGCCCATTCTACCGTGGTTTATTTAAAAAATAAAAGAAAATAAGTAAAACAATGAAATTACAATAAATAAATAGATAAATAAATAAAATACAATAAAACAACTCTAAATTAAATCATGCAAGATCATATGAATAATGCTGACTAGAATCTCATAAAATTAAATTCATAAGAATTTAATATGATTTAAATTAAAAATCCAACAATCAAATCAAATATTAACTTATAGGATAAAGGTACTCCTCTGCCACGTCGTGTCCGACCTCGACTGGTAGACGTGGTTGAAGGGGTAGCTAAAAGACAGAAAAGGAAATGACAATCAGAAAAATAGAAGCCTAACTTCTAGAGTATCTAAGTTCGAACTCAGAATAAAAATTTTAGGATTGACCCGATGTCACGTTTTACAAGAAATCTACCAAAAATTCGATAGAGTTTTCTCTGAAAAATGGACATCCCTCTACCGAAGTAGAGTCAATCCTGCAAATAAACACACTTCAAAATTCACAGTGGCACAACACCTCGGGTTGGGACCCCCAAACTACACAATTTCTCAACCGAAGTTCACCAAAAAATAATAATAAATCATATTATAATTTATTTAATTTTTAAAACACTAAATAAAATTATTTTCCACCATAATTTAATAAAATTTCAAATAATAATATAATATTAATAACAATCCACAAGAAAATAAATAATTTAATTTTTGAATAAATTTTCAAAAATAGTTAGTATTAATTAACTAAAAATAATAAATAATTTATAAAAATTATTTTAATACCACATTTTGTCTCAAAAATAATTAAAACATAGTATTTAATTATAATATCAACAAAAACACACCATTTACCTATTATATCAAAATTTACATAATATAATAATTTTCTAAAACAAAAATTAGGTAAATGATCAAAAGTTATTTTATAACGACTAAAATTACTAACATAATATACTAACACTAATTAACTCCAATAATCAACCAAAAATAGTTAATTAATCACATTAACAAAATATACATAAAACTTAAAATACCTAAATAAATATACAAAAATGCCATAAAAATCAATTGATTTAATCTAAATTAATTTTTATAGACTCTTAACCAAAATTAACTTCAATAACTTAGATCAATTAATATCCACACATTAATCAACCAAAAATTATCCTAATTAATTAAAATAATTTCTGCAAAAATTAAATAATTAACTCATAATTAACAAAAATCCCAAAACAACCTAAAAACTAACCAAATCAACTAACAAACAACTAAATCTAACTAAAACTAACCTAAAGCTAACTAACTAGTAACTCACTAACTTACTTCAAACTCAACTCAGGACAGGGGAGAGCTGCAACTGCAAACTTGAGCTGCTGAATTTCCAGTTGACAGCAGGTTGGGGCAGTGGTTATGCTGGTTGTCACAGCAGAAGGGAAAGAGGTGCCTGATGTGGTCGTTTCTTCTGCTACTCTTGCTGTCGTTCTACACTACTGAGCCTGCTGTTGCTGCACGTTGTTGGACCTGCTGTTGTTGTTGCCTCTGTTTGTGTTGTTGCCTCACGCAGCTGCTGCTTCACTTGGTTGCTACTGCTACTACCTTCTTCATGATGCGCTGCAGAGATGACACTAAAGGAAGAAGAAACAGATGGAGAAGGAGCGGGTGGCTGCTAGTTTGGGCGCATGGAGATAGGGGAAAAGGAAGATGGTGTGAAGAAGAGAAAAAGAAAGAAGGGAGGGAACGAGGAAGATGGGGTTGACCGAAATTTGGTCTGAAAATTTCTAAGCCACACACACACACACACACACACACACACATATATATATATATATATTGTAGATAATTTAAGTATATAATAATGTTATTAATATACCTCTAGATAAAAAAAATACTACAATTATAATAGTCAATAATAGTAGTGCTACAAATAAATATTTGGACAATTTAAAATAGTAAGATATGTGCGTAAGAATAAAATAATGTGAAAGCAATAATATTAATAGTTTCCAATGGAATTTTAAATTTAGTTCTTAAATATAATAATGTAATATATGAATTATAACAATATAAAATAAAGATAATTTGTATCCTTGAAAACCTCAATATTTATATAAATGATTTAAAATATTCGGGTTATTACACATTTTTATGCACTTTGAATTGCATCACGCCTTATATATATTTGCATGTACTTCAGACTTATTTTATTGTGTGAATCATGCATTTGCATTGGCATCTCATTTTGCATTCCATATATCTCCTATTATCAATAATCAAAGCTCTAAATTTCTCAAACTAATGCTACTAACTATACTAAGTTTACTAACATTTAACTTTTATTATTGCTCTTTATATTTCATGCACTTTATTTTTTTTATCATCTCTATCTCATCTCTTTAACTTATTATATATTATTACTAATCTCATGCTTAGTAACTAACACTTTTGCATTTAAAGGGATCAATTACGTGCACCAAATTATGAGTGAAATCATGGTGTGAACATGAATCTGGTTAAGGTCAATTTCAAAATTTTTTCCTATCATGAAACCCTTGTATACAAGGCAAGAGTTCCAAATAGCCCAAAAATCATTTCACATGTAATTTACATAACTAAATACATGCATGTTTAAATGGACAACAAACAACCAAACATATAGCATGTTAAAAGGCCTAAATCTAAGAGTTTAGTAACTCTTACAAACTTCAAATATCGGTAATACACTCAATGAGCTTTAGGATATGGTTCATAATCTACAAGCTCCTAGCTTCTTAAGTGTGAAGCCTTTAACTTGAAACACATGAGAAGCATCGAAATAACTTCAAGCCTTTGGTGAAGTTCTACTTACAAGCTCCTCATTTGGTGATCTCAAAACTTGTTAGAGCCCATTTTTTTTGGCTTGAATGATGTAAGACTTATTACAACAAATGGATGGTGAATGTAGCATCCTAGTTGCATATCCCAAACTCTATGGATGATTACTATAGGCTAATTTATAAAAAAATGGCTCTTATATTTCACACACACACTCACTACACAAAGAAGAAGACTCAATTCTTAAAAGCTCTCCCTTATTTTCTCTCTGTGTTCGAATGTCTTTAATGTGAAGTGGTATAAAGAACATCCACTAACTTAGCATATATATAAAAGACTAATTTGCATGTGTAGAGATTTTCCACTAACTCAAGGTTGAGTGTAGTATAAGCCATCTTACACATGTAGAGATTATTCATTTACTTTTCACTTTGAGTGAAAAATAAGCAACCTTATACATGTAAAGATTCTCCACTACCTAAAGGTGCATGCTTATGACATCTTGTCATGGTGTTATTTATGCAATCACATTGTATGGAAAGCATATGCTTAAATGGTGCCATATAAGCATGAGCATCACATGCTCTTGCTTGTGTATGCTTATGCTTATATGGCACATCCTTTTTTAAGTGCACCTTAACTAATTGAGCTCATTTAACTCTTAAATGGGCCCATCTCTACAATTCCCATTAATTATACATATGGGCTTTATCTAATACTTAAATAAGGCCTATCTTTATAACACACATAAATATTCAAGTTCATCCATCATCCATTAAGCTACATGATACGGAACCTCCAAGAATAAGCTTGAGAACCCCTTTATGTATTCGAACCCCCAAAGAATTAACTTGAAAACCCCAATAGTCAATTCAGCAACAACCCCTAAGAATGGTTAGAAATCAGATTACTTAGATGATCAAAGAATTAGAATAAAGAAAACTCGTTTCTAAATTCCAATTTCGAAACATTCCACAAGAAGATGATCAATCTACTTGAATGTTCCTTAAAGCATGTATTCTACACAAGAACACAAAGATAAAAGCAAAACAGCCTTTAGGTTTTAAAACTTCAATTCTGAATAATAAAATTCGTCCAAGGCATATATATATATAGCCTTTACAAGGTTTTCCTTAGTGAGTAAGGAAAACTAATAACCCTAATCACAAAAAAAGGAAATTAATCTAATCAGACCTTAAATAGGAATTTTGACATACTTCCTATTTTAAGAATAATTAAACTAACTAAAACTAATGGGCTTTTAAAATAACAAATTCGTCCAGCCCTTATTTAACATATTTAAACCTAAATAACAATGCTTAAATAACTCTCCCATGCATATTCGGCCAGCCCATAACAAATGAGGCCCATTATATACTTAATTAAACCCATTAATAACTTGGACTTGAATTAAGTTGTATTGAACTTGAGCTGCACTTGGCACAAAGCTTTGGTGTCCTTGTAAACTTTCATTAGCTAAGTTCATAAAGCCTTGTAGATGATGGATTAAGGCTTCTTGAAGCTTTTTAGATTGAGACCTTGTTATAGGTCTTTGAGGCATGCTGATTGGACTCAAAACCTCTTGAACTTGATCCTTGCCTTCTTGACCATGCTCATCTTCATCATGTTGAATTCTTTGAACTTGGTGTGTTGGCTGCTCCATAACATTTCCCCTCTCCTCAAAAGGATTCGTCCTCGAATCTAAAGCATCACCTATATCAAAAGGACTCAAATCAGCCACATTGAATGAAGCACTAACATTATACTCACCAGGTAAGTCTACTTTGTATGCATTGTCATTAATCCTTTCAAGTATTTGAAAAGGACCATCTCCTCTTGGGTTTAGCTTAGCCTTCCTTTGAAGTGAAAATCTTTCTTTACGAAAATGCACCCAAACCTAATCTCCAGACTGAAAAATCATTAGCTTCCTTCCCTTGTTCACACGTGAAGCTACTTTAGCATTTTGCTTCTCAATCCTCTCCTTAACTTGCTTATGTAACTTCTTCACCAAATCAGCCTTAGAATTAGCATCAACACTCACAAAATTGTTAGGTGGCAGTGGCAATAAATCAATAGGAGTAAGTGGATTAAATCCATAAACAATCTCAAATGGAGAGCAATTAGTTGTGCTAAGAACAGCCCTATTGTAAGCAAACTCCACAAATGGTAAACAATCCTCCCACATCGTAATGTTCTTTTCTATGATTGCCCTAAGCAAAGTAATCAAAGTCCTATTAACTACTTCAGTTTGCCCATCGGTTTGAGGGTGACAAGTAGTTGAAAACAATAGCTTAGTTCCTAACTTTCCCCATAACACACGCCAAAAATGACTCAAAAACTTAACATCCCTATCACTAACAATGCTCCTAGGTATGCCATGTAAACGTACAACTTCTTTGAAAAACAAATCAGCAATCAAATTAGCATCATCAGTTTTATGACATGGTATAAAATGAGCCATTTTACTAAATCTATCAACCACAACAAAGATACTATCATGACCTTTCCTAGTTCTAGGCAATCCAAGCACAAAATCCATAGACAAATCAGTCCAAGGTTCACTAGGAACGGGTAATGGTGTGTATAACCCATGCGGTTTCAACCTAGACTTAGCCTCTCTACATGTAATGCAATGCTCACAAACTTTATACACATCATGTTTCATACCGGGCTAAAAGAAATGTTCTAATAGCATATCATAGGTCTTATTTACCCTAAAATGCCCCATTAAGCCTCCTCCATGTGCCTCCTTAATTAATAATTCCCTTATAGAACACTTAGGAATGCACAATCTATTTCTCTTAAACAAGAAACCATCAAACAAGTAAAAATCATCCGAAACAACCCCATTGGCACAAGATGCATATATATCACCAAAATCATCATCATGTGGATACAACTCCTTTATAAACTCAAAACCTAATAATTTAGCAGTAAGAGAGTTAAGTAAGGTGTACCTTCTAGATAATGCATCAGCAACCACATTCTCTTTACCTTGCTTGTACTTAATCACATATGGAAATGTTTCTATGAACTCCACCCATTTGGCATGCCTACGGTTCAGCTTATCTTGACCCTTCAAATGCTTTAAACTTTCATGGTCAGTGTGTATCACAAACTCCCTAGGCCACAAATAATGTTGCCATGTTTGCAAAGCTCTCCACAATCATAAGACATTGAAGTTTGTATGGTCGTGGGTGAGGTATAGTAGACAGCCCCAATCTACTAATTAAGAATGAGCTCACTGCATTGGTGCAACTCCCTCCATCAACAATCATAAGACATGCCTTGCCTTGCACATGACACCTTGTATGGAATAAGTTGTCTCGTTGCTCTTCAATGCAATCTTCCTTTATTTGAGTACTAAGAGCACGCCTTGTAACCAGCATGTCACCTTTGATTGGCTCCTCTATACTCCCATCACTATAACTTTCCAATTCAGGCATCTCATCCTCATCACTTTCATTATTGCCCTCTTCTTCATCAGTCACAATTTCCCCATTCCTTATGGTCATAGTTCTCTTATTAGGGCAATCTTTGCTCACATGACCTACTCCTTGACACTTCCAACACTTAATGTCTCTATTTCTCCCTTTAGGCTCATCGATTTTGATTTTGTCCTTAGAGACCGAATCTGCCTTTCCTTTAGCAACCTCATGAGCAACCTTATTCCCACCCTTATAATCACTCTTTCCATCCTTTTTCCAATTAAAATTAGGACTAGAATAGGATTTGGAATTGTACCTTATCGCCCCTCTTCCTTGGAGTTGCCTTTCTATCTTGACGGCCATGTGCACCATCTCTTCTAAATCTTCATATTTGTGTAAATCTACTCGATCAGATATGTCTTTGTTTAGACCAGCCAAGAAGCGTGCCATAGTGATCTCCACATCTTCATCTATATCAGCCCTAGTCATGAGCATCTCCATCTCTTTATAGTAATCATCCACACTCTTACTACCTTATTTAAGAACTTGAAGTTTTTATACAAGTTCCCTATGATAGTGTTTTGGCACAAATCGCTTCCTCATTACAACCTTGAGCTCAGGCCAATTATCAATTGGGTACTCCAAATTCCTTCGCCTATTAATCACCAAATGGTCCCACCAAGCAATAGCATAATCAGAAAATTGAGTAACCGCCAATTTTACCTTCTTTTCCTTGCTAAATTGATGGCAATCAAATATAAGCTCCAATTGCTTCTCCCATTGTAAATAGGACTCCGGATCTGATTTACCTTGAAAGTGAGGTATCTTATGTTTGATGCTTCCCAAATTTCGATCTATATAATCTTCATTGCCTTGATTTCTTCCATTGTATGGAACCGGTTGTAACCTTCCTCTTCCTCTACCTCGGCCTTGTCTACCTCCACTTCTTGGTACTCCTACTTTTGCATAGGCCTCATCTTCATCCTCATTGTCAACATTGCCTTCTACTTCCTCATTATGATTTGGTGTTGTTGCCCTTTCAACCGCTCCTAGCCTTGTATCCATGCGGTTTAATCTCTCCATTATAGTCTCAAAATTTGTATTCATACATTCAAATTGCCTTTGTTGAGCCTCACGGAGCAAAGTTTCATCAACTTTACCCTCACCTTTATTTTCACCTTGGTTTGACATTGCTGTAAAAGAATGTTAGAAACAATAAAAAAATAATAATAATAATAATTTAAAATCCTCACAAGCACTCCCTCACATGTTTGCACTCAAATGATGCGGGTGGTCACTCGTGTTTAACTCAATTTGATGTTTCACTCGACTTCCTCTCACCACTCAAGCTAATTCTTTTATGTTCTTAGGTGAATCACACTTTTAGAACAAATCAATTAGATTGAAGTAATATTCAAGTAGAACTTTCAAAAGTGAAATTTTCAAAACAAGTTTGAGGCAATTCGGTTTAATGAAAAAAAAATAGTAATTCAGAAGCTATAAAATAGGAAAACTCAAAAAGATGCAAAAGACATGTGAAAGAAATACAAAGATCTTCTAGAATAGAAAAGAAAACAAATTTAGAAGTTATTTTAAGGAGAAAAGTCAAATCTGCCTCAATAAATAATATTCCTTAATGAGCAAGTATTGTAAAGATATGCAAAATCCTTAATAGACAAGTAATACAAGATATGACAAAATCTAGTTAGATATGTCAATTATAAACCAAATAGGATTAGGAAACCAAAATCAGACCTGATGAAGATATTAATTACTCAAACAATATTCCTTAATGAGCAAGGAATGGAAGGAAATGCAAATCAGACCTGATTAGGATATAAATCACTCAAGAATCTCAATTCTTCCTTTTCTAATAACTTTCTCTTTTTTTTTTCACGAATTTTTTTTTGCTTCTTTTTTTTTTCAAATTTCTTCTCTTTTTTTTTTTTGCACGAATTTTTTTCTTTTTTTAAATTTCAACTATGAACACAAATCTAAATTTCAGAATGCAAAAAAATTGATTGACCTAAAGGAAAAAAAAAGATCAAGACTAACAAATAAGAACAAAGAACAAAACACAAGAATGAAGAACAAAAATAAATAAGAATGATTTTAAAAGAATAAGAAAAACATAAGAAATCAGGATTAAGAATAAAAATTATAAAAGATAAAACCGGATCTAGAGCCAAAGCTCTGATACCAAATGATACGGAACCTCCAAGAATAAGCTTAAGAACCCCTTTATGTATTCGAACCCCCAAAGAATTAACTTGAAAACCCCAATAGTCAATTCAGCAACAACCCCTAAGAATGGTTAGAAATAAGATTACTTAGATGATCAAAGAATTAGAACAAAGAAAACTCGTTTCTAAATTCCAATTTCGAAACACTCCACAAGAAGATGATCAATCTACTTGAATGTTCCTTAAAGCATGTATTCTACACAAGAACACAAAGATAAAAGCAAAACAGCCTTTAGGTTTTAAAACTTCAATTCTGAATAATAAAATTCATCCAAGGCATATATATATATAGCCGTTACAAGGTTTTCCTTAGTGAGTAAGGAAAACTAATAACCCTAATCACAAAAATAGGAAATTAATCTAATCAGACCTTAAATAGGAATTTTGACATACTTCCTATTTTAAGAATAATTAAACTAACTAAAACTAATGGGCTTTTAAAATAACAAATTCGTCCAGCCCTTATTTAACATATTTAAACCTAAATAACAATGCTTAAATAACTCTCCCATGCATATTCGGCCAGCCCATAACAAATGAGGCCCATTATATACTTAATTAAACCCATTAATAACTTGGACTTGAATTAAGTTGTATTGAACTTGAGCTGCACTTGGCACAAAGCTTTGGTGTCCTTGTAAACTTTCACTAGCTAAGTTCACAAAGCCTTGTAGATGATGGATTAAGGCTTCTTGAAGCTTTTTAGATTGAGACCTTATTATAGGTCTTTGAGGCATGCTGATTGGACTCAAAACCTCTTAAACTTGATCCTTGCCTTCTTGACCATGCTCATCTTCATCATGTTGAATTCTTTGAACTTGGTGTGTTGGCTGCTCCATAACACTACATCTCTATGGCCCATATTAAAATTAGTATTGGTGGCAAATATCAATTTAGTTCTTAAGCTTAATATCACATATTAAATTAAGTCCAAATTAATATTAAATTATATAATTAATAGTCCCAACCTTCTTAGATTTCGAGATATGCTAGATCCCGCACAAGTGCAAATCTAATTTAATTAACTAATTAAACACTTCAATTAATAACTAAATTAATACTTAACATAATCAATGCAACTATTATGTGTGTGAATTGCTAGGTTCAAGTACAAATGACAATATTATAAAATACTCTTTTCAAACTGAATGTGAAAATCCTAATTAATCACATTTAGTTCTTATAAGTCATGAGTGACCCTTAGCATAGATGTCATGACTATCCAATTGGAAATGAATATTATCCATAGATTCACAAGAACCATAGAACATATTTACCCTGCACTTAATGTCCCTTCATTATGAGATCCCGATATCGGCTAGAGTTATGGTTAAGTCAAACTCTAATTGCCTCAAACATATGAACTCATCTTTAGTTCAATTCTTGATAAAACATAACTTTTACTAAAAACTCTTTTCAGCATCAAAATATTTTTTAGGTAAGTCAAGTTTGTTAGTGATATGCACTAGGTTAATCATGTATGACCATGTTTTGACTTTATCATTTTATTTAATAAAAAGGTATTTTTCATTATCATTTTGTGTTATAATAATTACTTAAATAGTCAATTCTTACTAAGGTTATCAAGTACATGACTTGATAGTAAAACCCTTAGATTAAATATGAGTTCTATTCAAATTATCCCTAGTCATAATAATGTATTATGGCTAGTATGGTGTTGATTGATGATGATGTTTTACTGATCATGAATATGAGATATTAAGTCAACTCATAAGTATTTATTTGAGAAATAAAGTGCCAGATTGACCCATTATGAGAATACTACATAGATAATTGTCATAAGTAGTTCTCATCACAGTAATATTAGCTTAGTCCTTTGACCTTGAAATCGGTATGTATTACTACATAACTATTTAATATTTTGACACAATCTTACATTATCTTTAATCGGATGATAAAATAGGTTGTTGTTGGGTAAAAAATGAGTTATGTGAGAAATGTGAGTGATTGAGAAGGAATTTTTCCCTCATTTAATATGAGTAAGATATCTATAGGCATCTTGATAAGATAGACTAAGGAAAATGCATGACCATGCTAAAGTAAATTGATAAAGAGTTATCATTCTCAGTCTACTTGGAATTAAGAAATTATATGATTAAATTCTATAAGGATGACATAATCTATGTCTTATATTCAATCAAAATATCATGTGACAAAGGGACTAGAATATTCACTGTATATTAGGTTTTGTCAAATTATTGACTCCACATGACTTGGGTAGTTATAATATCTTGCTAGAGGCCACTTATGACTTATAGGCCTAAATAAAGATTTAAGGCCCAATGCCAAAGTCATGTGAACCTACAGGGTCACACACTTTGGACAGGCCCAAAACGAATATGGGTTTAACAAGCCCAAATAAGATTTGTGAAAATAAATAAATAAAATATTTATTTAAGATAAATGTTATCTTAAATAAATAAAATATTATTTCTGATTTAATTTTAAATAAAATCATAATAAAAATAAGTGAGAAATTATCAAAAAAGTTGTTTGGTAAGTGAAACACTAATTTAAATGTCTATAAATATGTTATATTCTCTAAGGTTTTATACACTCTCATTATTCTGTCACTAAATTCATTTTCTCTCTTTTAGAAAATCAAACACAGAGTTTTTTTTAATTCTTGATTTGTGAGAAATCAAAAGAAGGTGCTAGCACACAAGTATTCGTTTTCAAATCAAGGGTTGTTCATGTGAACACTTGTGGAGGATGAATTCTTTTGGAGACGTCTCAAATTCGAATTGCTAAATTAAAAGCTCAAGATAGGGTGTCACCGGAGTGACCCTCTTTTCTTCCTTCTAGATTTCTTACCCTTTCTGTGTCTGTGTAAAGAAAATAAAAACCGTAGATTTAATCAATTAATCGAATTACTTGGATCCTGATTCGGGTTTGTTATTAAAATTTAATTTTTTCGCTGCGTATGAAATCTTTAAACCCAATAAAGTTTGACCTTACTAGGTATTTATTCATTAAGAACAATTTAGATAGCAATTTCAGGTGATGAATTCCATCTTGGTCGATCATTCATCTTAATATATAATCGACTAGAGCCACCACACATTATATACCCATAAGTGGCTAGCACATTGTAAGCACTCGATTTTCTGGATGACTTGAATTTAGACGTGACAAAGGATCCAATGATGAAAATTGACTATGAAATTAGGTTTATTGAATCTGATGTATTGGTTTTGAATTAAAATATAAATTATTTTTAGGATTTATTTTAAAATTTTATTTATTTATTATTATTATTATTTATTAATTTTCAAAAAAATAAAAAGAGAAAATTCATAAAAAAAGAAAAATTAAAAAAAAGGGAAAAAAAAAGGTTAAAAAAGAAAAAAAAAAAAAAGGGCCAAAGATTAGTCCAAATTGGCCAAATCAATTTCAAAACAAAGAAAGTGGCCCACATTTTTTGGTCATGGATGGCCAATAAACGGCCAAATTGGCCATAAATGACCATTTGTAATTATTTTCGGAAAACTATATTTCCGACACAATTTTTTTTATTTATTTTATTCTATTTTACTTTTGTTTGTTTGTTATTTAATTTTTGAATGGTTGTTATTTTATTGGATAATTGTTTTGATAATTATTCTTTTTTTAAGATAAATAATTCAAAAAAAAATTATTTTGTTTTTATTATGCACCCAACTTAGGGTTACAGAAAGTGTTTTTTTATAAATACGTACTTTTCTTTTTTCAGAGGGGGCTGCTAGGGTTTTATTCTTTTTTTTTTCTTTACTTTTCTGATTCTTAGTCGTGAGCCAAAAAATGCAGTATTTTCTCTCTTATTTTTTCACGTACTTTTCTTTAGTTTTTTTTGTCCAAAAATTATATCAAATAAACTAAAACCACAAACAAACACAACAAAAGCCAATGGCTTTCACCAACGGTGATTATTCTTTCGAGGGAAATTAATATTGCATCTCATTCTCAAATCTTATTCTCCTTATTCTTTTATTTTAATTTTGATTTCATATTTAATTTTGTTCATTATTATTATTTTTAATCATTCACTGACTATTTTTATTATTTTTTATTCTCTTAATGGATTGGGTGACATGAACAACGTGGAGAACAAAATCAATGGATAACCCATGAAGGTCCATAAAATGTCATGGATATGCCCATATATCATTTGAACATAGATTACGGTTTTAATTTAATTTAATTTATTTTTATTATTTCTATGTTGTTTTTTATTGGTTTATATTTTTATTATGGGCATGTATTTATTATTTTATTTATTTTTATAGTAGGTTGTAATAGCCTCAATACTGGGAAATAGTGAATATTCTTTAATTTTCTACACTATTAAAATTAATTAGTAAATTAGGTTAATTTGGTAAACCCTAATTAAAATTAGTGGAGGCAGTAGGTTAATTGAGGTTGCATGTTAATTAAAATTAGAGTTTTTGTAGAAGAAATAATTTAATTGCTTATTTGATTGTTTTTATAGTTTTTATGTTTTTAGGATTGTTTGTTTATTTTTGTATGTTTTGGGCCCCAAGTCCACGTTAGATTCTAACCCATTTAATTAATAGGTTTTTTGAAATTGGATTAAAGTTTAATTAATTTAGGCTGATTTGGTTAATTTAAACTTAGGCCCATTTTTAGTTTAATTAAAATTTAACTTAAACTTTAGCTCAGTCCATTAATTCCATTTCTTTTAAAACAAATAGACTTAGGCCCATTTTTTTTTATTTAAATTAAAATCATGTTAGAATTAGGTTCACTAATTAATTCATTTCTTTAAAATTTGTAGACCATAGGCCCATTTTTAGTTAAAATTAAAATAAATAGACTTAAGCTTATTTATTAATAGGTAGGTCCACCTTTAATCCATTTCACTTGTAAATAAAAATGTAGAATTAGTTAACTTTAAAATAAAATAAACATAGTTTAGACATAGGGACGATACGCTTCGTATGCATTTTTTACATGCAATTTTATGATTAGTTTGCTTTAGGGCTAGATGGATGTTTAATTAGGATTTAATAAAATTATGTGTACTTAGAGAATAAGATAGTAATTTATAGAGTAATTCTAAATGAACACAAGACTGAAAGAAGTTAGTATTCCGTTCCCAAAATTTCCTGATTGTGGTGCTAACTTTCTTTTAGAGAATTGAGTATCATCAATCGAATTTTCCTAATTATTACCCTGGGTGGCGACTCATCATCTCCACACTATGACTTTATGGCATAGTAGTGTGTGCTCTAAGGCCCTAAGCCTAAATAGTGTTACAGTTACTAAAATCTTAGACGCGCGCTAAACCCCGCTGTTTACATACATGTATGTAAGTGGTAACAAACTCTAATCAACCATATGTGAATGACTGTGTCACCTCAGGTCAAAGGACTCTATACACCATTATGTCCAAGATAATAATTATTGAAAAAAGTGAATTTCCATGCAATCACTTATCTTACGCTGCAGTTTTGATCCACCTATCATATAAGTATCCATATGTTTATTCAGATATCTTATATCATGTAGCATGAGGCTCACTGCCTCTTATTATCAATATCACATATCGATCAAGGAAAATAGACATAGGTGATAATTTATGAATTAATGCTACCTATATATTAATCCAATAACTATGAATATTTTCTAGTGTATGTACTAAATGAATTTGTCACTCATATTATCAACTCTTGATAATAAACTTATTTAACATAATGCTAAAGGGTAAATGCTCAAATAAATAAACACTTTATTTAAATGAATATTTTATTGGCAAAGGGATAAAGGTACAATGTCATTGCATATTATAAGAATGGAATTAAAGCACATTTATACTAATGGCCTTTATGTTTTAAATTTTATATTTATTACTATTTAAGCCTAAATATATTTTTTTATTGGAATTAAATAAGGCCCTTGAATTCCATAAATATATTTGGCCTAGTGTAACTAATTCATGAATCCTTTGATTTATTTAAGAAGTCAACCCGTTAAATAAGAGTTGATGATTAAGTTTGAAGAATATTTTGAAAGTAAAATACATTTTTGTGGCAACTAGGGATGGAAGACACGTGAAGTCTCTAGATCTTTCTTGAGGAGCTAAAGAGCCTGAGAAGTTAAGGAAAAGTGACCTGTAAGTATGAAGATTAATGAGGCATTAATTGAAGAAAAGCTTATGAAATTTATTTATAAAAGCAAGGAAGCACAAAGGAGGACAATACACATAACCAATTATCATCAACCAATCATTGTGAACACTTTTTTTTTTATCTATTTTAGTTCTTAAGCTTGTAGCTAATTTCATTAAAGCAAGATTTATCTTGTCAATATTCAATGAATTTCTCTTTCTCAATTATCATTTAAAATTACAAAGTCTTTGTTGAAATTCAAGCAAATTGAGGTAAAGGCACTTGAGAACCCTTTTCATTTGATAGAAGTTAGAAAATTTTATTGAGGATTATCTCATTTGGTACACTCAAATTCTAGCCAAACCTAGTTCACCAGAAATTGTACCAATAATTGTCTAATATTGATGTTTTTTTTCTCTCTATCATATCTCAATCTCTACTCTTATATTAACTCTAATATGATTCATGTTTTAATCTCAATATTTGCTTTATGTATATCTATATCTTAATATATTTTTGTGTTATTTTGGGTAATAGTGATCAAAATGATATTTATGTTGATGTTTTGTGATGATGATTCATGAATACTAATCTCTACTTTAAATATCATTTTTAATCTTAGTTTATGTTTATGTTCACATGTTATTATTTCATATTTTGCATTGTTTTGATCATTGTGACTATAGTAATAATATGATATTCTATTATTACATTTTTATTATTTTATGATAATGATTTATAGACTATCTTTCTTAACCTTAATCTCTACTCTAATATCTATTTCATCTTTACTCTTTGTTCAAATTATTATTCATAAATTGAACTTTTTAATCTTAATCTTTGATTAATAGCACGTTGATATTGTTTTTAACTATTTTGATAATATATGTGTGTAATATTATTTTATGACATTTTTATGGTTTTCTTTTATAATAAATCTTGTTTCTTGATCTCACCAAATTCTATATTACTTATTTTATAACATTCATTTATTTTCAAATCATATCTTAAGTTAAATCTTCTTCACATTAATTTTTGGATGGTGATGGTTGCTTGAACTATAAAGAAGTATAAAAATACCATTTATTAACCAGTCTTGTAGGGATGTGCATTCGATCGGTTCGATTGGTTTTTGGCTATTTTTGACCGAATTGAATTAACTGAACTGAACCAAACTAGAATTGAGCCAAATCTAATTAAACCAGAAAACTGAACTGAAATAATTAAAATTTTTAAAATGAAAATCAAACTGACCGAAATAATCAAATTTTTTAAAAACATTGATTACTTTAATTTTTTATTACGTTATTATAGTATTTAAAATTTTAAAAATAAAAATATTAAAATTTGATTAATTCTATTAACAAAATTTTTTAGTAGAAAACTAAATCGAACCAACATTTCAATTCAATAAATAAAAAATTTTACTATAACAAACTAAACCGAATAGAATTTGGTCAGTTCAGTTTTCAATTCGATTAATTTGAAAGGCTTGCACACCCCTATAGTCTTCGTAGTTTTATGATTTAGCCTTTATGGTTAGCTTGATATCACTTGCTTGGTCAAACCTACTCTTAAAGGTTAACTTGACCTAAATAATGCAAGTGTCCCAAAACTTTATTCAAATTTTGTCATGCATTTAGTAAAAAAAATTACCTTATTTGTTAATTTTTCCTTTTTGACAGTATATACAAGTCATTTCATCCCTTGTTGATATTCTAGTGAACCTGCTTAGGATAAAAATTAAATAAACTGCCTATGTGGAAGAGATAAGGTTCAAAAGTACTCAATGTGCTTTATTTGACTTCATTATGTTCATGCATCCATACATACATCCATTTATACATACATGCTAACACTTTATGGTTGCAACCATTATAGGTAATCCCCATAATGTCTCAAGATCATAGTTTAGTAGAGGTGAAGGAGGTAAACTGGTCAATTTTTATATGAAAAGATCATATAAACTAATTAGGATGGAAGAGGTTGACAAGTTACTTAATGAAAGGGTGACTAAGTACATTCAGACCAATATGGATAAGTTATTGCAAACTATTAAGGACCATAATTAGACTTCAAGACCATTATATAGTGTTGTTACACCTCCCCTACTTCAAGATGAGAATAACCCTAATGATGAGAAAGATGAAATTACTATTATAGATTGCCTACCTTTAATTATGGATTAGATTAAGGCTTATATAATTTCAAAGTCATAATTAAAAGCTAAGGCTTCTATTATGTCAGATAGTATTAGTGAAGAAAAGAGGATCATTATGGATGAATATTCTTAAGTTACTAAATAGCTTCAAAAGCTTTAGAATCAAGTCAAACAAGCTGCAATTAGGTTTGATATTGATGAACTTTATGCATTTAGGAATTTTAACTTGCCTTCAAAGTTCAAAATGCCTAAATTGGCCAAATTTTTTGGAGTTATTAATCCTAAGTTGCATATTCAATATTTTAAAGTTATAATGTCTACAATTTTGGGTTTGACTAATGATCATATTTGGAGTTTGTTTCCATTAGCTCTTTAAGGGTCTACTTTAACTTGGTATTTACATCTTAATAATGCTATCAAAGAGACTTAGACAAAAGTGGTGAATTAGTTTTTTAAGTAGTACTCTTTTAACACTTAAATTAAGTTATCCATATTGGATCTTCAAAGTTTGACTCAAAGGTCTAATGACTCTTTTGTTGATTATATAACTATATTTAGAGAGTATGTTGCATGTATGAGGAGCTGGTCTGATGAAATTAATTAAGTAGAATAGCATGGGAAAATGTATAAGATAGTATTTGTCAATAAATTGGGGTAATGAGCATGAGATCATTTGCCAATTTGCACTATATTGGGGTTTAACATGAAAGGATTACTTAATTTAAAAAGCCAATTAAAGAACAAAAGAAGGAAACTCAATCTACTTATGCACCTAAGGCTATAACACTATCTTCATCCTCAGTGGTTTTTAACATAAGACTTCCAATATAGTTTTTTAAATTCTAAATAATGCTTTAAGGTATTTAAGAAGTTATGCAAAAGTGGAGTGTTGAAGCTACTCATACCAAGGCCATTACCAAATGTTTTTCTTATTAGCCATAAGCTTAATGAATTTTGCAAGTATCATCAGTAAAAAGGACATAATAGTAATCTATGTTACAAACTCATAATAGTCTAAGCCTACTAGTGAAGTAAAGAAAATGATGATGATTATTGAAGAGCCAACTGATGAAGAGTACTTGATGAAGCAGTTTGACAGAGTCAACAGTAGTAAGAAAGTAAAAGAAAAGGAAAATTAGTAGAATTTTCAATAGTTAAGTCTTGAATTTGAATGCACAATCACATAGATAGCTCTAATTATTCATGTTTCTTTTAAAGATGTAGTTCCATAAGAATGGCAATTTCAAGAGTAAATGAATATTTAAGAAGAAATATAGGATTCTCTGGCTTAGCCATCTAGAAAGTAAGATTTTATGGTCAAAATACTAAGCCTTCATTAGTTGATAATCCAATTGATTTAATTATTCTAGCTAGATGGCTGAAGAGTTTAGAGATCCTAAAAAGCTTAGATTCTTTGTAAATTACATAGCTTATTGGAATTTTTTGGAACACTTGAAGAAGGTGAAGGTTCTAATAATTTGTCTTAGGATTTTGTAAACATATGGGAACCATCTAATAATGATGAAGCTAAAAACAATGTTGATTATATCACCAAAATTGGGAAGTCTTACCCTTATCTGCCTGTTTTGTAGAAAGATGGCCCATGTATTCAAGATGAGGATAAATAAAAAGTGGTAGAAGAGGATGATAAGGATACTATCTTGAAGTAATTGAAATATACAAAAGTAAATGTTATTTTATGGGATCTTCATATTACAATAAAGAAATTTAGGGAAGCTTTAGGAAATTTAATGGTTTGGACTGATTCCACCCCACAAGAATTAGCTATATTGGTGGGTTTCAAGGATGATACTAAGATATCCTTTTTTTAAGAAGGATCCAACAATTGATGGCCAAAAACATAATCAAACTTTGTATATTTGAGTTAAAGGTTTTTTTGTTCCTTATGGTATGGTTGATGATGGTTCTAATATATATTTTTGTCCTCTTAAGGTGTTGGTGAAGCTTGAAATTATAAAAAAAAAAGGACTTATTAAGTCAGATTTGGTTATAAAAGCTTATGATGATTCAAAGAGAGTTGTAGGAGATACTTTCAGGATTATAATAAAGACTAGGCAAGTTAATACTATGGTTTAATTTTTTGTGCTTAATATTCATATTACATATGACTTGCTTTTGGGACAACATTAGTTCCATCCACTTAGAGGTGTGCCCTCTTTTTTGCCTCAAAAAATTAGGTTCCTTTATGAAGGTGGAGTTGTCACTATTGAAATTATGACTAAATATAGATGCTTCATAATTTATTCTTATATAGGACTACCAGGGTACCAGATTGCTCTTATTTTTTAGGATTATATGGATCCAAGGATTGCTATGATTCTCAAAAATTCTAAAATTGTACTAGAAGTATCAGTAGGGCATTATAGAACTACCAGATTTCAAGAGTCAAATGCATAGTAATGGACTAGGCACTTACCTTTGGAAGTTGAGAAAGCTAATTTTTAGATTGAACATGGTGTTTTTGTCCATCCTTAGGGCAAGATGTCGTATCTGAAGGGTTTTAAGAAAGAAAAAGGATGAAAATCATTGATGATTTGGGAATTGATATTTGGAATGCTCAAAAGCTTATACAAGGCCAAACTAAGGTATCATCTGTTATTACTGCTATAAACACTATAATTAAGCTTGTACCTCTTACTTTTGTTAGCCTAGAAGACTTTATTTTGAATAATGTTGAGCTTATTATCTATTAAGAAATATATATTTGTGTTGCTAACTATATCATCTCTAATGATGTTTTTTCTAAGTTTAATGTAATAACCTTTTAAAAGAGTCCTAAAGGAAGGGTGAATAGGACGATAGAACAATAATAAGAAATTAAAAGATTTTGAGCAAGAATTAAAAGAATGTTAAAAAGGAAGAATGATGAACACAAGAATTTAAGGAGTTTATATTCTCAATAATACTAAGTCTCCACCTAACTTATCCCTAAGTTAGGATTTTAAATCACCATAATCCATTTTCCTAGATTGATTTTTATAACTTAAGTTTTAGGCTCAACTCAAACCTTGCAATTTGAGTTTCAAGGCTCACTCAAAAAACCAATTCACAAGTGTTTTCATGGCTCACACTTAAATAAAATTCCTAATTGTTTTAATCGATAATCATTTAAACCAATTCTTTTAGAATAGAATCTCACTTCCTATTTTCTAATCCTAGACAATAGAAGAATAAGAATTTCTATTCTAACACTCACTAACTCTCATAGGAGTTATACAAAAATAAAATGTTTTTAAAAGAGTTTAGAGAGCTTATTTAAATGCTTGAGAGTATATGAATGATAAACAAATTTCTTAACATTAAAATAATCTTCAGAGGTTATATTTATACTTGAGCAATTCAATTATAGATATTGGAAGCAATAATTTCATTCCCAACAAAATCAAAGCCCATTTGAAAGTAATTTGGACATTTGAGCTGCAATTTGCTAGGTCTCAGTAGGGATGAGCATTGAATAGCCATTACGAGCTATTGTATTTGAATTTTTGCATTGGTCCTAGTCATGACTGCCTTATCCCAAGCACGATCTTGGTTAGGATACAAGATTGGGATTAGTTCTGCTAAAAATTTGATTTTTGCTTAAAGTTGGTCCCGGCTATGACCCTATGCCCCAATCAGGATTGTTTGGTCTCGAGCAATGTCCCGATCGGGACATAGATCAAGATTGTCACTCTCCCAAAATGCAAGATGATTCAGAATTCAACTCTTCAGTCCTGGGCTTGGTCTTGGTTAAGACTAAGCTCAAGGTAGGTTCTAAAATTGCCAAAAATGTGCAATTTGGTCCCTGTCTTGAGTCCTATTGAGATAGTGCTTGTGGTGTCTTTCATGAATGGTTTTTCTTTGATATTTCATCATTTTTTTGATTTCCAAATGATTCCTAACTTACATACTTGAAGCAAACACAATAGTTTCTTAAAATTAAGTTTGTTATGATCAATATTAAGATTGATAACTTACTAAGGTTAACAATCTCTCCCTTTTTTTTTGATTTTGATAAACTTATTTTGATTTTAATAAAAATAATGCAAAGAGAACTGTGTGATAGATGAAAATTATGATAATAATGATGATATTTAATAAAATCAAATATATTTCTTTATTTCTCCCCCTATGAACATGGACATGATAAGAAATATAAATTGATAATTTATTCTCCATGACAAAAATATAAAATATATCATAAGAGAATTATGGGCTAACGTAACAAATGTGTTAAAAAAATAAAGGTGTGATTATTCAAAGAAATGTTAGGCAATATGAACTAAATAATTTCCAACATATATAGTGCTACTAAAATGCATCACAAAATAGTACATATAGCACTTATATTGAAGCTTATCAAACTTAACTATCACATGATCATATAGAGCTTAACTAGCTGATCATACATGATCATATAACACATAGCATGTTACAAACACAAATACTAAGCACAATTATCATATAGTTCCTTCTACCTTTTTGTTGAAGATAAAAGGACAAAAGACAGATATAAAGGGAAATAAACTTAAAGGAATAAAGAGATCACAAACCAAAATAATGAAAAAACAAAGATACACCAAATCTTTATAAAATTTATGGCATACATAAACAAAGTAAGTAAAGCAAAGCTAGCTACAATTACTATTTATGCATAAATAAAATTATGTAAAAATAATATTTAAATAATTTTCTCTCCCCCTATTTTAAGAAATAAAATAGAATAAGAAGAAAATAGAAATTTGATATTAAGGACACACAATCACATAGATGTATCTCATAAAAATTTTCTCATAAAGGAATTAACTAAATACACATGCAAACTCAAATATGTCTCCCCCTTTCTCAAAAATAAAAAAGAATCAATAATAAAGAAATTGACATTTTGAAGAAGGGAAAAATTCATTAATAGGAAAAATTCATATAGCACAAAGATAAGTTACTGAAAATAAACAAGAAATAAACAAAACATAAACACGTATAAAATGAGCCTAAAAACAAACTATCAGTTAGAGAAACATATATGAAAAATAAACTAAATAGATAATGAAAGTAAAACAAATAAAAAAATAAAAATAATATCTATTCTAGGGGAGAAGATGAAGGAGGAGGAGGAAAGGTGCAAATATAGCCTTGTTGCTCATAAATATGATAGACATCTGAAGATGAGAAATATTGTCATCAATTTGATTGAAATGCATACTGAAATTGGATTCAACTTCATCAAAGTGAGTATTGAAGTTGGATTCCATTAAGGACATGCGTTCAAAGATTTGGCCTATCCAAAAAGGTTCATCATCTTGAGTTTGAGCACCTTGAGTTGATGTACCTTCACTTCTTGTCCTTTTCCTTGGAGTAGCATCATGAGTTTTTTCTTCTTCCCTAATGTCTTGACCTTCTTGCTCTTCCAATTCTTGAAACATAGCCTCAATATTTTTACTTACTCTAAGGTCATGTTTCCAAACCCAAACTCCATTAATAGAGGTGAATTGTTTGGAGTTTTTTTTATGATGGATGTATTAAGAAGTATAGGCTTAGTAGAAGGTAAAGGATCAAGATTGATATTATAGAATTTAGCCAACTTTGTAACAATTCCACCAATACAAATTGCACCGGTGTTACTATCACGAATTAGCTAAATTCTCCATTATAAAAATCTTCCTAAACCAATCTTTTCATTATGACAAAGGAAATAGAGAATGAAAAGATCATCAAGAGAAAAAGTTTCATTGGAAAGAGCTCTACCATCAATAGAATAGGTAATGAAGCGATGAACATACCAAAGTGCTTTGGATTTGATGTGTGAGGCTTTAGTATGTCCAGTGGAGAATTGAGGAGCATTAAGAGCTTTAATTTCATCCTAAAAAGAAGAAGCAAGCTAATGAGGGTTAACTTGAATGTGTCTTGGGAAAAATGAAAAAGAGTATTAAACTCTTGATGAGTCATGAAGCAATCTCTTCCTCATAATTTTAATATTATTAAGAAGTAGAGATTAGCATCATAAAATTTAATAGAATAAAGAGTGTATAATGAAAGGAGGATAAGATGTAAAAGGTGAGAAAGAAAAATCATATATCCCACCTTTGAGAAGAAGATCCTTGACTGCATCATAACAACCAATTCCTTTGAGAGTAGGTTCATCCATGAATCTTGAGGGAATAAAGACTCTCTTTTGGAATTATGACATTCTATTTTTAAGATCTTGAGAAGAATATAAGAATGGAGAGTGTGTTCTTTTGGGTTTATCCTTCTTTGAAGGAGGATCTTGCTTAGTTTCTTAGGAGCCATGATGAGAGAAAAGAAAAATATATGAAGAATTTTATAAAGAAAGGAAAGAAGGTTTGAGTTGAAAATTAAATAGAAATAGGATGGTATTTATAGGTAAGAGATTAGAGTTAGAAATAGTTCAAAATTTGAATTTGGATTAAATAGGAACCTCAAAAATTGTTCCTGATTATGATTGAGGAGTTAAAAAGGTGAAAAGATCAGGAATCCTAATCCTGTTAGGATCAATGTCCCAGTCATGACATGCTCTAATCCCGATCAAGACATGATCTCCTGAGTAATATTCCTATTGGGATATCATTCGGGATCAATTCTGTGTAAAAACACAGAATTTACAGGATGATGTCCTAATTGGGACATGTCCTGATCCTCGGCGGGAATGAGTCCTTAACAGTAAGGAGCTTGCAAAATTTTTACAATTAAGTTCAAAAAATTCTATAATTAAGTCCTTGCGAATTTAATTGCATTTATTTTGAATTAATTGAAGATTTTATAAAGGATTAAATAAGTTATATGAAATGAGCTCATTTAAGGAAGGATATATTATGCTAAAAATTAAAATAATTAATTGAATGAATAAAAGTTTCATTAATTAATTATTAATTTGCAAAATGAGGAGAAGAAAAAAATGATTTTATGAAATATTTTGAAAATAATGAAGATCAAAATAACCAATGTAATTTAGATAAATACCACATGATTTCAAAAAAATAAATAAAAGTATTAAAACAAATGCCAAAAATATACGAGTGAATAAGTGTTATATACAAAAAATAAACATAAAGAAAACTTAAATGAAACCAATAATCAAAATAACATTTTAAATATAAAATCAAGATGGACTAGAACCATTAATCATGCCAAGTTCATATTTAATGAAATTCAATCTGTCTTCATTGAGAGGTTTGGTGAAGATATCAACAAGTTTATTATTTGTATCAACAAAACCAAGTGAGATATCACCAATTTGAACATAATCATGTAAAAAATGATATTGAATGTCTATATGTTTAGTTCTAGAATGTTGAATGGGATTTTTTGCTAAGGTTTATAGCCCTCGTATTGTCACATTTTATTGGAATGTGATCAATTTTTATATCACAGTCCAAAAATTGTTATCTTTGCCATAAGACTTGTGAACAACAACAACATGCTGCAATATATTCAGCTTCAGTAGTGGACAAGGCAACCAAAAATTTTTTCTTGTTAAACTAAGAAACTAAACATTGTCCTAAAAATTGACCAAGTTTTGGAAGTGCTCTTTCTATCTAGTAAGCTACCGGCAAAGTCTGCATCTTGAATAGCTTATTAAGTCAAAGGAGGAACTCTTAGGATACCAAAGTCCTAAATGCATTGTTCCATAAAGATATTTGAAAATCCTTTTAATAGCATTCAAATGAGACTCCTTAGGACTAGATTTAAACTTAACACACAAGCAAGTAGCAAACATAATATTAAGTCTATTAACATTTAAATAGAAGAATAAGAATTTCTATTCTAACGCTCACTAACTCTCATAAGAGTTATACAAAAATAAAATATTTTTGAAAAAGTGTAAAGAGCTTAGTTGAATGCTTGAGAGTATATGAATGATAAAAAAATTTCTTAACTTAAAAATAATCTTTAGATATTATGTTTATACTTAGAGCAATTCAATTATAGCTATTATAAGTAATAATTTCATTCCCAATAAAATCAAGATGAAATTAGTCCTAAGATGAAATTGGTAAAGCAAAATTTTAGGTGTCTTAGACCTAATTTGGATCAAAAGATAAAGGAAAAAGTGAATAAATAGATAGAAGCTGGATTTCTAGAAGAGGTAGATTATCTAGAATGGTTAGCAAACACTATTTTTATTCCAAAGAAATATAGAAAGCTCAAAATGATGTGGATTATAAGGATCTTAATAAGGTTACTCAAGAAGATGATTTTCTTTGCCTTATGTTGATGTTTTAATAGATTTAGTTGTTGGATGGAAAAAGTTATTATTCATGTGCATGTAATTGAGCTTTTTTCTATAAAATGTTAGTCTATTTCAACTTGTTTTATCCTATCTTATTGCACTAAATTTTATGCAATTTCTATAGCTACTTTATTATTATAAAACAACTTCATGGTTAGCCTTGATAAGTAGTCGATCTCCTTTAATAAATCCTTCAACTAAAAAAGCTCATAAAGTTCTTTAACCATGCCACAAAATGTAGCCTTTACACTAGATAAAACAACCACTTTTTGCTTTCTTCTTCTTTAGGAGATTAAGTTGCCTTCAAAAAAAGTGAAATACCCTGAGACCTTCTATCAGTAATATTTATAGCCCAATATGCATCCATTGGCCATCTATATTTGGGTGATCATGCTTCCTAAACATGACCCTTTTTTTTAGAGATGCTTTTAAATACCTTAGGATCTAGATTACAACTTCTATATGCACTTCACTTAGATTGTGCATGAATTGACTTATTAAGCTCATGACATATACAATATCTAACCGTGTATGAGGCAAGTGTATCAACTTTCCTATAATCCATTAGTACTTGTCTTTATTGATAGTATACAATTTGAATGTTCTCTACTTTATGATTTTAGATTACTAGTATATCGGTAGGTTTACAATCAAGCATGCTTGTCTCGCTTTGTAGATTAAGTATATAATTTATTTATGAGAGAAATATCCCTTGGCTTAATTAAGCTACCACAATTCCTAAATATATTTTAAGCCCTTAAGATTCTTTATTTCAAATTGGGTACTAGATATTTTTGCAGCTTTTCAATCTCCTTCTTATAATTTCTTTTAATAATCATATCATCGATACAAATTATAAGAATAGTTACTAATTCTTTATAATGCTTTAAGAATAGCTTATGATGTAAGTTTGCATTATTTAAAGCCATACTTCTTTATAACTGATTTAAATAGTCCAAACTATGCCCTTGATGCTTGTTTTAAACCATATATGCTCTTCGTAATTTACACATAACTCCAGTTTGTAAGGATAAAATCCTGATAAGACATCCATTTACACTTGTTCTTTAAGATTCTTATAAAAAAAACCATTTTTACATCAAACCGTCAAAATGGCCAATCCAAATTTGAAGTAATTAAGAGCAATACCCTAATGGTATTCAATTTTGCTACTAGTGAAAGTGTCTCTTGATAGTTGATGCTAAATGATTATGTGTATCCTTTTGTGACAGGTGTTGCCTTGTAACAATCTATAAAGCGAGAGGGTCAATTGTATACATTAATATCCTTATTAAGTGGAAGCATATGGTAAGCATGAATCCAAATTAGGAAAATTTGAAAAACTTTCCTAACATGCTATCCATGCATGAAGGCAAGAATTCCATCAAAGACCATAACAAAAAAAAACTCTTACACAACTAACATGCATGCATAGACAATATTTTTAAATAACTAAAAGTAACAAAATTATCAAGTCTCAACCAAGTAATATAATTGAGTTTCCTAACACTTACAAACTTCTAATATTGGTGGCACACTTGACAAGCTCATCTCTCATCCTTATATTATTTACTATGGTCCATCTTGCATCCCATGCTTATGGTATTTCCTTATGGACCATCTTATTGCTCGTACACATACAACTTAGAGGCAAATATTAGTTTGGTCCTTAAACATAATATCTTATAGTAAATCAAGTCCAAATTAATATTTAAATATATAAACACATAGTCCTACCTTTTTAATTAGTTTTCAAGATATGATAGATCCCTGCCCATGCACAAATATAATATAATTATTTCATTAACTTCTTTAATTAATAATTATTATACATGGTGTAAGTTTTATATGTGGGCTTAGTAGGTTCAAGTTCCAAGTGGCAATAGGAAATAATATTAACTCTTAATATTATAGAAATCTTTCTAAGATGAATGTGAAAATTTTAGTTAATCATATTTAGTTCCCATAAGTTGTCTAGAATAGATATCATAACTATCCAAATATAAAAGAATGCTTTCCATAGATCCACAAGAACCATAAACCAAAATTACTATAGACTAGATGTTCATTACAAAATCCCAATATTGGTTAGAGTCATGATTTAGTCAAACTCTAATTACCTCAATTATATGACCTCATCTTCAGTCCAATTGTTGATAAAATACGACTACCACTAGAAACTCTTTTCTAGCATCAAAACTTATTTTTGGTGAGTTCTTTGACCTGGCAAGGTACTTATTCATCAAGAATGACCTAAATAGCATAGGATCTTATCCTAGTTCACTCCATGTAATTAATTCCATCTTGGACAATCACTCATTCATACATATAATCGATTATAGCCACCACACGCCATATGCCCATAAATAGATAACACAAGTATGTAAGCTCTAACCAACTATATATGGATGAACGTGTTACCTAATGGGCAAAATCCGTAAGTGCACTGAATCATTCAAGTAGTAATAAAAGATATATTGTTCCTAGGGATAGTGTTTATTATAGAACTACTCTTAATATGTTGCTCGTCTAGACTACCGATAATTTCAATAAGAAAAACTAGTAAATTAAATCTAAAACAATATAAAATATTGTCACGAAATCTATATGATTAAAGATGTTAGGGTTTAAATCCCCTGGCTTAATTTTTATTCAAAAGATAATAAACTCTTGATTATTATGAATAAGATTTCATTTCTAAAGCATCTTTAATATTTTGATGTCTCTCTCAAGTACTCTCATAATTAATTAATTATGAAAATTAATTGACTACGTAGCTCTCACTAGCACAGTTAATTAATCATAACCAAATTATTCTAGCAATATTTTATGGAATATTAATATTAAAGTGTCTCTCGACTAAATCAATTTGAATTAATAGATTGTTATTACTTTTCTCGCTAGAATTCATCTCTCGATCTAACCCTAGTTTCTAATTCAATTTAAAGGGTGGCTAAGCCAATGAAAAGCATTAAGTCCAATAAGTCTTATGAAATGCATATTCTTTTATTCAGAATCCATTTGATTATGTTCATGTTGAGCTGGGTTCATTAAAACCCTAACTAACCTACTTAGTTAGTCATAGAAATTCGAGAAAAACAACAAGAGATGAAAAATGAGAACATATTCATAATTGAATAAATAAATAAAAAGTAAGAGAATAGAGGAAGAAAAACTCCTTTTATTCAGCTTGCTTAGTATTGTCTTGAATCATCAACTCTTGTTCTTTAATCCAATAGCTTGATTTGAAAATCCAATTAAAACTCAAATAAAAATAATACTTATGTAATAGAAATGAAAGAGTATTGTTCTATAAAGTAACAACCCTTCTAATTGTATATGTTTAAAAAAAATAAAACTTCTCTATTTATAGAGTTCATAAAAAACCCTAAAGATAATTGTCCAAAATAAGCACTCCAAACCGACATGGCTATGTCGAACAAGTGACGTGTTTATGTCACATGTTATTCTTTCGGAGTGTGGCTCTCTGACACAGTTGTGTCATTTCCTTAACACGGTTGTGTCAGAATAGTCATCAATATTCTATTTGAATTAGAAACGGCTGTGTCACTTCTCATCTTCCAAAATCTTCATTTTTTTGTCGTCTTCTTTGGCCAAATATGATCCTAGCTTTAAGCTCTCAATGCTTTCATCTCAAGTTAGATTCCAACATGAAGAACCTATAAAATTCAATACTAAAATAATGTAAAATGTATAAAAAGTAATAAAAAATGCATAAAATGATAAATTCACTATTATTCTAACTCCTAATGCATTTTATACCTAAAATATGCTTTTAAATAATAAAAACCTATAATTCTAATACTGAAATGTAATTTTTTAGCTCTTAAAATATATCATTTTTAGCACTTATCAAGTCCCCCACACTAGAGCTTTTATTTATCCTCGAGCAAACCTCATTCATATAATGAGTAAAACTCATTTGCTAGCTTCACTTGAACAATTATGATAATCTTCCATTAATACAAAACTTAATAATTTGAAAACTAAAACAATAAAAAAGGTCAAAGATATAAAGGTTATCGTGTGAAGAGCAAACTTTCTCATTGAATTCATGAAAATAAACTGTTGATTTTGGAGAAATACGAAAGCAAAAAAAGATCATTCTAGTTTCTAGTTAGTCACTTTCTCAACATGCAAGGTTCCTTTCTTATATATTTTTTAATTTAATTTCTTATAAAGGTTCCCTAATTATTGTGATTCCCCAGCTTTCTCATATTACTCAATGTGGATACCTTTAAAGGGTCCTTTGGATACTCATACTCATTTTAGAGCATTGGAGTAGATAGAGCTTATGCAAATATAATACGCTTCAAAGCAAGCTCTAAGCAATTTAATGAATGAGTGCGTATTATGATCATCTCACTTTTTATATTATATATATTTTTTGATTGAACTAAAACATGCAAGAATCTAATAACATTGACTAGACTTAATCTTACTTACAATCATCTTTCTCTAATATCAAGAATCTAAGTTCAATCACATAATAAGAAAGTAAGCATTAAGTTTACTAAAATTTAAAAATCCTTAACCATAATTTATTCCTCTAGCTTAGCAAATTAAAAATAAAGCATTAATAAGAGATTATTGCACTTTTTTAAGGAAGCAATCACATAATAAATCTCACTCATTACATGAATAAGTTGCAAATTCTTAAGTGTTATGCAAATGAATCCTAAAGAAAAAAAATCTATATGGTAGAAAAAAAATTAAAAATTAAAAAATGATATATAAAAAATAAAAAATATATTAAATATGCATGAACTGCATGGTCCCTTTATAAAACTAATTAAATGCAAATGTTTTAAACATAAAATAAACATAAACATAAACTAAAATAAAAAGAGAAATTAACTCCCCTCTAATGAGATACGGTTGATGGAGGTGAAGATGGAATAAAGACACCTATAGCCTTGATAGCTTTCCTTATCTTCGTTAATTGTTGAGTTTGAAATTTGACAGTTTTTTAAAATTCCAAGTGTGCTTCATATAAACTTGAATTGATGCTCAACTCCATTCTCTCCAAATGATCTTAGAATTTTTGCCAATTAAAGGTCTCTTCTTCTGATTTCTTCCTCTTAACCCATTCCTCATTACTACTTTCTTTTTCACTCTCTTCATCCTTCAAAGATGAAGAATTTTTTTTCCTCAGTGCATATTAGAGGAATAGGTAGCAATTCCTAAAGTTTAGCTCTTGCAATGTCATCCAATCCGTTATAAGTTTAGCTCTTGCAATGTCATCCAATCCGTTATAAGTTTAGCTTTAATAAGGGACTTAGCATTCAATGTTCTAATTTTGTATCTTCTAAAACCACACGTGTCTAAATCTTTACTTGTAAAGTACATTACCAATCCTGTGGCTATGTGCCCCATTGAGATAGCTGTCTTCCTTCATTGCACTACATGACTCAAATTTTGGAAAACAAAGTGTATGCTCGAAACTCAAGTGTCATAATATAAGCACCATAACATGAATAATTCACTCATAGTTATCCTAGAACTATCCTATCTTCCAAAAATATTATATGGCATGAATTTATGCATCATTTGTAATGAATGGTCTTGAAGAAATTCACTAGCATACCTTCTCCTACACCAAAAGTCTTATTATTTGTAATTACCTTCCAAAATCCTTTAGTATTAAAATCATTAAGAGGATTAACATATCCTCCCTCAAGAAATCCAAAAATTTCGGACATGATAGCATGATCAAATCTATATTCCTTACTAAAGAATCTATATGAATAAATTTGTTCCTTTTTGTCAATTATTTTGAATGTAGTCTAGAATTCAATTGTAAGTTCATAGAATGTATCATATTTTAAAGTAACAAATTTTTTCCATCGTATTTGATCACACCAAAGTTGAATATCTTCTTCAAGTCCAACATCATAAAGTACATCATAATAAAAAAAATCTGTGAAGTTTAAACTCACGCTTTCGAAGAGAGAAATTTTTCACCTTCTTCTTTTGAATGGATAGGAAAGAAAGCATCAAATCTTATTGTCAAATCATGAATTCTTACACTTATTTCCATATTCGTTTCACCATCTAATGATAAATTACTCCTCTTCTTGAAAGACATGTTAGCAAGTTAGCAAAAATTCTTAAAGGAAATAAATGAAATAAAGCACTTTAAAAATAATAATATGAATGCTTTCTCCTGCATGATTTAGAGATATATATACACCATTTAACCTTAGGGATTCCTAAAATCTCAAAGAAAAGAAATGAAAATAAAAATAAAAGCCCTAATTTGAAAAAGGAAAATTAAATTGTCAAATAAAATTCAAATTTACTTAACAT
This sequence comes from Mallotus nudiflorus, assembly GCA_947683625.1. Taxonomy (NCBI): domain Eukaryota; kingdom Viridiplantae; phylum Streptophyta; class Magnoliopsida; order Malpighiales; family Euphorbiaceae; genus Mallotus; species Mallotus nudiflorus. The sequence goes on along the minus strand of CANTUR010000201.1, from coordinate 6,885,602 downwards.
TAAAAGGGAAATAAAATTAAAAAGGAAAATTATTCCTGATTAAATTAATTAGGAAATATGTAGTCCTACTATAATCAGGAAAAGAAACAAAATATTCTTAGATTTTTGAAATTTTTTTCAGAAATTATTTTTATTGAAAATAAATCCCTCCCCCCAACTTAGAATTAACATTGTCCTCAATGTCATGAGGTTAGAGGGAAAATTGTCCAATCAAAATCAAGTTTTAAGTAATCAAGTTGGTGTGTGCAGTGTACAGGTGGACACGGCTATGTCACCTGAATGACATGGTTGTGTCTAAGCTCGATTCTGTAGGATTTTAAGGTGACATAGTTGTGTCAAATTTCAACACCGTCATGTCTAATATGTAGAATTCTACTGCGGAATGACAAAAGGAATTTTTCACTTATTCACATCTTATGTATTCAATCTAATAATGCACACAAATCAATATTAACATGTTTATATAATACCAACTTGATTCAACCAAAAATAATCTCTGCAAAATTAATAGGCCTAATGCATATTTAATCATATTCACATTTTCTCATCATTCAACACAAAATATAAATTGAATATGATTAAACATACAAACAGCTGAAATTAAAAAGGGATTAACAACATTTCTAGTCCTACAACTTATTTCATTTTTTTAATTAAGTCTTATAAGTAATTTTTTTTACAATCAAGTTCTATAAGTTTTTAAAAATTTTCATGTTAGTCTTATCCATTAATCAAATCAATTTTCTATTACTCAACCTTTAAACTTAAACTTTTCTTTTACATTTCAATCCTAAAACTTTTAACAAATACCATTTTTATTTTGACATAAATATTTTTTATTTATAATTATTTTATTGTTTAACTTGCATAATAACTATATAACTCATTGAAATGATACCAAAGAATTAAAGATAATATATATTTTTTAAAATTACTAGTTTAATTAACAATGTTAAACAAAATTGGTTAAATATTTTAATTATTTTTAAAATAAAATCAGTCAAACCAATTTTAATTTTTTTGATATTATTTTTAATGAGTTAATACAATTATTATGAAAATTAAATGATATAATAAATAAATTTATTTATTTGAAAATAAGAGATTTTGAAGTTTTAGGACTGAAATGTAAAAAATAAGTTTAATTTTAATGGTTGACTAACGGAAAATTGGTTTGACTAACGGAAAATTGGTTTGACTAACGGATAGGACTAACAAAAAGACTTTTTAAAACTTATAGAACTTAATTGTAAATAAAATTTCTTGTAAGACTTAATTGAAAAAATGATATAAGTTATGGGACTAAAAATGCTATTATCCCAATTAAAAATTAAAATTATCCTTATAACCCAAACATAAATAATAAAGATAAAACCAAAAATATTAAATGAAGCATTCCATAACTTAAACAACCAAAGTTCAAAATATCAAAATACTTGAAACTTAAAAAACAAAATAATAAAGAGTTCATGCAATCAAAGGGAAAGCAACATTTTCTTCTTCCATTCATCATTCAGGAGGATTAAAAAGGTTTTGTGGAAGGTCGAAGCCTTGACTATGTAAATATGCCATGAGATTACAATTAAGCACTTTAACCTCATTTGTCAAGCTCTCCATGTTAACGTCCAATGCGCCTACTTGCATTTCCAAGCTGTCAATTCTCTCTACCATCCCTTTTAATGTTAATTCTTCTCTTCCTCTCCTTCTTCTTCTTACACCTCGATTTACTTTTGGCCTTGAGCTTGACCATATGCTTTTTCCATAACTCTTCTCAATAGTCTCCAATTTTCATTCACATGCTTAATAAGGCCCATAGATTGCATCATTATAGTGACTATCATATCGGTTCCTTTCACCTTATCATACTCCTATCCGATTAAATTAAATCCATAGTATTCATCAATTGTTGTTACTATGCCTCTAATCTTGATTGTAGAGGAGTATTTGGTGGCAACATCTTTTATCTTAAGGGCAATCGCATGGCATATGTCTAGCTTGATATCATTCACCATACAATATAAAATTGTTAATTCTATTTTTATAATAATCACATCACCCTCATTTCTTCCAAAAATAGTGAGCCATTAATCTATGATTATAGCGGAGTGCATGTGAAAGGATTTTTTATTCCTTAGCCAACTTAGAATCATAAAACATTTCCTTTGGCCAATAATCTCCCTCCAAAATTCATCTTTATTGTATTCTATGTTTGATGGGTGACCACTAGGAAAACTTAAGACTTTGTTCAACGTAAATAAACCCAAACTGAAAGGTGTATTGCCCAACCTAAAGAATATGTTGTTGGTTTCTTCATTAAATTTAAAAGAACTCAAAAATTCAAAAGTTACTTTAGCATAAGTAGGATAGGTTTTTGTCATGAATTGCTCCCAACCCATTCTTCTTAGATACATGCAAACCTCTTTAGACAATCCTACCATCTTTAAAACTAATTTACTTATGTATCTATTAGGTTGAATCTTCCTATGTCTAACATCTTCATACATTTTTCTTTGAACTTCACTTGCAAATTGCATATTTGTTAAGTATGGTTCACCTCTCTTTCTTCTTCTTCTTGTGTTTGAGGATTACCTAAACTCCATGTCTTGTTCTTACTCTCTTAGCAGGAAGAGGACCAACTTTCTTGGCAGGCTAACTTTTTAGTCTTATCTTGATTGTGGATTTAAAAGAAGATTGATTTGATTTTGATTAGGTTTTGGAGAAAGGGGCCTGGGATTTCTAAGTATTTTGATGTCTTAAATGGTGTTATGATTAATTTATTTAGGAAATTGAAAATTTTTATAAAAGGAAACGATTACAACATGGTGAAATCACATGACATGGCTGTGTCACTTAAATGACATAGTTATATCTCTATTCATGGAAAAAAGTTTTAAAATTGATGACACAACTATGTTTGACAAACAACACAAATGTACCTAATGTGCAAATTCGAATATAATTACTTGCTTGTCTAACACGACTATGTCATAGAGGTTACATGCTTGTTTCTAATTTATAAAAATTAAAATGTTAGCTATAGGACACAATTATCACATAAGTGACACGATTGTGTCTGCTCTTTGATTTATTTTACTAAATCTTTTGGCAAAATTCTCACTCAATTGATCTTAATTAATCACTCCTTGCCCCTATAAATTATAGTTTCATTCATGCATAATAATCACATATTCATATTTATAAACACATAAAATCTCATAAATATTGATACCTTTAATGCACAATTACTACAATTTATAAAACTTACAGCCCTTTTTTTAACACTCTTGTTTTGCCTTTCCTTTCCTCTTAATTTGGTTGAATCAAAGCATCATGTTTCCCTAAAAAATAGCATGAACTAGTAAAAATTAAAGAAATTAAAATGTTTGAATAAAAGCAAAATAATAAAAATGAAAATGAAACTAAGTTATAGAGCTTAGTTGAGCTCCCAAGAAGTGCTTATTTATTAAGGTCATTAGCTTGACCATGGTTTGGATTATGCATTGGTATCCTTCAAGTGGGTAACTTGATGGAATGCATCAATTTTTCCCCTATGGTACTTCTTTAATCTTTGATCATTAACCTTAAACTTATGTCCTGAAGCATTTTTTTAATTCTATTGCCCCTGATGGAAAAGTTTGAATTACTTCAAAAGGTCCTAACCATCTTGTCTTTAATTTCCCTAGAAATAGTTTTAATCACACTAATAGCAAACAAAATATCCGACCTTGTGTAATATAATATACATCAAGCTCCATATAGTCGATGCATAAGGAAATTTAGCCATCTCCTCCATTTTCTCAAGTGTATTGGGTGACATGCCCTTGGATAGGCAAATTCCATGCATAAGTGGTAACAATCATCTCTTTGAATTAAGCATGTTAAACTTCTTTAACACCTTTCCTAAGTAAAGACTTTAAGATAATAGTATCATTCTCTTTTATCTATCTTTATAAACTCAAATTCTAAGAATATAGGTCGCTTCCTCTAAATCTTTTTTTTTTAGAAGGTTTTAGACAGTTATTCTTTCACAGAGGTAAGCATATTGACATTAATACTAATCAATAGAATGTCATCCATATAAAAGACAAGGAAAGTGAGTTGGGTCCCACCAACCTTCTTGTTAATACAAGGCTTATCCTTACTCTTAATGAAATCATAAGAATAAATAGCCTTATTAAAGTAATTATTATAACTCCTTGAAGCTTACTTTAGATAAAAAAAAAGGATCTATTAAGCTTCCACACATTTGAGCCATCTTTGAATTTATAACCTTTGTATCTCTTCATGAAAATATCTTCCTTGATATAACCATTAAGGAAGGCAATTTTGACATCCATTTGTTAAACCTTATAATAATAGTGTGAGGCTATAGCAAGAAGCATCCAAATGGATTTAAGCATGCCTAATAGTGAGAAGGTCTCCTTATAATCATCCCCTTACCTTTAGTGAAACCCTTTCTCTATAAGCCTAGATTTGCAGGTACCAACTTTCCCGTTTACACCAATCTTTTTCTTAAAGATCTATTTACACCCTATAGTTACTTAACTTTTAGAAGGATCAACAAGCATCCAAACTTAGTTTATGTACATGGAATCCATTTCGGCTTTTATTACCTTAACCATCTTAGAGAATCTTTATTTGATAACACTTCCTTAAATGTAGTAGGATCATCAACATGCTTACTTTCTCATGAATATTCAACTTTTGTATGTCATGGAGAAAATTTTTTCTCTCTTAAGGATGAGATACCTTACAAATCCTTTTAGAAGTTGGTAAGATGACATTTTTTATTGGAATAGGCTCTTGGGGTGTCAATTTGTTGGGATTCCTTAAATGAATCTTCATCTAACATTAACTTCATTCTAATACCATTTCCTTAAAAAACTATTTTTTAAGATATATGGCATCTATGCTTATAGCAATAACTTGTCCAACATAAAAATAAAAGCAATACCCTAAACGATCTTCAGGATATTATTGAGACGTGATTTGTTGTTGTCCTCCAAAGTGGTTTTATGATGAAATTTTTCTATCGACTATATAGAGTATGACCTTAAAAGGTCAATCACAACATGCTCTACAAGTCAAAAATTCAAAAAACCTTGAATCGGATCTCTAGTTTCTCAAACCGAAAGACTAAAAAATTAAACCACCTCTTAAAACACCTAAGTAAGGGTTCTATCTTGAAAACTGGACTTCAAATGTGAAACCAGAACCTTGAAATGTTGAACTGAGACCTTAAGAGGTTGAATTAAAGTCTTCGAAGTTTAGTTTGACCTTTTAGAGAATGAATCAAACCTAAATGCTCGAAAATTCTCTAAAACCTTGATAAGTCTATCGAACCGAACCTAGAGGCCCCAAAGGACTCCCAAAACTCAAAGAATTTAAAAAAATGACCTAAAAACACTGAGAAATGCCTTTAGAGAAAATAGATATATATGGGTTCGAAAAACCCATGTGTCCTATTTATCCACGAGTGTGGGTGGATAATACGTGCACATAGAAATAATCCACATGCATGGGTCACGAATTCTATACCAAATTTTTTGTAAATATTATTTTTCATAATTTTTTGGATCTTTTGGCAATTTTTTATAATTTTTAGACGATTTTTATGGACAATTTTAAAACTTTTCAGCCAAAAGACATTCAAAAATTACAAGAATTAAGCCCCAAACCCCTTCATACAAGGGTGATCAACTTGTGAAAACCCAATTTTTTAAACTCTTTAAACCACAAACCTCATTTTTTTAGGACTTTAGATCCAAAATCCAAACCTGAACACATCTAAGTCAAAGCACACTACAAAGGTATTATCAGAGGAGAACCCATTTAATTATTTTCATTAAAAAATATTTTTTTTTTATCATATTTTGCATTTATCATCTTCTTCTAAATTTTATTTTTATTTTCATTTTATTTTATTTTATTTTTATCCTTATTTTCATTCTCTTATTTTGTTATTTATTTTTATTAAAATTCATTTTTATCATTTCATTAAATGTGCATATTTATATTATTATGTCATTTGTGTTGAATTGTGATTTTTTGGGTGAATATTTGAAGTAGTGTTGTTGGTGGTGTGGAGATTATACAAACGAATCCAGGAGTGTTCGGTTTGTTTGTTGATGTGATTTATTTAAATCTTTGCATTTTTGTGACATTTGGCATACCCATTATCATTTTCATAATAAAGTTTTCGTTTTTATTTTTTTAGGTAAACTGTCCATTTTTATGCTAAGTTTGATATTTTGTTATAAATATTAGTGTAGGATATTATTTTATGATTTTTATGATAAAATTTCCATTTTTATTTGCTAGATAATCTTTTCATTATTTTAACTATATAAAGTTGCATTTTTATTTTCAAAATATTATGTTTTATCATTTCTATAACTAAAGTTTATATTTTTATATTGTTTTCCATAATTTCATAATGATGGTCGTATTTTTATTTGTCTATAATGTTTACTTTATAAAAATGGGTCTTTATTAATAAATTTGGAATTTTTATTATAAAAATTGTATTTTCACATTTTTTTTTTATGCCATTTTAATTAGAAGACATGAATTTTGTACCAATAAAAAAATATTTTTAATATAAAACTGGTAACTTTATTGATAAAACGTAATAAAAATATTATTCTCAATACCTTTATAGATAAAACATATTTAAAATGATATTTTATCTTAAAGGTGCTACCTCTATTGATACAATATAATAAAAATGAGGTTTTTAATATGAAGTTGATATTTTTATAATGAAATTTGAGACTTTATAGTCAAAATCAATGTTTTTCATTAAAATAGGTATAAAACATCCTCTTTTTGCATGTAAAAAATATCATTCCACAATAAAAATAAGATTTTTTTTTATATTTATTATGTAAATAATATATTTTGCCCTAATAAAAATGTCCCTTTTTATATTTATTTATTTAGTAGTCAATATCCAATGGAAATATATTTCTTTACTTTTACTTTTGCAAATTTTTTTATTTAACTACTTGCATTTGTATCATTACTTAGGTAAAAATACTAATAACCTTATGATTAATCACCTAATTTGGGTGATGTCTTAAAAATTACTTGAGGTATTCGCCCTAATCGATTACCCAAATTATGCATTTTCATTAGCATCTTTATTTGCTAATTTGCTTTGATATTTTTTTTTTTATTTTGGTTTATTTCATCTTATTTAATTTATTATCATGTGAATGTATAAATATATATAATTGGAATTATTGTATCATGAATGGATGGAATGTGTGCTTGCATGTGTATGTGCACTAACCTTTATTTTGTAGGAATTTTTAGAATAGGATTGTATTTCATTTTTTTTTCCTCGTTTGAATGTATTTATTAGAATAGGCAATTCTAAAGTGTTCTAATCCTTAATCCCTTTCCTGATTCTTTTTATTTTCTCATTTAGATTATTTATTAGAATAGGTAATTTTAAGGGTTATAATCCTTAATCCATTTCCTTGTTTCTTTTGTTTTCTTTATTATTGTTTTGCTTGATTACTTTGCATGTTTTGCATGCTTTTTGTGCTATGTGCTTGATTTGCTTACTTGCTATTAATTTGCTTTTATGTGTTTTATCTTATTTATGTTGTTTGCTTTAATTATTTATTTGCAATGTTGTTATGTCTCAATTATCCTTTATGCCAATTACCAATCAATGCCATAATTAATAATGTTAATATTATGCAAGTGACTAATAATTGAATGAATGCCTAATGAATCATTAAACTAAAAATTAGGGTGATGTAACAAACAATTTAGGTTATGTATATCACGAAATAGTCAAGTAGATACTATTCCCTAAATCAAAATCTCTAGCAAGGGAAATAGGTTTTCATTTATTTGCTTCCCATTTTTTGGCTGTGATCGGATGGTGACTCTAAAACTCATAGGATTGGCTTCCCAAGGTTTTCCCTTCCATTTCATTAAATCTCAAAATCCAAATGTCTCTAACGCCTGTCTCTTATGAGTCGTGATCATCACTCCCATACCACAGATATCCAACAAACTTTCCTCTACTCAACTTCATGTCTAACTTATTCGATTTCAGCTTTTTGGTAAAAGCTGATCATCCTTAAGTCTTTATATGTTTAAATCTTGGTCCCTTACCATGTTATATCTCATATAGGTATTAAAAATTAGACTTGGACAAAACATGATTAAGGATGTAAGAGGCCATTTGAAGTGCAAATCCCCAAAGTAAAATAGGAAGGACTGATGTAGATCATCATCGATCATACCATTTCTAATAAAGTATGATTTCGCTTCTCAAACACACCATTTCATTATGGTGTTCTAGACGGTGTGAGTTATAATGCAATGTCATGTTCTTTAAGGGACTCAATGAACTTAGTACTTAAGTATTCACTCCTTAATCTGATCATAAAATTTCAATACTTTAGTCGGTTGGTTTTTTACTTGGGCCTCGAACTCCTTAAAATTTTTAAAGAATTCATTCTTATTCTTCATAAGAAACAAACATCTATATCTTGATAGATCATTTATAAAGGTTACAAAATAATAGAAACCACCAAATGGGCTACATACATCACTATGTATTATTTCCAATATATTATTAGCCCTTTCCATTTGTTCAATAAATGGTGATCTAGTCATCTTACCTTGAAGACATACTTCATAAGTCAGATTGGATGCAGATTTAAGATTACTAAAAATTCACATATTTTATGATTTCATGATTCTAGCCTCCATAATATGACCTAATCTCAAGTGCCATAAATATTTGGAATTAAAAGCATTTTCAATTAGCATTGTACTTGGAACATACCCATTAGTTGACTGCTCAATGTTGTTGGACATATTATCAATATAATATAAACCATGTATTAAATAACTCATTCTTACCATTTCATTTCCAAAATAAATGTTACATACATCTCTACAAAAATGGAATTCATATCCCTTTATAAACAAATTAAAAATTGAGACAACATTTTTATAAGCCTTAGGTACATATAATACATCATTCAATAATAAAATATGATTATACAAATTATTTAAAGTGGATCCTATAGCCTTGGCTACAACACTTGCTCCATTTTCTAGCTTTAGGGTCACCTTATTAGGTTTCAACCTTCTCTCATTTGATAGATCCAATAAGGATGAACAATTGTGAGAACTTGCTTCAATTTTCTCAATATTTAATACACATGCATTAGATGAGCTCTTATAACATTTAAAAGCAAATAAATTAGAGAAAGTCTCACATTCTTCTTCCTTGTCATTTCCCTCAGTTTTAAGAGACTCAAGATAATTATGACAATTCCTCTTCTAATGTCCTTCACCATCACAATAGAAGTATTTTCCTTTGCCATTATCTTCCCTCACCTTGGCCTTTTTTTTTTTGCTACTCCTCCTGTACCCTTAACAACACATGCTTTATTTTTCTTTTTCTTGTTGCCTTTTGTTTTAATCCCACTAAAAGAAGCAATGAGAGAAATTTCCTTCCTTTTATTGCTTTCTTGAATGGCCTTATAGATTATCACTATCATATTCAAAAGCTTAACTAGTGTACACTCCATTTTGCTTACAAAGAACTTGGAAATAGTTTGCTAAAAAGATTAGGGAAAAAGTTAAAAGATCAAATTCACTTAGAGGTGGAAGTCCACTGTGAAGTCTATACTCTATAACTCTTTTATTGATTGAATCATAGAGTTCACATAAGCTCCCTCATCCTCTCCTTCTTTCATTTTTGCATGGAACAATTGCTTTGATATCTTGTATCTAACAATCTTACTATGCTCATCGAAAAAACTCTTATAGGTAAATTAGGATTTTCGTTGCAATAATGTACTTCTCATGTTGCCGATGGATCTCAATACTGATAAAAGCACACATAATGCAACATGCTTGCATGTCATCATCCTTCCATTTTTCTAGAGTGTTATGCTCCTTTTGGGAAGCATTTTTAGAAAGTGGTTCAGGAGGACTTTGTTATAAAATATATACAAATTTTTTATAAGCTAAAATAACTTTTAAATTTTTTAGTCAATCTATAAAGTTTAACTTGATGAGCCTATTATAGTCGAGTATAATTAAGAGTGGGTTTGCGATTTCATATCATCAAATTTTTGCAAAATGTAACAAGACTAATTAGTTGTATGATATTATGATTACCATTATATTTGGTCTTTGATCATAATAGGTTTCCACTAAATTGGAAAATCCTAGACTTCCAAATAGGAAATGGAAACCCTTGTTGGATGGATATTAGTGGGTGATGGAGTTCTTAAAAAACTATTAACATTTCTCAAGTATGCCTAATTACCATTCTTTGAATATTAGTATTCATTAAGTGAACAACTCTTATTTAATACATTTCATGTAAGGTTCCATCAATTTGGCTCTTAATATTACAAGCCTTAGGTATAACTAATTGTCTTTTTTGCCTATAGTGTTATTAGGTTCATATCATTGAATCATTAAAATGTATAGATTTAAATACTACACACCTTAAGTACTCATCTATTTTGGTAAATGTGCATACACCATGCAACCCATCTACAATATCATCTAATATAGGAATAGGATGTCAATACTTTACAGTGCTCTTATTAATTACATGGTAATCATAATGCATTCTCTATAAACCATCCTTTTTTGGTACCAAAATCATAGGAACTACATATGGACTTACGCTTTTATGCACATACCCCTTTGAAAGTAGCTCCTCCACTTGGCATTATAGCTCTTTAGTCTCTTTAAGATTACTCCTATAGGCTGTTTAATTTGGAATGGTTACTCTAAAATGAAATTGATTTGATGCTCAATCCCTTTAATAAGTGGTAAGCCACTTGGCTTCTCCTCAGGAAACACATCTTCATATTGCTACAAAAGATAAACAAATTCCCTATGCAAAGTAAGGTTAAGTTTGATAGTGCTGAAATGAGTGTCTTTGTACAAAAGTGTAAACAAAAGCTTGTTTACATAATAAGCTTGTCAAAATTCACTCTCCTTAGCTAAGAAAATAACTCTTTTTATTTTTCTCTTTTTTATGAACACTAAATTCTTTTCCCTTAGAATTTTTCTTTTCACTTGTTGTTTTACCACTCTCTCTCTCAATCGCTTTTCTTTCTTATTTTTGAGCATCTTCTCTCTCTCTTATAGATCTCTTCATTTTATAATTGTCTTAATAAACTTCTTTAGGTGATAATGGATTCCAAGCAACCTTATGCCCATCCTTTATGAATGAATAGAAATTTAGAAACCCATCATGCAATACTCTTTTATCAAATTGTCATGGTCTCTTAAGTAGCATATGACTTGCATGTATAGGCACAATATAACATAAGACTTCATCGAAATATTTCCTAATGGTGAAAGAAATCATCATTTTTCTATCAACCTTCACTTCACCACTGTTACTAAACCACCATAATTTATGAGGATGTGGATAGTAGTTAACCATAGCTTCTCCACCTTAGTTGTCTTGGCTATATTAGTGCAACTGCCTCCATCAATTATCATACTATATATTTGCCCTTACACTGAACATATAGTATGAAATAAATTATCTCTTTGTTGTTGCCCCTCATTTTCCATAATTTCTGCACTTAAAGCTCACCACTGAAACTCAACCACTCAATGGCATCTCTAAATCATCATCACTATAGTCTTCTAATGCATATATGTCATCATCATTATCTCTATTCTCACTTTCAGTCTTAATCTTACCATGTTCTCTAGTCACCATTAATCATCTATTAAAACACTATGATGCAATATGCCCCCACTCCTAAGCGCTTAAAACACTTAATCTCTCTATTTTTCCCATTAGTCACCTTTTTTACTTTTTTATCCTTTGAATCTGCTTCATTTTGCTTAGTTTTTATGACTTTATTGGTTTTAGTGCCTCCACTATTATTATCATTCCTTCATTTCACATTCCAAGTTATTTTTGAGTTGGAACTTGACTTGGACTCTTGACTACTCAATCTCAAAAATAATTTGAAATGCAAACTAAAAGAAAGATAATAATAGTTGAGGCATTAAAACTAATAAAGTAGTAAAAAGCAAGTAAAATGAAGTAGATTTAATGGACAAAAAGACACAAGACTAAGGAAAAAACAAAGAAGTTAAGTATTTTAAGTGCTTGGGAGTGGGGCATATTGCATCAAAGTGTCATAATAAGTGAGCCATGGTGATTATAGAATATGGTGAGATTAAAATTGAAAGTGAGAAAGATGGTAGTGATGATGACATACTTGCATCAGAAGACCGTAGTGATGGTGATTTGGAGATGCCATTAAGTGGTGGAGTTTTGGTCATAATACGAGCTTTAAATGCAAAAATTGTGGAAGATGAGGCACAATAACAAAGAAATAATTTATTTCATTCTAGGTGTTTAGTTCACGAAAAAATTTATAGTATGATAATTGATAAAGATAATTGCACTAATGCTAGTACAACTATGGTGGAGAAGCTAAGGTTGACTACTATTCCACATCCACACCCTTAAAAATTATAGTGGTTTAATAATATTGGTAAAGTTAAGGTTGATAGATAAGTGATTGTTTTTTTATTATGACTAGAAAATATTTTGATAAAGTACTATACGATGTTGTACTTATGCATGCAAATCATACACCACTTGGAAGACCATGAAAATTTGATAGAACTGTTACATATAATGGGCTTCTAAATTGCTATTCAGTCATAAAGGATAGGCACAAGGTCACTTTAACTCCATTATCACCCAAAGAGTTTTATGAAGACAATTATAAGATGGAAAGACATAGAAAAGAAAGAGAAGATGCTAAAAAAAGATAAAAGTGATTTAGAATGAGATTGGTAAAACAAAGAGCAAAACAAAATTATAAGGGAAAAAAGCTTATTATACGTAACAAAGAGAAAATTAAAAAGAGTTTGTGTTTCTTAGTTAGGGAGAGTGAAGTTCAACATGCTTATCATGCAAACAAGCTTTTATTTGTACTTTTGTACAAAGAGACATATTTTAACATTAATGAATTTAACCCTACTTTCCTAAGGAATTTGTTTTTCTTTTGAAATAATATAAAGAAATTTTTCCTAAGGATATGTTGAGCGGCCCACCTATTAGAGGGATTGAGCATCAAATTGGTTTCATCCCTAAAGCAACCATTCCAAATTGACAAGCTTATAAAAGCAACCCTAAAGAGAATAAAGAGCTATAATGCCAAGTGAAGGAGCTACTTTTAAAGGGGTATGTGCAAGAAAGTTTAAGTCCATGCATAATTCCTATGATTTTAGTACTTAAAAAGGATGGTTCATGGAGAATGGGTGTTGATTGTCATGTAAAATCAGAATGTGTGTTGATTGCCATATAAAATCACTATAATGACCTTAATTTGAGGATAAATCCTCATAAGGAAGGGGGGACTTATATGAATCGCATAAAGGAAATTCAACCACTTCTACTGTTGTTTCAAAAAAAGCATCTTAAAGATAATGGATCACATATAGCTAAGTCAAAACTTAATGGACCTTATTTAAATCATGAAGATGATGACTTTAATGATAATTTGAAATACTAAATTGACATATTATGGGCATGGTTGCATCACTGGACCAAGGAATGAAAGCTCTAGCCCAAAGATGTGAGTTTTCACATTATTAAATGCATTCTTATACAAAAATGAGATGGAAATGATATTTTTGTGATTTTCACATTCTTGGAGTTAGAAAATGCAAAAATGACTGTCTAATATAATATAAATAAATTAGTAATTATTCAAATAGCACACAATATGAGTAGTCTCAACATACAAATATAAAATTTTGGCAACTTACTAATAGCTCAAAATTAAAAAGAGAGACTTGGAGTAGAAGAGAAGAAATGCAATAATACATAAAATAAACATGTAAAAATGATTGTTTTGGTCCTCATATTCGACTAATTTTGTTTTTATAGTATTAAAACTTTTGCTTCATATAGATATTAAGTTATCCTCATTGAGAGAGTAAAAATGATGTGTAGAATGTTGATCCATATACCTTTGAAACATGCTTTGACAGAGATGAGGCCAAGTTTGGTTTTAGCGGTCTAAAATTCCTAAAAATGAAAGAGAAATGGTTTAAAGTGTTAAAAATGGAAGTCTTGAGCCTTCAATCTGGCAGAGTAATGATATAGTGTGTGTGTAGGCCCCATAAAATGAGAGGAGTTCAATATTTATAAATAGTGAAAGTGAGCATGTAAACATGTGGAACACACATGCCTATATGGATTTTTATACGTATTCATGTAGTATTAATGCATGCATAATCACATGTGTCAATTTTTACATGTATGCAAAAGAAGAAGTGTGTGTATACGTGTAAAGTGCATGTCCATGTGTGGGGACGCATTTTATGTGTGTCCAACTGCTAGGGAGCATGTGGGCATGTGTAAACCATATGCACATGTGCTCTTTAACATGCACATTGATTTTTTCACTTTTTAAGGTCTTTTGGGCATTATTTTTGAGGTATTTCTAGGTTTTTAAGGTTTTCAAGTCCCGTAAAGGTGTTTCAAATGTCCTTTTTAATAGAATTGACTTTTGTTTTCATCAAGTCAAGTCTTGATCTTTTGAGATAAGCAAGCTTGATAATCTATCTGCTTTGAATGAAACATGCAGCTTATCATTTCAAGATTTCATTTTGTAAAATTGAAACAAAATTTGATGATTCAATAATCAATTTGTCACTCTATATAGGTTTAAGTGTTTTTATGTTTTTTTCAAACTCTTGCACCCTTCAAAGGCAATATAAATGAACAAACTCTTGTCATCTTTAAAAGGTTGCTTCATCATTGGACCTTTTCAATGATAATCAAAACTTGATGTATGACAATTAATATTTATATTTATTTTGAGGCCTTAATCCATATTGTATCTAGCCTAAGTCTATTAAGATAAGTTTTTTATTTATTTTTAGTCACTTATTTCGTACTTTAAAAAGGAAACTTTAGCTAGTTAGGATTTTTAAGCCTTAAGTCACTTCCTTAGCATTATAAAAGGGAGTTTAATGTATATTATTTTCGTTAATTAATCAAATTATTTTCATTCAAATTCAACCTAAACGCATTTTTCTTTTTGTTAATAGTTCTTGAAAGAATACAACTCAAACTTATCAAAGTTGATCAAACATTTATGGCATTTAAAACTGAAGTTTAAGTCATTTGATAGGCTTGATTTTAATCTATTAAATCACCAACTTCTTTCTTAGAATTTTGGGCAATTTTATAAGGTATTTAGTGGTTTTATCAAATGAATCATGACGTTACATTAAGTGCATTTGTTTGCAAATCATTCATATTATTTTGGCATTAAAGCAATTACAAGGTCATCATTGGGTATAAAGAGTTAAGTCTAAATGATAGTACTTCATCCCATAGTACTTCATAATTCATGCTTTGAATAATTATTTGAAGCTACCTCAAGGCCCAATAACTAGATCACATGCAAAAAGGTTCAAAGAGGCTTTACAAGGCTTTATAATGACTATTTAAGTTAATCATGCAGTTAAGGATCCAAAAAATTTTGAAGGCTTTTGTGGAAGTCAAATTGAGGCTAAATGGGCTTTATTCAGTACATTTAAAGTCCAAGTCCTTGATGATTACAGACAGACTTATTTAAGACTTATATACTTAACTTATTTTCGGCTAAATCATATTTGGACCTTAATTTTGTTATTAGAATTCAATTTTTATAGACTTTAGTTAGTGTTTATATAGTCCATGTTATATTTAGCCTGAGTCTATTAAGATAAGTTTATTTTAGTTTTAGTCATTTGTTTCCTACTTTGAAAAGGAAACCCTAGCTAGTTAGGATTCTTTAGCTTTAAGTCACTTCCTTTGCATTATAAAAGGGGAGTTTTATGTATATCATTTTGATAGATTAATCAGATTATTTTTAGTTAAATTCAACCTCATCAAAGTTTACTTGTTATCTAATGTTCCTGATAGAATACAAAATGAACTTATCAAAGGAGTTTATCAAACCTTTATGGCATTCAAAATTAAAGTTTAAGTCATTCAAATAGGCTTGATTTCAATATATTCGATCACTAACTTGTTTATTAGAATCTTGAGCAATTTTATTAAGTAGTTTTTATTAAGTGAATCATGATGTTCTATTTCATGTGTGTGCTTAAAGATCATTCATATTAGTGATTTGCATGAAGGCAACTCAACCAATTGGATGAATGGATTAAAAGAAACATCTTAAAGATAATGGATCGCTTGGAGCTAAGTCAAAGCTTAATGGACCTTGTTTGAATCATGAAGATAATATTTTGAATGATTATTTGAAGTTATCTTGAGACTGAATTACTATAAAATGTAAAAAGGTTTAAAAAGGCTTTACAAGACTTTATAAAGTCTATTTGGGTTAATCATGTAGATAAGAGGGTGGAAAAGCAAGCTTCTCTCCTTAGGAGGAAAAGAAATTCTAATTAAAGTAATAGCCACAGTAGTGTAAACACCCAATTTCGGGATAATAAAATATGGAGGTGACAAATGACTCCAATGATAAAAATGTTATAAGTAGGTCTTCAACACTTGAAGTTTGAAACCTCAAAAGTTTGAATACGTTTTCAAAAAGAGTTTCATTGGTTTTTTAAGGACTTAATTGTAATACCTTTTAAGACCTAATTGAAAATTTTAATTTCTTTTAGGGGTCTTTTTGTAATTAAAAGTTACAAAAATTGGAATTATAGAATTTCGATTGGAATTATGTAATTTCGGTTGGAATTATGTAATTTCAATCAGAATTATGCAATTCCTGTCAGAATTACGTGTTTTCTATCTATTTTTGTATTTTTTACAGAAAATAAAAATATTTTTTCTAGTTTTGATTGGTTTAAAAATTTTCTTAAATTTATTTTTAGGATTTATCTAACTCTTTAGGAAATAAAGTCCTTTTAAAATTGAAACTTTTAGTATGTAGAACTTAGGGTTTTTGTTTTTCTTCTTATAAAAGGAGAGCTTAAGCTCCTGAAGCGAAGGAAAAAAAATTTATGCATTATTTTCTGGAATTTTAGCTCTCTTCTTCCTAAGGATCTCTAGACTTTTCTTTAAAGAGTACACAAAAAATTCTTGGTGATTTATTCGTTGGAGATCTTTGAGAAGAAGAATAACAAGTTTTGAAGGGTTACTAAAAAACCACGGTAATCTTACTAGTTTGAGGAGCAATTCATTCACAAGCATCCATAAGCATTATCTTCTCCCTACCTTCTTTTATTATTATTTTGATTTTATTGAATTTCAATTTTATTGAATTTTTATTATAATCTAATTCACTAATCATTGTTTTATCCATTTGTGATGGTGATTATGGAGCAGATTACGTGATGATCATACTTGGAGAACCAAGTCCATAGAGATCCATGGAATGCTATAGATGGAACCTTATAATTAGATATAGTTTCTACGTTTTTTTTACTCAATTTTCTTTTTTTTTTTTGGGTTTGTATTAATTCTATTTTTTTATTATCCTCAATAGTTCATTGTAATAGCCCTAATAGTGGGAATAATGAAATTTGGTGTGTGTTTTGTTTTAATTTAATCAGTTAGTAAAATTAGGGTTTTCATTTGGTAATTGATTAAAATTAATCGTTAAAGAAATCGTTAGGTTGTCTAATTAAAATTGAATTAGATTTCAATTGGTAAAATTAATTTGCTTGATTGATTGTTTTATTTATTGTTCATGTTTACTTTAATTAAATTAGAGTTTTAGAATAGAGTTAAATTAATTGTTTGATCTTTTATTCGTTTGTTTTGATATTTTTTTATTGTTTTTGGGCTTGTTTTTTTATGTTTATATGTTTTCAGCCCTAGGCCCATTTTAGGCTTTAACTCATTTAAATTTAGATTTTCTTAAGTTTAATAAATAAAATACATCTTTAGGCCCATAATTAATTAGATTTAAGGTAGAGATGACTTAGGCCCATTTAGTTAAATAGATATAAGCCCACCTAATTTAATTTAATTAATTTAGACTTAGCCCATTTAATTTTAGCCTTTTCCATAATTTGTAGATTTAAGATCACTTTAGAATTAAAACATATAGAATTAGGCCCACTAAATTAAATACTTCATAATTTGTAAATTTATGCCCATTTTTAGAATTAAAATAAATAGACTTAGGTTCATTTAGTTAAAATTGAATAAGAATTAGGCCCATTAGTCTTTAGACTCACCTTTAAATTAAAATATGTAGATTTAGCTCATTTAATTAAAATTAATGTAGATTAGACTAACTTAGGGATTGTGATAAATGCATTGTTTACTTGTATATTTCATGACTAGTTTGCCTGGAGTCGATTGTTTTTTTTAAGGGTTTATATGAAATTGCATGTAAATAGAGGATAAAATAGTAATTCATAAAGTAATTCTAAAAGAACATAAGACTGAAAGAAGTTAGTATTCCATACCTAGAATCTCTTAGTTCTAGTCCTAGCTTTCTTTTAGTGAATCGAGTACCACCATTTTCTATTTGTCCCAGTTGTTACCCTAGGTGTCGACTCCTCATCTCCATGCTATGTCTTTGTGACAATGGTTAGTGTGTTCTCTAGAGCCTTGAGCTCAAATAGTGTTACGGTTGCTAAAATCTTAGGCGCATGCTAAACCCCGCCGTCTATAAGTAGTTACCATTTTTTCAATAGGCTATTTTAAACTACCAGTGAAATTTTGCAAGGATAGACAAAATGATCGCTTGATTCTAGTGGGTCAAAAATAATAAGAAAGGAAAATGCATTAGGCATCTTTGGAGTGGATGTGTAAAGGAAAGAATGGCGGAGGATTGGGCTTTTGCCACCTTGAAATTTTTAATAAAGCACTGCTTGCTAAATAGGGGTGGCATCTTCTCTCTCAACCATAAACTCTTTTATTAAGAGTAATGAAAGAAAAATACTATCCTAAGACCACTTTTTTAGAAGCTGGTAAAAGGAGTAACCCATCCTGGGCTTGGTTGAGCATTTTAGAGGGCTAGAAGCTGCTTGAAAAAAGTTTATGTTAGTAACAAACATTCTAGTGCCTTTAAAGGTGGAATAACTTTGGCTTCACAAAGATGGTGGGTGGAATGAGAGTTTTTTTTAATGGAAAAATATTGTATTAACTTAAATCAGCTTGAAGAACATCATAAATAAATAGAGGAACAGAGTCTTTCTAATCTCCATCAGACATAAATTTTCTGCTCGAGCTATAATGTGAGTAGCAATATTCACTAGTCGTTTGACAAATAAAAGCTTACAATCAGAAATATCACCAAGCAGAAGCTTACAATCTTGAACAACTAGGCCTAGAGGTGACAAATCAATAACTAAAAGTTCAATGGAGCGAACCAACATTTGGGAATCAAATTCTATCAACACCTTAGAAATGCCCTTAAGTAGCAGCCATTTAAGAGATTTGCACAATATTATAGCTTCAGCCATAAAAGGATCAAACAAACCTTGTTTACTAACATAAAGAGCTTATTTGAAAGTTCCCTGAGAATCTTGTAACACACAGACAATCCTGATGCAAGAGGAATTATTAGGAACACTAGCATCTACATTACACTTGAGATAACACGAAAGAGGGCAGTTCTATCTAATCTGGTGACTTGGAGCACATTGGATAACTCTAGAG
This sequence comes from Mallotus nudiflorus, assembly GCA_947683625.1. Lineage (NCBI taxonomy): Eukaryota > Viridiplantae > Streptophyta > Magnoliopsida > Malpighiales > Euphorbiaceae > Mallotus > Mallotus nudiflorus. The sequence continues at coordinate 6,865,972 of CANTUR010000201.1, read as the reverse complement.
CACTTGCTTGCCTGAGCCAACTTCCATTCTCATCAAAATCCACGGCTTCAGCAAATAGAGCAGTAGGATTTCTAGAGTTTCCTTGCCAAACTTTAGAATTATGATTTTTCCATAAACACCAAAGTAAAGTAGCAGTAAGATTTAATTCAAAAGCTAAAAAGTGATCAACCAGATAAGACCACCAACTGCAAAGATTAGAGGACATTCTAGACAAATCACTAAGTAGGGACACTGTCACGACCCAAAACAGGGGCCATGACCGGCGCTAGGGAACAGGAATTCTTTCGAATCCGGAACCCGTAGCAAGCCTAAAAAAAAAATAAAACATGCAATAATAATAATAACAATATCAAATTTGCAGTGGAAATAAAAATCATAAATATAATAATAACATTTTCATCACTGGATTTAAATCAAATCTCATCTCATATATATAAATCTCTTAATACAAATCCAGTTTCAAATATAATACAATATCTCACATAAATAAAATACATAAAATCCCACAATTTAATTCACAACTACTGCAGCGTCTAGATTATAAAAATAAGACTCAAGTAAGTAATTTACACAAAGAAGCCGGGGCGGAAGAAATCCGACGTACAGGTCTGCTACTGAGGTCTGAAGATGTTGACTCTCCTGAAAAATAGTCAACGGAGGGGAGTCAGACCTCACTGAGTGAATTACTATAATATATATACATGCTTACTAAATGACAATGCATACAGTCACAGTATATATCTAATATGTATATATACAGGCAAATACACACAGATGCAGTAAAATCATTTTATATATTTTATCTGAAAATCATCTTTTATGAAGGATCAAATAGAACCCTACGATATCGCAACCTCAGAAATAGTGTTAGACAACACTCTAGCCACACAGGCTCACTTATTCCAAATATATCCACTTAATCCATTTAGACAGTAGACTGGCCCCGAGACACAAAGTCAACCGAGCTCCAGCAGTCTGACTGCCAGTGTGATTGGCCCCGAGACACTTGGTCAACCGAGCTCCAGCAATCACACCCCCAAACCATATCTCACACATCAAATAATCATAACCAATCAATATCCGCAAATAGGTTAGTAATATAGCCTAAATACTATAGGCGTACCGGTACGTACTCGGTCCTAGTGCTGCCCACTAGGTAGCACGTTCTATCGGTATCCTTCATTAATAAATATAAAACATTCATTCACAATTAAATGATGCATGAAGTTCAATAAAATATCAACATAAACCATATATATACTAGAAATATACCAAAAATAAACCAGGCATATTTCAAGTATATATACGTCAAATGAATCCAATTAAATCATAAATTAAGCTAGAATATATTTAAAAACATTTTAAATATAATTTATTAACAAAACATGCATATAATTTAATATATACCAAAAATATACTTAAATACAAATCACATTATTTATGCATTTTAATCAAAATAAAACATATATTTCTAAATCATGCATCCTAAGCATATATATATAGTATAGTAACTCATAAATTAGTGCGCTCCACGAGATGGGTCCGACGGGCCTGGTCCACTAGCCCTCGGTCTCGGCGCAACTAAACAAACAATAACGACAAAAATCAGAATAACCCTAACAGAAATCCTAGAATTCAATCTAGAATATTAAACACAGAATCGAGATTAGGATTCGATCGGATATCACGTTTTACGAGAATTCTACCGAAAATTCGGCAGAACCTCCCCTGTAAAACGGACATCTCTCTACTCAAAAGGGTAGAGCCGACCCTGCAAAGAAATAAACTTCGAAAAACTACACAGAGTACAATCAAAATCCCACGATCGGACGCCAAACTACAGTCCACCGATCGGGGTCCATAACCACAGAACAATTCCAGAAATACCAAAAATACCCTTATCTCATAGAAATACATCTTATAACTAGAAATTACATAATTAACCTTAAAACACTGTAAAAACAGATAAAAATTCATTTTATTAGAAAAACCGTATATTATATATATAATTGAAAATAATTCACGAAAAATAGTTTTAATTAGTTAAAAATACCAAATAATTTATAGAAATCATTTTTATACCTTAAATAACTATTAAAACCAATTAGATTACATTTTTAGCCAATTTTGTGTAAAATTACCAAAATACCCCTATATATATATATATACTAAAATTACTTCAAAAATTCACCAAAAATTATACAATTATCCAAAATTAATTTTCTCAACATATTTATCAATAATATCAATAATTAAATCCAATTATCCAATTAATTTCAATTAAAAACATAATTAACCCTAATTTCTCAAATTTACATAAACTTCAATAATTCAAAATAAATACATAGAAATTCATAAAAATTCCAAATAAATTCCTATAATTCATTTCAACACCTAATTTAACCATAAAACACAATTTCATAATTTAAATAATTAATTTCCGAAAATTAGAAAATAATATTAAAATATTCAAAAATACCCAAAAATCCAAAAAAACCTCTAAAAATTCCACAAAAATTCATACATGTATATTAAGCTACTAGGATAAACATTTGTGAAGGGAGTTTTCATGAATCAATCAATTCGAAACTCAAAAAAATTGAAAACCCTAATGTGACCGAATTGGAAAATTCGAAACCTAAGCAATTCTAGACCATTTAAGCTCAAACCAAAGCTAGAATCACACTCACCGGAGCTCAAGGAGAAGAAATAGACTGGCGGTGTCGAAAATGGTGGCCGGAATCGTCGTCGACGGCGAGGAGAAGAAGTTTCTGCCAAAGGAAGAAAAAGGAGCTGCCGGCGCCGGAGAAGAAGGCTGCTGGCGGCGGGGGATGGCTGGGAATGGCGGTGGCAAGCCGGGAGGCACACCGACGGCAAGGGAATGGGATGGCAGACAGCGGTTGGTGGTGAGGGGTGGTCGGGCGCGGGAGAAGGAAGAAGAAAAAGAAGAAGAAAAAGAAAAAGAAAGAAAAGAAAAAGAAAAAGAAAAAAGAAAAAGAAAAAGAAAAGAAAAAATAATAATAAAATAATATGTATATATTAAAATATAGTGTATAAATAAAATATGTGGGAAAAATACACACCACATATTATTATATTAATTTAAATAAATAATTAATAATAAAATGATAAAATATTAGGGTAATATATTAACCCTAATTAAATAAATATATACACACATAGGCCTTATTTAGTATTTTAAAAATACGTATGAGTTCATGCAAGTCCGAAAATATATTTACAATAATTAATAATAAATCATTTACGTGAAAATTTCCCCGAAAATGCAAGTCTCGGGAAAATTTTACGTAAAGTACTGTAAATAATACACAATAATTAAAATAGGTTTTAAATACATATCAACTCGTAAAAATATCATATTTTATATACGAAAATTATTAACACTGCATATCCCGATACAGTATTAAAATATTTAAAAACACGAGATATTACAGACACCATCCACATTCTTCTAACTAAGGGGCAAGTAATTAACAAGTGATAGGCATATTCTTTAGCATCTTTACACATAGGACATAAATTTTCCACAAGGACCTTTTTACCTTGTAGTGCCTACATTATAGGAAAATAGTTGGAAAAAACACACTATAGGAAGTTCTTAATCTTGGGATGAACTATGAGTGTACAACATCTTTTCCAGTTGAAGGAATTGTTTGGAATTTATAATACATGGTTGGTGTGCATTATTTTATAGCCACTCTTCTCAAAGCACCAATTGATCTATTCACCACTCTAATATTAACTATCTTCATTCCAAGTCATATTAAGAGGGACATACAATATACAATTTACATCACTCGAATCAAAGATGGTTCGAATGGCTTCAATATCCCAATCTGCCTGACTTGATTTGATTAAGTCTTTGATAGTGGCATCATTGAACTCTAAAGTTAGAGTCATTTATACAAAGGGATCATCACAATTAATAAGCCATGGTTGATCCTAGATTTTAACTTTCCTTTGTAAACCAACCCGTATTCAAGCTTTATCCTTCAAAATGGGTTAAGATGCCATAATGCTTCACCAAGTGAAACTTGGATTTTGGCCCACAGTAGCATCCAAAAATGAACAATTTTGAAAGTACTTGGCCTTCAAAACTCAAGTTGCAAAAGCATTAGGTCTGGATAATAGTTGCCATCCATGCTTAGCAACCATAGCTAGATTAAAATCATGTAGTCTAAGAAAAGCGAGCCCCCCATACTCTATAAGAAAACATAGTCGAGCACATAATGCCTTTAGATTGACCTCCAGACTAACCCCACCAAAAGTTGTTCATCATACATTTAATTTCTTAGCACAAAGAAACAGGTAAAAGGAAGATAGACATAACATAACTTGGTAATGCTTGCACAACCGACCACAAAAGAACATCTTTACCTGCTCGTGAAAATTTTTTATTCCGCCAACCTTGTAACCTCTTCCATGCATTTTCTTTCACAAAATTAAACACCTCCTTTTTGTTCCTTCCTATGATTGAAGGGAGGCCCAAATATTTCCCATGATTATCATAAAGATGAACACCAAGAGCGGTGCATATTTGAGAGCTCACCTCTTCATCCACATTTCGACTAAATAAAATGGAGGATTTCTCAAATTTGACTACCTAACCCGAAGCTTGACCATACAAAGTCAGAAAATCCTTAATTTCTGCACAATCTTGTAAAGTAGCCCGAAAGAATATAAATTTATCATCAAGGAAGAATAAATGAGAAATTCTCGGGGCTCTTATAGCAACTTTAATTCCATGGAGCAACCCCAACTCACACTTCCAATTCAATAGTGCAGATAAACCTTCAGCACAAAATAAGAACAGATATGGCGATAGTGGATTGCCTTAGCGTAGGCCTTGAGTTAGGATGATTGGACCAACTTCATAATTTTGGTGAGTAACTGCGTAAGAGACTAATGTAACAGAAAAAAAAATAAGGTCAATAAATTTAGCATGAAAACCTAGAGATGTCATCATAAATGAAGAAATTGCCATTCTACTTTATCATATGCCTTTGACATGTCCATTTTCAATGACGCCCACCCCACTTTACCCTATATCTTTCACTTCATAAAATGACTTATTTCATACGCCACTAACACATTATTTGAAATATGTCTATCTGGAATGAATGCACTTTGAGATTCAGAGACCATCGAATCCATTAAAGGCTTAGTCTATTTGCAATAGCCTTAGTCATAATTTTAAGGAGCACACCAAAACTCTGAGAGCTTAGAGGGACTTTTCACCTTAGGAACCAAGACAATGTTAGTAAGTCACTTATTCCACAAAGATGATATTAACATCATATTAGCAATGCCTCTTAGCTCCACAGGTGCAAAAGACAGATTAGTGGGGCACTATACTAATAATGGAAACTACATCTCATTTGTTTTTTCGATGTCAAACTACTAGAGTCCACATGGATTGCTCCTCCAATGAATCTCAGGGTGGAAGCTGTCATAGGAAAAGAGGGTGGGGAAATATGATTACAACTACTCAACAAAATTCAGAAAGTACCAAAGGGGAAGGAATGAGTTCAAAAGACAATGTTTATTTTATGGCACTTATGGAAAGCTAGGAATGATGTCATATTCAGAAATATCTAGTTGAGGGAAGAGCAAATAATGAACAAAGCGTTGAATCACTGTCTAAATTTAATTCAAGCAATCAATCCTCCTTGGAAATGTTTGTCTTAGAAGATACCAAGATCTGAATCAACACTAAAGTATGGATGCCACCTCTAGAGGAGTTTGATAAATTTAATTTTGATGTTACGGTCAATAAAGCTAAAAACAGAGGAATCTTTACAAAAAAAATAGCAGAGAAGTATTGCATCAGACAACATTAAAGATCCAACATATCACAGACCTATTGGTATTGGAAGCTCTAGCCTTAAAAGAAGCTATTCGAATAGCAAAGGCGGGCTCTTATAGGAAAGTTGTGTTTGAAGGGGATTGCAAGTTAGTAAATGAAGCTTTGACGAAGGGCACCCCTCCTAGCGTTCATATGGAGACGATTATTATTAATATGCGAGAAGCTCTAGTGTAAGATGATTATGTTTTGAGCAAATTACTTTTATCTCCCTCAGATATAGCATAATTCACACTTTTCCCCTTGTTGTTTGAAAATCAAACACTTACCTCCCTCAATTTTCATTCCATCAATATTTTGCCCCTTCCGACCAAATTTCCGGCAACTCTCTTATATCAAAAAACATTTAACCCCCTCTATTTTATAAAAATGAACACTTTAAACCTTATATTTTAATAAATTCTAATAATATTTTGTACAATCTCAGTAGTTATTATTTTTTGAATTTGAAGAGGCTATAATCACCAGCACACTTGCAAATTAACTGTAATAAACTCAATAGTTAGCTATTTACAAGTCCAACAACTTGACAATATTAATAAACAATAAAACTAGTTTATATTGAGTAATGTGGGATACTTTTAAAATAATCATAATAATATTCACTATTTAATGTGTTTTATTTAAATTTCTAATTTTAATAAATAAAATATTAATTATTTAATATTGATTAAACAGTACATTAAAATTATATTTTTATTATATTAATAATCTAATGAAGGGTTTAAAGTGTTTATTTTTAAAATATAGGGTTTAAAGTGTTCATTTTTATAAAATAGAGGGAGTTAAATGTTTTTTTATACAAAAGAGTAGCTGAAAATTTGATCAGAAGGGACAAAATGTTAACAAAACAAAAATTGAGGTAAGTGTTCAATTTTCAAACAAGAAGGGAGAAAGTGTGAATTATGATATATCTTAAGGGAATAAAAGTAATTTGCTCTTATGTTTTCACTCCATTTTGTGCAAAGAAAGTGTAACTGGGCAGCGCATTGGTTGGCTAGAAATGCCCTCAACTAGTGGTTGTTTTGTTACCAAATTAGATGCTCTGTAAGTGCGAGAAGTACTCAACTTTTCACATTAATGAAGACCTATTTTATTTTTGGAAGAAAAAAAAAAACTTGTAAATAAAGAAAATTCAAATCCTATACAATTATCCTTTTCTTTCCTTCTAAATAAAGTGGGAACTAGAATATAGCCAGCTAACCCAGAAACTCTAATATTAAAATGGCAATTAGCTGCATTAAATATAAGAATGACTATCCAGTTTACAAAGACATCCAATGAAATGGCCTAGGTGCGGGAAGAATCAGCAAGTTTCTCTAATTGGTAAGGTAAATTCTAAGAATGAAGACTCCAAAAATTCTGCAACTAGCTATACCCATGAACTTCATTGCAGACAGCGCATTAGAGCTTGGCAAACCGGGCAATCTTGGAAAGCGCTGTTCTTAAACTTCGGATGCCAGCTCCAGATTTTGAACTTACCATCATCTGTAGTAAAACCAAATTATTTTGTATTGCTACACATTAAGAAATTAACAAAGCAAAACAAATTGCTGATCAAATAACTAGTTCCCACATACCACTGGTTGAACTATAGACTTGTTTGCCTTGAAGCTCTGCAAAATTAAATAGATCTTCAAATTACATTAGTCTCAACCCTCAAAAAGTGATGCTAAATTTTTAATCAGAATTTGATCAAATTTCACCTCTTCAATTTGCATAGCACGGCGTGCCACATCTATTGGGAATACCATATCTGTCTTGGTCAATACAATTTGGTATTTAGTTTGAGATCTGTTAAAAATAGAATATTATTGTAAAAATTAACAAATTGATTATAACATCACAGTTAAATACAGTGTGTGCATTAAATGAAAAAGAGGAAAGGGAGAAGTAGCCCGCCCCTCAAATTTATATAAATTAGTCTATTTTATCTTCATATTTCAATTGTAGATAATAAATCTCTCCCATATCTGAATTTTGTTCGTTGAGTCCAATCAATATCGGAAATTGGTTAATTTAGCCAGATATAAAGATGATGAGATGACAATTGCAAAAAGGGAAAAGGTACAAAAAACCCCCTTATGGTTTTGCCCTAATCTCAATTAACGCCATTACGTTTTTTTAGGTTCAAATGCACTCCTATCGTTACTAAATTGACACATATCCGCCCCTCTAACAAACACTAAAAAAACGTTATGGGTTAATTGAGATTAGGGCAAAACCATAAGGGGGGTAATTGTACCTTTTCCCTATTTTTTTGATAAATTCAATATTTAGTAAAATATTTGGTTCAATCATTTCTGATTATTAAAAATATTATATGTATGTTGAATATTTGATATTTAATTAAGAATAACATATTAAAAAGTTTTAAATATTATAGTTAAATATATATGCATATCACATTTAATGTGAAATATTTAAGGTGTATGTTTTTTTAATAATTCTCAAGAATAAAAATTTCACACTCTTAACTTTTTATTTCTAACTTATATTTGAGTCAAAAATTCTTTATTTTAAATTTAAAATATTATTATTTTTATAACAAAAAAACGCTCTCATTATTTTAAAAAATTATTTATAAATTTAGTAAAAATAAATATCAAAACTCGTACAATTATTATTCATATTAAATTTGTCAAAATCTCATTAGTACAATATGTCAAATTTGAGAAATAGTAAACCATTATTTTTAATGTCTATGAAATTTTGACTAATTCAATTAAATTTAGATAGAACCACTAAAACGATAGGGGTTTTTTACTAAACCAATTCGACTTGGATAAAACCATAAGAATGATAAAAATTTATAAACAATTAATTTAATACAATTGCATATTCTATGATTTAAACCCAATACATTATTTAAGCAATGTTAATTTATTCTAATAATTTTTAGTATGTATCCATAACTATTTTTAAAAAATTATGATTTTTTCAAAATTTTTGACACGTTTAATATGTATAATAATTGTACGAGTTTTGATATTTATTTTTACTAAATTTATAAATAATTTTTAACTAGTGAGAATATTTTTTTTTTATAAAAATAATAATATTTAAAACTTTTTAATATGTTATTCTTAATTAAACATCAAATATTCAGCATAAATACAATATTTTTAATAATCAGATATAATTGAAACAAATATTTTAATAAATATAGAAATAATATTTAATTTATCAAAAAAATAGGGAAAAGGTACAATAACCCCCTTATGGTATTGCCCTAATATCAATTAACCCATAAAGTTTTTTTAGGTTCAAATGCACCACTATCGTTACTAAATTGACACATATCAGCCCCTTCAACAGACACCGTTAATAGCTCTGTTAACGGTATCTATTGTAGGGGCAGATATGTGTCAAATTTAGTAATGATAGGGGTGCATTTGAACCTAAAAACACATTATGGGGTTAATTGAGATTAAGGCAAAACCATAAGGGGTTTTTTGTACCTTTTCCTTGCAAAAAAGAAGCAGGGGTAACAGTAGAAAGATCATCAAAGTAAAACTGATGTCCATAATGCACTACTGAAGAACAGATCCATATGGCAAAACTGGTGGCAGGAAGTTTCTGTATTTTGGCACCTTCCAAGCATACTTCACTATAAACGGCCATGTGCAATAGTAATGAATACAGCACGCTATGTGATTTATATCCAACTTTGTACAAGTATAATCATCAGTGATAACAAGTGTAAAATTGTACCTTTCCAATCAAATTGATGAGCTCATGATCTCTTGGTTTCATGCCCCATTTTGTGTCAACAAGAAGACATACTTGTTTTAGACCAACTCTTGTGCAGCATACTCCATCACCTGCAAAGTTCAACAAAGTTTTAGCTGAGTTAGCAGAATGTTTATAATGTTCGAGCATTCTGAATTGACCTACACATGCACAAACAACAGAAGCAATAATATGTCCTGATAAACTTATTCGTACAACAGCCGCATCAAAATATGCAGCATATAAGATGTGTAAGAGAGAAAATCAGAGCATTTTAGTCTAATATATCTAACATTAATACAAGTGGAAAATCAGAACATAACCTCTATCTGACAACTCACTTGGACACTGTACATACTACTGTTTGTATGAGCTCCAGCAAAATCAAGTTTAAGACTTCAACAAACTTAAACTTAAACTTATAATCTAAATCTCATTAAAGGTTTTCTTAAATTACCAAGTACTCTTTAGCCTTTATAGTCACTATATTCATATTAATTTACATAAAATTACAGCTGGTCCATAAATTTACACTTTACAATGCTAAAATTCAAGGCTACTTTTGCAAGTTTCACCCTAGGTGAAATAGGTGACTGGGACAATTTTAGGATTCAATTCAAGTCTTAGGTTTAGAAAAATATTAATTTCTTTTAACATTCTATAGGAACCAAATCCTTTGAGGATATAATTATTTCGACAGGTCCAATATTTAGGTATAAGGCTTGTTTGACCCCCATAATTAGTCCATCTATAATAATGTTCTATTGATTTGTTTATCATTTAGTGCTGTTTCAACAATTATGCTTCTTTGAATTGTATGATGCACTTTAATCCCAGGTTTGATGTCAAAGGAAACCATAATGTGATGCTTTAAGAGTTATAGGTATGAAACACTGGATCTCTCTTCCCCTTCATTTAGTGGAAACAGTTCTGATATCCTGCAGATAATTATAATTCTGCCAGCCCTACTCGGTCTGAAGGTCACTTGCACCCAGAATCAACCACAATTATACATTTTCTTTTCTTCTTTCTTTAGTTTTTGCTTTTCAAAGACAATACCTATCTCCTATATAAAATTCCAATTAAATATGAGTCTTGTAAGCTACCTCTAGTTGGTGATTTAGTATTTTAAATTTCCATTGCAGACTGATACATAATTTCAACTATTAGCACCATTATTTAATATGAATGTCAAAATACAGAAACAAAACTCTCCTGTATTATAATAAAAAACAGCATCAATGGTTGCCAATTTGCCAGATCTAATAACACAAGGAGTCATTTATTACTGTTTCAGAAAACATCACTTAAAAGATGTTTTGATGGAAGAACAGGGTATGAAAAAGTACCCCCCCCCTCCTCTCAAATAAAGGCAACTTATTTTAAAAAATCCGAAGTTGGTGAATACCCAGATCAAAAATTAATTCAAAGAAGAAAAAATGGAATTATTCTGTGTGCATACTTACAAGGTCCTCCCAAGCATCTTTAACCTCTTCTTTTGCATAAGCAAACCCATATCCAGGCAAGTCAACTAAACAGAGCTTTGACCCTAGATTGAAGAAGTTAATGGTCTGCATAAGAAAAAAAAAATCACTTTTACCAAACAAAATCCACATTGAAAATTGTAATAGGTTTCCAGAAGATGATAGCACCTGAGTGAGGCCTGGCTTGTCTGATGTCCGTGCAACACCCCATTGTCTAGTGAGAGCATTAAGCAGCGATGACTTCCCAACATTTGACCTTCCTAACAAGGGCAACATAATCTGGTAAACATCTCAGATTTCCTAATTCATATAAGAGATTAATTAAACTGCATTTTCATTTTTTTTTTTATTTCTAAAAGAAAGATATCAAATTAAAAATACTTGAATTCAATAAAGCAGTACTACCTTCATCAGTACATTTTCAAAGAAATAATTTTTTGGGTTCATTACTTTAGGCCCCTTATGATTTGGACTAACACTCTAGGCAGTGAATGTGTTTTAATAATTGATTTGAACATCCCTCTCATTTGGTTCCATCTACTAATAGTCCTTCCACTATGACTGTTAAATGACACATTTGCACTCATTGTGTTATTAAATTTATAATTATTTTCCACCCTATCAACTTTAATAAAAAACAACGAGAAAATCTTAAAAATTTCATGACAAAATCTTACCACATCACAAACTACATTTCATACTAACATTCTCACTTCATATTTTGTACGTTTGTCTCTGAACAGTTTGTTTAAAATTAAAACATAGAAATTAAAGCACCAACCATGACAAAGAAGAACAAGATTATGAAATTCCACAACTTATCTACCCCATACATAACCAAATGGCCAAAAAAAAAAAAAACAACTCTCTATTCAAAGTATTCAAAGCATGAAATAATAACAGTCAACAAGTTCAACATTATTTGATTTTGTTTGTCCTTAGTACCATCATAAAGAAGAAGACATTAGTTGTAGTCTTCCTTCACACAGTGGAGATCTAGTTATTTCATTAATAAAAAAATTCAAAAGCAAAATTAAGTTCTAATGATGAAAGATTTTTTAATCAAAAATTCAATTATCCAAGTATGTCAGCACCACACATCTTGATAAAGAAAAAATACGCATCTCTGTCATTGATTCTTGAAATATGAAAAGCTTATGTAGAGAATTTATACATAAGTATTTTACTTTAGAAAAAAATGAATAATAATAGAGAAAAACAAGAGAAAATAGCTTTTTTGGGTCAATAAACCAAAAAAATATTTTAATAACAGACAGTCACATCACATTCCTGAATCTGGATATCTCATGCTAATGCAATGATAAAACTGCAAAATATAGGGAACAAGCAGAATAATACTCTGCACACAAGGCTTCTCAAATTGAAAAATAATCCTGTTTCTTGGAGAGAAATCAGCTATTTATGAATAAGGAAAGATACTTTGATTATTTAATTTTGTTTTTACTTTGGCAAAAGGTATTAAAAAACTCTTGAACTTTTATGACAAGAGCATTTAGCACCATAAACTAAAAAAGTACATCTAAACCCATAAACTTTTAAAATGGCTCAAATAGACCCTTTTTTTAACTTTTAACTTTTGGGGCTATTAAAGATACAAAAAAGCCCTTAATCTTTAATTTTACTATAATTAAACCTTAAATATTTTTAAATTTAAAATATTTATTAATTAACATATTATTTTAAAAAATTATTTTAGAGTGTAAAATTATTTTTAAAAATTATTTATTTTGAAGCATATGTCACTTATTTTCTTAAAAATAAATTTACATTAAAATTGACAAAATTTATTGAAAAGTGTAAGAAATATCATTAAAAATTATTAAACTACATAGATTTATTCTTAAAAATAATTATTATTTAAGAATATTTTTATTTTTAAGAATAAAACTATTTTTATTCATGAAGGCATACCATTCAAGAAAATTATTAAAATATTAAGGGGCACACTGTTCATCCATTCCATCAAACACGGTGAATCTAATGCAAACTAGCAACAGTAACTGCATGTCCAACATCTACCCTGCCCATTTATCTGCTCCATTTATTGCTTGCAGACCTCATTCTCATCTTGAAGTCACTGGTCACCCTTAAGAGAAAGGGAGATGATACAGTATAACTCTCCATATAAAAAGACTTAAGTCCCAATTGCAATTGAAGCCCTTCTTGGAATGAGGGCAAAGCTGTCCTTTCTTTTAGATTTTTTTAAACTAAACTAATTACTAATTTATTTTCTTAGAGACTACTTTAGTGATCATATTTGTTACATAAGTAAAATGTAGCCTCTAAATTCACCCACTCTACACAAATTTGATATTTTTGGTCAAATAAAAGTTTGTTCTAGTTAAGAACTTAGGGTCCAATATAATTGTATGACTCGTTTCCAACAATGGTAGTAGCACGCCCCATTCCTAAGAAAATTTTAAGAAAACAAAGAAACCCCTATGACCGCGATAACTTTAAAAAGAATATCCAGAATCGATGTAAATAGATGCATTTACCATATGAACACATAATTGCAAACTTCAGAGGGAAAGGGAGCAAAAGCAACATAGAAAACACATATATATATATATAATATCAAGCACACAAAGAGAGGCCAAATGAAAATCTCTACCTGCAAATGCAATCTCTGGAAGATCAGGAGCTGGGAATGAAGAAGAAACTTTGGCAGCAGCAAAAAAATTCAATTTATTTCTAAAAATCTGTTCAGAGAAATTAGCACCAGCTCTGGGTTTTATTTAAGAAAATAAAGAAAGATCACCCAGTAAAGAAAAAAGAAACAAAAGAAAGAGTTCACACCATACTGATCAATATATTGATATTGATTCAACATCAAAAAACAAAATTAATCTTCAGATGCAGAATAACATACATTTTCTTCAATCCGTGCTCTCTCAGAACTTGTGGAAAAAGGGATATTGTCCAATGGTGCAGATACCTCAATGTTGTAGCCTGCCCTTTTCATCTCAATCAATCGTCTACGACCTAACAACTAACAAGAAATTATCTATGAATAAAAATTGGAAAAGGTTACACTGAACTAAAAGTGAAAAACATATCAAATCCTTTTCATCCAAAATTACATTATCTTCCACAAAGGAGAGGATGGATGTACTAGGTGTTATTGCACGGAATTGTGCATTCTTTGACATTGCAACATCTGTCTCAGACTCTTTTTGCTTCTCTTTTGTACTTTCTGCAGAACATGTAACAAACATACATAAAAAGGGAAAAGCAAACTTACTGGTGGGAAAAAGTAAGCTGAAAAGAAAAGGAAGAGTGATTAAAAATGAAAAATCCTGGAACAATGACATAGTTTTAGGATATAAAATATAGATATAATGTGTTATGGATTCACATGCTAAACAACATGAATTGGTGAAATGCTCACCTCTAGCAACTATTCCATCATCCAGGCGTTTATTTGAGATATCATGTGGATCTAACCGAATTATATGTTTTTTCTTCTTTGGCTTGTTATCTAGCTCTAGATCACCGTCAATGAGGTTCTGTTTATTCCGAGCAATTCTCTTGGCAGACCTTGAAAGAGGCACATCAGGATGTTTACTTGAATCACATTTGCCTCTGGATTGCTTCTTCAATAAACCATTTTTTTCGCCATCCAATTTATCTGCCCCCTTTTCCTTGGACCTACGTTCACCTCTAGCCAACTGTTTACTTTCTGATTGTGATTTATCAGTAATTCCAGAAGAAGGATGCTTCTTTCGCGAAGTAGCACCTTTTATTCCATCAGAAACCCAAATGGTGCGAGGTGGCCCTTTGCTATTACTACCTTTAAAAGAATAATCTGTGATCTGTTTTCTCCCTTTCTTAGATAAATCCGTATTCTTTACCTTGCTTGTCAAATCCCCATCCGGACACTTATCAGCAAAGATTCTCTTCCTTTTCCTATCTGAATTAACAGGTACTTACCCTTCTCATAAAATTCACCTTCACTGCCAATATTTTTATTTTCCCCTCTTGATTTCAAGTCCATCTGCACAACACAATCTTGTGTCTGAAATTATTAGTCAATGAAATTGAATTATTTGTTTTTTTTTTCCTTTCCAAATACAAGTTTGAGCTTCTTATATCACCAAATAGCCTCTGAAAACACTCTTTGCCACTATTTCAACATTCCAATTCAAGAAAACAACACCTCGCATATCTCATGCAAAACAAAATCCCATTTTTGTAGACATTAAAGCACTACAACTCTATAATTTTACTAATAAAGATATAAAATTAAAAACCAATGCAAGAACAAACAGTGTATGGAGTGTTTAGAACCAAAATAAGCTGAGAAAATGGTGCAAGAACACGCATATAAGATAATCTGAGAAAAAAAAAAATCACGAAGTGATAGGTGATGAAATGATAATACCTTTTTCCTTTTAGGTATTTGCTCCGTGTGTTCTCTTGTTTTGAATTGCCGCCTTGGAGTTGCGCTGGTTCTCGCGCTCTGCCCTACTGCAATATGTGGACATGTACTTTGGGCACTTTTTAGGTGGGCTACAGTCCTAATTTGCCCCTGAACTTAAATCTAAGTGAAAATCAGCTCACATGGGCATTTCCAATCCTCAGCACTGAAATAGTTAAAATTTATATTAAAAATAAAATTTTTACAATAATTTTCCTTTTAACTCATTAAACCATTTTTCACACTAAAAAAATATTTTTTATATATTCTTTTTATATCTCATTTACCACATTACACCTATTCTTTTAACAAATGCATTCTCTAATAATATATTTTGGTATTGATTAAATACTATTAAATTAATAAAAACCAAAAATTAATTTCCTTAAATTAATAATTTTTTAATTATATAACGTCATATTTAATACTTAATTAAAAATAAAAATTACAAATAAAAATTAAAAATTATATATTACATATTACTTTCAAAGATTAATAATAAAAAAGTACAATTTGAACAATATTTATACATTTTCATGCCTCTGAATTAGTATATTTCTCTCATAAATGGTCAATTTATGCATTACAAATTGCAATGTGTGCATTTTTATCTTTAATTTGTATGTGTCGAGTAAGAAATTCTTGAAATCTAGCATTATCATCTACTACCATTTTAATTTCCGGTATTGGTGCTTTCATTGCATCCGTAACTACTACATTTAAATCACGTTCATCCTTAATTATCATATTGCGCATTATTATGCATGTTGTCATTATATCATGCAATACATCTTTTCTCCAATAACGGGCCAATCATGCCAATAAAACTCCAAATGCTTGCTCAACATCTTTTCTACATGCTTCTTGTTTCATGGCAAAATATTTCTTTGTTAGAGTGTGTGGTTTGTGAATAATTTGTACAATATTATACCATTTTGGGTATATAGAATCAGCTAATTAATAACCTATGTTATATTCTTTTCCCTTGATAATATAATTAGCAGGAGGAGCAATACCTTGTGCAAGATTGAAAATAAGATGAGATAACTTTAACACGTTAATATCGTTATTAGTGTCAAGCATACCAAAATAAGTATGTCATATCCATATATCATAATCTACTACAATTTCCAAAATAATTGTTGGTGATCCACAATGACCTGTAGATTGTCCGGCCCATGCTATAGGACAATTTTTCCATTTTTAATGCATGTAATCTAGATTTCCTAACATTTTAGGAAAACCACGTTGTTCACCAACATAGAGTAACCTGGCAATGTCACTAGTAGTTGGTGATCTAAAATACTGATCCGAAAAAATCTCCATAATAGCGCAACAAAAATGCTTCAAACTTTTAATTATCATTGACTTGCCAATTTTTACATATTCGCCGATTGCATCTGTCAGTAGACCATATGTTAACATCTGAAATATGGTTGTTACTTTTTGTAAAATTGATAACCCACGTCTACCAAGGGCATCAATTCGTTGTTGAAAGTAGGCATCGTGTTGTTTTACTGCATTTACAATTCGTAGGAATAAATTTTAAGACATTCAATATCATCATCAAAATATATCATCATAATATCATGGATTATTAGAAAAATAATCATTGAACAAATTACGATATGTGACTTTACGATCTCGATGAATCACAATATGACCTAGATCAGATCCACGATAAAACACTTAGTGTTGTAGTTGATGTTCATAGTATGCAATAATTTTATTATTATTACATATCATACAAGACATCAAATCTTCTTTTTCTTTTTCTTGAGCAATGAGATTATTCATCATTGTAGCATCATCTTCATCAGAAGATGAAGATAAATATGAATATGACTGATATGATGAACCATCAATATCATAATTCATTTTTTAAGTGAGAAGAAGTAAGTATATTTTTTATGGAAGTTTATGATTACGCAACATCCATATGAAATTATTTATAGAACACAATTGTTAAAAATTATAATTTAGATGTCGATTCAATCCAATAGTTAAGATTATAATGAAATCAATTCAACGATTTGGTGAGGTTATTTCAAATAACCTTATCTAAATTAATTGAGAAGTATGTAAAGATGATAAGTTTGTAGTACCATTTAATTAAACGGTTGAGATTATAATGAAATTTATCAGACAGTTGGGTGGGAATAATCCAAGATGTACCTATTTGTATTTATTAAGACATGTGATAAAGTGATAACTTTGTTGTTCATTTAATCCAATAACTAAGATTAAAAGAAATTAATCTGATGGTTGGGTGAGAATAATCCAAGATGTACCTATCTATATTTATTGAGACATGTGATAAAGTGATAAATTTGCAGTACTATTTAATCCAATGGCTGAGATTAAAAGAAATTAATTTTTTGGGTGAGAACAATCCAAGATATACCTATCTATATTTATTGAGGCATGTGATAAAGTGATAAGATTGCAGTACCATTTAATTCAACGACTGAGATTAAAAGAAATTAATCTGACGGTTGGATGAGAATAATCGAAGATGTACCTATTTATATTTGTTGATACATGTGATAAAGTGATAAGATTGCAGTACCATTTAATTCAACAACTGAGATTAAAAGATATTAATCTGACGGTTTTATAAGAATAATCCAAGATGTACCTATATGTATTTATTGAGACATGTGATAAAGTGATAAGATTACAGTACCATTTAATCCAACAGCTGAGATTAAAAGAAAGTAATCTGACGATTTTATGAGAATAATCCAAGATGTGCCTATCTGTATTTATTGAGATATGTGATAAAGTGATAAGATTGCAATATCATTTAATCCAACGGCTGTGATTAAAAGAAAGTAATCTGACAATTTTATAAGAATAATCCAAGATGTACCTATCTGTATTTATTGAGACATGTGATAAAGTAATAAGATTACAATACCACTTAATCCAATGGCTGAGATTAAAAGAATTGATTCGATGGTTGGGTGTGCAAAAATCAAAGATGTAACTATCTATATTTATTGAGATATATGTGAAGGTGATAAGATTGCAGTACTGTTTATTGAGACATGTAGAAATAATGAAATATCATGAGTTTTTACATTTCTATACATAATAGCCATATATTACCTCCATGATACACATCCTAGGATTATTCATCAAATAACTTCAATTGTTAACCATTAATTAGGCAATCCAAAATGTCTAGTCAAGTATCTAGTTATAGTGTTTATGAGGATGTGCTTCTATGATAGGTTTACATGGAAATTTCTCAAGATCCAATTACAGGTGTTCACCAGTCTGCAAAAAATTTTTAGTCTTGAGTGTGTGACAAGTATAACAATGAAAGGAATGATGGTTGGGAGGAGCATAGCAAACTCTTTGTGCAAGCTCGAATTCAAGCTATTGAAAAAGCAATTAGGAAATTGAATGGGTGCATCAAATAAGTTGAGAATATGAATCCAAGTGGTGCTTCAAGTGAAGATATTGTAAGTATTTAGCAATTAATATTGAGTATTAATTTTTTTAATACTGTATTCAACTTGACATTATTTTTATAACAATTTTGTAGTTGTAGCGAGAAAATATTTTACTAATGCAAGATCCCCAATATAAAAAAGGTTTCAAATTTTATCATGTGTGGCACATTTTGAAATTTTTTAAAAAGTTTAAAGATAACAACAACAATGAAAGACAAGCTTATCGATTACAACATTTCAACAATATTTCATTAAGATCCGAATATTCCCATTTCGATTCTCAAATATCGGAATCTCCTGAAAAAACACCATTTTCTATTAATTTAGAAGATCATAAGGTTGGTGGTTTCTCATGCCCCATTGGAGTAAAAAAAAATCCAAAATGAAGAGTAAAATGGTTAAACAATTTTAGTATTTAAGAACAAATGACAATGTTATAGGGTTGTTGGAGAAGTCCAATTTGGACAGGTAATATTAAATGAAGATGCAAAGTGAATAGTTTGCCTTCCAAAAATATAAAGAAGAAAATAAAATTTTTCACCAAGACTTGAATGCTATTTCTGATCCAAGAATTTGTGCCATTACTCAAACTGAACAAGAAAGAATTATTCAAAAAAGAGCATAACAACAATAAGTACCACCACTACATGATGATTTTGGCCAATATTTTTATAATATTGGTGGATCTGGAAGTGATTTACCATATTATTAAATCATTGTAAGATTTGAGTGTTATGTTTAATGTTTAATTTTAGTTATCTAATGTTTGTTTAATGTTTAGTTCTAGAGTTTGTTTAATGTTTGTTTTAATGTTTAATGTAATGTAGTTTAATGCTTAAATAAAAATGTTATTTGTAATGAATATTTTTTTTAATGTGTATTATTTAAATTTAATGTATAATTTTTTATAATATATTATATTATTTGTTATATATATATGTATATATATATATATTTAGAAAAATATTTTAAATAAAATAAATATTTTGAACTAAATTGTTAAAAAATTATGTCTATACAATGAAAAATTGGATTAAATTAAATATCTTAAAAGTTAATAATATAATTTAAATTAAAAAAAACGTAAATGTGTCGTGAACATGCCAAACATAAAAATGCATTTTGCATGTTCATTAAACCAAAAATATGTCCAATTATGTGTATGGGTTGGAGCCAAGAAACCTATAATTTTTCTTAAAGTAGTGATGCGTTGGAGATGGCCTAAGAGCTTGTTTAATACAAATAAAGTCCACAAATTTTTGTGAAATTAATTACAATTTCAAATGATGTGTGTTTGGTTGCAAATATAAATTATGTGTTTTTGATTTAAATAAATAAGTTATAGATTTCATTTGCAATTTTAAATTTTTAAATTAGTAAAATTGACTATAATTAGATGAAATTCTAATAAAACATTTGAAATTGCTAATGAATTCAACAACTTTTAAATTTATATTTCTAAATAATTAAATTATTCCATATTATTTTTATTTTCAAAAATACCTTTCCAATTTTATTAATCATTTCTAAAAGAAAAAAAAACCTCTCTCGTATAGACTATATCGCTCTCTTTTTCTCTAGTTTCAACGTTGCTTCTCTCTCTAGCTTTTTTCTATTTTTATTCATGGGTTATTTTTATTTTGTTGCAATGATAATTAATTTGTCGACATTTGCATAGGTTTTTAAGGTGTCTGATTCTATAAAAGATGTCTTTTTTTTTTACTCTGATGACATGGGTTAATGTATTTTGTGCTAGGCTTGGCCACAAGCCAGTTTGGACTAGGAATTAGCCTTATCAAACCCAGGATCAATTTCAAAACCGGCTCGAATAAGCCTAAACTCATAGAAGAAATAAGTTCATGGTCGATTCCACTCAAATATGAACCGTAAATGATCAATTCCGGCTCCAAACCAACAAATTGAAAAAAAAATTAACCGTTGGGGCCTATAGGATTGCATGCCTCTAGCCCCCCACCCCAAAGTAATAGTGTGTTTAGGTGGGGGTGGGAGCTCCACCTCTTTAATATATATATTTTATATATATTTCTATTTAAATAAAAAAATTATAAAAAGACAATTTTATCTTATATAATAGCCATAAACAATTAGTTTATAAGGTTATTTTAGAAAGTTCAAAAGATTGATTTTAATGTGTCTAAACAGGGTTGAAGGGAAGACTTTTTTTTTTTTCACAAACAATTCTCTCTCAATTGTCAATTCTTAAATCCTCTCAATATTCTCTTAATACTCTCAATATTTTCTTATTATTTTCTCAAAATATTCATTTAAATATTCAATATATATTATTTATATTATAATCTAATATTTATTTATTTATTATATATATTCATAATCCACTCTTATAGTATTATTTTCTTAATTAATATTCTTTTATTATTTTCACCCTCAAATTTTTTTATTCACTTTTCAAAATTTTTTTAATAAAAAAAGCAAGTGGAAGTGGAAGAAGTGGAAGATCAAGATCATAATATTTTGCTGAATTTTAACTAAATATTATCGATTTCGATAATACGATGGATAATTTGGAAGATGATTATCCAACATAAGAAAGTCAAGAAACTTGTGTGGAAGAATTTGCAACAAATATTCCACAATAAGGTGAAGAAAAATAATCTCGATCATAATCAAATATTTTCAAAGTTTATTTTAAGCGACAAAAAAATGTAGATGGCAACTATGATATAATTTGTAATTATTGTGGCCAAAATTATAAATTAAAAATGGAAATGGTTATGACACATTTAGAAGGGACTTGATGAGCAAACATCCAACACAAGTTGGTGTTAAACAATGACAAGCTCAAATTTTTGGGTCCATAATATCATCTTCTTCTTCTCATTTATTTAAATATAGTGATAAATAAAATAAATTAGAATTAGCTAGAATGGTTAGTTTGGAACATTTATCTTTTAGTTTTGGTGAAAAAGTAGATTTTATTAATCATTGTCAACAAAATATTAAATTCACAAGTTAAACATGTGACGAGAAGTACATTAAAACATCCATTATTTAATTGATATAAACAAGAAAAAAATGAATTATAAAAATTATTTATGAATTTTAATGGACATGTATGCATACGTAGTGATATTCGGAGTGATCATTGGCAAAATCACTTATATATGGGAATAATTTATGAAAATGCCCAAAAGGGGGGGGGGGGTAAATAGGGTTATTGAAAGATTAAGAAAATTAAAAGCAAATTTAAAGAATGATTGAGAGAAGGAGATGAACACAAGAATTTAAGGAGATTATATTTTTAATAATCCTACATCCCCACCTAATTTATCCTGAAGTTTGGATTTTCAATCATCCACACCAATCTTATTCCCAAGATTAATTACATATAGTGTTTTCAATGGCTCACACCAAACCTCACAACGTTGAGTTTTCTAAGCTCACTCAAAACTTTTTTTTCCAAGTGTTTTTAAGGCTCACACTTAAGCCTTCTCATAAAAGTTTTCTTGGATCACTCTTAAAATCAAAACCCAAGTGTTTTAATGGTAAACACTTAAACTAATTCCTCTACTTAGATCCTCACTCCTTTTCTTAATCCCAATAAAAAAAGAAAAAGATAAATCCTAAGCTAGAGCACTCACCCACACTCACTAAATGAGTAGTTATAAACTCAATAAGAGTTTATTTACAAGTAATGAGTGTATAAAAAGAAAAATGAAAGAATTAAAGTTTGGTTCAATGAATTTTCATAAATAATTTGCTCCACAAACTCTCTAACACTTCAAGTGAGGTCTTGAGCTTGTATTTATAATGGAGGGGCCAAAATATGCTTGTTGGAGCTTTGATTCTTCTCCCTAAAAAATCTCCATCTTCATTTAATTTTTTTCACTTTTTATAGGAAAAATGAGGCTCCCGGTCGGGATATACCATGTCACGATCGTGACCTTTGATTTTGATAGTTGTTGGAGCTTTTGAAATAGCCATTATAAAAGTGACCAATCAATGTCACGATCAGGATATTCAATGTCACGACTTAGACGTCACATGGGAGTGTTACTACCACTTTTAGATAATCTTGAATCTAACTCTTATTTGGCTCATGAGCTTTATCTCGATCAGGATACCACTTATGAGCATCATTGCCTTCAAGTTTTGGCACATATTTTAGCTCCATAACTCCATATAAAGAGTATAATCTTATACCTAACTAAATCACACTTAAACACATATATTAGCAATAGAAATTGGTTACTAAAGTCAAAACCAAGGTTGATTAGATATTGATCATGACCTTAATCATGCAAAGGGTCAACAATCTCCCTTTTTAACTATGACAATTAATTTTTGAATGATAATTAAAAATCACTAAGTGCATTAATTTTATTATACTCCCCTCAATCATATACTAAAGAGTTTCAAAATTTCTCCCTCTTAATATATGTTAAAGTTAGTAAAACATGTCAAATACAACTTAATTAAAATAAATATTTAGTTTTTCCTCCTTATTGGTATTCTATTTATAATGTAAACATGTTTATTATTATTCAAAATGCCAAATTTCTATCTCTATTTTTCTAAGTAAAAAAGGGAGGAAATGAAGAAGAGAGGATACTAATAGATGCTTAATCATAATGTAAAAATAAAAATTAATCATGATTTTAAATGATAAATAAAATATATACCGAGTACAATACATAAAGAAGCATTGGCAAAAGAAGTCAAGATTCATAATATGTAGTCCAAAGAATGTTCTAAGAGATAAGACATATTAAGAGTAATGCCAATTGAAGAAGTCCAAATGAAAAATGTTGAAAGATAATGGAAAAGAATATTCCAAGATCATTCAATTTGAGAATTATTATTAATCATGTAAAGG
The DNA here is from genome assembly GCA_947683625.1 of Mallotus nudiflorus. NCBI lineage: Eukaryota > Viridiplantae > Streptophyta > Magnoliopsida > Malpighiales > Euphorbiaceae > Mallotus > Mallotus nudiflorus. The sequence goes on along the minus strand of CANTUR010000201.1, from coordinate 6,842,115 downwards.
GTCAAGTTTTCTTTGGAAATTTAATGTGTACATCTTTATTGATAAGCTAAATAATATGAACCCTAAAAGGGATTAAAAGTGCAAGCATGGAGCTAAATGATGAAGAATTCAAGCTAATTGGATTAATTTCCTATTTTGAAATTAATTAGCTTCATATGGACAAATTTTGGATTTATTTTTCTTTTGGAGTCAATAAGGAAGATTCTAGAAGATTTGAGAAGAATCAAGCATATTCCAAGTCAAAGTCAATAAGTCAACAAGTCAAAGTTAAAAAGTCAATGGTCAATGGTTAACATCCTACATGACATGCTTTAATGTTTAGTTGTCATGAGTTGTCATTTTGCTTAGTTGTAATGAGTTGTCATTAGTTGTCAATTTTGACTTTTCAAAGATGAGTTGTCATTCGTTGCCTTATTTTTGAAGGAATTCTTCTTAATTAAGGATTTTCTTTATAAGAGTCTTTAGGAATAAGTAACAAACCTTTTTTTCAAGGATTAGGTTGTTTACATGCCTATATAAAGGCTAACCCTATGTAAAATGAATTTAGAGTGATTAAAATATTAAAAAGTGAGATTTTTCCTTAAACTTTATTCTTTTGAAATTTTGCAAGTTTACTTATATTGTTTTACTTTTACCTTTCGTTATAATTGCTAGGTTATATTAAACTTAGAATTATGTATTTGTTCATCTTTTAATAGCTAAGTATCTTACTTCAATTTAATAAGCAAAGGGTTTAGCTCCATCAACACAACTTATCCTTGATGATCCTCGGGCTAATATTCAAAGTTGGATGCGCATTCTATTTCTATTATAGGTAGGGTTCATATCACTAAATAAATTGCCTTCACTAATCTATCAATAATTAGCACGTAAAAAGAAATAAAAATCATCAAACAACCTTTTGATCCCAAACCTTATTCGGTCTAAGTTTGTGACTCTCAAGGTAGTCCATAGGTAGAACGTTGAGATGAAGTTTTCTATAATAACACACATTATTAGTATGTCCTAATTTCAAGCAATAAAAACATTTGGTTTTTTAAAATCTATTTTACCTACTAACCTTTGAAAATGAATCATGGCTAAGGTGGTTAGTGTCTTTCCTAGACCAAAATGATATAGTATGATTATGCATCTCACAATCATAACAATGCATAAATTTTTGAGATCTAAGGTGCATATGTGTATGCCTTTTATTATGATACATGAATGCATAATGTGATTAAGGTTTCTTTATTGTGGCCTTAAAACCTTTAGCCTTAGGAATATTAGCCTTTAGAGGCTCTCTATTGATATTTTGATTCTTAAAACTCTTAATCTTAGAATCTTGAGCTTTAAAGCTCTCACAAGAAATGGGGAATGAAAAAAGAGTAGCCTTGACAAATTTGGGAGGACTTGATAATGTAAAGACTTCATTAGAGAAACCAAGTCTAAATTTCAAACCATGAGGCCTTTTATTACCTAAAAGATGATTAAGGGTCTCTTTTCCTTTTTGGAATTCAAAAAATATGTTTTTAAATTCTAAAATCTCTTTTAAAAATGTGTTTTTAAATTCTAAAATCTCTTTTAAAAATGTGTTTTTAAATTTTAAAATCTCTTTTAAAAGCAACTCATTTTCTTTCTTAGTTTTATCAAAGTCATTTTTCAAATATAGAGAGGCTTTCAAGTCAAGAATGAGTTTTTCATTCAAGGAACTAACATTTGAAAACTCTAATTTCAAATCCTCAAAATTCTTATACAATTTTGAAAACTATTGTTTATAAAACATTTTCTTTGGAAGTAATTTTTAACATTTCAAAACCAATTTTGTTATTAAAGAGCATCATCAAGATCCTCATCACTATTAAGCTCATTATTACATAAATCATCACAAGAATTATCATAAGAAGAACTAGACAAGAGAAGTACCTTAAATGTGTCCTCCAAGGCCATGAAGCAAGGGTTTGATAACTCTTATTGCTCCTCCTCTATCTCAGATTCAAAAAAGTCATCCCAAGTAGCTTTAAAAGATTTTCTCCTCTCCTTTGCTCCTTTATACTCGTGCTTGAGCTTAGGACATTCATCTTGAATGTGACCGAGTCTCTTACACTTGAAGCACATGACTTCCTTGGCCTTCTTGAATCCTCCTCTCTTGGATTCCTTATATTTGCTCAAGTTTTTCTTCTTTAAGTACCCTATGAAGTATCATGTGAATGATGTAATTTCTTTATCATCTTCACTTGAATCTTCAAGTTACTTTCATCACTTGAGTCTTGTGATGCTTTGAATGTAAGACTCTTCTTCTTCTTTTTACCTTTTTATTCCTCTTCCTTTTGCCTCAAAGTAAGCTTATGAGTGAGAAGCTTACTAATAAGGATGTTAGTTAAAAGCTTGAAAAGATCATGAGATTCTTCAATTAAAGTCACCCCGACTCCTATTTCAATCTTAATTTTGATCTTAAAAAACTTAATTTTGGTCATTTAATTTATTTTTTTAAGTGTGTATAAGTTAGGACTCTATTGGAAGTTAAAATGAAGTATGAATATCTTGGGCTGATTTGACCTATGAGATTTAAGATGGCTTTAGACATCCTTAGAGCTTTATAATGAGAAATTTATCTTTTTCACATTTGAAGTAGACATCTTAAGCTTTTTGAATTAAGCTTACTTGTCAAAATCCAAGTTCATTTGGGTATGCAAATATTGAGATGAAGTCAACATATGCTGCTACCATTTTAAATTGCATAACTCTTAGTATTTCAGAAATATTTTGAGCTACATAAGTCCAATTGAGGTGATTCAAAATAATATGGAAATATAAGTTAAATATATACAACTTTTATGAATAAAGTATAGGAAAATTCGAATTTTTTCAATAGAAAATCATAGTTTCAACTCATGCACAACTGTTTGACAGTAGTCTGCCATTTTAGATTGCATAACTCTTAGTATTTTAGTAATATATTAAGCTACAGAAGTCTAATTTAGGTGATTAAAAATGATATGGAAAGCTAAGTCAAATCTCTATAACTTTTATAAGGAAAGTGTAGACAAATTTGAACGTCTTTAGTAGCCAATCATGGTTTTAACTCGTGTACAGTAGTTTGACGGTATTACTTTCAATAATTCAAAATTATAAATGTTGGATTCAAAATATAGATGTTGGACATATTATTTGCACCTTCAACAGATATATTTTTTAGTGTTTATCTATATAAACACCTCTATAGCTCAATAGAAGTTAAGAATTTTTTTTCCTTATTATCATTATCTATCTTAACATTCATTAAAGCTCTTAAATTCTCAAATATTCACTCCTTTATTTTTAACTCTTGTGAGAGTTGGTTGTGTGTTAGAAATAGAATTTCTCTTCATCTTAAATCTTGGGATACATTAGTAGGGAAGTGAGATTTATTTCTAAAGGAATTGGTTTAAGTGTTGTCCATTAAAACACTTGGGATTTGGTTTTTTTAGTGAGCCTTGAAAACCCATGTTGTAAGGTTGTAAGAATGAGTCATAAAACTCTTATGTAATCTTAATCTTGTGAATAAAATTATGGGTGATTGAAAATCCTAACTTGGGGATAAGTTAGGCAGAGACGTAGGATTGTTGTTGAATGTGAACTCCATAAATCATTGTGTTCTTCATTCTTCCTTCTCAACATTATTTCAATTCTTGCAAAGATTTATTTTTAATTCTAATTTTTATTTAATACCCCTATTCACCCCCCTAGGGCTTTTTCAACTCCTAATCTTTCTTTAGTAGCACTTTTTAGAATTTTAGTGTTGACTTCTTCTTTATAGTAGTGCTTCCCCTACTTTCTTAAGGTGGTTAAAAGAGCATTTAATTAGTTTGTCATCTCTGTGATAGATTCATTTGGCTACTTTATTTCGAATAGCTCATATTCATGGACATGAAGTTGCACCTTTTTAGATCTTACTTAAACATCACCTTCAAAGTGATTTTCCAAGGTCTCCCAAATTTCTTTTGCGAAAATACAATGTTTCACCTTCCCACACTCTTCTCTTGACATTAAGGCTAGAAGAACAACCATTGCCTTTTTATTTTAGTGATTTTCTTCTTCTTGCTCTTATGACCATGTTCTTCTTTCAAGTATGACTTCAACTTCATCCACTTTTCCTCTAGGAGGCTCCTAACCTTTTAACATTGCATCCCATAATCTAAATCACTATTAAGATAGAGCTCCATTTTAAACTTCCAATATGGGTAACCACTACCATCAAAGAAAGCTCTAAGGGTTTAAAAAGAGAGAAATTCACTCCTTATGATATTTTATCTAGTAATGAAGTTCCTAGACTCCTTACTTTGATACCAAATGAAAATGCCTTAGGGGTTAAATAGGGCAAATGAAAGATTAAGAAAATTAAAAGCAAATTTAAAGAATGGTTAAGAGAAGGAGATGAACATAAGAATTTAAAGAGTTTGGATTCTCAATAATCCTACATATCCACCTAACTTATCCTAAAGTTAGGATTTTCAATCACCTACACCAATCTTATTCCTAATATTGATTACAATATGGTATTTTCAATGGCTCACACCAAACCTCATAACAATGAGTTTTTTAGGCTCACTTAAAACCTTTTTCCAAGTGTTTTAAGGCTCATCCTTTAACCTTCTCAAAGAGTTTTCTTAGATCACTCTTAAAACCAAAATCTAAATGTTTTTAATGGTAAACACTTTTACCAATTCCTTGACTTAGATCCTCACTTCCTTTTCTTAATCCCAAGAAACAAGAAAAAAGAGAATTCCTAAGCTAGAGCAATCACCCATGCTCACTAAATAAGTAGTTATAAACTCAACAAGAGTTTATTTACAAAAGATTAATACATAAAAAGAAAAATGAAAGAATTAAAGTTTGGCTTAATGAAATTTCATAATGAATTTGCTCCACAAACTCTCTAACACTTTAAGTGAGGTCTTAAGCTTGTATTTATAATAGAGGGGCCAAAATATGGCTATTGGAGCTTTGATTCTTCTCCCCAACATATCTCCATCTTCATTTAATGTTTCTTTCACTTTTTACAAGAAAAATAAGGCTCCTGTTTGGGATATACCATGTCATGGTCATGACCTTCGATTTTGTAGTTATTGGAGCTTTAAAATAGCCATTGTAAAAGTGGTCAGTAAATGTCATAACCAGGACATTCAATGTCATGACCAAGATATTCAATGTCATAACTGGGACATCGCCCGGGAGCATCACTACCACTTTTAGATAATCTTGAATTAAACTCTCATTTGGCTTGTGTGCTTTGTCTTGATCGGGATGCCACTCGTGAGCATCATTGCCTTCATGTTTTAAGCACATTTTGAGCTTTATAACTCCATCTAAAGAGTATAATCTTATACCTAACTAAAATCACACTTAAACAGATATATTAGCAATGTAAATTGATTGTTAAAGTCAAAACCAAGGTTGATTAGAGATTAATTATGACCTTGATCATGCAAAGGGTCAATAACTTGTTATTAGATGGACAATGATTAGTTATTACAAAAAAAAAAGAATATTATTACGTTTAAATGTATATTATGGATGTTTATATCTTATGGAAGATAATGATTTTGATATAGATTCAATAATTGTCACGACCCAAAACAGGGGCCATGACCGGCGCTAGGGAACGGGAATTCTTTCGAATCCGGAACCCGTAGCAAGCCTAAAAAATAAAATAAAGCATGCCATAATAACAGTAACAATATAATATGCAGCGGAAAATAAAAATAATAATATCATCCATATCAACTGGATTTAATTCAAAACTCATCTCATCGCATATATAATCTCATAAATGTATAATCTTTATACAAATCCAGTTTTACTATAATACATCTCTTTAAAACAAATACATAAAATCCAATACTTTAATTTACAACTACTGCAGTGTCTAGATAAAATCAATAAGACTCAAGTAGACAATTTACATAAAGAAGCCGAGGCGGAAGAAATCCGGCGTATCGACCTGCTACTGAGGTCTGAGGAAGTTGACTCTCCTGAAAAATAGTCAACGGAGGGGAGTCAGACCTCACTGAGTGAATTACTATAGTATATATACATACACTCTAAGTGATAATGCATACAGTCAACAGTATATGAGTAATATGTATATATACAGGCAATTTCATACAGATGCAGAAAAATCATTTTATATATTTTGTCTGAAAATCAACTTTTATGAAGGATCACATAGAACCCTAAAATATCGCAACCTCAGAAAAATAGTGTTAAACAACACTCTAGCCATACAGGCTCACTGATTCCAAATATATCCACTTAATCCATATGGACAGTAGACTGGCCCCGAGACGCTGAGTCAACCGAGCTCCAGCAGTCTGACTGCCAGTGTGATTGGCCCCGAGACACTTGGTCAACCGAGCTCCAGCAATCACACCCACAAACCACATCTCACATATCAATAATCATAATCAAATCGATATCCACAAATAGTCAGTAATAAAGCCTAAATACTATAGGCGTACCGGTACGTACTCGGTCCTAGTGCTGCCCACTAGGTAGCACGTTCTATTGATATCCTTCATTCTTAAATATAAAACATTCATTCACAAAAATAAATGATGCATGGATTTAAATAAATCAACAATATAAACCATATATATACCGAAAATATACCAAACATAAACCAGGTATATTTTGAGTATATATACGTCAAATAAATTCAATCAAATCATGAATTAAACTAAAAATATATTTAAAAACATTTTAAATATATTTTATTAATAAAACATGTATATAATTTATTATATACCAAAAATATACCAAAAATATACTTGAATATAAATCATGTTATTTATGCATATTTAGTCAAAATAAAACATGCATTTTCTAAATCATGCATCCTAAGCATATATATATAATATAGTAACTCACCTAATGCGCTCCACGAGACGGGTCCGACGGGCCTGGTCCACTAACCCTCGGTCTCGGCGCAACTAAACAAGAAATAATTAATCGACATCAGAATAACCCTAACAGAAATCCTAGAATTCAATCTAGAGTATTAAATACAGAATCGGAAATTAGGGTTCGACTGGATATCACGTTTTACGAGAATTCTACCGGAAATCCGGCAGAACCTCCCCTGTAAAACGGACATCTCTCTACTCAAAAGAGTAGAGCCGACCCTGCAAAGAAAATACACTTCAAAAATAAACACCACAATCAATCACAACCCCTCGGTCGGACTCCAGACTACAATCTGTCGACCGGGGTCCACAAACACAGAAAATATATTCAAATATACCAAAAATATCCTTAAATCATAAAAATACATTTTATAGGTAAAAATTACATAATTAACCTTGAAACACTATAAAAACCGATTAAAACTCATTTTATTAGAAAAACCGTATATTATATATATAATTGAAAATAATTCCCGAAAAATAGTTTTAATTAGTTAAAAATACTAAATATTTTGTAGAAATCATTTTTATACCTTAAATAAATATTAAAACCAATTAAATTACATTTTTAGACAATTTAGGGTAAAATTACCAAAATACCCCTATATATATATATATACCTAAATTACTTCAAAAATTCACCAAAAATCATACAATTATCCAAAATTAATTTTCTCAACATATTTATCAATAATATCAATAATTAAACTCAATTAACCAATTAAATTCAATTTAAAACACAATTAACTTAATTTTACAAAATCACATAAACTTCAATAATTAAAAATAAATACTTAGAAATTCATAAAAATTCCAAATAAATTTCTATAATTCATTTCAACACCTAATTCAACCATAAACTCCAATTTCATAATTTAAATAATTAATTTCCGAAAATTAGAAAATAATATTAAAATATTCAAAAATACCCAAAAATCCAAAAAACCTCCAAAAATTCTGTAAAAATTCATACATGAAGATTAAGCTACCAGGAACAACATTTGTGAAGGAAGTTTCCATGAATCATCCAAATCGAAGCTCAAAAAAATCAAAAACCAAAAGTGGCCGAAAACTTCAAATCAAAACCTAAGCAATTCTAGACCATTTTAGCTCAAACCAAAGCTAGAATAACACTCACCGGAGCTCAAGGAGAAGATAGAGACCGGCGGTGTCGAAAACGGTGGCCGGAGGAGGGAGAAACGGCGGTGAGGAAAAGTGGTGGCCGGCGCGCGGGAGAAGGGAAGAAGAAGAAGAAGAAAAAGAAAAAGAAAGAAAAAGGAAAGAGAAAGGAAAAGAAAAAGAAAGAAAAAGGAAAAGAAAAAAAAAGAAAAAAAATAAAATAAATTAAAATAATTAAATATTAATAAATAAATAATAATAAAATAATAAATTTTAATAATTTAATAATAAATAAAATAATCAAATAATAATAAATAAATAATAAAATATTAGGGTAATAATAAACCCTAATTAAATAAATATACACACACAGACTTTATTTAATAATTTAAAAATACGTATGAGTTCATGCAAACCCGTAAATACATTTAAAATAATTAATAATACATTGTTTACGTGAAAATTTCCCCGAAAATGAAAGTCCCGGGAAAATTTTACGTAAAATACTGAAAATAATAGACAGTAATTAAAATAGGTTTAAAATACATATCAACTCATAAAAATATCGTATAATGCATAAAAATTATTGACACTGTATATCCCGGTACAGTGTAAAAATATTTAAAAAAAACACGGGATATTACAATAATTAATAATGTTAGAATATTATTAGTAAACTTATTTAATGAATTTAAAGATAATGTTAGTATTGGCACATCATCTTCTACTTCTATTTCTTCTTCTTTTCCTACTAGTCAAGTGCGAGATGAACAAATAAAAATTAGTATGGGTGACCATGTCATGTTGTAAAGACAAAAACGACCTCAAAGATCATCCAGTTCATCTCCCAAACTTGATATTTATTTAACGATTTATTGATTTTGGTGATACTAAATCCGGAAAAGATATTCTGATCCTTGAATGGTGGAGTCAATACCAAAATACATTTCCAATCCTTCCATTAATTGCTAAATAAAATTTTTTGGAGTCTGGTTTCAATGGTAGCTGTTGAATAAGCATTTAGTACTAGACAAAGTATTTTGGATGGAACTAGATCATCCATAGCTCCTAAATTATAGGACGTCCAAACATGTGTGGATGAATGGTCTAAAGTGGCATTAAGGACACAAGAAATTGAAAGAGATGAAAATAAAAATTTATTTGACTTCACAACCAATGGAGGAATGGGAACTTCAACTTCCAACGTTAGAAGTGATTAAATTTTTTAAGGTAAAAGGGGGACTAATTTTTTTTTTAAGTAAAAGAACTACAGAGGTTTTAATTTCTTTAAACCCCAAGAGGATACGTAGTCAACTTAATTTTTCGAAAAAAAAAAGTTCAAGCGCTTTAATTTTTTTAGTTTTATTTTTCTAACTTAATTTATTAATTCAATCTTGTAAATTTTTTTTATTTCAACCAATATATATATATATATATATATATATATATATATATATATATATATATATATATATGGTAAACTAATTTAATATGTTTGCTTTAATTTTAATTTTAATTTTATTTCAATATTTTTTATTTTTTTATCTCAAATTAAGATAAGTGAATTAGTAGAGTATAATTTTTTATTTGCTATATTTAATTTCTAAGTAAAAAAAAAAAAATCAAACCTTATTAAAATGTCATAATTTTTATTTCAACTTTAATGCAATTTATTTGTCCTAAAAATTAATTTTATTATTTAAAAAATTAAACTAGATCGAATTGGAATTGATACTGGTCGATTCTCAATTAACCCTAAATTGTTCTAAGGCCCGATTCCAATCCAATTCCACCATGTGAACTGTCGATTCATGAATCAAAACTAACAATTTCATAACAGTGGCTAGGTCTATTTTGTGCATTTTGAGCCATAGTATGTCATTGTAGCTTATGGTAGTTACATGAAAAATTTTCAACAAGGAAAATTATACAAGGTCTATTGTTCAAAACGAATTATACAATGTTTAAATTGAGGTATCCATCCTTTTGTGATGTGCAATTAAAAAAATATTTGAAAGAATATTTTTCAAAAAAAATAAAGTATTGATACACAAAGTATTTTTGACATAATAAATTTAAATTTAAATTTTGAATAATTATACTTTTAATGATGTAATGTGGAATCTTAATAAATAAATAAAAATCATAATATATTTGGAAGGGTATTTTTGACTAAGTAAAAAATTAATTTGAATTATAAATTTATTCCAAACACATGAAATATAGAATTTATTTGAAAAGAATTCTATAAAATATTCATTTAAACTAAACACATTTCATTAGTAAAAATTCATTTGGAATTTGGAAATGAATTTGATAATGAAATGAAATTTGTAGTAGAATTAAAACAAACAGTAGGTAAATAAATATCTTGTAGAATTTATTTTCAATTCTAAATTTTTAAATTTGTGGAATTGATTATAATTAGATCAAATTCTTAAAAAACTGTTGAAATTTTCAAATGAATTTCACAACTTTTAAGTCTATATTTCTATAATAATTAAAATATCTCTCATTATTTTTATTTAAAAAATATGCAATAATTGCACAATTAGTGTGTGAATTTTTAAATTTTTGTTATTTTGGTTGTTGATTTTTTTTCTTTGCAATCAAATGTTTAAACTCACTAATTTTGTATCAATTAAGTGGTTATGACTGGTAGATGGTTGCTTGAGTATAAATTCATCATAGGTGGGACCTAAATTTTGTTATGAATCTTGCTATATCATTATTCACTTTTAGAATGTTGAAATTAACTTGAATTTATTTAGTTAAAAAAACCAAAGTATCCTTATTGTTTTGAAAGGTTAAAACATCACGCCAAATTAATATTAGTAAGTGATTGAAATTAAAGAACCCTAATTTCTCAAACAATTACAATCATAAATAATTTGATCACCATATTGAATCTTTTTGTGCAAACTTTTGAGCAATAAAAGCAACCAAGAAAAGATAGTCAAGCTTGCAATCAGTACATTCATAGGCTATGCATTAGCTTGGTAGAATCAACTAGAGGTCTTAAGGAGGCATTATGGTGAAGAACCTATCTCTACATGGCAAAAGATGAAGACTATCATGTGAAAAAGATTTATGCTAAATTATTGTTTGCACATTCACTTTCAAAGGCATAAATAAGGTTCAAGAAATGTTGAAGTTATTGAAGTGGCTAAGAGACACGTTAAGGAAAAGAATAGAGGGGGAGAGTGCAAATTTGAAATTTTATCTCTAAAGACAAATTTTGAAGACTTGTGCATTAATCAACAAAATGAAGAGATTCAATCTTCATATGGGAAAACTTTGGAAAAGGAAACCTATGAAGATGAGAGAAAAGAAAAGAGCAAATTGGGTGTTAAAATTGAGTTGAGTGAGTTGAGTGTTAAAAATAGATTGAGTGAGCAAGGTGAGAAATATAAAAAGAAATTATGCATTAAAGTAGATTATCAGGTTATAATGAGGATGACAACATTCATGTTTTGGTGAATAAAGAAAGTGTGAACAATGATTTTGAAGAGAAAATAGTTGATAAAGAAATTATGGAGGTGTTAAAGCAAAATAATGCTAAAAGCCTTGATGAAATATTGCAAGAAGTTGAAGATAATGGCAAGTGTGTGCAGCCTAGCAAAGAAATTGATGAGAAATTATAGATTTTTAGAAGAGATATTAAAGCTAATAAAGAGTGTTCACAAAGTTTTGAGCAACCTAATGAACTTGTAGAAGGATTAACTAGTCAAGGAGTTATTAAGAGTGCATATTGTGATCATGAAAAGTATATGCACTATGAAAAGGTTTAGAAGTTTGTGCACAAAAGAGGAAGCTAGAGATTGAGAGCATTACGAAGGATAAGAAGATGGTTATTCATCATGATGATACTAAAAATTCTAATCTTTCTTTTTCTAGTGTTTTAAAAGTTATTTTGTTGAGTTTTATGCCATACAAAGATCTATTTGATGATGTTGTTGAAATGCATTATAAGATCAACAATACATTTGAAGATTTCATTCCTAACATGAAGTATGAGAAAGAGCTGCAATATTTTACTTCGTTCAAAGGAATCCATGGAGTTTTTATTTGTAGCAAAAAGAACTTAAGATATTCATGTTTCAAGTTTAGAAGAAAACAATAAGGATTCAACATTTACAAGTTTGTGAATACTAGTGTTGCATTTTAAGTAAGTCCTCAAGTTTAAGTTATTTTGAAGCTGCTTATGTGCATCATTACTTCAAAGGAGAAGTATTCTACCAAGGTGTTTGGATTTGATCCTGGAGGACATCTAAATATATCAACTTTAGAAGATGGATCAAATTTGAGGACGAATCTTCGCAAGGAAGGAGGGAATGATGTGAACCAAACAAGCACCTAACATGTTCACTAATATGATGATCCACTCAAGTATAATGATCCAATGATTAGAACATGCATGAAGAATTTTAAGGGTGGTTTAGGATTGTTCTTGAAGTAAAGCATCAAGTTTGGGATAAAGAATTAAAGCATAAGTGCAAATGGAGCTCAATTAAGTGAATTTGGAGAAAGTTTGACACAAAGGAAAAATCTTCCTTTTTAAACCTTATTATCAAATTCTAACCCTCAAAATGAAGAATTCATGTCAAACTATTCAAGTGGAGTAATTTGTATTCAAAATACATAAAGTGCAATTCTGAAGATTTTGGAATGTTCTAGAAGGTTCTAAGGGAATCTACAAGAATCAATAATCTTTTATGAATATTCGTTACAAATAAAACCTTAGATGTGATGGAGAGTAGTTGCTACTCATTTAAAGACTTGGTTAAATTTTTCTTAGTTGTCATAAGTTATCAATTTGACTTTTCAATGCTTATTTGTCATGAGTTGTCAATTTGAGTTTTCAAAGCTTAATTGTCATATTTTTTAGGGGATCCTATTTTGTTAAGGATTTTCCTTTATAGGAGTCTTTCGGAATAAGTAAGAAAACTTGTTCCTTTAAAGTTTAGGATTTTTACATACCTATATAAAGGATATAGCAATGAAGCACAAATTTAGAAGAAGTTTTAATTAATTAAATTTTAATTCTTATGAGGTTAAAGTCCTTCTCTTTTGTTCTTAAAAGAATTTTAATGAATTTATCAACTGAAGGCTTGGTACATTCAAACCTAGTTTAATTTAGACTTAAAATTGACTTTGTTAGTATTAGGTTTATATTAAATAACCTTTAATTCTTTATAATTAACGTTTTTAAGTATAGGTTATTTAAGGGTCTTTTTGGGGATTATAGTTTCTTTTTTCTTGATTTATGAATGATCCTTGGCAAGGTTATCAATATTGAATACGGGTTTGGTACAAGTTAACCATGTTCATATCATAAATCAAATCAAACCCGTATTCAATCTTAATAACCTTGCCAATGATCATTCATAAATCAAGCAAAGGAAAAATCTAGTCCGCAACAAGACCTTTAAATAACCTGTACTTAAGAACCTTAATTATAAAGAATTAAAGGTTATTTAATATAAACCTAAGATTAACAAAGTCAATTTTAAGTATAAATTAAACTAGGTTTGAATGTACTAAGCCTTCACTTAATAAATTCACTCAACTTCTTTTAAGAATAAAATAAAAGGACTTTAACCTCATAAGAATTAAAATTTAATTGATAGAACTTCTTTTAAATTCATGCTACATTGTTATGGCCCTTATATAAGCATGTAAACATCCTAATCCTTAAAGGAATAGGGTTTCTTACTTATTCCTAAAGACTGCTATAAAGGAAAATCCTTAACTAAATAGGATCCCTTAAAAAATATAACAACTAATGACAACTAAGCTTTAAAAAGTCAAATTGACAATTCATGAAAATTAAGCAAAATTTGACTAACTCTTTAAATATGAGTAGTAGCCACTCTCCATCACATCTAGGGTTTTATTTATAGAGAACATTCTTGATTCTTGTAAATTCCCTTAACATCTTTTAGAACCTTCTAAAATCTTCAAAATTTCACTTTATGTAATTTGAATGCAAATCACTCCACTTAAAGAGTTTGACATGAATTCTTCATTTTTAAGGTGAAAATATGTTAATAAGGTGTATAAAGGATGATTTTTCCCTTATGCCAAACTTTCTCCAAATTCACTTAATTGAGCTCCATTTGCACTTGTACTTTGATTCTCTATACCAAACTTGATCTTTTACTGTAAGAACAATCCTAAACCATCCTTAAGCTTTTTCATGCATGTTCTAATCATTGGACCATTATACTTGAGTGGATCATCATGTTGGTTAATATGTTTGGTGCTTGCTCGGTTCACATCATTCCCTCCTTCCTCGCGAGGATTCATCCTTGAATCTAACCCATCTTCTAAAGTTGATATATTTAGATGTCCTCTGGGATCAAATATAAACACCTTGGTAGAATGCTTCTCATTTAAAGCAATGATGCACATAAGTAGCTTCTGAATAACTTAAACTTAAGGTACATGAAATGCAGCTCTAGTATTCACAAACTTGTAAATATTGAATTCTTGTTGTTTCCTTTTAAACTTAAAACATGAATATCTTAAGTTCTTCTTGCTATAAAAAAAACTCCATGGATTCCTTTAAAAGAAGTAAAATATTACAACTTTTTCTCATACTTAATGTTAGGAATGAAATTTTTAAATGTATTGTTGACCTTGTAATGCATTTCAACAGCATCATCAAATGGATCTTTGTATGGCATAAAACTTTGCAAAACAACTTTCAAAACACTATAAAAAGAAAGATTTAGAATTATGAGCATCATAATGATGAATAACCATCTTCTTATCCTTCATAATGCTCTTAATCTCTAGTTTCCTCTTTTGTGCACGAACTTCCAAAATTTGCTCTTTATGGTGCATATACTTTTCATGGTTGCAATATGCACTCTTAACAACTCATTGACTAGTTAATCCTTCTATAAGTTCATCAGATTGCTTAAAACTTTGTAAGCACATATTATTAGCTTCAATGACATAAAAATTTTCCTTAAAATCTCCTTTAAAGATCTGTACTTTCTCATCAATTTCTTTACTAGGTTGTACACACTTGGCATTATCTTTAACTTTTTGCAATATTTCATCAAGGCTTTTAGCATTGTTTTACTCCAACAGCTCCACAATTTCTTTATCAACTATATTCTCTTTAAAACCATTGTTCACACTTTCTTCATTCACCAAAACCTAAAATTTTTCATCCTCTTTAATAACTTGATCATCTACTTCAATGCATAATTGCCCTTTAAATTTCTCACCTTGCTCACTCAACCCATTTTTAACACTCAACTCAATTTTAACACCCAATTCACTCTTTTCTTTTCTCTCATCTTTATAGGTTTCCCTTTTAAAGTTTTCCCATATGAAGATTGAATCTCTTCATTTTGTTTATTGATACACAAGTCTTCCAAATTTGACTTTGGAGATAAAATTTCAAATTTATGCTCTCCCCTTCTATTCTTTTCCTCAACATATCTCTTAGCCACCTCAATGACTTCAACATTCCTCAAACATTGTTTATGCCATTACAAGTGATTATGCCAATCCTTATACTTATAATTATTATTTAGCATAAACATCTTTCGCATGATAGTCTTCATCTCTTGCTATGTAGAGATAGGTTCTTTTCCATAATGCCTGCTTAAGACCACTAGTTGATTCCACCAAGCTAATGCATATCCTATGAATGTAGTGATTGCAAGCTTAACTTTCTTTTCCTCAAAGTAGTTATGGTAGTTAAACACAAAATCTACGTTCTTTTCCCATGCTTGATATGCTTGGAAATTAGGTATTTTCATCTTTACACTCCCAAGGTTGTTATCTTGCTTATTATGTTCTTAAATGCTCTCATTAACAAACTCATCATCATCATCATGCCATCTCCCTCTATGAACTTGTCTAGGTGTGATTTGAGTCGTATTATTGGTGTTATTGGTGGTGGTTATAGCTTGGCTTTGCTCTAAACTCCCTATTTGCTCTTGAACCTTTTGATGGTTATTTAACAATTGACTCATTTGTTCTTACATTGCCTTCATAAAGAGCATCCATTCAGGATCTATCTCAACCTCGTTTGGCTTTTTCATGTTATGAACAAAGAAATAAAAGAAAAAAATGCACAACTACTACTGCCTCATGTGTTTACACTCAAAAAATGTGCTTGTGTTTCACTCAATTAGGCTTTTACCCTCTTATGAGCTCACCACTCACCTTTTACCTCTCAAATTCCTTTCTTATAATTCTTATGGA
This sequence comes from Mallotus nudiflorus, assembly GCA_947683625.1. Classification (NCBI taxonomy): domain Eukaryota; kingdom Viridiplantae; phylum Streptophyta; class Magnoliopsida; order Malpighiales; family Euphorbiaceae; genus Mallotus; species Mallotus nudiflorus. The sequence continues at coordinate 6,825,844 of CANTUR010000201.1, read as the reverse complement.
ACTTAAGTTACTAATTATCAAATTAACCTCAATAAAAAACAAACAAAGTAAAAATTAAAACTCAAATTTGACTATAAGAGCCAAAGAAAATGCAACAAATAAAGACAATATCCAAACAAAATGAAAATAAGAAAATTTGGAATAATTGTTTAAACTACCCCAAACGCAAGTTAAGAAGAAGAGTAGAATATTCAGAATTGAAATAAGGAAAAGGCATTGAATTTTGAATCAAAACAACAAATTGGAATGGTTTTAGGCCAAATTAAATTCAAATTTGATTAATTCAACCTTTTTTTCAATTCAAAACCTTTTTTTTCCCTTTTTTTTTATATATAACATATGCTAAAACTGCCAAATTAAGAACAAACTCAAATTGATATGTAATTATGACAAACAAGACACTTAAAATGCAAAACAACAAGAGTAGAAAAAAAATTTTGTTTAAAGACTAAAAATAAGTTGGAATATGAAGAAAAGAAAGAAATTGAGTCAAGATGACAAAGAAAAATGAATTTGAACTCTATGATCATAAAGAAAATGAATTGATATCAAACAAGACACAAAAATGAATGAAAAAATAATGATTTTTTTGGATTAAATGCAAACAACAAAGAAAAGCAAAGATACGTACTTGATTAATGAGCCAAAGCTCTAATACCAAATGATAAGAATGTGGTTCACTTGAACCAAACCTGTATTCAATCTTGATAACCTTGCCAAGGATTGTTAATAATTCAAGTAAAGGTAAACTTTAATTCGTAACAAGACCATTAAATAACTTGTACTTAAGAACCTTACTTATAAATATTTAAAGGTTATTTAATATAAACGTAAGATTAACAAAGTCAATTTTAAGTCTAAATTAAACTAGGTTTCAATGTACCAAGCCTTCACTTGATAAATTCACTCAAGTTCTAATAAGAATAAAAGAGAAGGACTTTAACCTCACAAGAATTGAAATTTAATTAATAAAACTTCTTTTAAATTTGTGCTACCTTGCTATGGCCTTTATATAGGCATGTAAACATCCTAATCCTTGAAGGAATAAGTTTTCTTATTTTTTCCTAAAGACTCGTATAAAGGAAAATCCTTAACTAAATAGGATCCCTTAAAAAATATGACAACTAATAACAACTAAGAAAAGTTTGACCAACTCTTTAAATATGAGTAGTAGCCACTCTCTATCACATCTAGGATTTTATTTGTAGAGAATATTCTTGATTCTTGTAAATTCCCTCAGCATCTTCTAAAACCTTCTAAAATCTTCAAAATTGCACTTTATGTATTTTGAATGCAAATCCCTCCACTTAAAGAGTTTGACATGAATTCTTCATTTTGAAGGTCAAAACATGTTAATAAGGCGTAGAAGGGATGATTTTTCCCTTATGCCAAACTTTCTCCAAATTCACTTAATTGAGCTCCATTTGCACTTGTGCTTTGATTCTTTATACCAAACTTGATCTTTTGCTTCAAGAACAATCCTAAACCATCCTTAAACTTCTTTATGCATGTTCTAATTATTGGACCATTATACTTGAGTGGATCAATATAAACACCCAATTCGGGATAATAAAATATGGATGCGACAAAGAACTCCAATGATGAAAATATTATCAGTAGGTCTTCAACACTTAAAGTTCGAATATGATTTCAAAAAGAGTTTCATTATTTTTTAAGGGCTTAATTATAATACCTTTTTAAGACCTAATTGAAAAATCTCATTTCTTTCAAGCTCTTTTTTTTTTGTAATGAACAGTTAAAAAATCAAAATTACGCAATTCTGGTCATAATTATGCATTTTCCATCTGTTTTTGTAGTTTTTACAAAAAATAAAAAATATTTTCTTGAGTTTTGATTGGTTAATTTTTTTTAAAATTTATTATGGGATTTATCTGCATCTACAGTAAATAAATTTCTTTTAAAATTAGAACTCTTCAGGAAAATATGTCCTTTCAAAATTAAAACTCTTAGTACGTAAATTAGGGTTTTTTTTCTTTTCCCTTATAAAAAGAGAGCTTGTGCTCTAAAAAAAAGGATAAACAAAAAAGAAGGAAAAAGGAAGAGGAGGAGAAAAATAATACTGGAGACAAAAATACTGCTAGAAAGGAGCAAGAGGTTCTTTGGAGGAGAAAATAACAAGTTTTTGAAGATCTATTCAACCAATAAACGGTGATTTTACTAGTCTGAGGAGCCAACCACAAGCATCCATAAGCATTATCTTCCCCTTGCTTTATTTTGTTTTTCTTCTTTTGTTATGATTTTGATTTTTATTAAATTTGAATTTTACTTAATTTCTTATTATGATTTTACTCACTAATCATTGTTTTACCCTTTTATAATGGTGATGATGGAGGAAATCACATAACGGTCATATTTAGGGAATTAATCTATGAAGGTCCATGAAATGCCATAGATGGAAATGTGTAGCTAAATCTAATTTCTAAGATTTTTATTTAGTTTGTTTATTTTTATTTATTTTTGGGTTGTATTAATTTTCTTTTCTTTCTTATTATTTCTCATTAATATATTGTAAGAGCCCCAATAGTGGGAATAATGAAATTTTTTGTGTGTTTAATTTTAATTGATTGGTTATTAAAATTAGGGTTTTAATTGGGTAATTAATTAAAATTAATAGCTATAGAAATTATTAGGTTGTTTAATTAAAATTGGATTAGATTTAGGTAGTTGAAATTAGTTTTGCTTGATTGATTATTTTATTTTATTGTTTATGGTCATTTTAATTAAATTAGGTTTTAGAATAAATTTAATTAACTATTTGATCTTTTATTTGATTATTTTAATTTTTTTTTATTGTTTTTGGGCTTGTTTACTTATGTTTATATATTTTGGGCCTTAGGCCCACATTAGATTTTAACTCATTTAAATCTAGTTTTTTTAATTTTAATTAATTAAAATGCATCTTTAAGCCCATAATGAATTAGAGCTGAGGGTAAAGATAACCTAGGCTCATTTAGTTAATTAGACATAGACCCACCTAATTTAATTTAATTAATTTAGACTTAGCCCATTTAATTTATGTTTTTCTATAATTTGTAGATTTAAGATCACTTTAGAATTAAAACATGTAGAATTAGGCTCATTAATTTAAATACTTTATAATTTGTAGATCTAGACCTATGTTTAGAATTAAAATAAATAGACTTAGGTTCATTTAATTAAAATTGAATAAGAATTAGGCCCATTAGCCTTTAGGCTCACTTGTAAATTAAAATATGTAGATTTAGCTCATTTAATTAAAAATCAATGTAGATTAGACTAACCTAGGGATTGTGATGAATGCATTATTTACTTGTATATTTCATGACTAGTTTTCCTAGAGTTAATTGTTTTTTTAGGGTTTACATGAAATTGCATGTAAATAGAGAATAAAGTAGCAATTCATAAAGTAATTCTAAAAGAATATGAGACTGAAAGAAGTTGGTATTACGTACCCAAAATCTCCTGGTGATGATGCTGGCTTTCTTTTATGGAATTAAGTACTACCATTTTTTGATTTGTCCCAGTTATTACCTTGGGTGACAACTCCTCATCTCCATGCCATGTCTTTATGATAATGGTTAGTGTGTTCTCTAAAGCCCTGAGCTCAAATAGTGTCACGGTTGCTAAGATCTTGGGTGCTCGCTAAACCTTGCCATCTACAATGGCGACTCTACTAGGGATAAGAGATACTGATTCTACTTATGTTCTTTAAAATTATTTTATTAATTATTATTTTATTCTTGCATTCATTTTGCATGTCCTTATTAACTAATGGCGTTAGTTTATGGTTCCATGATTCCACTAGCTTCATAGTATTATAAATTGGCTAACCATCACTATTAACCTTAACTCAGTTCATCAGAGATTATCAGGCTCATCTGACTAAAGTCTGTAACCCAAGTCCTAAAGGGGGTAGTCTTCTCTCGAGTTTACAAAGGATGTCGGGCCCCTATATTTTGGCTTGTAACTCAAGTCTTAAAGGAGGGCATCTTACTAAGGGAACCTAACCTTTTTACCAGATTCAACTCATATAGTGGCTTAGTAACTTCTCTTAGGATTACCTGAATTGCTTATGAATGTTGCCATAAAGTATTTCTATTTATAAAGGCTCAAGCCCATACTTTAAAAGCCCACCAGGACTAATAAAGATTAGGCTATGCTTTTATACCTAGAAATAGCATTTATTTGCTTTACTGCTTTGAGAGAATTAACATGCATGTCGGTTTTTTATATCCCCTATTGATATCAAGGCCAAGACTAAAAATCCTAGGAAAAGAGACTCGCCATTGAATACATGTGTGGGAGGAATAAGGTTAGAAGGATGTATATACTTGACTTGATTATTACTTATTGCATAGCACGTGCATCATGCATTACATGCATCATACTAATAACTTGTCTTGTAGCCTTCATAGATTTGTCTAGGTTATCCTGTGTTTGGAGTTAGAAAGGTGGCAGACTAGTGAGAATTGATTCGAGTCTGTAATCAATTGCGAAAGAGATCCTTAGCTTACTAGAAAGGAGTCCCATCAATTCGCTTTACCTAGAAACTAGCCTGAACAAGTCAAAGAAATGGAACAACACGAGGGAGGAAAGTGGACCCTAGAGGATGTCAAAGGAGCATTGATTGATGACATGAGAGTGATGATACAAGATGAGTTAAGGCAAGCTCTGGCCGGGTTAATCCCAAACCCAACTGCGATCAATCCACTTGTTATGGGTACACCACCCGCTAATAATGACAATACTGCTAGGAACATGCTTGCTATAGAAACAAAGTTGGAAGATGTTAAGAGTTACATGGTTGAAAAAGAGAATCTCTTAAGCCAGTGCAAGAGCTGGAATCCAAGCAGATGAAAATCATTGACTAAGAAGATGTCCAAAATGGAGGAGTTTATGAGAGGACAGGGCATTGGATACTCATTTGACTTTGATGATGTGATGCAATTCGAGGCGAATAAGTTACCTGATAAATTTAGGATGCTACAACTGTAGAAATTTGATGGTACGGGAGACCCAAGGATCCACCTTAGTTAATACACAACTACCATGAGCACCACTAAGGCTCCTTTGTTTGTGGTTACTAAGTTGTTTGTGCTATCCTTAGAGGGTATGACTATTAATTAGTATCATGTATTAGAGAAATCTATCCGAGCAGACTGGAGAGAGCTATGTACTACCTTTCTGAAGTAATATGACTATAACACTAGGCGTGAAGTGTCCATCAGGGATTTAGAATTGACCAAAAAGAAACCTAATGAACCATTCTCAGATTTCCTAACCAAATTCATGAATAAGGTAGGATTAATGAAGAACAAGCTAACTGAAAAGGATCAAGTCAGGATGATAGTCTGAAATGTGTTACCCAATTTGGTTGAAAGGCTGCAAATGATGAACCCTAAGACATTTGTAGACCTTTACAATGATAGGTTGCAAGCTGAAGAGATTGAAAGTGAGAAGAGGAGGATCACTAAAAGCACTAAAGCAAGAAATTACCCAACAAGGGGCATACAACAAGGAAATACTAATCGGGTTGTAGGAGTCCATGCTATTCAATGAGCCAGGAAATTTTCAAACTTTAACCAGCCCTTATCTAAAGTCCTAGATAGATTGATCCAAGGCCTTCTTAAACCTTTAACCCCCTATAGACCACCAAACCCAAATCTCCCTAGCTTTGACCTAAACAGTTACTATAAATTTCACCAAGTTGCTAGCCATTTCACTGACTTTTGCATGCACCTTAAGCATAAGATCCAAAACCTGATAGATGTTCGAAAAATCATGAACCTTGAGAAATCCAATCTAAACCCAAACTCCAATAATAACCCTTTCCCTAATTATCGAAATGTACCACCCCCAATTACCATGATGATCAACTCAGGGATTAGTGAGGAAGAAGTGCTCAACTCCTTTGAGGATCTAATCCTTAAAACTACTGAGAAACCCCCTAATGCCCCCAAAGATAAGGAGATAATAAAAGACCTGTTAGGACAGCCTTCAGGCAAATTCAACTACAAGGTGTGTTATTCCAAACCACCTTCTTTTGATATACCTATTGAGTTGATCATGCCTATAGGATGGAGTGATGAATTTGATGATAAAAAGATGCCAGATAATTGTCACGACCCAAAACAGGGGCCATGACCGGCGCTAGGGAACGGGAATTCTTTCGAATCCAGAACCCGTAGCAAGCCTAAAAATAAAATAAAACATGCAATAATAATAATAACAATATCAAATTTGCAGCGGAAATAAAAATCATAAATATCATAATATTATTTTCACCAACTAGATTTAAGTCAAATCTCATCTCATATATATAAATCTCTTAATACAAATCCAGTTTAAATAATACAATATCTCACATAAATAAAATACATAAAATCCCACAATTTAATTCACAACTACTGCAGTGTCTAGATTATAAAAATAAGACACAAGTAAGCAGTTTACACAAAGAAGTCGGGGTGGAAGAAATCCAGCGTATGGGCCTGCTACTGAGGTCTGAAGATGTTGACTCTCCTGAAAAATAGTCAACGGAGGGGAGTCAGACCTCACTGAGTGAATTACTATAATATATATACATACACACTAAATGACAATGCATACAGGCAACAATATATATAATATGTAAATATATACAGGCAAATTCACACAGATGCAGAAAAATCATTTTTTATATATTTTTATTGAAAATCACAGTTTATGAAGGATCAAATAGAACCCTAAGATATCGCAACCTCGAAAATAGTGTTAGACAACACTCTAGCCACACAGGCTCACTTATTCCAAATATATCCACTTAATCCATTTAGACAGTAGACTGGCCCCGAGACACTAAGTCAACCGAGCTCCAGCAGTCTAACTGCCAGTGTGATTGGCCTCGAGACACTTGGTCAACCAAGCTCCAACAATCACACCCCCAAACCATATCTCATACATCAAATAATCACATTCCATCAATATCCACAAATGGTTAGTAATATAGCCTAAATACTATAGGCGTACCGGTACGTACTCGGTCCTAGTGCTGCCCACTAGGTAGCACGTTCTATCGATATCCTTCATTAATAATATAAAACATTCATTCACAAATAAATGATGCATGAATTTAAATAAAATAACAATATAAACCATATATATACCGGAAATATACCAAAAGTAAACCAGGTATATTTCGAGTATATATATATGTTAAATAAATCCAATCAAATTATAAATTAAGCTAGAAATATATTTAAAAACATTTTAAATATGATTTACTAATAAAACATGCATATAATTTAATATATACCAAAAATATACTTAAATACAAATCACATTATTTATGCATATTTAATCAAAATAAAACATATGTTTCTAAATCATGCATCCTAAAGCATATATATATAGTATAGTAACTCACAAATTAGTGCGCTCCACGAGATGGATCCGACGGGCCTGGTCCACTAGCCCTCGGTCTCGGCGCAACTAAACAAACAATAACGACAAAAATCAGAATAACCCTAACAGAAATCCTAGAATTCGATCTAGAATATTAAGCACATAATTAAGATTAGGGATCGACCGGACATCACGTTTTACGAGAATTCTATCAAAAATTCGGCAGAACCTCCCCTGTAAAATGGAAATCTCTCTACTCAAAGAGTAGAGCCGACCCTGCAAAGAAATACACTTCACAAAACAAGCTCAACACTCAACCACAACCCCTCAGTCAGACTCCAAACTACAATCTACCGATCGGGGTCCACAAACACAGAACAATTCCAGAAATACCAAAAATACCCTTATATCATAGATATACATTTTATAAGTAGAAATTACATAATTAACCTTTAAACACAGTAAAAACCGATAAAAACTCATTTTATTAGAAAAACCGTATATTATATATATAATTGAAAATAATTCACAAAAAATAGTTTTAATTAGTTAAAAATACTAAATAATTTGTACAAATCATTTTTATACCTTAAATAACTATTAAAACCAATTAAATTACATTTTTTGCCAATTTTGTGTAAAATTACCAAAATACCCCTATATATATAAATATACTAAAATTACTTCAAAAATTCACCAAAAATTATAAAATTATCCAAAATTAATTTTCTCAACATATTTATCAATAATATCAATAATTAAACTCAATTTACCAATTAATTTCAAATAAAAACATAATTAACCCTAATTTCCCAAATTACATAAACTTCAATAATTCAAAATAAATACATAGAAATTCATAAAAATTCCAAATAAATTCCTATAATTCATTTAAACACCTAATTTAACCATAAAACACAATTTCATAATTTAAATAATTAATTTCCGAAAATTAGAAAATAATATTAAAATATTCAAAAATACCCAAAAATCCAAAAAATCTCCAAAAATTCCACAAAAATTCAAAAATATAGATTAAGCTACTAGGATAAACATTTGTGAAGGGAGTTTCAATGAATCAATTAATTCGAAGCTCAAAAAAATTGAAAACCCTAATATGGCCGAATTAAAAAATTCGAAACCTAAGCAAATTAAGACCATTTAAGCTCAAACCAAAGCTAGAATCATACTCAATGGAGCTCAAGGAGAAGAAAGAGACCAGCGGTGTTGAAAACGGTGGCCGAAATCATGGTTGACGGTGAGGAGAAGAATTTCGGCCAAAATGGAAGAAAAGAGGCTGCCAGTGTCGGGGAAGGAGGCTGCTAGCGCCGGGGAACAGCTGAGGACGACTGTGGCAAGCTGGGAGGCACACCGATGGTAGGGGAATGACAGTTGTAGCGGTGATTGGTGGTGAGGGAGTGGTCGGGCACGGGGAAGGAGAAGAAGAAGAAAAAGAAAAAGAAAAGAAAAAGAAAAAAAAGAAAAATAATAAAATAATAAAAAAAATAATTTTAATAAAATATTTGAAAAAAATTACATCCACACACTTAATATTTAATATTTTAAAATTTAATATTAATTAAAAACAATTAAATAACAATAAAATAATTAATTAATTAATAAAATATTATGGTAAAATACTAAACCCTAATTAATTAAATAAATAATTACATACATAAGCTCTATTTAGTAATTTAAAAATACGTATGAGTTCATGCAAGTCCGAAAATATATTTAAAATAATTAATAATAAATTATTTACGTGAAAATTTCCCCGAAAATGCAAGTCCCGGGAAAATTTTACGTAAAGCACTGTAAATAATACACAATAATTAAAATAGGTTTTAAATACATATCAACTCATGAAAATATCGTAATATATACAAAAATTATTAACACTGCATATCTCGGTACAGTGTAAAAATATTTTAAAAACACGGGATATTACAATAATAAGGAGAAGTGCATGGTTGAGGTGTGGAGAGATGGAAAGAAGGAATGAACCATTGGGGTTATAAACATCTAGTACAACTCTAATAAAGAAGGCACTGAAGGTTATAATGTATGGGTGGATAATCCAAAAGTCAGTCATGTCACTAGAAGTGGTAAGGGTTATAAACCAATGGAGAAGACCACAAAGAGGGAGGAGGTTACTGAAAGAGAAGGCTTAGAAGGACATAAGGATGACTTGATCCTTGAATAACTTAAGAAGGCAAAATCAAATGTGAGAATTTGGGAGCTCTTGATGCACTCAAGTAGCCACAAGAAAGCTCTAGTCAAGGCTTTAGCCAAGATGAACATTGACACTACTGCAATCCTTGAAGCAATGGTAGCCAAGGTTACTGAGAAGAAATATGGGGTTATCACCTTTTCTAATGAATTTACCTGCGGAAGAGAGAAATCATAATAAAGATCTATTCATCCCAGCTGAAGTTAGAGATAAAAAGACTAATTATGTGATGGTGGATGATAGGTCTGCCATTAATGTTTGCCTGCTGTAGATTTTGCCTAATCTAGGGGTGAAGGTGGAGGATTTAACACAATCTGACCTTATAATCAGAGCTTATGATGACAACACAAGGGATGTAAAAGGAACGTTCATGGCTCTTGTAAAGACTAGACCTATAGAGACAATGGTGGAGTTCACTATACTGGATACCCCTATCACCTACGCTTTGCTTTTGGGTAGGCCCTAGTATCATACTTTAGGAGGAGTTTCAACTGTGCATTAAAAGGTAAAATTCCTATTCGATGGAGAAGTTGTGACTTTAGATGCTAGTGTAGGCAAGACTGTGTTTGCAGTTATGGATGGTCAGAAGCAGGTAGTCAGCCCTCCTGATTTCTAAATAGCCATGATTTCTGATAGAATTGAGATGGATCTAAGGGTTATGAGCATGATCAAGAAGATGAATTATCACCTTGGACAAGAACTGGGAAAGAATGAGCAAGGAAGTTCAAAATTCTCAAATTTTAAAAGACAAAATGATACCAAAGGATTGGGCTATATAGAGGCTAGACTTAGCACTAAAGGAGCTAGAAGGAGGATCCTTGACGAGAACAACTTCTCAAGGAATGTGGGACTACTACAAAATAACTTAGTTAAAGAAAGGAAAAAGAAGTTCTACTAGGTGAAAAGTAGCCTGTCCAAATAGCTGGAGTGAATGTTCCTAGGTTTGAGATCTTCAAGAAGCAAATAGTTGAAGGTCTGGTACAAGGAAATAAAGACAAGGTGATGAAGAAAGTTGTTGAGAAGATGGGGATTGAGGCCATTAAAGAGCTGCTCTGTCTACCACCTGACAAAGAACCACCACAGGATTTAGCTAGCATTATTAATAATAGTTTTAATGATGTTTTTTATGAAGAAACTGATGTAATAATGTCTAGTCTGTTTAAGGACAAAAATGGTATTTTTTCTATGATCAATGATATAAACTTTGGTTTTGCTTACTTGTGTGATTTTGATTCTGATGGTCTTGTGCACTTTAATAATAATCGTTCATGCATGTTTGACATTAATTCTATTCAATTACATTCATTAAACATGGGCATAAATGAACAACCAAAGCACATTTCTATATCACATGATTTAACTCCTAAAGAGAGGGAAAAATTAGAGAGAATATTAATAAAAAGAAAGGTAGTATTCGCTTGGTCCTATAAAGACATGCCAGGTCTAGATAGAGAAATTACAGAGCATCGCATTCCAATATATCCCAAGGCTAAACCTGTTAAGCAAAAACTTCATAGGTTAAAGCCATAATGGGCAGAAAAGATAAGAGAAAAAATCGCTAAGCAAATTCAGGCCAATTTCTTAGAAGTGTTAAAATATTCTCAATGGTTGGCAAACATAGTACCTATTCCTAAAAATGATGGGAAATTTTGAATGTGTGTGGATTTCAGGTATTTGAATAAAGCATGCCCGAAAGATGATTTTCCTTTACCCCATATTGATGTGATTGTCGAAAGCACAACATCCAGTGCAATGTACTCTTTCATGGATGGGTTCTCAGGTTATAACCAGATAATGATGGTAGTCATTGACAAGATCAAGACCACTTTTATCATGGAATGGGGGACATACTGCTACAAAGTGATGCCATTCAGATTGAAGAATGCAAGAGCAACCTATCAAAGGATAGCAACCTATCAAAGGGCAGCAACAACTTTATTCCATGACATGATGCACAAAGAAGTGGAAGTGTACGTCGATGATATAATGGTCAAGTCAGGAACCAGGGAAGGACACTTTGAGGCTTTAGATAAGTTTCTAGTAAGAATAGAAAGAAACAATCTGAGGCTTAATCTGAATAGAAGTTATTAGGAAAGTTATTGGGACATATAGTCAGCAATCAAAAAATAAAAGTTGATCCAGACAAGATTAAAGCCATTCAGGAGATGTCAGCACCAAGAACAGAAAAGGAAGTATGAGGATTTATCGGGAACCTGCAGTATATTAGCAGGTTTATTGTAAAACTCACCATGATTTACGATCCGATTCTGACGCTCTTGAGGAAGAATCAACCCATGTAATGGAATAAAGAATGCCAACAAGCCTTTGATAAGATTAAAGAATACCTTACTAATCCACTTGTGTTGAGGCCACCAAGACAAGGTCAACCTTTAATCTTATATGTGGCTTTAAAGGAAAATGCAATGGGGGTAATGCTAGCAAAAGAAGGACTGGAAGGGGTGGAGTACACAGTGTATTACCTCAGTAAGAAGTTCCTACCATATGAAGAGAAGTATGATATTATGGAGAAGACATGTTTGATTATGATATGGGCCACAAGGAAGCTAAGGCATTATTTCCAATCCTATAAAGTACAAGCTATTTCAAAAATTAATCCCCGAAGGTACTTGTTTCAGGCACCAGCCTTAACTAGAAAGATGTCATGATGGTTGGTGCTTCTAACTGAGTTTGATATTGAGTACATCAACACCAAGGTAATCAAAGGAAGAGCAGTGGCAAAATTCATGGCACAGAATGCAGTCGATAGAAATGAGCAGTGGAATTTAGAGTTTCCATATGAGAACTTAGCAGTAATAGAGCGATGCAAATGGAAGCTTTATTTTGATGGGGCTGTGAATAATAAAGGAGTAAGGATAGGAGTGATTCTTGTCACACCCAAAGGGGAAACCATCCCAATGGCTAAGAAATTGGACTTTAAGGTCACGAACAACATGGCTGAGTATGAGGCATGCATCTATAGGCTAGAAGCAGCATTAGTAGTGAGAGCCAAAGACCTACTAGTTTATGGAGATTCCATGTTAGTTATCAGCCATGCTAATGAGGAATAGGAAATAAAATAAGAGAGATTGAAGCCTTACATCTATTATTTGAAGAAGCTAATAAGGAATTTCACTAAATGTCTTTTCGTGCACTTACCAAGAGATAAGAATCAAAATGGCGATTCTCTCTTCAATGTGGGATAAACCGACGGGATTGATGATGAAGCCTTTGGTGATAATAAAGACAAAAGCTCCATGCTATGTTGAAGAGTCAGTTATTAGTATTTAGATAGGTTTAGAAGAAAAGCCATGGTTTTATGACATTCAGAGATTCATTAAAGAAAGGAAATACCCAAATGGGGCAAATTCCAAAGAAATATACGCCCTTCGTGTTTTTGTACGTCATTATGCAAGTCATGATAGGGTATTATATAGAAGAATGTCAGATGGAATACAACCGAGATGTCTCAAGAAGGATGAAGCAGAACAAGCAATGAGAGAAATTCATACCAGGGTTTGTGGGTCTCATATAAATGGGATGATTCTGATAAAGAAAATAATCTGACAAGGGTACTATTGGATGAGCATAGAAAGAGACTATGTCCAGATAGTGAGACAATGTCATCAATTCTAGATACATGGAAACCTCAACCATCTTCCCTTACTATGCTAAATAGTTTAACATCTCCATGGCCCTTTGCAGTATGAGGGATAGATATAATAAGGGAGATAAGACCAACTGCTTCGAATGGGCATAAATATATAGTGGTGGTGATCAATTATTTCTCTAGATGGATAGAAGCATAATTTTTAGTATTTTGAAGCTAGACAAATGGCAAGATTCATCAAGAAGAATCTCATTTGCAGGTACGGGATCTTGCATCACATCGTGATGAACAATGATGTTCAGTTTCAGGCAGAGACAACTGAATTATTATAGAGATACAAGATCGAGCATCATAAATCCTCACCTTATTGACCCTAGGCTAATGGTGCAGTTGAAGCGATTAATAAGAATATAAAGAGAATCCTCTCTAAAATGGTGAAAATGCATAAAGATTGGTCCAAGTATCTCCCTTTTGCCTTGTAAGGATATAAAACTACAATGCATACTACTACATGACAGACACCATTTTCACCAGTATATGATTGTGAAGCAGTTTTACCCATAGGGATAGAAATTAAATCTTTGAGGGTTGTTATGGAAGCGAAAGTCCCTGAGAGTGAATGGATGCAAAAGAGATATGACCACCTCGTGTCTCTAGAAGAGAAAAGGATGGAGGCTCTATTTCACACTCAAATTTATCAAAGAAGGATAGCGAGAGCCTTTAATAAGAAGGTCAAACCCAAAAAGATAAAGGCTGGAGATATAATGCTAAAACAGTCAAGGGCAATGGTGTTTGATCTAAGAGGAAAATTCAAACCAAATTGGGAAGGGTCGTATCTAGTTAAAACAATCTTGCCTAAGGGAGCTGTAAAGATATCGAATTTAGAAAGGAATGGATTCATTGAGCCAATCAACCTGGATCACCTCAGGAAATACTACCTTTAAAAAAAAAGGGTCCGCTAGATAGAAAACCTGAAGAGGCTAGTCAGGTAAAAATTAGAACATTCCTGTTATTCAAAAAACCCGCAAAGGGATGACACGTAAAATTAGGGAATAAGATAAAAGAACTGACCCTGCTAATTAGAAAACTCACAAAGAGCTGGTTAGGTAGAAATTAGGGTAATAAGAGTGAAAGAAAAATGTTTAGTTAGAAAATCCGAAAGGATTAGTTGATAATAGGAGCTATGTCATGTGATGTAATAAATGTACTCATTTTAGCCCTAATTAATGAATAAAATTGAAATGAAGTTTTTGTTTAAATATTGCATATTCTATCTTTATTACAAAGCATAAAGACTTAAAGGAAAAACAAAACATGAGAGCCTAAAAGACCAGGCTTATGAGATCACTATACTATTTTTGTTTTTGTTTCTTCTTCTATGACTCATCTAGTAATACTTGAGTCCTTTTATACTTAGCAAATCTTGGTGGTTCTATAACCCAAGCCTTATAATTATCATCAGTAGTCATATTAATATCTAAATGCATGTTCCGCTCCAATGCTCTGCGAGACCATATGTTCTTCATTTTGTCCAAAAAATCTTGCCTTAGAGGGAAGCCTTCGAAGCTAGTATGACAGTCATAATAAATTATGGATGACCGTACTGCCAGTAAAGGCATGACAATGAAAAGAAGGTTAAAAAGTATAACCCAAGAATAAGAACGCAGTGGTCATACAGGTTGATGGTCACAAACTTCAACTTCCACTAAGGATAGATCTATGTAATCTCAGTGTCAACAATGCCTTTCATGAAATCAATCCATTGACCTATAGTAAAGTTATCCTTCACCTTTAATGGATGAGACTGCAGATGATAAGGTTAATAATCAAGGCATTGGTGGGGGGACTAAGAAGACTCAATTTCTCCTGTAGCCAAATCTAAAAAAAAGGGCTAACTTAAAAACTTGAAAGGGCAGCTTAGGCAAAAAAAAAAAAGCTGCATACCTGAAGGAGAAGTAAACTGCCTGAGAGTCAATTTTGAACCTCGACATTATCTAACCCAATGATAGTTTCAGAGAGTATGACAGGCATAGGGTTAGCCCCAACTTTAACTTGTTCCAGAATACTAACAATTCTCTTGTCAATATCTCTATAAGAAGCCATAAGTAAAAACTGAGCATCCAAGTAGAAAGAGACATTCCTAACCTAGGTCACATTGTTCTTAGCCTTAGTCCCACAAGAAGTGATAAAAGAAGAAAGGTTGATAGCTCTAGAGTGATGTGCATACATGTAGATGTCACTTGGGGGAATATCAAAGAACATCACTAATCTATCGGGAAATCACATCTCAAGATCAGGAAGAGCAATCATAGCAGTTAAGTCCAAAGAACAGCCAAGGATAGCAGCAAAGTCCTCGACTAATGGACACAAATTTTGTCCATTGAACCTAAATACATGGTCTTCAATGTCATAAAAGGAGGCGACAACATGAAAAAAATGATGATTTATTCTTAGATTCTTAAGGGATTTCAAAGATTTAACACGATAGGGCAGAAATTTGTTCCAGTTATCTCCATTAAGGTTCTTAAGAAACTTCTTCATCAAATCGAGGATGACTTGGGTCATGATTAGGCAAACAACAGATAGAAAGGGGTGACTACCCTTTAACAATGCTTTTTATATAGGCATAAAGACTTACTCTGGACGGGATTAGGATTTTACATGTGCAGATTAAACTCAAATCATAAATCGAAACAGAGAAGGGCAAAGAGTAGAAGCTAAATTTCTAATCAAAAATTTGGAATTCTGATTAGAATTCCAAAAATTCAATCGAAAATCTAGAATTCTGATCGAAATTCTGGAATTCTTATTAGAAATTTGTAATCCTGATCAGATTTCCAAGATTTCTAAAAAAAGAGTTCATTAAATCTTAAAGGTCGATCCAAAATAAAATTCTGTAATCCATTTAGAAAAGGGAGGACAATTCACAGAAAAAAGGAAAATACAATCATGAATGCATAAGTCCTAAAGATGAAAGATCAGTCATCCTGAGCTCTAGTGTTTGGCCAAGGACTTCATCCTCTAGAAGGATTATCACTCTAATCTAGGGGCATGCAAATCTCAACATCATAACCATCAAAGCCAAGACCAGCAAGCTGTCTGTGAAGCATCTCATTCTCATGCTCTAGATTTCCAGCATAACTTTGTCACAATAAGGATAGTTAAAATCATACATAACATGCATACATTTTCATACTTGTTGTAAATACTAACCCACTAACTATCTGTGATCTACATAGTAAATAATCTTTGGGATGAGACGAGTTCATACAGATACTTTGATTATGTCTGAGGGATCTGTAAAATGACATATACTAATTCAGCGATAAGTGTCAATTTATACAGGGTGGGAATGCAAAAATACACTTACATATAAAGCATCAGGAGGAGAAAAGCTAGGAATCTGAACCGCATCAAGGTACATGTACTGCTCAATGAGAGCTTGCATTGCAAGAGCCTAATAGTATATAAACATATCAAGCAGGGGAATACCGCCTAGAGTGGTACTCAAGGAGTATCACCTTGAGCAGCTCCGCTATACTGAGTAGGCTCAACCTCCTACTCAGTCCTCTCAGTGTCACCCTCAGTCTCCTCCTGGATAGCAACATCAGCAGCATCTTCAACCTGCACAGAAAATAAATGTCATCCACATCAATGAAGGAGAATGAAGTAAGGTAGTGATAGTGATGAAAGCATACCTCAGTTGGATCTGAGGGAACCTGCTCTAGGAGATTCTCTCGAATATACTCTTAATAATGGCGAGAAAATTCAAGTAGTGTCAGAGCATCGTATCCCTCAGGAGTTGCTCTAAGCTCAAGTTCAGTCAAGCTACAACTCCTCAGCGTGCAAGAGGGAATAGAAGAAGCAACACGCCTCTTAGAAGGCTCCATATGTCAATGATAAACACACTCACCTAAATACCACATCTGACAACCATAACCAGGAAGCAAAATCCTGATAGACTCAAGCCTCACAACAGCAGTCATGAAATTGTATCGCTGGATGTCTTCAGCACCAGTCAACCAATCTAATTTGACTTGCAAACACAATTAAATAAATTTTATTTAACTTCTACAACTGATCAAATGCTAACAGTTAAATTTATCTTACTAGGTCCCACTTTAAAGAGTTAAGCTAGCCTCAATAAATCTGTAAGTTATACTTGATACTAGTAAGATGAGTAGAATCATATCTCTACATCAATTGAAGACTCTTATTAGAGCTAATAGCGCTAAAGCCTTGAATCAGCCCGATCTTAATGCCATAGATTTGAAAAGGAAAAGATAGTTCAATGAAAGAGAACTTTAAAGAAAAAAATTAAAAAGGAGTAGAAGATACAAAAGAGGCGTACATGCAAAATATGCTAAAAGCCGCACATTGTCAAAGCATCTCTACAAACAATATCGAGTCTATAGTAGAGATAGGCAAGAGCTGCAGCTCCCCAATCGAAGGTATCTACTCTTACAAGATCTTAAAGGGGTCTAAAAAGTACAATGCTAACCTCATGATCAGTCTCACAGAGGAGGGTAGTGCCTAATAATATAAACAAGAAGCATCTCACCTTCTAAAAGATCTGAGGAGGTGTGGTAATGGGCAATATTTGGAAACCTTGAGCAAGAGAAGAAAAAAGCACATTTTTCTAATTCTTCCATGTCGGAATAAACTCAAGCAAGTTATGAACATAACGACTCTTGGCATCCTCGGGAAGAGTGCAGTAATATATATCAAAAGGAATTAGGGTACCTCCAAAGGTGATCCCAATGATAGTAGAAAAGCTTATGCGAGAAATAGTTAGCTCACCCACTCGCATGTGGAAGGTATGAGTAGTATCCATCCACCTCTCAATAAGGACAAAAAGAGAATAGTGATCTGACCTACCTCAAGTAGTCGACAGGGCAGCAATGAAACGTCTAAAGCCAAATGCCCATATATGTTGTACTACTTCTCTTGATAAATCATGAAAGAGTTCTCGAGCCAAATGAAAGTAACCCAAGAATTTCAGTGGTTTCTGAACAAAATTCAGAAAATGATAGGATTACTTTCCTTACTAACTTTTAATTTTTATTTATTTTTATTATTTAAAGAAAAGAGATTGGAAAACTAGATTTTCGAACGAAAATTTGGATTTCCAAACAAAAATCCAGAATTTCGATTGAATTTCTAGATTTCTGATTAGAAATCTAGATTTCCGATCGGTATTTTTGGATTCAGATTTTCGATTGGTATTTCCTAAAATTCAGATTTAGGACTGAAAATTCAGAAATCATACTAAATTCTATTAGTCCTCTGATGTGTTAAAACTAATTTTACAAAATTTTACTTAAAAATTGACAATTTCATGTAATTTTGTCTAATTTGTATAAAAGATATTCTATAATTGCATGCATAAATATGTTAATGTATTAACAAAAATATATTTTTATAGAGTAAAAGACATAAGAGAAAATCACTTCGTCACCAACCTGTGAGCATTTATGAAGGAGCAAGCAAGTCAAAGGTAGCACCTCTTCTCCTTCATTAAGCCCCAAAATAGATTTAATTAATTGTTTAATCTTCTATTTGATTTTTTTTTATTTTTTATTGTTTTTGGGCTTGTTCACTTATGTTTATGTGTTTTGGGCCCTAGGCCCACATTAGGCTTTAACTCATTAAAATTTAGGTTTTTTAGGTTTAATTAATTAAAATGCATCTTTAGGCCCATAGTTAAATATAACTGAGGATAGATATAACCTAGGCTCATTTAGTTAATTAGACATAGGCCCACCTAATTTAATTTAATTAATTTAGATTTAATCCATTTAATTTAAGCTTTTCCATAATTTGTAGATTTAAGATCACTTTAAAATTAAAACATGTAGAATTAGGCCCATTAATTTAAATACTTCATGATTTGTAGATCTGGCCCATGTTTAGAATTAAAATAAATAGACTTAGGTTCATTTAATTAAAATTAAATAAGAATTAGATTCATTAGTCTTTAGGCTTACTTGTAAATTAAAATATGTTGATTTAGGTCATTTAATTAAAATCAATGTAGATTAGAATATCCTAGGGATTTTGATGAATGCATTGTTTACTTGTATATTTCATGACTAGTTTGCCTGGAGTTGATTTTTTTTAGGCTTTATATGAAATTATATGTAAATAGAGAATAAAGTAGTAATTCATAAAGTAATTCTAAAAGAACATGAGATTGAAAAAAGTTGGTATTCCGTACCCAGAATCTCCTGGTTGTGGTGCTGGCTTTCTTTTAGAGAATCGAGTACCACCATTTTTTGATTTATCCTAGTTATTACCCTAGGTGGCAACTTTTCATCTCCACGCCATGTCTTTGTGACAATGGTTAGTGTGTTCTCTAAAGCCCTGAGCTCAAATAGTATCACAATTTCTAAGATCTTAGGTGTGTGCTAAACCCCGCCATCTACAATCATTATGTTGGTTAACATGTTTGGTGCTTGCTTGGTTCACATCATAACCCATTATAGAGAAAAAGAATTAGAAACGTTTTTCCTCTTTTCCTTTAATTTTTTCTTGAAAAACATGAGGGAAACCTAGCAAATTCTTTTTCCTTCAGCTAATTCCTCCTTGTAAGCACTTAATTTCAGGATGCAATTGTGCACACGTGCGATGAAAGCCCCTATGATGAAAATCTAATCGAGAATTGACCTTTAATGTCGAGTTTCACAGTTTAAAGGACTACATTTCTACATTTTTTGGATTTAATTACGAAATTGGTTTTTTAAGGATTTGATTGCAAAAATTATAAACTTTCGAAGACCTTTTTTTGTAATTTAAAAAAATGAAAATGTGGTCGGCTGACATTTAATGCCGACCGACATTATGTAATGTTGATCGGCATTGCATAATAAATTAAACAGTCAGCATTAAACAATGTCAATCGGCAGTACGGGGCAAAAATTTGCATTCTAGAGTGTCGATTTTCACTAAAAAGTTATTTTTTATGCTGAAAATTGATTTTTTCATATTTGTTCAATTTTTTACATTGGTCTAAGACACCACGTGTCCTTGCATGTGCGAGTCTTTAATTTTTTCAAAACTCTATCTCTTGATTTTAAAAGTTCAAAAATTAAAATAATCCAATGCAACTTCCCTACGTGATCGTAGGGTTGGAGGTTGCTAAGTCTGGCTTTAAAAACTAGAAGGGGGAGGCTAACTAACTAGTGAGAGTGAGAGAGATATAAAGGTAAAGCTAGAGAGAGGAAAAAAACCCTAATTAGCTACTGTAAAGAAAAGTGTGGATTGAAAAAATAGACCTTCCACTATAGGTTTCAAATCAACAAAAATACATTCTTTATTTTTAAAAGTAAAGTCAAGAAACAATAACAGAGTCAATCTTAAAACGGTGACAATCCCAATCTGAGGGGCATTCAAACATCATTTGCACAACATCTTCTACTCTTTTTTTAATTTGATTTCTTTGTTTTATTTCTTAATTGATTTGTTACTAACTAATTTTTGTTGTTTTTTTGTTTTGATTGGTGTCTTGTGGTGCTTCAAATGTGAGGTTAGTGGTGTGAGATTTTGGCAGTGTTAAAGAATCCATAGGATGCCATGGACTGAATTTTATGAGATCCCTGTAGAATTTAGGATTTATTATTTTCTACAGTATTTTGTTCATGGCTTTTATCGAGTTGTAATTAATTTGCTTTAATTTCCTGCATTATAGTTTGTAATAGCCCCAATAGAGGGAAATTAGTGGAATTTAAATTCTTTGCACTAAAAATTGATTAGTAATCTAGGCTCAATTTGGTAAAATTCAATTAAAATCAATGACGACAGTAGATTAATTTTAGGGTTGCATGAAATTGAATAGAGGATTCTTAGAAAAATCATGTAAAAATTATTGTTTTGATTTATTTTTAGGATGTTTGTTAAATTGGGCTTATTTTTATGTTTTTATTCTCTTTGGGCCCCAAGCCCATGGTAGGGTTAACCTATTTAATAAATAGGTTTTTAATTGGATTTTTAGGTAATTAATTTTAAAATCAATTGAGGCCCATTTAGATTAAATTAGACTTAGGCCCATTTTTAGTTTAATTAAAATTAATTTAGACTTAGCTCAGCCCATTAAAGTATTTTTTTAAAATAAATAGATTTAGGATCACATCACTTAATTTAAAATTCAGTAGAATTAAACCCACTAAGTTATTTCTAATTTATTTCTTAAAATTAATATAATTAAACCCACTTTTTTGAATTAAAACAAGTAGACTTAGGCTCATCAATTATCTTAAAATGTAGGACTATCTTTAGTCCATTTCACTTGTAAATAAAATATGTAGAATTAGCTAACTTTAATTGATACAATTAATATAGTTTAGACATAAGGACGCTTTTGTATGCATTTTTTACATGTAACTTTATGACTTGTTGTCTTTGGGTTAAATGAATGTTTAATTAGGGTTTAAATAAAATTGCACGTAATTAGAGAATAAGATAGTAATTCATAAAGTAATTCTAAATGAACACAAGACTAAAAGAAGTTAGTATTCCATTCCCATAATCTCTTGATTGTGGTGCTAGCTTTCTTTTAAAGAATCGAGTACCACCAAAACGATTTATCCTAGTTATTACCCTGGGTGGCTACTCCTCATCTCCACTCCATGTCTTTGTGAAAATGGTTAGTGTGTTACCTAGGGCTCTGAGCCCAAACAGTGTCGTGATTACTAAAATCTTGGACACGCTCTAAACTCTGCCATCTACAATGGCGATGCCATTAGGGATAAGAGATACTAATTCTACATGTGTTCTTTAGAATTATTTTATTAATGATTATCTTATTCTTGCATTCATTATGCATGTCCCTATTAAACCGATGGCATTGGTTTATGATTCCACTAGCTTTATGGAGTTGTAAATTGGCTAACCATCACTCTTAGCCTTAACTCGGTTCAAAAGAGATTACCGGGCCATCTAATCAGAGTTTGTAACCTAAGTCCTAAAGGGGGGTAATCTTCTCATGAGTTTTTAAAGGATGTTGGGCCCCTCTGACCTTGGCCTGTAACTCAAGTCTTAAAGGAGAGCATTTTGCTAAGGGAACCTTGACTTTTCACCAGACCCTAACCATATATAATGGCTTAGTCACTTCCCCTAAGATTTACCCAAAATTGCTTGTGTATGTTGCCATGAGGTATTTCTATCTATAAAAGCCCAAGCCCATACATTAAAGAGCCCATTTGGGCTAATAAAGATTGGCCTAGACCTTTATACCTAGAAATATTGTTTCCATGCTTTTATTGCTTTAAGAGATTTAGCATGCGCATTGGTTCTTGATATCCCCTATTGATATTAAGGCCAAGACCACAAATCCTAGGAAAAGAAACTTACCATTAAATATGTGTGTGGGAGGAATAAGGTTGGAAGGATGTATGTTGTACATTTGATTGATACTTGTTACTTGCTACTTGTTGCATAGCAAGTGCATTATGCATACATGCATTAGACACATCATACTAACACCTTATTTTATAGCCATCATAAATTCACTTGGGTCTTCTCATATTTAGGGATGGAAAGGTGACAGACTAAGAAGGACAAATTTAAGTCTGAAAGCCATAGCAGAAGAGATCCTTCACAGACTGGAGAAGAGTCCTATTAATCTGCTTTATTTAGAAGTTAAACCAACTACACCTGAACCTATAGAGTTGGAATAACAACAAAAAGGGAACTAGACCTTATAAGATATCAAAGGAGCTTTCATGGATGACAAGAGGGCTATGATGCAAGATGAACTGAGATAAGCTTTATCTAGATTGATGCAACCTGTTGCTGCTGTCATACCACCACTTATAATTGATCAACCACCTACTACTATAGCTATCCCATTTGTTGCAGATGCTCCACCTACTGGGGGGCAACCTGTTGCTAGAAACCCACCTGTTATTGATGTGAAGCTTGAGGACTACATGGTAGAGAAGGCAAAGAGAGAATCACTTAAACTTGTACAAGACCATAAGTCCAAGCAGATGTAAGCATTGACCTAGAAAATGTCCAAGATGGAAGAGCTACTTAGAGGACAAGGCATGGGATATTCATTTGACTTTGATGATATGCTGCTAACAGAGGGTAATAAGCTACCTAAGAAGTTCAAAATGCCTCAACTATATAAGTTTGATGGAACTAGAGATCCTAGGATTCATCTTAGTTAGTACATAACAACTATGAGCACTACTAATGCCCCATTAGCAGTGATCACTAAGTTATTTGTATTATCTTTAGAGGGAATGGCTGTAAACTGGTATTATGGGTTGGAAAAGTCTGTCAAGGCTGACTAGAAAGAACTGTGTACTACTTTTTTGAAATAGTATAATTATAACACTAGATGGGAAGTGTCCATCAGGGATTTGGAACTGACTAAGCAAAAATCAAATGAATCCTTTTTTGATTTCTTGACCAGATTTATGAACAAGGTAGGATTAATGAAAAACAAGTTGGCTGAAAAATATTAGGTTAGGATGATAGTCTGTAATGTGTCACCCAATTTGGTTGAGAGGTTGAAAATGATGAATTCTAAGACATTTTTATGATGACACGTTACAAGCTAAGGAAATTAAGAGTGAGAAAAATAAGAGCTCTAGAACTATTAGGGCAAGGAACTACCTAACATGGGGCATACAACAAGAAAGCACTAGTCGGGCTATGAAAGTGCATGTTGTACAAACACCAAGGAGATTCTCCAATTTTAACTAACCTTTGTCAAAAGTCCTAGAGTGCGCAATGCAAAAGGGCTTACTTCAACGTTTACCGCATCCAAACCCACCAAAATCAAACATCCCAGGCTATAATCTAAACAAGCACTACAAATTCCATCAAAACCTCCAACACTCTATGGATAACTGCATCTGCCTCAAACATGAAATCCAAAACCTTATAGACTTCAAAAAGATCATAGACCCTGAAAACCTAAGCATTAGAAATAAACCTTTCCTAAACTACCGAAATGCCCCAACTACCATGATGATCAACTTAAGAGTTAATGAGGAAGAAGTGTTAAGCTCTTTTGAGGACCTAGAACTTAAAACCAAGGAGAAATCTTCTAATGCCCCTAAAGATAAGGAAAGAGCAGAAGACTTATTAGGTCAACCTTCAGGCAAGTTCGACTATAAGGTGTTTTATACTAAACCACCTTTTTTTAACATACCCTTCAAGTCAATTGTGCCTACAGGATGTGGTGATGAGTTTGATGATGAGAAGCTACTAGAAAAGAAAGAAAAATGCACATTTGAGGTATAGAAAGATGAAGACATGGAGAGTGTTGGCAAGAAGATACAAGAATAGTTGTTATGTTAGCTGCCTGAAGGATAACCTTCCCTAGCATCTAGAATAGGAAATAAATTTTCTTATTGTCTTTTTTAAATAAAATTTTAGTTTCTGTTTTGTTTTAGTGATCAATGATATGAATTCTGATTATGCTTACTTATGTAATGTACATCCTAATGGTACTATACATTATAATATTGATTACATCTGCATGTTTAATATAAATTCAATTCAATTAGATTCATTTAGCATGGGCACAAATGAAAATTCAAATAACATTCATATATCATATGATGTAACTTTTAAAGATAGGAAATTTGAGGAAAAATATAAAAAAAACAATAAAAAAGAGAAAAAAAGAGAGAAAAAAGAAAAAAGAACAATGAGGTAAAAATTAGAGAGAAAAAATTTAGGACTAACTGATAATAAGAGTTGTATCATGTGATGTCATAAATGTTCTCATTTTTGCCCTAATGAATGAGTAAAATTGAATTTGAAATTTTTTTTCAAATATCGTATATTCATCTTTATCATATTGCGTAAGTATCTGAATGAAAAGACAATACATAATGAAAGCTAAATCAGAGCTATAAGATCACTATTTTAGTTATGTTTTCTTTTTTGCCACCCCTTTGTAGTTTTCCTTATAAGCCTAACATCCCCTTATACCTTGAGAATTCAGGTGGCTTAGTAACTTGCATTGCAAGTCTTGTCTTATAACTATCATCAATCATTAAATAAGAATGCTCCCCTTAATGTGTGCATACATTGAATTAAGTAAATGAGCAAATATATTTATTTGAATGGCACATATATTCATTTATATAAGTAATTGATGAGTAAATAAACCAATGAATAAGAGATCATCATAAGCATTTAACATTCAAATCATTCAAAAATCCAAACTCATAACTACTCCCCCTTTTGGTGAAGAGCAAAAATGAAAAAAATGTAGTGCTAAAGACATAAGGCTAAAGTAAATATCATTGCAGGAAGAAGCAGTACATAGATTTAAATGAAAAATATAATGCAAAAGAAATAATGGTTTTATAATGCATTTGCCAAGTATATTTGTTAATTGATTAAAATGCGGGATAATTGGATTTGGCACACGAGGATCACAAAATAAATAAATAAGCATTCACCAATCAATTAAGTAAGTAATAATGCAAACGAGTAAACATGTAGCAAGTAGCACACAAGCATGTAAGAAATAAATAAAATAAACACACAAGTAGGCAAAATAAAAAGAAATGGGGAAAGGGATTAAGGATTACATTGCTTTGGAAGAAGCCTATTCTAATAAATACATCCAAAATTGAAAATAAAAGGGGAATCCGGATTAATGATTACATTGCTTTGGAAATTCCTATTCTATTAATTACATCAAAATAGAAAAGAAAAATAAAATCTAATAAACCTGTAAAACAAAGGTTAGTTTCCACACACATGCAAGTACACACCACATTTAAGACAATTATATATTTTCCATTCATAATAAAGTAATTAAAATAACTAAAATAGTTAAACAAATTAGCAAACAAGGATGCTAATAAAAGTGCATGATGAAAGGATTTAAAATTGGGGTATTTTGGTATGAAATTACCATTTTTATTATGAAATAAGATTAATAAAAAATAGATAAAGTATAAAATGCAAGTGAAATAATTGAAATGGTAAAAGTACTATTTACACCATAAAAATATCAACTTTATGATAAAAATAGTAAATTTATCAAGAAAAAGATATGAAAATAACAAAAATAGCCAAAATGCAAATAAAAATAATAAAATGCAGAATTAAAATAATAAAAGTGATAAAAATGTCATTCCCACCCTAAAAATATTAACTTTATGATTAAAAATGACAGATTTATCAACAAAAGAGATAAAATACCAAAAAATAATAGAAATAACAAAAATAAAAATGAAAATAATAAAGTGCACAATTTAAATAATAAAAAGTGATAAAAATGTCATTTTTACAATAAAAACATTAACTTTATGATTACAAAAAAAGGTAAATTTATCAACAAAAGGCATAAATACAATAAAATTGATGAAAATGCAATAAAAATGATAAAATAAATAAAAGTACAAAAAATGAATAAAATTATGAAGATGATAAAAGTAATATTTTCACCATAAAAATGTGAACTTTATGATAAAAATAATAAGTTTATCATAAATGGTGCAAAATCAATAAAAATAAGGAAAAGGGCATTAAAAATAATAAAAATACAGAAATATTAATAAAAATTCAGAAATAAATAAATAAAAATGACAAAGTTGACATTTTTACCATGAAAGCATAAACTTTATGATAAAAATGCCGACTTTGCCATAAGTCACATAAATGGAATAAAAATAAGGAAAAATACAACAAAATAATAAAAATTGCAGCAATAATATAAATAAATAAAAATGACAGAAATAAGTAAATAAAAAATGATAAAGTTGACATTTTTTACCGTAAAAACATGAGCTTTATGATAAAAAGTGCCAAATTTACCATAAAAGGCATAAAAATAAGAAAAATATGGAAAAATAATAATAAGAATTGTGAAAATAATATAAATAAATAAAAATGGCAGAAATAAAAATAGCAAATTAAAATGATGCACAAATAATAATAAAAATGCTAACTTTACACCAAAATACTCATTTTTAATATAGGAAGAAAATGATGCAAAAATAATGGAAAAATGCAAACACTCCTCGATTATACCTAAACTATTGCAAAAATGATGGTTTTTAATAATAAAAATAATAGGGAGATCCTTAGAGGGACCAAGTAATTACCTTAGATGTGTTCTTTGACAAATTATGAAGTTCTTCTTTACTTCGCTTAAAGAAGGGTCGAGAGCATGGTTCTTTGATTTGAAGATGAAATAACAAATGACTGGATGCGTTTTACTCAGAAGTTTATCAAGTAGTATAAGTATAATACCCAACTGGATGTTACAAGGCGTGATTTGGAGACTACAAGACATAAAAATGGAGAGAGTTTTTTAGACTATATCACTCGATATGGAGAGGAAAAGTCACTTTAATGAGAGACAAACCACCAGAAGACAAATAAATAGAGATGGAAATCAAGGGAGCTCTACCCCATTTTCATAAATAAATGTTGTTCGTCCATTATCCCACCTTCAAAGCACTTCACTAAGCCGACATTCGAATTGAGGATGAAGAAGCCTCTCAACCTAAGAATCCCTATAGAAAACCAATACAGCCTAGCCAAAATGTCGGTGCCACTAAAACAAACCTAACTGTCAATGCCTTGAGAAACCAAAAATACTCAAACTTTAGCCTAACTTTATCCAAAGTTTTTCAGGGACTTCAACAAAAAGGCCTTCTCAAGCCCCTAGAACCACAACCTTTGCCTAACCCTTTACCAACATGAATCAACCCCAATCACTATTGTCACTACCATCAAATTCCTGACCATAACACTGATGACTACTATATCCTAAAAGACCGAATCCAATACCTCATAGACTCTAGCAAGATTAAGGATCCTAAAATTAACCCAATGTCAAAACTAACCCTTTACCCAATTACTAAAACATGTTGCCTTTAGCATCTTATGCCATCTCTTTTAGGTTGTTAGAGACCTTTATCGAGAGCTCCATTCAAAACACCTCTAAGAGCAAGGAAGCAAAAGCTAAGAGGGAAGAAAAGGAACTTTTAGCAATACTGGAAATAGATCTCGTAGTAATTATCTGTGAGTCAAGGAATGATGAAATGGATCCTTCCACCTATCAGTACATATCCATGCGTCCTTCTTGTACACCTCATGCAATGATGTAAAGGCATCTCAAAAAATTGATAATAAGAAGAGTCGGGGAAGTCATTAATAACCATAGACCATTTGAATTCGAAGAACAGGAAGAGCTAAAAGTGAAGGAAGAAGTTTGAGACAGGACAACCTTTTAGAAAGTTTGATTTTAAAGTAAAGTACATTACCCTACCTTTAGTTGTCGTTAAAAAGGAAGATATCGTACCATCTAAATGGGGAGAGGAGTTTAATAAAGAAGATAAGCAAAATGAAATTATTACTGCTTAGCTAACAAGTGCACTATCTATGATGGGAATCAATGTATGGTATGACTCAGATGAAGAAGATAAGCAAAATGAAGTTATTAGTGCTCAGCTAACAACTACGCTATCTATAATGGGAATCAATGTATGGTATGACTCAGATGAAGAGCTTTCGGTTAACCATGTCACCAAAAGTGAAAGGGTGTACTAATCTATGAGAAGGATCTGATGAAAGGAAAAGAATTTGCTAAAGAAACAACAAAGGAGAGTGAACCAATGATCCAAATAGAAGAAGATTCATATTTGAAACATCTTAAAAGGACTCAGGCTTAAGTTAGTATTTGGGATCTCTTGATGACATTAAAGAAACATTAAGATGCCCTAGCATGTGCTATGGATGGTGCAATCATTTTTTTGGACATTTCCCTTAATGATATGGTAGCCTTACTACTCCTGAAACCCAACAATGTTGTTTCTTTTTCTAATAAAGATCTCCCATCGAAGGAAAACTCATAATAAACCTTTGTTCATTTAAGTGGTTATGAAAGCCAATAAGACTTTTTATGTCATGGTTAATGATGGGTCAACCATCAATGTTTGTCAACTTAGGCTACTCCATAAATTCATGATAATAATTGAAGATCTTAAAGCTTATAATGTGATAATCAAAGCTTATAATGATTCTAAGAAACAAGTAGTGAGGACCTTTAAGGCTACAATCACTATAGGAGAAATCGAGTCTATTGTTGAGTTTATGGTACTAGACATTCCACCTACTTTTGCTTTGTTATTAGGAAGACCTTGGTTTCAACCACTTGGAGGAGTACTATCACTCTGCATCAAAAAATAAAATTTCCACTCATTGACAATGTAACTACAATCGAAGCTGAGACTAATAGTCTAATCGCCTGCATGAATGTGACCCCTCTAGCTTTCCAACTATTAGTAATCAATGAAGATTGGGTCAGTCTGAAAGTGATAGCCATGATGAAGTGGATGAATTATGAATAAAAAACTAGGCTCATAAAGAAGAAAAGTGGAGTCTCAGTTTTGCTGAACTTTAAAGGGCAGACTAGCAAGTAAGGACTGGGGTATAATCCAACCACTAATAAGGGAAAGAAAACCACCTTCATCGTTAAAGACCTCTCTGAGTATTAAGGCCAACCAGAAGAATGGGAATGCAATAGGATCAAGAAACCTAACTTTGTGATTTTTGTTAACATAATCATAAAGCAAAAAAGGAAATTCCTTTAGAAGAAATTGAGCAGGTCCTATGAAACATGAGGTTGGAAGCTAAGATCCCTAGCCACACTGACATTACAGCTCTCATCGAGTCCAACATAAAGGACATTTTGTTTAAGGATGCACTTATTTTTATAATATTTGTATTGCTACTCTATTTGAATCTTTTAATGTGCCAAACTCTAAGTACAATGCAATGAAATATGATTTGGCTTACTTTTCTAATATGTCTTATGATAATGATAAGCATTTCATTGAACCTTACATGAGCATTTTTTACATTCATTCCATTAACACTGAACTATTTAACATGGGCACAATTGAAAATCCTTGCATAATGCATATTTTAAAGGATGTTAGCCTTGAGGAAAGGAGAGAATTAGAATTAATATTAACAAAATATTCAAAAGTATTCACTTGGACATATGACGACATGCTTGGAATCAATCGAGACATTGCTCAGCGTTTCATTCTTACTAAAAAGGTACACAAGCCAGTGAAGCATAAATTGTAGAGATTGAGACCAAAATGGGCACTGTTGGTAAAGGAAGACATAGAGAAGAAAATTAAGGCCAAATTCCTAGAGGTGGTAGATTATCCAAAATGGTTAGCTAATATGGTTCTAATGCCTAAGAAGGATGGAAAAGTAAGGATTTGTGTAGACTACATGGATCTTAACAAAGCATGTCTGAAGGATGACTTCCCTTTGCCTCACATAGATGTGTTGATTGATAATGTTGCCACATGCTCCATATACTCTTTTATACATAGGTTTTCAGGATACAATTAGATCCTTATGGCAATCATTAACAAAGCCAAGACTACTTCCATCACTGAATGGAGAATGTATTATTATAGGGTAATGCCTTTTAGTTTAAAGAACACAGGTATAACCTATCAAAGAATGGTTATAGTAATGTTCCATGACATAATACATAAAGAAGTAGAAGTCTATGTCGATGACATGATGGTGAAATCAAAGACTTAAGAAGAACATCCAGTTACATTAGAAAAATTTCTATAAAGGGTAGATAGGTACAACTTGAGATTAAATCCTAAGAAGTGTGTATTCAGTGAAACTTTAGGGAAGATCTTGGGTACATAGTCAATCAAAAAGGAATTAAAGTTTATTTAGACAAGGCAAAAACAATTTGAGAAATGCTAACGTTGAAAACTAAAAAAGAGATTCATGGATTCATGAGAAAACTATAGTTCATCAATAGGTTTATAGCCAAGTTAATTGAGGTGTGTGATCCCATATTCAATCTGCTTAGGAAGGATCAGTTGGTGGTATGGAATGAATGATGCCAGATTAATTTTGATAGAATTAAAGACTATCTCATAAATCCTCTAATTTTGAGACCCCTAGAAATGGGAAAACCTCTAATTCTGTAACTAGTAATTAAAAGGAACACAATAGGAGCTATGCTAGCCCAAGAAGGAGAAGCATGGGCTGAGCATGCAATCTATTATTTGAGCAAGAAAATGTTGCCCTATAAGGAAAAGTATAGTCAAGTTGGGTAGATTTGTTTAGTAATGGTCTAGGTAATGAAGAAGTTGAGGCAATACTTCTATTCTTACAAGATTCAAGTAGTCTCGAAGTTAGATTCAATGAAGCACTTGTTTGAACCTCCTTCGTTAGTTAGGAAGCTGGCTAAATGGTTTGTGTTACTCATAGAGTTCGACATTGAATACTTAACTAAAAAGACAGTAAAAGGAAGAGCAGTGGCTAACTTTTTAACAGTAAACCCAACTTTAGACGACCGAGAGATAGAGCTCAAGTTTCCTGATAACCTTATTATAACAATCAAGATCCAAGGATGGCGGATGTACTTTAATGGAGCAGTGAATCAATTTAGAGCAAGAATAGGGGTAATATTGTTGACTCTAGAGAATGAAGTAATCCCGATAACAAAGAAACTAACATTCTGAGTTACGAATAATAAAGCAAAGTATGAAGCATATGCGATGGGAATGGAAGCACTATTGGCCTTAAAGGTTACAAAAGTGGAAGTTTAGGGAGACTTAATGTTAGTGATCAATTACATAATAGACAAGAGGGATTTGAAAGAGCCAAATCTAAAGCCATGCTTAGAACATTTGTAGCAATTGAAACAATCCTTTCAGAAATATAAATTCATTCACTTACCCATAAATCACAATTAGATGGCGGACGCTCTAGCATTGCTAGCATCAGTTTTGGATGGACCAACAACTATGCCAATGAAGTCTCTTGTACTTCTAAAGTCTAATTAGACATGTCATAAACTATGAAAGTAATGGAGATAAAAGTGAATCTGAAGCCTTGGTTCTATGATGTATATCAATACTTAGACAAGCATGAATACCTTGCAGGTGCAAGTGAGAAGGATAAGAAAATCATTAGAAAATTGGCAACAAAGTTCATTCTCCACCAAGGCACTCTGTAAAAAAGGACTTCAGATGGGATGCAACTATATTGTTTCGATGAAAATGAAGCAAAGAAGGTAAAGACGGATGTTCATAAAGGAGTTTGTGGTCCACACATGTATAGTACAATGCTAACCAAGAAAATAATAAGACAAGGGTTCTTTTGGATGACAATAGTTGAAGATTGTGTTAAGTTCATAAAAAGATGCCATAAATGTCAGATTCATGGAAATATCAGCCACCTTTCACATTCAAAATTATATACCATGTCCTCTCCTTGGCCATTATTAGTATGGGGACTTGACATCATAGGAGAGATTCATCCTATATCTTTTAATGAACACAAAAACATCTTGGTAGTAATTGATTACTTCATAAAATAGGTAGAAAGCCAAATTATTCACCAAACTAGGGGCAAAGTAGGTAGCCAAGTTTCTAGAGAAGAATTACTTTTATAGATATGGGATTCCTAACCACTTGATAGTTTCAAGGAGAAGTATAGGCACTACTTAAGAAGTACAAGGTAAAGCACTATAAGTCATCATCTTACAGACCATAAGCCAATGGGGCAGTAGAAGTAGATAAGAACATAAAAAAGATCCTTTCGAAGACAATTAAAACCCATTATGATTAGGCTAACAAGTTACATGACAGTGAGAATGTCTATAGGGGCAACTCCTTTCTCATTGGTATATAGAACAAAAGTTATACTACCAATTGAAGTGGAAATGAAATCACTAAGAACGACAATCAAAGTTGACTTACCTGAGGCAAAGTGGGCAAAACAGAAATTAATGCAATTAAATTTGATCAACAGTGAGAGGTTAAAAGTGCTATATCATGTTCAGCTTTACTAAAGAAGGATTGTAAGGGCTTTTGATAAGGAAGTGAGGCAACATGACATCAGAGCCAGAGATTGGGTATTGAGGCAAGCTAAGTAGAATGCACTAGATCCAAGAGGGAAGTTCATACCTAATTAGGAAGGGCCTTATTTGGTTAAGACTATTCTTTCAAAAGGTGCAGTTAAGTTGACTGATGTTGACGAGAATGAATTCTTAGAATGGGTTAATGTCGATCATCTACATCGATACTACTCATTGAAAAAAAAAAGAAAATGAAATGATGATGAGAGGTAAAATTCTTAATTAGAAAATCTGAAAGGGGTAATTAAGGACAGGGTACTATCACATTGAAATATTTGATGTGCAGCCATGCTCATGTTAAATGCTACTCAATACCAATAAGAGAGATTGTTAAAGCTGCACATGTTAAGAAGTAACTATGCCTGAATCAATATCTATCGCATGCATAAGCAAAATTTGCATCTTAGAGTTCATATCTTTCTTTGATATAATATTTCCTTTTATTTTATATTTTTTGTGATGGAATGACAAGCAAAATAAAGCAAAGTATGGGAAAATCAAAAGACACTAGAACCATTATAAAAATAAAATTAAGGAAAATCAGAAGACACCAAAACCATCATAAAAATAAAATTGGTCAAGGCACATCTCAAAATATAAAAAAATAATCATCCTCAATATAGTCAAAAGAAGAGAAAAGGGAAATAGGGGAGATCAAGACTCATCCCCATCCTCATTATTAGTGTTGTCATAGTCATCAGCCTCACCCATAGGCCCACTTGTGCTAGGTCTAGTGCCACGGACTCTGAGTTCCTCCAACTTAGCCCATAACCTCTGAATCTCACTCTGGTAATAAGCGGTCTAATGCTGATCAGTCGCCTCCTACTGATAAAGTCCCTCATCGCACTCCTACACCATCCTCACATGCTCACACTGCATCATAAGCATACATACATTCGCATACAATCATGAAATACATGTATACACATATTACTATATAATTAGATAGGTAAAGGAAGAAATGAAGAAATACTCATATGAGTCTCCGTAGAATAATGAACATTATAGTTCATTAGGCCTGAAGTGCACTAGTACTAGCACTCAGCCGTCTCCTATGGAACTTACAAATAAAAGCAATCAATAAATGACAAGTTGAAAGCAACAGAGCAACAAAGATAGAAACTCATATGGGTAGTGTTCTCTAGAATAAAAGCCATAGGCTCTGTAAACGTAGGAACCACGTGAGTCACCACTCCACCATAGAGGCTATACCCTTTGACCACTAGAAGAAAAAGCAGTGCAATGATTTCAGAAACCATTTAAGTAGCCTCATAAAGGACACTAGCAGTAGCGCCAATAGCCTCTATCCCATTAAAGCTCTCCGTAGCACCCACTCATTGAGCCCTCTTCAAACGAGGCTGTTAAATATAAAAAGAGAAGGTCAGAATAAAAAGAATAATAATAATGGCTAGTGTGAAGAAGCAATAAATGGAGAATGAGACATACTCAATGAACAAAAGAGAAAGAAATGCCAGTAAATAGAGTAGGAGGAGCCTGTGTAAGACCTCTAATAGCACCGTTAATCAGTTAAGGGATAAGGCTCTCCATGTAGGATACCCCTTCGGCTCCCAATGCAGTTGATGATAAGTCTCGACCAATACTCCATCCTAAATAGGACCCACCATGTCATTCCCCTATAACATGTCAAGGTGAGGATCATGAGGAACCCAATGTGTAGTAAGCCCTCTATGCTAGTTGATGACATGCTCATCGAGGTACTAGGTATGATTCATATGAGTCATAAATGGAATCCTCCTATTGGTGATCCCCACAGCTCCCTGCATCGCCGGTGAAAATGTCGTGGGGTAATTCTCCCTCCACCAATGGAGAAGAATTTGTAGTCATAAAAAGAAGTTAAAAATGAAACATGGAACACTTAAAATGAAGTTAGGAAGAAGGCAATGACTAACCCTGTCAAAGGTGAGCTCCATAAGAGTAGTGCAAGCCACCTCTAAAGTATGTGCAGTACCTCTTCAATTCTACGCAGTCCAGATAGGAAAGCACAAAAATCCCTCTCGTAACTTAACAGTAATACCATGATGGGTTAGGATATGGAACTGGAAGGCCCAAATCTATAGAAAAACTTAAGTTATAAACAACCAATCCACATATAGAACAAAAACAGAAACGAAAGCATCATAAATAACTCAAATCCAGTGACTAGGAACATCACCTAGTCCAGTTATGAACTTCTTAATCCAAACAGCTTCCTTAGCTGCTTCTGAGGCAGCTATGTACTCAGCTTCTGTTGTAGAATCAGCAACAGTGTCTTGCTTGGAACTCCTCCAGCTCACTGCACCTCCATTCAAACAAAACACATATCCTGACTGTGATCGAAAATCATCCTTGTCAGTTTGGAAGCTGGCATCTGTGTAACCATTTACAACTAGCTCATCTTCCTGACCAACATACAGTAAAAATGCATCCTTAGTTCTTCTCAAGTACTTAAGGATATTTTTAACTGTTGTCTAGTGACTTTCACCTGGGTCTGATTGGTATCTGCTCGTTGTGCTTAAGGAATATGAAACATCAGGTCGAGTACACAATATTGCATACATGATAGATCCAATAGTAGAAGCATATGGAATCTTACTCATGCGGTCTCACTCATCTTGTGTCATAGGACACTGAGTCTTGCTGAGACTAATGCCATGTGACATTGGCAAGAATCCTTTCTTGGAATCTTGCATATTAAACCTGTTCAATACCTTATCAATATAAGTGCTTTGACTTAGGCCAATAAGCCTTTTAGATCTATCTCTATAGATCTTGATGCCTAATATATAAGCAGCTTCACCTAAGTCTTTCATTGAGAAATAATTCCCTAACCATGATTTAACATTTTGTAAAATAGGGATATCGTTTCCAATGAGTAGTATGTCATCCACATACAACACTAAAAACACAATAGCACTCCCACTAACTTTCTTGTATACACAAGGTTCATCATCATTTTTAATGAAGTCAAATTCTTTGACTGCTTCATCAAAATGAAGATTCCAACTCCGAGATGCTTGCTTCAATCCATAAATGGATCTTTGAAGCTTGCATACCTTTCCAAAATTCTCAGGACTAACAAAACCCTCTGGCTGTGTCATGTACACATCCTCAAGTAAATTTCCATTAAGAAATGTTGTTTTGACATCCATTTTCCATATTTCATAATCATAGTATGCAGCTATGGCAAGGAGAATTCGAATAGATGTTAGCATAGCCATTGGTGAAAAGGTTTCATCATAGTCTATACCATGTGTTTGTTTAAAACCTTTTGCAACCAGTCTTGCCTTAAAGGTATGCACATTGCCATCCATGTCGATTTTCTTTTTGAAAACCCATTTGCACCCAATAGTTTTGAAACCATCATTTGGGTCAATCAAGGTCCATACTTGATTATCATACATGGATTGCATTTCTGATCTCATGGCTTCAAGCCATTTCTCAAAGTTAGGACTATTTATGGCCTCCTGATAGGATGTGGGCTCATTTTGATCCACAATTAACACATCATAATCACTAGTTATGAGAAATCCATATCTCATGGGGATTTGACGTGTCCTATCAGACCTCCTTGGGCCTTCTGGTACTTGTGCAGGCTCAACAACTTCTTGTTGATTCAGCTGCGGTTCCATATCATGTACAATGCTATTTTGTGGGCCTTGAATTTCTTCAAGTTACACTGTGCTCCCACCGGTTCCTTTGGAAATAAACTATTTTTCCAAAAATACACCATTCCAAGACACAAACACTTTGTTCTCAGATGCATTGTAGAAGTAATATCCTTTAGTTTCTTTAGGATATCCCACAAAAAGGCATTTATTAGATTTGGGTGCTAGTATATCTGAGATTTGATGTTTCACAAAAGCATCATAGCCCCAAATCTTAAGAAAAGACAAACTGGGAGTTTTTCCAGTCCATTTCTCATATGGTGTCTTTTCAACTGCCTTTGATAGAACTCTATTCAAAATGAATGCAGTAGTTTCTAAAGCATATCCCCCAAAAGAGATTGGAAGATCATATTGACTTATCATAGATCGAACCATATCCAATAGAGTTCGATTTCTACGTTCAGACACACCATTCCATTGTGGTGTACCTGGAGGAGTCAATTGTGAAACAATCCCACAATCTCTAAGATGATCTGTAAATTCTTGGTTTAAATATTCACCACCTCGATCAGATCTTAGTGTTTTAATATTTTTACCAAGTTGATTTTGTACTTCATTCTTGAAAATTTTGAACTTTTCAAAAGATTCAGATTTATGTTTCATTAGATAGAGATAACCATATCTACTAAAATCATCTGTGAAAGTTATGAAGTATTGAAAACCTCCTCTAGTAGTTGAGCTTAATGGTCCACATACATCAGAATGTATTAGGCCCAATAAGTCATTAGCCCTTTCACTCTATCCAGTAAAAGGTGTTTTAGTCATTTTTCCAAGTAAACAAGATTCACATGTATCAAATGATTCATAATCAAATGAATTTAAAAGCCCATTTTGGTGTAGCTTTGAAATGCGTTTCTCATTTATATGGCCTAAATAACAATGCCAGAGGTAGGTCAAGTTTAAATCATTAGATTTAGACTTCT
This sequence comes from Mallotus nudiflorus, assembly GCA_947683625.1. Lineage (NCBI taxonomy): Eukaryota > Viridiplantae > Streptophyta > Magnoliopsida > Malpighiales > Euphorbiaceae > Mallotus > Mallotus nudiflorus. The sequence continues at coordinate 6,788,139 of CANTUR010000201.1, read as the reverse complement.
TTGTATCAATGTTATAGATTGGCATTTCATTAGTGTCTTCGGCATCTAAAACATAAAGTCCACTAGTGCATGGAGCATATCCATAGAAAATGTTATCCTGATAAATACTGCATTTATTATTCTTAATAATAAATTCAAATCCTTTCTTGTCCAAACAAGAAACAGAAATAATATTCCTACACAAAGTAGGTACATAATAACACTTTCTAAAGATAAAATAAGTCCACTAGGCAAAGGTAACTCATAAGTTCCTACAGCTAAAGCAGCAACGCTTGCTCCATTGCCAACTCGTAGGTACACTTCGCCTCTTGCCAATGATCTACTCCTTTTTAGACCCTGCACATTTATACAAATGTGAGATCCCGATCCAGTATCTAATACCCAAGAATCAGAAGCAGAAGTAGATAAATTTAATTCTATAACATGAATACCTGAAGAGGTAGTCTCACCACCCTTTTTCTTCTTCAGATCATCCAAATAGAGCTTACAATTTCTTTTCCAATGGCCTGGCTCATTATAGAAAAAACAAATTCCTTCCTTTGTTTTGGGTTCAGCTTTGGTTTTGGGCTTGGGCTTTGGCTTGGGCTTCTGAAAGCCTTTAAAGACCTTGCCCTTGCCCTTTCCAACCCTTTTCATCCCCTTTCCCTTATTGACCATGAGAACATCCTTGGTGTTACTCTTGATGTTCTTTTCAGCAGTTTTCAGCATCCCATGCAACTTTGAAACAGTCTTCTCTATACTATGCATATTGAAATTCATAATGAAGCTATCATAAGCTTCAGGCAAAGATTGGAGAATAATATCCACAGCCAGTTCTTGTTCAATCTTGAGACCAAGCTTGTCCAAGTGACCAAGATGACCCTTCATCTTGAGAACATGAGGACTGACATAGCCGTCAGTAGTCAGCTTGCAGGAAAGCAATGCCCTGATGGTATTGAACCTTTCAATTCTGGCTTTCTCTTGGAACATTTCCTTGAGATGGCCTATCATAGTATAAGCCTCCATTTCCATCAGTTGCTTTTGCAGCTCAGATTCCATACATCCAAGCATGACACAAGTGACATCAGTAGAATCATTGAGATGCTTGGTATAAGCATCCCTTTGTGCTCTAGGAGCATTGGCAGCTGGTTCCTCAGGGATGGGTTGATCAAGGATGCATTCCTTTCTCTTATGCCTAAGAACAATTATTAGGTTTCTGTACCAGTCAAGAAAATTAGTCCCATTGAGCTTATCCTTCTTAAGGATCGATCGCAGTGACATGGTAGGTGTAGTGTTTGAAGTCATTATCTACAACAAATATATGCAAAGTCCATTCAGTATTTTATTAAATATTTATAAGGCCTAATAAAAAACTCCCACTAAATTTACTCAAATCAATAACCCTCTAAGTTAATTTTAGAAATTTTAGTGGGCCAAGATCCATATTTCACCATACTCTAAGTGAGCTTTGGCTCATGACCTAAAATATGGTTATTTAGGTAGACAACTCTTATCAATTACATCTCATGTAACTCTTGGATGGTATGGGATTTGACATCACATGTCATGGCTAAAAATCCCATCTAATGCCCTAGGTCCAAAACCATTTTGATAACCTAGTTAAGTCAAACCATATCAAACGTTTGGATAGCACCATTATCCAACTTGCCTTCCCCAGATAAATTTATACACCCTGCTTTGGCAGGCTCATATATAATAATCTAAGGCTTGACAAGTGTTGAACTTATGGAAGGCATTATAATGACTTAATATTAAATGAGGGTTCATCTTTATTTAATCGTATTCAGTTATTGTTATGTTGTATTGCATGGCATCATATGGCATCACATACATGGCATCACATGGCATCGCATACATAACAACAAATAAATAAATGTGACATAGCATGGCCCAAATCTAAGTTGATCTTCATAAGCCAATATGAAGATCAATGGTCAAACCTAGGTAATATTACAATTACAAATTGAGCCTCCAAGTTGGATCTCTATCTTCTACCATGGATCTCCTTTTTTGGTTCCCACCTTGGATCTCCATCCTAGGCCTCTAACTTGAATTGCACCATGGGTCTTGATTTATAAAAATTATTGTAATTTATTCTACACTATAATAATAAAATAAATACAACAAAACAAAAACGACTCGTAGGCCGTATTTAAAATTACAACCCATAAAAATAAAATCCAATCACATTGGTCTGAGGGCCATGCTATGCACCATGCATAAAACAACAAACATGTATAACAAAATAATCTATTTAGTTATTAAATCCAATCATTATGTTAAAAATAAACTAATGTGACAATTCTTTTGGGGTCAAGGGGCAGCGCCCCTTGCGAGGTCCTAGGGGCAGCGCCCCTAGTGGGGTTCCAAGGGGCATCGCCCCTTGGCGGGGTCCAAGGGGCAGTGCCCCTGGCGGGGTCCGGGGGCAGCACCCCAGGTGGCGATCCCGCTGGCCAGTCAGCGGGTCCGACGGTAAACACTTTACCTTAGCTCTTCGGTGAGCTTCCTTTCAAATTTCTGAACATTAATGAATTTTCGTAATTAAATTACTATAAAATCAATTTTTTCAAAATAGACAAAAACGCTCAATTAAAACAGGCACCTTAAAACCCTTATTTGCGTCAAGGAAGCAATTAACCAATTTTCGTAATCATATTACTAAATCAGTTTGTTGCTTAAAAACATCACTTTTTGTAAACATTTTACAGTCTGAAAAATCTGTTCAAAACAGATAAAAAAAAATTTTTTTTTATTAAAACATACGCATCCATTAAGAAAACCCTAATTTGTGTAATTAAAATTACAGCTTGAACGAATCTATAGAAAACATATCCATTCTGCATAATCTGTTTAACATTTAAATAGATTGACCTTAACACATAATCTGCATAATCACAAAATTTCTATTTCAGATTTAATTAAAAATGATTTTCCTAATCAAATAGAAAACGTTTTTCTAATTAAAATAGGAAATAAATAAGCTGCTTCAGTTAATCATATTAATCAAAACAGAATACATAACAGATTTAAATCCTTAAGTGATTAGGTTTTTGAAAACAGAATTTCTGTTTTAGATTTAATTAAAAACGATTTTCCTAATCAAATAGAAAATGTTTTTCTAATTAAAATAGGAAACAAATATGCTGCTTCAATTAATCATATTAATCAAAACATTATTCTTAATTCATTTTTCATAAAAACATCATACAAAATTCATTTTCATGAAACATCATTTTTAATTCATAAAATCAAAGGCTGCTTTTAGTTTAATCACATTAAACCATTACAAACATTAATCAAATTAATGTTTAATTCTGTTTTCAAATAGACTACCCATAATTGTCACAAAACAAATCAAAACCCCTTTTGATAATTTTGAAACCCTTTTCAAAATGAATCTTAAACCCATATCACATATACACAGAATCAATTAATCGAATTACAAGTGGCTCTGATACCACTGTTGGGAACCGTGATGCAAACGTAGTGAAAAATTAAAATTTTGTCATGTTCCCAAGCCTGGATCCATGTAATTCGACTAATTGATTAAATCTAGGGTTTTTAATAATCTTACCAAAATGCAGAAGAGGCAAGATTCTCTGGAAGGATGAGAGGAGGTTCACACCGGTGACACCTTACCTCGAGCTTTTTGGCTTGGTTGTTCGGATCAAGACGTCTCCAAAAGGATGCGTCCTCTATAGGTATCCACACGAACAGCCCTTCACAAAACAAATTTGAGTGTGTGTGCTAGCAACCTCTTGACTGTCTCACAAATCAAGAATAAAAGGAAAAACTCTGTCTTTGTTTTCTAAGAGGAAAGAAAACGAATTTGGAGGTAAAAACAAGTGTGTGAAACCTTAGAGAATATAACATATTTATAGACTCCAAATTAGGGTTTCACTTACCAATGACCTTTTAGTAATTTTCCATTTATTATATTTTGATTTTATTTAAAAATAAATAAAAAAATAATATCTTATTTATTTATTTAAAATAACATTTATCTTAAATAAATAAACAAATAAATAAATAAATAAAACACTTTAATTATTTATTTCTACAGAGTTTATTTTGGGCTTATTAAACCCATATCCGTTTTGGGCTTGTTCTAAGTGTGTGACCTTGTAGGTTCACATAACATTGGCAGTGGGCCTAAATCTCTATTTAGGCCTACAAGTCATAAGTGGCCTCTAGTAAGACATTATGACTACCCAAGTCATGTGAAGTCAATAATCCGACATAACCTAATTACAGTGAATTTTATTATCCCTTTATCACATGATATCTTAATTGAACATAAGGCATAGAATGTCATCCTTATATAGTTCAATATTATGACTTGATTCCAAGTAGACTGAAAATGATAACTCTTTATCAATTCATTTCAGCATGGCCATGCATTTTCATTCAGTCTATCTCATCAAGGGGCCTTTAGATATCTTTCTCATATTAATGAGGGATAAATTCCTTCTAAATCACTCACATTCCTCACATAACTAATTTTATATCCAACAACATTCTTTTAATCATCCGGTTAAAGAAAATGTTAGAATGTGTCAAAATAAAAAATAGCTATGTAGAAATCCATGATGATTTCAAGGTCAAAGGACCGAAATAAAATTACTGTGATAAGAAATACTTATGACAATAATCTATGTAGTATTCTCATAGTGGGTCAATCCAGTACATGATCTCTCATCATATACCTATGAGTTGACTTAATATCTCATATTTATGATTAGTAAAACATAACCATCAATCAACATCATACTAGCCTTAATACTTTAATATTCATATAATGAATAATTGGCTAGAAATAATTAGAATATAACTCTTATTTTAATCTAAGGGTTTTACTATCAAGTCACATACTTGATGGCCTTAGTAAGAATTAACCATTCATGTAATTATCATAAAATCAAATGATAATATAATACCTCTTTATTAACAAAATAAGAAAGTCAATACATAATCACAAATGATTGACCTAGTGCATATCACTAACATTGCTTGACGTTTTATAGACTATATGGCATTGCCTAATGCACCATAGACTATACAATGCATTTCTATGACCTTGTTTAACACCCTAAATATTAAACAACACTTTTAAGTTAACATTGTTTAACGCCCTAGAGCCTATAAGGCACATTTTAACATCCTACTTGACATCCTATAGGCTATATGACATATTTTAACATCATGTCTGATGGCATAAAGGCTATTAGCACATTTCAACATTCTACTTGATGTCCAAAAGGCTATAAGAAGAAGAACAAAAAGAGAGAAAAAAAAGAATTTAGAGAGGATTCAAAGAGAATTGAGAGAAAAAAAAATTATAGAGAATATGCAATTAGAGAATAGAAGGAAGGTAAAGGTTTTGACAATGAAAACTGAGTATATGACACTTAAAGAAAAATAGTGACTACAACAAGGATAGGAATCAATATAGTTTTTTTTTTTACTTAACAAAAGAAGAAGGTTCTCAGCTTTACACTACTTGGTGCTTGATGCAAATTAATCAAGATCCTTTTGAGGGCCAAAACAAAGAGCAAGAATTGTTTCAGAATAGTAAGACCTCTTTTAAAAATATTTTGCAACATAATTAATGAAAATAAATTTATTGTATCTCATATGATTGAATTGATATGATTTTGTGTCTAGAGCTTATAAATATTGCTTGAAATTGATTTTTTTAGTTATTATCATTTGAAGTGATAAGAAAATTAATTATGATTTAGTTTCTAGGAAAATTAAGGCGACGCCTTAGGTGAGGCTCTGCCTTAATGCATTAAGGCGATATAAATTCACCATAGTGTCATTAGGGTGACGCCTCATCATAGAGGTGACACACCTTTGTGTGTTTACGCTACCCTTGACAACACAATTATAACTTGTTGTTTTTTTTTATTATCATCTTCTAATGGTTCAAATGTCATTCATTCTATGATTGATGTTCAAAGTCAATTGGATGGTTTTAATTTATTTTTATTTTGTGAATTTAATGCTTGAATTTGTATTTGTCATTTAAGTAGTAATTTTGAGTTGTTAATTTTTATTTCTAAATTCATTCATTTTAAAATTTGCATGTTAATCTTGTCCTTTTATTCTATTTTTGGTTTTCCATATATTCGTTTAATTTCATGATGTTTAAAATGTAATTAGTAATTTTTTTAATTAAATTAATAAATTGAAATTTTCCTTTAAATTTTTAATTAGTCTTAATCCCATTTTTATTTTTAAATTTATCCTTTTGTTAAACTTCATCAAAATATAGATTCAAATCAAATTTTTATCTTGTGTAGTACTTGGTTTCATGTTTTAATTGATTTCTCTGGTGTTATTATTCCGTGAAATAACTTCATTATTTTCTTGTAGATTTTTTGACTGCTTTAATTATTTTTCAGGATGTGATTGTACGTAGAATGCAATTAATTTTGTAGAATTATTTATTTTCATTTCATTTCATTTTTTTATATGCCAATAGGGTTATATCATTTATCCTCTCTCTTCTTTCTTTGTATGTGATTCATATTTGTTAGATGAATGAAATAATTGTAATGTAACGAATGTGATGGACATTCTTCTGATGAAAATGGAATTAATTAACAAACTTGGATTTAATTGTAAAATTTTAAAAAAGATTGGAAGGAATTGCAACTTTACATATTAATAAGAAAATAATTAAATAATTAAAATATTAAAACATCAAACATAATTGGAGACCAACCATAAGGTTGGGTATGATTCTAAAAATCCATATCCAATTTTTGAATTCAATCTCTAAACTATTAGGGACCTTGAGATCCATTTACTGTAAAATATATTTCGAATTTTACTCGACAAAAATTTCATTTTTGATCTAGAACTAATAGGCCAAGATTGCATTTTAGTAGGCTTAAAGCCCACATAATGCTAAGGGTGTACAAAAATCAACTAAACCAGCTCAAAGCAAAAATTGTGGTTAATAGTTGGTTATGGTTTAAATTTTTTTAAATCAAACTTTTGGTTTGATTATGGTTTAGAAAATTAAAAATCCGATAAAACTAAACTAAACTGATATTATAATAATATTACATATATTTTTCATATTTGTAGAATAGTAGTTATGTGTCATATAGTACAACTATACCCTAATATTTTTTCATTACGGTGTACACTTTTAATCATATACAAACTCTTAAACTTCCCATGACTTTTCAAGTTTCCTTTATTTTATCCTCTAATAAGAGGTTGTTATGGATAAATGAACTCTCTACAAAGGCTATGCTTGAGCAATGATCCATCCTACTAATTAATAATTCGTGTTTTAAATTTTTTTCATTAAGACATTGTACTAAATTTTGATATTTTGAGAATATTTTAGATTGTTATTTTAAAACTTAAGTAATTTATCAATGAAATAGATATTATCCTAGTTTATTATTATTATACTGCTATGAATGATAAGTATATACTATAGATTTTGCATTTTGTTGTACTTTCAGTAGATTTTCATGAGATGCATTATTAATAATTTTAATCGTTATTTTCTTTATTTATTATTTTTTTATTAAACTAACCAAATCAATAATCCAATCCGATTTCAATATCATTGGTTTGAATTATTTTTAATGGTATTTAGTTTGATTAAGAATTTTCATATTTAAAAATTGACTTTATTAATTTAATTAAAAATTTAAATTTTAAAACAACCAAATCAAACTATAAACACTCCTACATATTGCTACAAACATCAAATATTTGGACATGTCTTGAATTATGACGTCTACATATATAAAAATCAATAAGAGTTAATTAATATAATTAAAGACTCAACATTAATTAACGACTAGTAGGGTTTAACCAATTAGGCCCATAGATTTTAGAAAGGAATAATTAGTACGTTATTTCGTATTTTAATTTATTATATTATTTCATTTTTAACATTTAAAAAAATATTTATTTATTTATGATATTTATAAAATTATATATTATTTTATTTATAAAGAAAAATTAATAAATATTAATTATTATAAATATTAGAAATATTTTTTTAAATTTCAAGAAGAGGTCAAAACAAAATGGTATACCGTAATTAAAACAGACCATCTCACCAGCAGACCAATAGCGCATGAGCGCCCCATTAGTTTATCAAAAATCTCCCGCCAATAGCCGAAATGCTTAATTTTGCCGCCAAAAATTAGATCTATGGGGTAAAATCTTTTTTAAGACAGAAATAAAGGAACAAAGAAAAAGAAAAAAAAAACTCTGATAACCCTAACAACTCATTTGCTGATCTCTCACCATGAAAATTCGTACACTGAAGCTGCGGGAAGCCCACAAGTCCTCAACCTCAAACCCTTCCTTCTGCTCCATACTGTGGGACCATCAGGCAGGCCAGTTGGTCACGGCGTCCTCCTCTGACCCAACAATATGTATCCACGACCTTCTCCACCTTTCAAATGGTCCCAGGATTCTCCGCCACCACCGTGACGGAGTTACAGCGTTATCCCTTAGCCCGAACTCCACTTGTCTGGCCTCTGGATCTATTGATCATTCGGTCAAGCTCTACAAGTTTCCGGGTATAAATTTCTACGTACAGGGAATTGTTATTGTTTTTAGCGCATTTTTTCTTTTTGTTATTGCCAAAGCTTTTGAAAGATTGGGCCTAGTATTTATTCCAGATTTACGTAATATGTGAAATTTCAGGATTTCCAAACTTGAGTTGTTCTTTATTCTGTAAACTTCTTCAATAGTTTCCAGTTTCTTAGAAAATTGGGAAATGCATTTTGTTTGAAGGCATAAGCATTGTGCAGGTTTTGTTTTGTGTGTTAAGACTAAGAGTATTTGTTTGGGTTTGTAGTTTACTGGGAAAGACATTAGATTTTTGTTAAACAAAATATTGCTTTTCTTTTTTCTTTTTATTTGAAGGCCAAATTTGAACTGAACATTTGTGACAGAAGGGGCCATACATATGTTACGTAACTTTGAAGCGCTTAAACAATATTGCAATATTGCAATCTTGCAATTAGGGCAATATGTTATTAATTTGGAGTCCCAAATAAATTGGAAATTTGTTGCCAAGTCCTAAGAGAAGGTTTGGTAAATTGTGATGGGCTGAATGCTTTATCCTGTTCTAGTAATTGGAGCTATCTGGTGTGCTCTTGCTGCATAGAAGATGGATTAAAACTTAAGGCATTATAATTTGGAAGTGGTCTTTTGTATAAGGTTAAACGACTGAAAAAAAAAAAATATCTGGCTATTATAATCCAACTATTTACAGACTGCATACTGTTTAGTGCAATTCCAAATTAATACAGCTTGTTTTTTACCGTACAAGATTCTGTTTACCCATTTTTGACTACCATATGGCTGAAAATATATTGATGATTGGTCTGCAGCTGTAGTTTGATAGATGTTATATTTTCCTTTTATAGGTGGTGAGTTTGAGACCAACATTACCAGATTCACATTGCCAATACGAGTTCTTGCATTTAATAAGTCGGGCAGCATGTTAGCAGCTGCTGGGGATGATGAAGGAGTTAAACTTATTAACACAATTGATGGATCAATTGCTAGGGTACTTAGAGGACATAAGGGACCTGTTACTGGCTTGGACTTTGATCCTAAGGGTGAGTACTTGGCATCTGCTGATTCAATTGGAACCACTATATTTTGGGACCTACAATCTGGGACAATGTTACACACCCTTAAGGGTGTTGCTCCTGACACTGTTTCCGACACTTCCGTTATGAATATAGTTAACTGGAGTCCTGAAGGGGAGACCTTAGCAGTCCCTGGTCTGCGAAATGATGTGGTAATGTATGACAGAGATACAGCTGAAAAAGTGTTCTCATTGAGAGGTGATCATGTGCAACCTATATGTTTCCTGTCTTGGTCACCGAATGGCAGATACATGGCCACTTCTAGTTTAGATAAGCAGGTTCTTATATGGGATGTTCTCAAGAAGCAAGACATCGACAGGCTGAAGTTTGATGATAGAATATCTTATATGGCATGGAAGCCAATTGGTAATGCATTGGCTGTAATTGATGTTATGGGAAAATATGGTCTTTGGGAATCGGTTGTTCCTTCTTCCATGAAATCTCCTACTGAAGATATTCCAAGTTTGCCTTCAAAGAACAATAATGGACTCCTTTTGTTTGAAGAGGAGGACAAGGAGCCTAGTGTGTCTGGTAGTTTGAGTGACCTTGGTGAAGACAGCCTGGATGAGTCAGAGCCACCAAGCAGGAAGAGATTACGGAAACACCCTGAATTTGATGAAGGATCACAAGAAAAAATAATCAATGAGCTGAACTTGTTAACAAAGACTGAACCCAAGAAAAAGGTTCACCGTTCTATCAAGGATAACATGGATAAGGGAAATGAGGGATTAAGAAGCACATTAACATCTGTGAAGTCAAAATTGCAGGTGGCTTTTCAGCCTGGAGCGACTCCTGTGCAGCCTGGGAAGAGGCGCTTTTTGTGCTACAATATGCTTGGAACTATAACCACAATTGAACATGATGGATACTCCCATATAGAGGTAATGCACACCATTTGTTATATTAGAGCAATTTTTGTTTCTTATTTTCTCTTGGGCTGGGGGTTGGGAATTTGGCTTGAGGGAAGTCAAAATAGATTTCTTGCAGTGTTTCCTGACAGCTCCATTATCATTCACTTGATACAGATTGATTTCCATGATACTGGCAGCGGTCCAAGGGTTCCTTCAATGACTGACTACTTTGGCTTCACAATGGCCTCATTAAATGAGAATGGAAGTGTCTTTGCAAACCCTTGCAAAGGCGAGAAAAACATGAGTACTCTCATGTATCGCCCGTTCAGTAGCTGGGCTAACAATAGTGAGGTCAGAATTATTAATTTCCAAAGTTACATTGTTAGAAGTGAATGGAGTGATCCTTATATATATTTGCTTTGTTCCCTGTTGCCATCTCTTAGTTTTTGTTGTCTGCTGATGCTGGATGCATATGTCTACACAGTGGTCTATGCGGTTTGAAGGGGAGGAAGTGAAGGTTGTAGCACTTGGTACTGCTTGGGTTGCTGCAGTTACTAGCCTCAATTTTCTGCGCATCTATACAGAGGGTGGTTTGCAGGTTTTTCATCAAAATCATGACGTGTTTTGAAGTTTTCATTATATGTGTATCTGCTTAACTACTGTTATATATATATCTGCATTATGTATTTGCTTAGGTCATGGTAGCTTTCTACAGGTTTTGCCTTTTTACTTGGTCAATCCCTAAGAAATATTAATTTTGTTGCTCAAGGAAAGCAGTAGGTGCAACAAACCACAAGATGCCAAAAGGTCTTACTGCCAATTTGCTAATACAGCAGAATTACACTTATTATGCCTATGACTATTTACAAATCTCAGCAAAATTATTCTTCTAATCTTCTGCAGAACTTTATTATTATCAAAAGGTAAAATGATCTCAATTATTCTAAAACTTTAACCATTTTTTTCAATTCTATTCTCGACTAAAAATTGTATAATATAGCTATTGCATATTTTTAATTATTTCAATTATATCCACCTAACCACTATGATTTTAAGGACCTAAATATAATTTTAAATTTCTATAAGATCTTTTCAAAAAGTTCTTTTTCACTTAAATCTTTTTTTGCCCCCATTTTCTCACATAAAAATTTGAGACATAGAAGACTTAACCAATTAACAAATTTTGTCTCCAAATTTATTAATAATGTTTGGTTGAATTTCATTGAGAAATTCATTTCATTTCCAAATGAAATTTAAATAGAATTCATTTACTATTAATTTCATGTGTTTGGTTTAATTGAATATAATATAAAATTCATTCCAAATGAATACATATTTTATTATAGTGTTTGGAATAAAATTAGAATATAAACGAATATTTTATTTGGTCAAAAATTTCCTTTTAGCCTAATATTGCATGATGGAGTAACAATAAATATAGGAATAGATGTACTTTAGGAAATAAAAATGATAAAAAATGCATTTTAATCTCATGAGAAATTAAACATAATATCATAGAATTTATTTGAAAATTCTAATTATTTTATTAGAATTTGGTTTAATCATAAGTAATTCCTCAAATTTAAAATTTGATGTTCCAAATGGATTTTTCAAAACTTTCATTTAAACCAAATACATTAAACTTGAATTTGCAAATAAATTCTGTCAAATCTTTTGGGGCTTATTCATACCAAACACAGTTATCAAGTAATTTCAAAATTATCTCAATGTTTTTAAACTTGCTCTTCAGTTGTATTTTCTATATCTTAATTATTTTGTGAAAATGAAAGAAAAAGTTCAATTGGATAAATTTTTTTGGAAAAGATTATACAATAAATTTTTAAATTACATTTCAGGTGCTTAAAAAAAGATTGATGTAATTCAAAAAGTATAACATGATTAAATTGATACAAATTTAAATTGAGGATATAATTGAAAATTCGGTTTAAGTTTATGATTGATGAGAATATTTTTCCTTATAAAAAACTATGGCCACTGGAAACAATATAGTGTTTTTTTTTTTGGTAAGTAGACCAAATTGATTAATAGAAAATAACTGTCTTCTACAACCAAATGAAACTGCTGGAACCAGAAGAACAATCAAACAGTAACATGGCTAAATCTACTCAATGTATCTACAACTCTAACGTTCTAATGCTGCACTTGGAAACCTTATCAAAATTAGAGTGTCTTGATGATTGTCAACAATCTATCAACATTAAAGTGTCATTTTTAAAGACTACCAGAAGTTTCTTCCGTTCCACATCTTGTACACCGCATAACAATACTCATCCCCTTAGTTGTTGAAGACTACTTTTACCAGAAGTTTTCCAGCTATATCAACTGATGATTAATTGATTCTGGACTCTGATTGCAGAAGATGCATGAACCACCCTACATATGCAATTGTCTATCATTAGCTCTTAAACTCTGCTGCAAAGCTGACCATAAAAACTGTATCTTTGAACAGATAATACACACAATACATGAAAGCCACCCTGTGAACTTTGCTATTTTGATTTTTTCTGCTGTACTTTCTGCCAAAACAGATCGGTTCTCTATTCCAATTTAGGGTAGGTCTCAGAATTTGAAACTTCAATGATGCTTGATTCTAAATACATCTAGAACGAGTGGGGTCATTGATTTTTCTTTTTTCATTTTGAGACTTGAAATTTGCGGACTTTTAAAATTTTCATTTCATCTATTGGCCTAATGAATGACTGAAAAGCCATGTTGTAGTTTTATTGAACAAGTGCAGAAATTGAGAGTAAACATAGTAGAAGAACTTGTGGGAATTCATTTTCAACCAATTATTCAAGTAAGAAAAAGAAATAGGAAAACTGTAAGTACTCGTAGATGAAGACATTGGACCAATCTTTAGCTGTTATACATTACATGTAATTTCACACCATACATTGAAGAGATTCTTCATATGTACTTGATCAATAATCATTGATCATAGGTAGCCACTTCTGTGGGATATTTGTTTCAAAATTAGAACTGTGAAGAATGAAGTCATCCTGGAAAACAGGAATGAACTTCTTTCTGTAAAGACGATGTTTTATGTCTTCTTGATGCCTGCAAAATGGCTAGCAAGTATTATTTCATTTGCTTTCTTGGTCCTACTCAAAACAGGCAAATCTCATTGATGAATAGTTTTACTGAATTACATGTAATTAATTTTACAAACTGGATTTTGTTCACATCTTAATCCATAGGTGTACTGATCAATGTTTCATTTCTGCTTATGTGTTCTGGCACATGTGTTTCATTTGCAGAGGCATATTCTGTCCCTTGATGGGCCAGTAGTGACCGCATCAGGCTTCAAAAACCAACTTGCAGTTGTAACTCATGTTTCTGATTGTCTGCCCCCGAATGATCAGGTCTAATTTTCGGCTATTTTTATTATAGTTGTTGGTGGTTGTTTGCTATTCTAGTTGTTAGTGGGTTTTTGTTATTTTAGTTGACGGGAGGGGGAAGGGGAAGGGATAGGGTTTTAAGCCCTAACTGTTGCTGGTCCAGTGGCCTAATTTTCTTTAACATTGTGTTGGATGCAAGCATTTGATTTGAAATTTTGGATTTCAAATATTAAATTTCAAACATAAAGATCTTAAATAATATATAATTAGATGTTATTTCAAATCCTGATTAATGAGCTTTTAAATTTGTTGTGGATTTGTTTCAAATACCAAACAAGGGACTTGATCCTAATCCAATCAAATCCTTGCATCCAAACATAACATAAATTCATTCTATCTAATTGCTAGTTATTCAATCAACTTGTTCTCCCTTGTAGAAAAAATGGATTATTCTGCCAAGGTGTTGGTGTTATGATTATTTGCTATCACATTCAGCATAAACTAAAATTTTCTACTTTTAAACAAGCAGATGCTAGAATTTAGAGTATTTGACATATCTAATGGGACCCAACCATTAAGAGGACGTCTTCCATTAAGTCCAGGTTCACATCTAACCTGGTTTGGTTTTACTGAAGAAGGTCAACTAAGTACATATGATTCAAAGGTATGCTGATATTTCTACTCAATCTTCCCGGCTAAATTGACTGTAATCTTGATATAGCATCTGAGCCTGAGCAAAATTGTAGGGTGTTTTGAGGATTTTCACAAGTCAATATGGTGGCAGTTGGCTTCCACTATTCAGGTTTAACAGTTTAAGATTCTTCAATTTTAAAATATGCAATAATTCCCAAGTTGACATGTACAGGATGTTGATATGCAGTCTACCATTTGTTTATAATGAAGTTACTATCCTGCAGTGCCTCTAGAGAGAAGAAGTCTAGTGAAAGCTACTGGGTGGTTGGACTGAATGCAAGCAAATTATTTTGTATCGTCTGTAAGAGTCCTGAGTTATATCCGCAGGTACAATAGTCTGCCACCTTTGCTTCTGCTTTATCTTTAGACAATGCTCTTTATTACTTTCTTCGTCTACAGGTGATGCCCAAACCTGTCCTTACTCTACTAAGTCTATCACTTCCTCTTGCTTCCTCTGATCTGGGAGCGGATGCTCTTGAAAATGAGTTTCTCCTCAACAATATGCATCTCTTTCAGGTTTTTATTTTTTTCATTCTCTCCTTCCTTCCCCTAGAACACACTTCTTCCTATCATCATAAATTATTGTTATTTTGGTCACTATTCTTTCATTATTATATTTGATAAAAATTACTTTTTATTCTTTTTACTTATGGAGGGTTATATTTATGTTATTTTCCTCATTAATGCTGTTCAGTGGCTGATTCATCAAGAAGTCTATATTATATTTGCCTTGCAGATTCAGAAAAAAATGGAAGAAATGGCTGGTGCTGGTTTGGACACCAGTGCAATTGATGATGAGGCTTTCAATATGGAAGCAGCTCAGGATAGATGCATCCTGAGACTGATTGCATCATGCTGCAATGGTGAGTTGTTCGAGTAGACTAGCATAACTCAATACCTTTTTCCTCTTATCACAAATCCGTATGAAATAGGACGTGCTACAAGGAATTTTTTTTCGGTTTCAGGTGACAAGCTTGTGAGAGCTACGGAACTGGTGAAGCTTTTATCATTGGAAAAATCAGTTAAAGGAGCAATAAAGCTCGTTACTGCCCTGAAGCTTCCAAATTTGGCTGAACGTTTCAACAGCATGTTGGAGGTGAATTATCTTAATAGAGATGTGCTGAAGTTCCTTTCAACTTGTACATATTGGACATTTCATTGACTTTAACTTGATTATATCACTTGCTTTGTTCATCTCATTGCAGGAAAGAATGCTGAATGAGTCTAAAGAAACTCTAAGTTGCTCCCTGGCAAACTCAAATGGTGTTGTGCCAGTTATTGTAAGCAAAGTTTCGGGTTCATCAGAAAATAGTGAAATGTTAGAACCTGGGCTTGTGCTATCATCATCAAAGCTATCGGTGCCTCTGTTTGCCAAGAAAATGAACAAACAAGAAAAGGAAAAAGTTGATCAGAGCCGAACTGCAAATGGAGAAACTGATGCTGATGTGAGGAATACAGAAAATGTAAAGAATGCTAGCAATGTGAATAATGTAGGTCCGGTGAAATTAGCTGGAGAGTTTTTAAAAGCACAATCTCAGGGACCACCCTCTAATCTATTTTCGAAGTCACCGAGCAATCAGGGAACTGCAAAGAAAGAAATAATTCAGACAAAATCTCAGCGACCTTCTAATCCATTTAAAAAGCCATCAAACTAATTCTTCTGGGTTTGATGAGAACAGAAAATCGAGCTCGAGGGAACAAATATATAGCATTATCCGACTGACTGCCAAAATGGCTTTGTATCTATTTTTCTTGGGGCTGAATAGTCGACCATATTTCTTGTACATGACTCAGGTTGTAGGAGATTGCATAGGATGTGTTCTGTGTTAGGTATCTACGTATATAGAAAGTTTAATTTTGCCTTTTCAAGTGACAAAAGTCAAATTTATCTTGTAATGCATTTTGGTCCCTTTCTAAAAAAATTATTTATTTTTTCTCATTTTCACAAAATATCTAGTATATATATATAAAAAACTCATTGGGTACAAGCATGAAAGGCAAGTTAAAGAGCTAATGTGTCAGTTTATCAAGGGACAAATGCTTTTAGATTTTAGGGAAGTTGTCACAACTAACTCAAAAACTAAAAAATAGCGATAACCTTTTCTTATTTTAAAAATAATTTTCTCAAACAAATACTTTTTCAATTATAGATCTGACAAAAATTTCCCATTTTTTAAAATTTCTTAAATATTGTAGTGGGGGTGTGTCACAAACATCACTTGTAAGTATATTTGCTTTATGAATTAAACCACAAAGTTCAGTCAAAGCCAAACACATAAACAGGATTTAAGAAATTTATGAAGTATGTTTCTTTTGAAGGGTATGGGTAAGGTTTAAACCGTGGCTTCTAATTACCCTGTTCATTTGGTGCGGCAAATTTATATATGCATAAAATTTTGGAAAATGGATTAATCTTATTGTACGTGGCGAGGTTTAGTGCGTACTCAAGTGTTTGGCGACTACGGCACTATATGGATTCGAGATCCATTAGAAAAATACGAAATAGGTCATAAAACCTATTCGAAGATGGAGTCGCCACTCGGATAAGAGCCGGGACATATTGTACATCACTATATCCCACAGAAGTTTCCAGAAGCCGTCATCAGAAATCAGGTTCAGAAATTGGGTATAGGCTTTTGAAATGTCCACCCAACCTTACGGTTGACTTCTGTTTGTGTTTTGTGTATTATTACCTTTAGTTATTCAATTATTTCTTTATTATCACATGTATTGTAATTGCCTTCGGATAATTGCCAAATTTTATAGTTAAGTATAAGTTTGCACATTAATCTAATTTCATGCTTTTAAGTCCCAACATTCAACAAAAATAAAACAAGTAATAGTTTACAACCATACACGAATCAAACGGGGAAAGGGATTAGTGATTACGATAATTTAGGGGAAGATGAAAGAATAATATACATAAAATAAACTATACATATACTAAAAGTAAACTACTAATAAACTATTTACACAAGCAAAATGCTCTAAAGAGTTAACTGATGAAAGCGACTACTCAATGATGGAAATCATCAAGTAATTCTTGCAATAAACATACAATTAGTTCCTTCTTGCAAAGCGCAATATCATATATAACAATATTTTACAAATAATGTTCTAAAAAAAAGAATTTTTCATGTCACAAGTTAAAGAAACCCTTAAATAACCAAGTCAATTATCATCGTACAATGAAATAATTATGTATAAAGGTGAAAAGAGCATGTGAAGTGAACATTATGCGGAATTTCATAAAGGGAGAAGAGCCAAATAGCTGGTCAACTTATTAATGTGATAATACGTGCACACATACATCCAATAGGTGCCAATTTATAACTACATGCAATAGTTTAATGGATCATATCAATGAAGTAGCGTAACAAATAAAATAAACCTAACATATACCTGAAGAATACTGACGACTCAGTCATATGAAAAGTAAGCACCAAAATGATGAAGTTATGAAGATATTGAATTTAAATTTAGGTTTTTTACCAAAGTGATAGGCCCTCATAGGTGTGTCTTTGATTATGATCTTCACTAGAGTGTGATTTCCACTTTGACACAAGCTTTCCTCTTTCCTCTCCTAAGGAAAATGAACTTGCTTTGGCTTGGATCCTCCCTCCTCCCTCAAGAACGTCTCTCTGTGTTTTTTTAGAGCTTTTCCCTTCTTTTTTTCCTCTTTTTTCTTTTTTTTTGGTCCTCCCCCTCCTCTTTTCTTCCTTTTTTTTCTTTTTATCTCTTACCTTGCCCATGCCCTTAGGCTCTCTAGCCCATCATGAACCCCTATTGCCTTTCTCTCCCCCCCCAAAATCTTTTCTTTACGCAAAATCAGGTCTGGGGGTGTGGGGCCTATACCACTTGGCCACCATGGCTATAGTTGCATTAAATGTAGCTACAAGTGGTTTGTCACAGAGGTGGCACCTCTATGATGAGGCGATTGCCTCTACAACAACTGCCAAAGAGGGGATCGCGTCATTACACTGAGGTGACGCCCCTTCGGCCTGGGCCTGGGTTATTTTTTTAGACAACTGGGCTAAGTCTTGGGCTTTTGAGGCTTTTAGGCTTTCAAGTCCACTTCCAAATGGAGACTCATGTCTTGTTCTTGTGTCCAAGTTCTACATTCGCATCATTGGTCTTGACAACAAGCTTATCAAACTGAGCATCCTTAATTCGTCCCTTAACATGGGCCGACCGAATCGGGTGTCTACAGTTTGCCCCCTGATTTTTTGAAAAATCAAATGCATGCAATGACCATTTTTCAAGAAATCACATGCATAACAACAAACAAATAAATATGATTAGTAACATACATGGCTCTCGAGTTTCACTCGAGAAATGAGTTTTTCAATTCTTGAAACATGACCGTGATCCTCGGGTTTTCCTGGCATGATCGGCCACTCATTAATATTTGATAATTTATTTGAAGACGATTAACCTTAAGTTTTCTTTGCCCAATTACAATTCCACTGGGGACGTGATTCTCGGATTTTCCTGGTCCAATTGTCACCTAATCAACTCATTGGGGCGTGATTTTTGAGTTTTCCTGGTTCGATCATCGTTACATCGAAACTTGATTCTTGGGTTTTCCTGGTTCGATCATCGCTGTACCAACTTTGATTCTCAAGTTTTCCAAGCTCGATTACCATTGGGGATGTGATTCTTAGATTTTCCTAGTCCAATCATCGTTGTATCGACTTCGGTTCTTGAGTTTTCCTAGCTCGATTACCATTGTGGATGTGATTCTCAAATTTTCCTGGTCCGATCATTGCTGCACTGACTTTAGTTCTCAAGTTTTCCTAGCTCGATTACCATTATGGATGTGATTCTTGGATTTTCATGGTCCGATTATCGCTGCACTGACTTTGGTTCTCGAGTTTTCCTGGCTCGATTACCATTGGGGATGTGATTCTTGGATTTTCCTAGTTTGATTATCACTTCTCGAGGGATATAGACTTTGAAGTTTTCCTGGTCCAGTTATCATTTGCTTTCGACTTTAGGGATTCTACCCAAACAGTTGTCTCAGTCTTTGAGCTTTGGGGATTCAAACCCGAACAGCCCTGTCCTTGAGCTTCGGGGATTTAAACCTGAACAGCCCTGTCCTTGAGCTTCGGGGATTCAAACCCGAACAACCCTGTCTTTGTTATAGCGTAATACTTGAGTTTTCCTGGCCCGGTTCTTGCTAAAACTTCACTTGTATGACTTTCATTCCTGAACTTTGATTTCCAAGCACACGTAAATAATGACTCCTTTTTTTTTTTTCTTTTTAACCCTAAACTGTTACTTACTATAAAAGGTAAATTTTCTCCCTTTCTTCTCTTTTCCAATTTTTTTCATTTTCCTTTTTTTTTCTTGTCTCTTCTCTTCTCTCTTTCTCCTTTATACTTTTTGTACTTCTCTCCCTTTTCTAAATAATGGAAAATGAGAGGACACCTCTTGTACCTGAGTAGGATCGCATCCCACCTTCTACTAGCGCTTCTTAGAGCCTTGGATTGACACAGGGAGGCTCAATTTCTCTTTTAGCAGATCTAGGGTCCTACATTTGTTTGTTTGCATCCTGAGAGGTTAGTACTCGATTTTTTTATTTTTCTTATAAATTGCATCGAGTTAGTGATTATTCTTGTATATTTATCATTCTAGAGTATGACTAGATTAAACAAATATAACTTTTGCCATTTTAATGTAAAAAAATAAAAAATCATTGCTGTTTGCATTCCATAGACGCAATCGTCTCTTTGATGAGGCGATTGTCTCATCAATGAGGCGATCACATTATTGATGAGGTGATCCACCTCTTCTAAAGAGGCAATGGCCTCTGCTGCAGATTAAAAGGCTGTCGCCTCTTCGACGAGGTGATCGCCCCTGTGATGAGGCGATTGCTTCATTAATGAGGCGATTGCTTCATTAATGAGGCGACACGCTTCATCAGTAGGGTGATCCATGTCAGTTATATGCTCATTCATTCTCAATTTTTATGTGATAATGAAATGCATAAATTCAACTTCCCTATTTTTTCTTTGTAGCACGATGCACAAACATTTAAGGGTACTGGGAATTTCCATGGGGCCCGAGTTCTTTATAGCGAGTTGACTAACGATCAGAGGGATTGAATTTAGGAGACTAGATTTGAGGAATTTGTACTCTCACTTCCTTCTAAGGGGATGTACAGACTACCAGCCATTACACGCACTGATGGAGAGGTGGTTCGACACGACCCACACCTTCCACCTCCCATTTGGTGAGCTTACTCTAGATCTGGTGTCATTTGCTGCTATTACAGGAATTGCCTATGCTGGATACTCCATCCCCTTCGATGCGAGCTTACAACAACTATCTCCAGACAAGGCTGCATACATTGAGCGACTTTTGGGTATAACTCCGGATAAAAAGGGGACTCATACCCTCAAGCTCGATTCGATTAGGAGATTCTACACTCAAGAGTGGGTTACGGCTATGGTCACTCCTCACAAGGTTGATAAGGTGGTGAGGGCTTTCCTACTCTTTTTGCTCGGTACCACCTTCTTTGCCGATACCGCCAGCTTGACTGATCTGATATTCCTACCAGCTCTCTGAGATCTCGACCAGGTATCCACATTTGATTGGGGTAGCTGTGCTCTTGCGTATCTGTATCAGAGCATGGACGAGGTAGTCTGAGGGGCCAAGAGATTTTACGGCTTTTGGCATGCTATCTTGGTAAGTCGAGACCCTCCCCTTCTCTTTACTTGTTATAGTCTTCATTTACTTATATTGGCTAATCAAATTTCTTGATAGGTCTGGGCTTTAGAGTTGGAGTTGCTCGTAGGTGTGCAGCAAGTGGGAGATCACCTTCCAGCTATCAGCAGATGGGGTGCCAGCTGTGTCCTGAAGAGGCATCTCACCTGGGTGCATATCCATAGGTAGCACTTGAATTCTTTGATGCAGGATGCAATACCTACAAAACACAACCTCTTCTGTTAGCAATTTATACAAATTTAATCTGTTTACTTGTTGATGTTTCTGCCTTTCACAGATCTAGAATGACTTATAGGGGCATGAGGATAACTGGAATATCGAGATAACTCATTCCAGGCCCCTAGTCTAGAAGAGGGTACTCCTTTGTGGTCTTGGATATCGGGCATGGTACGCAAGTAGGTCATGAATTGGAGGGGAGGTGTTAGAGCAAATCGGGTTCCTAGGTCTCCTCCTGATAGCATGCTTTGGGCGCATGAGCTGGAGGGCGAGGACCTCGCTCAGGCTGTCACAAGCTCATCAGCTATGGATCATACAGTCTGTGTAAAGAGCCGTTATATGGAGTTTGTTCGGGCTCATTTTCTACTGACGGTCCCCTTCCATGTTGCTTCTACCTCCTAGGTATATCCCTGTCACCTTTTCCTACTTTAAGAACTAGCTGTGCTCTTACATGCTTTCCTTTTCTTGCCTTTAGGCTGCACCTACTAGGCCTATGCCTCAGGCTAAATCTCGAGTACGAGAGAGAGAGAGAGCCCTTGAGGCATCGTTTGGACCATGGCAGAGAGGAGACTTCGATGGCTGCAGAATAGGCCAAGCCACTTACCACCCCCAGTTCTCAGTTCACTCCTGACAAATTCATTCATGTCCTTGACCCCTTAGCTTGATGCTGGGCTCCTCCTAGAGAGTTTTCTTGTCAGTTCCTGACTCTGGATGAGGATTTGACACCTGTATGCACCCCTGGTGGTGCCACTCATGTAAGTTCACTCCTGACCTTCTTTCACTATCATTCTCAACCCATATGTTAGTTCTAACATTCATTAATCAATGCAAATTTCTCTAGAGCAAGGCCTATACATGCATTGCATGATAGAAGCTTAGAGAGACTACATGCTGGAGGTCACCCAACAGTAGAGGGTAAGAATCTTCCTATTTCCTACATGTATGCATGCTTACATGATTCACTAACCTATGATTTGTTTGAGTAGGATCGTGATGAGGCTAGCAGGGTAAGGATCACACCCTTGAGCATTAGATTAATATGTTCTAAATTAATGAGGATGATGACAATGAGGATGGAAGTGGCAGTGGTGCTGGAGGAGGGGATGACCCTGAGGGTGCTGGATCAAACGCTTGATGTACCAGGGCCTATAAATTATTATTTTCCCCCTTTTAACTTATCAGCTTGGATAATGAAAACATACACTTTCCTATTCTCTTTTTTCTTTGGATGAATTATTTACAGAATTTAAATTTTTTATTTTAATTAAATTTATTCTCTTCCATGTAAATTTCTTTTAATGATTACACGTATGCGTGTTTGTCCTGCTACATTCTAATTTACACTTGCTAAGATCATACAAGTTGATGAAGCTTAACAACTAATACTGTTGAAGAGGCGATCACCTCATGGCTTCCTGATGAAGAGGCGATCGCCTCTTGGTGCTGAGGTGATACCTTTTCGATGAGGTGATAGCCTCATCATCAGGCGGTGCTACCCCTTTAAAAGCTCAAAACCCGTGCCCAGCCTTTTTCTTAAGACACCTTCATCCCTAACCTCCAATTTCTCTCTCTAAGCACCCCTTAAAGTTTGAACCATGACTGAATGGAGTCTCAAACTGCTACAATCAATCTTGAAAAGTTTAGACAACAGGTCTTAGGCTGGGTTAGAGCCATTTCACCTTTCGGTCTTTAAATCACTGCATACTAGGAGGATCAATTTTCCTTCCTTCATGCCATGGCTCAGTTCTGGGATCCCCAGAAGCATATTTTTTGGTTCAACATAGTGGAAATATGTCCCTTGTTGGAGGAATTTAAAGCAATTCTTGGTCATCACATAGATTCCACTTGTCGACTTGTAATTCCTAACCTTGAGAACCCAAACCCTCACTCTATTCAATACAAATTGGCGTGTATGTTCAACCTTCCACCACGGTCCTCTTCTCATTGCATTCATGGCTTAGAAATCATATTATAATCCTTCCTTGAGATTACTATGGGTGTGGTCAAAGAAGAAACTTACTGGCCCTGTATGATAGCTCTCTGTTTGTACGCCCAGTTTTTGTTGGTTTCTTCCTCCAGACACTGTGATTCAAAGGTCCTTTCCATTCTTGATCAGGTGGAATCAGGGTCTAACTACTTCTCTCTCATTCTAGTAGAAACTATTATTGGACTGGATAAATTCATAAAAACACGACGATTCTCTGGAAGTCCCTTTCTGTTAGAGGTAAGATCTCCCATGTCAATTCTTAACTTTCAACTGTCCTATCATTTACACCTAATCATTTTTCAATTTGTAGATATGGCTCTATGGAAAATTGAGTCTGCTTAAAACCCCTTCGGACATTAGGCATTATAAGGCCAAACATTATCGAATAAGGAAGCTACACCCTGTTTTGGAAAATGTTCACAGCTGGCTATCAACATTTCCTGACACTCTGATCCGCTGGATGTGCCTTTGGTGGAGATTGTAGTAAATGACTATCCGGTCCTATACATATTGCGTTCTGATTATTGGTCTTCATTTTGCTACCTTTTACAATCCAGCCCACCTCTGTCGTTAATACAGTCACAAACAACTTATCATAGAAATAGTTCATGAGTTAGAACCAGGACCTCTTTCTCAAAAATTCCTGGACCACTTAGTGGAAACTTGGCCTCAAAGAACCATCAAGAGAAACTTAGACTACAACGAAGATCAAACTACTGATAATCATTACAAAGCATGGGTTTACTTACAACAAATAGAAAGAAATGAATTTATTAAAAATTAGAGAACAAGAGGGTTACAAGTATTGAGCTTTCAAGGTGACTAATAAAAGAAAAGAAGACAAAATTAGCTCATACAATTAAGTCATCATTTTCCTTTTTGTTTGATGTAGTTTCCCTTTTTGTTAGTTAAATAACTCGTAATAGAAACTTTATGCAATGCTTAATAGTAATTGAAGCAATCTATTTCATTTAATTTGAGCACAATATATATATACATTTTGCTTCTGATACATCTCATGTTGTTAGTAGGCTCGCCCTTGCAAGTTTTCCAACTAACCATTTTGCACCTTTCTCTCTCCTTTTACACGTCCTTAACTTTTACCTAGACTGCCTCTTTTGAGGTTTTCAATCCAGCATGACTTTTTTTTGTCTCTAATTTTTGCCTAAACAACCATTTTGAGGTTTTCTCCCTAGCAAGACTTTTTATAGGAAGTATTTCTTGAGTTTATCTAGGTTGACGGGCTCCTTGAACTCATTTCCCTTTATATCAAATAGAATGGTGGCACCTTTTGAAAATAACTTCTTTACTAGATATGGTCCTTCCCAATTAGGATTGAGTTTCCCTTGAGGGTCGGTCATGATCGACTTCGTAAGCTTTAACACCAAATCCCCTTCTTGGATCTTTCTTGGCTTGATCTTTTTATTGTAGTCCCGGGCTATTCTTTTTTGATACAGCTGAGAATGGTACATAGCTTTCATCCTCTTTTCATCCAGCAATGTCAAAGGATCTAATTAACTCTCCACTCACTAATAATCGGGGAGCTTAGACTCTAGCAGGACTCACAATAACCTTATCTCAACCTCCACTAGGAAAGCGACCTCACATCCATAAACCAAGGAGTACGAAGTGACCCCTGTCGAGGTTCTGGCAGTGGTTCGGTTCCCCTATAATGCGAATGGTAAGTATTCCACCCAATCTTAGTAATTCTTTAACATCTTGGCTAAGATCTTTTTCACACTTTTATTGGTTGCGTCCACTACCCTGTTTTCCTATGGCCTATATGGAGATGATTTGTGGTGCTCAATCTTATAGTCTTTCAATAGCGTGGCCGTTTCTACTCAAAATTGAACCCTATTGTCTGTAACAATATGGTGCAACAAACCATATTTGCAAATTATGTTCTTCTCGATGAACCTTGACATTTGCTTTGAACCCACAGTAGCATAAGATTCAGCCTCAACCCACTTAGAGAAGTAATTGATAGCCACAATAATATACCGATGACATTTGATGCTTTTGGTCTTACCTCTCCTATAATGTCAATCCCCCATATAACAAATAGCCAAGGAGAAGTCATTCCCTGAAGTTCCATAGATAGTAAGTGGCTAACGTTACTATAAGTTTGGTAGTTATGACATTTCTTCTCAAATCTAAGACAATATGCTTCCATGGTGAGCCAAAAGTACCCCTGACGAGCTATTTTCTTTACCAAGACTGTCCCATTCATGTGTGGCCCACATACTCCTTCATGAATTACTTCCATAAGCTTTTGGGATTCATCATTGTCAACACATTTGTAGTATACCCCGGTTGGCATTCTTTTGTATAGCATCCTATCATGGCTTATGAATTATTAAGATAATGTTTATAGGGATATCCTCTCTTTCCTATCAGTGCCATCCAAAAACTGCCCAGTCTCTAGATATCTTTGTAAGTCATAAAACCAAGGCTTCTCAGCAGCATCGACTGGTGTCACCCTTACCTCTTTGTAATAAGGGCCTTGAGATTTCATCAGAATCAAGGGTCTGACCTCTGGCTGTTTCCCATTTTCCCACATGGAGGCCAGTATGGCTAAGGCATCAGCTATATATTTTCCTTCTCTTAGAAAATGAACAAACTTACGCTGAGTAAATGAGCATAAAATAGTAGCCAAATATTCTAGTACGGACACAATCTATCCTCCTTTATCTCCCACTCTTTAGTAGCTTATTTTATGACTAACATGGAGTCCCTGTACACAATAACATTCTCTGCCCCTATACTGCATAATGCCTCTAGACCAAAAATGCAAGCCTCATATTCTACTTGGTTATTGGTTGCCTCAAACTCGAGTCTTTTTGCCATTGGGATCATCTCCCCCTCTTGCGTGACCAAAATCACACCTATTTTGGCCCTTTTGTTGTTGACGGCTCCATCAAAGTACATTTCCCAACCTTGTACCTTTATTGCCCCTAGATGTTTATTAGGAAACTCCAACTTCCATCCTTGGTCATCATCTACTAACTCTATGCTAGGAAGTCAGCTACCACTCTCCCTTTCACCATTTTCTTAGCTGTATATTCTATGTCAAATTTTATAAGTAAAATGAGCCATCTGGCCAACTTTCCTGTAAGAGAAGGGGTCTGCTAGAGATACCTACGGGGATCATGTTTAGAAACTGCCTGCACTTTGTAAGACTGAAAGTAGTGTTGGAGTTTCTTTGTTGTCTAAATCATTGCTAGGCACGTCTTCTCTGCAAGGCTATAACCAGTTTTGTAAGGTAGGAGCTTCTTACTCATGTAATACACAACATGCTCTATCTTCTCTTTGCCTTCTTATGCCAACATTGCCCTTATTGCATCTTTTTCAATTTCCAGATATAGGATTAGAGCTTTACCCAGCCTTGGCAGTTGTAAAATAAGAGGATACATCAAATAATCCTTGATAGCTTTAAAGGATTGTTGACACTTTTCATCCTATATCACAGGTTGATATTTCTTTAGAAGCTTAGAGAGGGGATTGCAGATGGTTGTCAACTTGGCAATAAATTTGCTGATATATTGCAAATGCCCTAGGAACCCTCAGACTTCTTTTTCATTCCTTGGCATGGGCATATCCCTGATTACCTTAATCTTATCCGGATCCACCTCTATTCCTTTTTGGCTGACAATATGTCCCAATAGTTTCCCAGATGTAACCCTAAAAACACACTTCTTCGAATTCAATATAAGATTGTACTTTTTTGCCCTTGCCAAAAACTTATCTAGCACCTCAAAATGTCCTTCCCTAGTTATGGATTTCACCATCATATCATCCACGTACACTTCTACCTCCTTATGGATCATGTCGTGCAGCAAAGCGGTTGCCATCCTCTGATAAGTGGCTCCTACGTTCTTTAACCCAAAAGGCATCACTTGGTAACAATATACGCCCTATTCAGTAATGAAGGATGTCTTTAACTTATACATTACCACCATCATGATTTGATTGTACCCTGAAAATCCATCCATGAAAGAGTACATTGCATTAGAAGCCGCGCTATCAATTAGCGTATTGATGTGTGGTGGCGAAAAGTTGTCTTTGGGGTAGGTCTTATTTAAATCTTGGTAGTCCACACATACTCTAACTCTGCCATATTTCTTTGGAACTGGAACTATGTTTGCTAACCATTGGGTGTCCTCTACCACTTCTAAAAACTTTGCCTTCAACTGTTTTTTGACTTCTTCTTTGACTAGGAGAGCCCATTTCGACCTTAACCTCCTTTGCTTTTACTTTATTGGTGCTATATAAGGATATGTGGGGATTCTGTGTTCTAAGATCTCCCTGTCAATTCTATATTCCATATTATATGGGCATGTCTTCATAACTCCAAGCAAATACTTTCTATCTCTTTGTTAAAATTTCTTTCATTTTTCTCTCTCATCATGAGTTAAATTAGAAGCAAGTAATATATTTTTAGGATTATCATTTGTGCCTAAATTAAATGATTCAGTTTGCGTAGAATTAATGTCAAACATATGCATAAAATGATAATCACAAATAGAATAACCATTAGGGAACATATCACACAAATAAGCAAATTCAGACTTTATTGAATTCACTTTCGAAAAGAAAAGATCATCAGTTTCAAATAGAGATGCAAAAGAAACATCATAGTCATCATAAAAGACATCTATAATAGAGTTGAGGATGTAGGCTTCAAAATCAAGTTCCTTGCTTTAATAATCAATGCCTTTTAACTATGAGGCAACTTCATTCCTTTTAGATTCTTCTTCAACCAACACCAACTCCTCAGTAGGGACTTCTTTAACAGCAACACCCTTGGCTCTGTTCATAAATTTGATAAAGATTTTAAACCTTGGAATAACTTTCCTAGCCATTAGGAGAGGTTCTAAAGTTCCATTGTATGAATAGCTGGTGCCTTCCTTTACAAAGATCTCCTACAGAGTTTTCTTTTGAGCCATGGTTTCCTCTTCCTTTTCTTTAGATTGGCCCCAGATATCTATCTCTCCCTTAGTATCATCAGCCCCTTTGAATCCTAGCCCATGCTTTAAAATAGGCATCTTATTTTCCATAAATTCTGAGGGTCCGCTTTGATCTCTTCCTAACCCCATGTCAGGCATAAACCTCATTTTGAGCATCATCTTTAGAACCTTTTCATCTATCTCATCCTTGTAAATTACACAAACCTCAAAACTGGGGCTTATAAAGATCTCTTTGGGAGTCAACTTCAATGTTGCCATAACGACTTTGGTTTTAGTAAAGATGGTGACAATCCTTCCTTCATGGGGGAACTTAATTTTTTGATGAATAGTGGATAGGATGCCACCCAGGGGGTGAAACCATGGCCTTCCCAAAAAAATGGTAAATTTCACTGGTATATCGATCACATGTAAGTCAACCAAACTTCTATAGGCCTTATTTTGACCAACGTCTTGAATGTTCCTTCCACAGACCTTTCGGTGTCATTATAGGCTTTAATAACCACTTCAGAAGGATTTAAGTCGGCCACTGTCAACCCTAACCTTGGCAGAATCTTCAATGGACACACATTGATGGCGTAACTATTGTTGACCGTCACACATCAAGTCATTTTTCCTTTCACCTCACCTTTGATAAATAGAGTCTTGTAGTGGTCCTTCCCCTCTAGAGGCAGGTCATCATTAGAAAATATTATCATCCCTTGAGGGGTTTCCATTAATGACTCGACCATTTATTCCAAGGTATAGCTAGCAGAGATTTTTTTCTGATCCAACACCGGAACTAGGGCCTCCTTATGATCCTTGGAATGCATAAGTAACTCCTAGACTTTGGCAATAGTCTCCTCATTTTGCTTTGCTTCTTTCCCTTTTTCTAAACTTTCTGTCTCTTTAGGCTTGGATTTGGCAATCTTAATTTCTTCCCTCTTCCCTTCAACTTTGCCTACAGACTAGCCTGATCTACTTCTTTTGTTGTCCAACAGGTCAACCTATCCCTCACTTTCATCATCAGCACTCCATATGTCCAAGATGTGCACATGAAATTTCATGGCTTGTTTGCTTGGTTTTAGGTTCTTCGGTTCGATTTTTAGGGAGTTATGAGCAACATCCATGAAGGAGTTTAGGATTTGCTCCTCCATTAGACTAGTATTGATTATTAAAATGGCTGCATTTAGTGGTGGCATATTTTGGTAGTTAGGCAAGAGGTTGGTTTGTGTATTTGGCTTTCTGGGTTCTGGGTCAGTAATCTTATGGGAGTTAATCAGGTCTTGGATTTCATGCTTTAATCCGGCATAACTATCAGTGTCATGCCCGATGGTCTGGTGAAACTTGCAGAAAGCTTTGGGTTGACACCGGGTAAGGGTTGTTGTAAAGGTAAAGGCCGTAGCAAGTTTTTCTTAATAAGCTTGTCAAAGACTTTAGATAGAGGGCATCCTAAATTTGAAAATATCCAAGGCTATCTAATTGCATGAACCTATATGCTATTGCTTGGAGATCAGATAGCATTGATCTAAACATTACTGCATAAACCAGCTCCTCCTTTGCCTCTGGACCTTCCTTCAAAGAATTTCTTCTCTTGAGCCAGATCTGACTCTTTTTAGACCCCAAACCTGTACAATTGTTTGAAGTTTATGATCCCCAAATCTCTTAGATTTCTAGACAATGCTCGGACATGACCCTCTATTGGTAAGAGTAATTGATTTGACTCAGTAGGTCTATACCTCATCAAAGACAACTTCCCCCTCCAACGAGTTAGGTAATCGACAAAGGACTCATTGAAGTTCTGCTTGGTGTTTTTCGGATCTCTCAGGGACACCTCTAACTGAACATTAAGGCCATATTATTTTATAAAAGTGACATATAATTCCTTCCAATTCGATTGAATATGTGGTTCTAAAGTGTAGTACCAACGGATCGGTGCTCCCTCCAGTGACATAGGGAACTGCTTGATGATTTAGCTCTCAGTCAACTCATGGCTTTCATTTAAGTTACATACTGCTTCAGATGCAAATGGGGATCCTTGGCACTAGAGTATTTCTTTATATCAGGGAATTTAAATTTATGAGGGAGTAGTTCATCTTCCTTTTCCAGATTTTTAGCAGCATAATCTAGGGGGCGACAATGCCCTTCTCCTTTATAATCATCTGCATTTAGTTCATAGCCTTGGTCATGCTCTTGGCCCACTCAGTTTGCCTTACATCTTCAGTTGGCTTCACATTTCTCTAGTTTGATGGGTTGGCCAACACCGTTACATTATCTTTTTCCCTTCCCTGAATTGGGATCTCCTCATCGAGATCTATAGGATTGATTGGTGGCACATTGGACGATGGCACCGATTGATTCTCCCTAATGAGCTTAGTAATTTCCCCATTATCTTCCTCATCATAGATTTAGTTTCTGCAACCACTTCATCTTTCAATTGTGTCTTAAATGTCTATGGATCAAAACCACCTGCCATTCCCACTTCTGAATTTCTAACCAAATGACTTGAACTGATTCAGACCCACCCTGATGAGCTCGAGGGATCTATAGTGCTGCAAAATCATATGTTAGAATGATGCATGATGTGTATGCATGATATGAAAGTCCATTTTATTTTAAGGGAACTTAAGAAATAAATAAATAAAAAAACAAAAGAAGATATATAAAACCAAAATGAGAAGCTTAAACGTGTAAAGTTTTGCCCTTATTTCTCCCACACATGTATTCAATGGCAAGTATCTTGCCCTAGGATTTTTGTCCTAGGATTTAATTATCAATAGGGGATAATAAAATTGATGAATATAAGATAACTCTTAAAATGATTCAGACAAGTAATAGGTCCTTTAAATAAAGCCCGAGTCCATTTTCTATGAGCCAAGATCCTTAGCACCATAAACTCACTTGTCAAGGCCCAATTAAAATGGATCATGAATAAGCATGAGAGGCCCTCATTGACTTAGTTTGTTTATAATGGGCTTTGGTTGGACACTAGGGCCCATTTTACCTTAGATTGCTTATTGATGGGCTCAAGATTTATTTTAAGGGTCCATTGTATGGCATAACACACATGCATGTGGGGAAAATTCCTAAGGATAGTTGCTAGGTCATTAAATGGGCTTGAGTCTTGGGTAAAAAGGCTTTGGCTCCCACAACGATATATGTCCATATATGTCTCCCCACTCAAGGGTCAAACAACACAGATTAATACATGTTGTGAGTGACAATAATCAAATATTCTACCATTAAGTTTGAGTGAAACATTGGTAGTGAAGTACTGACTATTGCCTAGTTTATTTGGGACTGAAGGGTTCACTGTGTGCAAAAATGTTTAGTGAATGCATAAATGCAGGAAAAAATAAGAAAATAATTAAAAATGATAAAACACAAAATACTGGAATCAGTTTCTCTATCCCTAATGGAGTCGTCGCTGTAGGTGGCGGGGTTTAGCGCATGCCCAAGTGTTTTGCGACCACGGTACTATATGGGCTTGAGGCCCACTAGGAAAATATGAAATAGTTCATAAAGCCTACTCGAAGATGGAGTCGCTACTTGGATAAAAGCTGGGACACACTGTACATCAACTGGATTCCACGAAAGTTCCCAGAAGCTGTTATCAAAGATTGGGTTTGGAAATTGGGTATGGGCTTTTAGAATGCCCACCCAACCTTGCGGTTAGCCTCCATTTGTGTTTTGTGTATTATTACCTTTAATTATTCAATTATTTCTTTATTACCACACGTATTGTAATTACATTTAGATAATTGCCAAATTTTATAGTTAAGTCCAAGTTTGCACATTAATCCAATTTCATGCTTTTAAGTTCGAACATTCAACAAAAATAAAACAAGTAATAGTTTACAACCATACATTCGAATCAAATGAGGAAAGGAATTAGGGATTGCAACACTTTAGGGGAAGATGAAAGAATAATATACAGAAATTAAACCATACATATACTAAAAGTAAATTAATAATAAACTATTTACACAAGAAAAATGCTCTAAAGAGTTAACTAATGAAAGTGACTACTCAATGATGGAAATCATCAAGTAATTCTTGTAATAAACATAAAATTAGTTCCTTCTTGCAAAGCATGATATCATATATAATAATATTTTACAAATAATGTTCTAAAAAAAAGAAGTTTTCATGTCACAAGTTAATGAAACCCTTAAATAACCAAGACAATTATCATCTTACAATGAAATAATTATGTATAAAGGTGGAAAGAGCATGTGAAGTGAACATTATATGGAATTTCATAAAGGGAGAAGAGCCAAATAGCTAGTCGACTTGTCAATGTGGTGAACACCTCCGTGAAGAGGCGATCACCTCAATGATATGAGGTGATGCTGACACCTCTATGAAGAGGCATCGCCTGATCAACAGGCTAGCTCGACTCTCAAAACAATCAAACTTCTACCTTAAGCAAGCAATACGTGCACACATGCATCGAATAGGTGTTAATTTATAACTACATGCAATAGTTTAATAGATCATATCAATGAAGTAGTGTAACAACCAAAATAAACCTAAAATATACCTGAAGTATACTGATGACTCAGTCACATGCAAAGTAAGCACCAAAATGATTAAGTTATAAAGATATTGAATTTAAATGTAGGTTTTTTACTAAAGTGATAGGCCCTCAGAGGTGTGTCTTTAATTATGATCCTCACTAGAGTGTGATTTCTACTTTGACACAAGGTTTCCTCTTTCCTCTCTTAAGGAAAATGAACTTGCTTTGGCTTGGATCCTCCCTCGGAAACATCTCTCTATGTTTTTTAGAGCTTTTCCCTTCTTTTTTTCCTCTTTTTTCTTTTTTTTAGTCCTCCCCCTCCTCTTTTCTTCATTTTTTTTTCTTTTTATCTCCTACCTTGCTTATGCCTCTAGGCTCTTTAGCCCATCATGAACCCCTATTGCCTTTCTTTTCCCCCAAAAAATATATTCTTTACATAAAATTAGGTTTGGGGGTGTGGGGCCCACACCACTTGGCCACTATGGCTGTAGCTGCATTAAATGTAGCTATAAGTGGTCTATCACAGAGGCAACACGTCTACAATAAGGCAACACCCTTTTAGCCTGGGCCTGAGTTATTTTTTGGGACAATTGGGCTAAGTCTTGGGCTTTTGAGGCTTTTAGGTTTTCAAGTCCACTTCCAAATAGAGATTTAGGTTTTGTTCTTGTGTCGAAGTTCCACATTCTCATCATTGGGCTTGACAACGGGCCGATCAAACCAAGCATTCCTAATTCATCCCCTAACACGGGCCGACCGAATCAAGTGTCTGCCCTTATCATTAAATTTAGTTGAATTTTTAATAATATTATATTTTTAAGATTATATCATTTTAACTATTGAATTTTACAAATTATATTAATTAGGGTGCAGTATATTGTTACTTTATTTTTTATAAAGTAAATTTTAAATCTATTAAATTTATAACTCAACAATAAAATTACATAAAGTTTCAACATAAATTTATTTTTATAGATAACAACAAATAGTATTACATAATTTTAAAATTATTTATGCTTAATTTAAACAAAATCAATACAGTTTCATAATAAATTTAATAGACAATATTACACTTATAAAATAATTCTATATAATTTTCAATAATTTTTTAATTATAACTCAACAATATGTTCATAAACAATAATCTCTTTTCATTATTTCTCAACAATAATTTTAATTATATTCTATAATTTTACAAGTAAAAACTTTTTCATTATATTTGAACTATTTCTCAATAAAAATTTACAAACTAATTTTCTATTAACAATAGTAAATGCGCATTACACAAATTTAAACATAATGTATACAAAAATTCATTTTTATTATTAATACTAATAAAATAAAAAATTTATTGAAAAAAGAAAATAATTAGACTAATTTTAAATAGGTCATTCAAAATTTTCAAAGAACCCATAAGAAATTAAGTTAATTGAACTAAAACATGTTAATACTAATACAATTTATGTGATTTTACGATATAATATAATATCAAAATTAAAATCAATTATAGGATAAAAAGAAAAATAATTACATAGAATGATAAAATTTAAAGTAATATAAAAATAGTATAAAAAGTTAAATAGAATTATACTTTTAAAATATAGTCTAATTAAAATTATTTAGAATTAAAAAAAATTAAAGAAATACATACAATCAATTTCAATTAAAGAGGAGTCCAAAAAAAGAACAAATATATTTGGAACTTGTAGAGGAGTAGAAGACCAAAAATGAAAACACGAAACACTGAAAC
Source organism: Mallotus nudiflorus (assembly GCA_947683625.1). NCBI lineage: Eukaryota > Viridiplantae > Streptophyta > Magnoliopsida > Malpighiales > Euphorbiaceae > Mallotus > Mallotus nudiflorus. Next base: position 6,753,448 of record CANTUR010000201.1, on the reverse strand, counting down.
CTAAAAATGAAAAGTAAACATTCAAAGTTGAAAGAAAAAAAATGCTGGCAAAAAATGATAACAAATGGGTCGAATATGTCATATAGTCTAATTTTCTCTAAATTTTTAGAGTACTTAGCCATATATTATTAAGTTGCTATTTTTGTTATGTTATGGTCCATGAATAGAAAACTCAAGTAGTAAGAAGTAAAGATGAATAACATTTTCAAAATAAAGAGACTGACGAATATAAAGGGCAAATAACAAATGAAGTATATGTAATTATTACTTTTTATTACATTAATTGAAATGTTGATTTTTATTAACAGAAGGGTGACAAAGGATCAAAATACAAAGCTAATCAAATCTTTTCACCAAGATGAATTTAGAATTTCCTTTTTATCAATATGTTTAGACAAGTCCCTAAGTTCAGATGGCTTGAACCTAACTCTTTATTAGGATTTTTAGGACATCACAAGCAAGGATGTTTGTGAAGCATTCTTTTAGATTTTGAATGATTGTAAGTTACTAACCGAGTTAAATAGTACATATATTGTATTGATCCTTAAGAAGACTAAACCAAAATGCATGTTAGATTTGAGACCCATATCTCTTTGTAACATTGCTAAGGCACTTATAAAAAGGATGAAAAGGGTCTTACTTGAGATTATCTTGAAGAATCAAAGTGCATTTATTCTAGAAAGAATGATCATTAAAAATATTCTTATAGCTTATATTGTTAGTCATTTCCCAAAATGTAAGAAGTATAGGAAAGACGGGTTTACTGCCTTAAAAGATGGATATTACTAAGGCATACGATCACATCAAATGGGATTTTCTTCATCAAAAGCTTCTTAAGTTGGGATTTTAGAAAAAGTGGGTTAACTGGATTATGATGTGTGTGACAAGTGTGTAGTATAATATTCTAGCAGGTGGTAGAGAGTTGGGTCCAATCCTTCCCTAAAGAGGTTTGCATTAAGGGGATCCTCCATCCTCATATTTTTTTTATTATTTCAGCCTTAACTATCAATCACATGTTTTTTTTATATTTTTTATTGCAAATGATAGCATGTGCTTTATAGGATAGCCAAGTCATAAAGGAGTGTTTAAGACTTAATGAGGAGGCTTTAGGTCAAATAATCAACTACCAAAAATCCTCTATGTGGTTCAATACTAATGCAACTTAACAAGTGAAGAAAGATATTTCTGAGTTCATCAGAGTCTTAGAGAGTATTGGAGCTGGAAGCTATTTCAGGTTGCCTTTGTTAATTCAGCATAAGAAAAAGAAAAAGAAAGTGCCTTAGAGAAGGTGGGGTGAATAGGGCTATCAAACAAAAGTAGAAAATTAAAATAAGAATTAAAAAGAATGTTGAGAAGGAAGAATGATGAACATAAAACTTTAAGGAGTTTGGATTCTTAATAATCCTACATCTCCACCTAACTTATCCCCAAGTTAGGATTTTGAAACACCACAATCTATTCCTTAGATTGATTTTTACAAATTGAGTTTTAGGCTCAACTCAAAATGAATTCCCAAGTGTTTTAATGGTTAAATACTTAAATGAATTCTTGTAAAATAGAATCTCACTTCTTATTTTCTAATCCTAAAAAATATAAGAACAAGAATATCTATTCTAACATTCATAAACTCTCACAAGAGTTATATAAATACAAAAATTGTTTTAAAAGAATTTTTAAGAGCTTATTGGAAGTATATAATGAATAAATAAGTTTCTCAACCTTAAAATAATATTTAGAAGTTATATTTATACTTAAGTAATTCAATTATAGCTATTAGAAGTAATTCCAACAAATTTAAACATAATATGTATGTCATTTGGACTTTTAAACATCAAATGTCCTACTCGTGGTCGGGGTATCATTAGTCTTGGTCGGGATGCCTTAAAGTAGTTGTTTATAGTTCTTTTGGGTTTGAATTTCTCTAGTCCACGGCATGGTCTTGGTTGAGACTGAGCTTGGGATTAGTTCTGCCTAAAATTTAAAATGTTGCAGAAGATAGTCCTAGTCGTGACCCTTGGTCCCGGTTGGGACTACCTGATCCTAGGCAGTGTCACGGTCGGGACATGGATTGGGATATTCATTGTCTTAAAATGCCATTTTGAAGGAAAAAGTAGCTCTTTTGTGCCAAGCTCTCATGAGGATTGAGCTTGGGGTAGGTTCCAAATTTGCTAAAATTATACAATTTGGTCCCTGTCCTGAGTCTGATTACAATAGTGCTTGTGATGTCTTTTTGAAGTGATTTTTCTTTGATAATTCATCATTATTTTGATTTCTAAATGATTCCTAACTTATACACACTTGAAACAAATGCATTAGTTACTCAAAATTAAGTTTGTTAAGATTAAAATCAAGATTGATAACTTGCTAATGTTAATAGGAAATATTTTCTTTCATTGAGGACAAATTTTGGGAGAGGTTGGAAGATTGGAAAAAGCAATTCCTTTTGAGAGCCGAATAGTAAGTCCTCATAAAAACGATCCTGAAAGCTTTGCCATCTTATGCAATGAGTGTGTTTCTTATCCTCCTTAATTTGTGTGTTAAGCTTGAAAGGAAGATGAAGTTGTTATGGTAGGGCAGTATGATGTAGAAAAAGCTTGTAAATTGAGGGAAAAATGTTGAAATCTATTGATTTATGCAAGAGTTCCATGAATCAATATTCTATAACATATTGAATATAGGATTATAGGAAAATATGCATCAAATTTGTTGATTCTAAAAGAATATTGGAAGTTGGAGAGAAGAAGATTTTTGTATTAAAATTACTAAACAACATGTCTTTAAATTAGAATAAAATAAATATATAGTGTTTGCTAATACAATTCTAGAAAGAAAAAGGCTTAATTGAAGACCAATAAAAGTTTATAAAAAAATGGGCCAATTAAATATAAAAATAAAATAAAAGCTGAGCATGAAACTTTAAAGCCTCTAAAATACCTTCAAATAATCAAATTTTAGCCTGAAAATTGGCTAAAATAGGCAACCACTGCTGTGTATATAGATCTTTGAATGACATTCTATTTGATATGCTTTGGGACTTATAACTCATCCAAAGTAAAATTTATATAGAAAGAAAGATGGTGGGATGGGATTCTGCAGGTTACATGAATTTAACCTAAGCTATACTTTAGAGAAATGTCTAGGCTTTGAGGGATTTTTTAAAAGCATGATGTTGGGGTTATTTCTAAAAACCCTAATAGCCAATGATGAAAAAAAGCTGAAACATCTCATTATACAATCAATTTGATGAAGAGAATTGACATTCAAACCATTTCAACAACAATGAAACCATTAAAATTGTACCCCATTACCAATTACAGCTTTTCAAGACCTAAAAAAACCTTAATTGAACCTTAACTATACCCTTTTGGCATTGAGATAGAGGTTTGAGAAGAATAATAAAAGAGAAGTTTACTCGATTCATGTCTTCTGAACCAATAAGTACAATCCTATATAAGGACTGTTTACAGATTGTATTTTATAGTTTTCAATTTGGTTTTAATTCTTGAAGCTTGGGTTTAACCTCTAAAAGCCTTAATAATAAAATTCAAACTTTGGTTAATGAGATTTTTTAGTGGTCAAACTGAGCTCCTAGAGTTGAATTTTAGTCTCAAATTGTCTTCTAAAATTACATTGTGTCAATGGGTCCCATTTGACAAAAAGTCAAATTTTGACTTCTGGTAGTCATACTAGGCCCCACAACTATCCACCTCACCCATCCTTATCCAAAAAGGACACTTGTCAAAAAGGGTGCTTTCCAAGTTTAAAATATTCCAAATTTGGAATATACTAAGACATGTGTCAAGCTTGTAGAGGACGGGGATATCCTATTACATAATAACCTTAAATATTATCACTTATTTACATAAAATGCCATTAACCTTATTTGCCTATAAATAGAAGCTTTAAGGAAGATTTTAGAGGGCTTTTACCACTTCCAAAAGAGAGAAAAAATTACAGTACAAAAACCCAAAAAGATCTCCAAAAATTATCTTTAAAAAGCCTTTAGAAAATTAGGGAAAAATTAGGAAAATAAGGGGAAATTATGCCAAAATTTCTCTAGACCTAAATTCTCTCTATTTTCCTCTCAATTCCTTTCAAAAATAGTAAAATCAAATAGCTAAATTCATAATCAAGCTCCTGCAAACTGGATCATCTCAAATCAAAACCAAATTCACACCTAAACTCACTAAAAACCACACTTACCCTTTTGAGTTCAATCTAAATTCTCTTTAATGAATTATTTTATTGGTGAGTTCCTACCTAAATTATGAGGCTAAACACTTTATAGAACATTATTCACATTGATTTATATCTCAATTTTAGGGTTTGAGGTTTTAAAATCAAGTTTTAAAGGCAAAAGTTTGCAAATTTAGGTTGTTCAGTGATGAACAACCCAAATTGGCCCATGAATAGCCAAACTGGCTATTCATGCTCCAAATTTGGCTATTGGTGGCCCTCAAACCGGCTGTTGTGGCCCTAATTCTGGTTGTTCAGGTGGATATTTCTATTGTTCATCCTTTTTTATCCCAAATGACTTCGGTAATAGTTTTTAGGGTTCCTAAGGGTTCATACTTGCATAAGCATGATTCTAACCATTGTCTAAGGATGATGGAATTAATTATTTTTAACAAATTTTTATATTTTTAAATGATTTTTCTTTTATTTTTTTAAATTCTTATTTAAGTGCTTTCAAGTGTGATCTATACTTTTGCCTTTGAATGATGATTGTGATTGTGTTTGTTAATGTTTGTGTGACTTAAATTGAATATTTTTTTGTTTTTCTTTGTGATTTATGGTTCATTTTAGTGTGAATACTTGTTTATTATGTATTGTGACTATATTCTACTTGATTGTGTTGTAGTGTACTTTGATTGTTGAGTTGTTATTACTATGACATTGTTTGTTTAATTTGTGTTTTAATTTAGGGTTTTAATGATTTTTTAGTTATTTTAATTGTTTTTTCATTATCAATCATAATTTGTACATTTTGTGAACTCGATGTTGATTTATAAGTCTTAATTTGCAATTGTTGTGTTCTAGGTCTTTGTTGATACAACCTTTGTTACAAGCACCTTGTTTATGTGTTTTATTTTCAATTTTAGAGTTTTGGTGTTTCAATTTACATATTTCGTGTTTTGATTGAGTTAATTTAGGAATTTTCATGTGTACATGTTCATTTGCATGTCAGTTTTGTTTTTATATGTAATATATGCCAATTTGATGTCTTTAACTTAAGTAGTGTCTTGTTTCTTATTCTAAGTGTCATTTGGTTAAATTGCTATCTAATATTGTATTCTTGATTATAATAACCTTTCCCTACTCTTATCTAAACTATTTAGAATTACTACACTAATGTTATGGAGCAGCCAATATACTAAGTTCAAAAAATTCAACATGATGAAGATGAGCATGGTCAAGATGGCAAGGATCAAGTTCAAGAGGTTTTGAGTCCAACCAGCATGCCTCAAAGACCTATAACAAGGTCTCGATCTAGGAAGTTTCAACAAGCCTTAATCCATCATCTACAAGGCTTAGTGAGCTTAGTTAGTGAAAGTTTACATGGACACCAAAACTTTTGTGACAAATGTGGCTCAAGTTCAATACAACTTAATTCAAGTCCAAGTTACTAATAGGTTTAATTAAGTATATAATGGGCAGGCCAAATATGCATGGGAGAGTTATTTAAGCATTGTTACTTAGGTTTAATTATGTTAAATAAATGCTAGATGAATTTGTTCTTTTAAAAACCCATTAGTTTGAGTTAGTTTAGTTAGTGTTATTCTTAAAATAAGAAGTATGTTAGAATTCCTATTTGAGGTTTGATTATATTAGTTTCCTATTTTTGTGGTTAGGGTTATTAGTTTTCCTTATTCATTAGGGAAAACCTTATAAAGGCTATATATATTCCTTGGATGAATTATTATTATTCAAAATGGAAGTTTTAAAAACCTAAAGGCTGTTTTGCTTTTATCTTTGTGTTCTTGTGTAGAATACATGCTTTAAGGAATATTCAAGTAGATTGATCATCTTCTTATAGAGTGTTTCAAAATTGGAATTTATAAATGAGTTTTCTTTATTCTAATTCTTTAATCATCTAAGTAATATGATTTCTAGCCATTCTTAGGGTTTGTTGCTAAATTGAATATTGGGGTTTTCAAGTTAATGCTTTGGAGGTTTGAATATATAAAGTGGTTCTCAAGCTTATTCTTAGAGGTTCCGTATTAACTAATTCTCTACTCCTCCTCTTATTTCTTTTGCATTATTACATTTTCATGTATTCATGTGTTTTTATGGATATCACTATCATGTGTGTGCTCATTTTAGATCCTCTAGGTGCATATTTGCGTGCACCCCATCATGCATCACATGTATACTTGTATGTTTCCCCTCGCTTGCATCATGCATTACTTTTTGCATGCACCCTAGATTTATTTAACGCGTGTCTGAGCATGCATTTACATTAGCATGATTCATTGCATTATATATCCCTTATTATCAATCTTTAGATCTCACTTTTAAGTTACTAACTCTTACTAACTCCTACTAATTTTTACTAGCATGAACCTTTATTATCATTTATTTTACAAGAACTACTTATTATTTGTCTATTTTGATTATTAATTTTCAACTTATGTTGTATATTATTATATTCTATCAATTGCTACCATAATCTTAATCTTTACACTCAATTCTCATTTCTCTATATTTTTATGTCTTATTTATACTTTTATCTCATTATTTGTAATCTCTTCTCCTAGTCCTTCTTCTTTAGTTATTTCTTTTAATTTTTAATTTTATCATTATATATCTCTTTTTATGTAATTAGTTGTTATGAGATTATCTTATTAAACTTACCTTTAATTCTTGTGCTTTATTTGTGTTTTATTTGGTATCATATACCAAAAATAAACTCAATTGCTTTTGTTTTTTATTGATTAAATAAAAGGAATCTTTTTGATTTCTTTTGGTTAATAAATTAGCTTTCTTTGTACCCATTTCTCTACATTTCTTACCTTAATTTCCATATATTTTTGAATAAATACTTCTCATTTTCATGTATTATTAAATATGGAATTTTGCATTTTCTTTTAATAAGAATGCATCATTTTCATGTTAATCAAATATGTCATATTTTATTTATTTCATATCTCACTTATAATCTTCTCAAAATTACTTTGTTTTAATAAAATTAGCATCTTTTTTTTGTTATTGTTGTATTGTTTGTTGATCATAAAAGTCATTCAAATGCAAGAATACGGATCACAATTTCTTTTATTTTCTAGTTTTCTAATAAATGATTTGGTTATATGTTCAATAATTTATGATGTGAGGAACATCCATCCAAGGTACAAAATTCATATTTTGAGGCCTAATTTGATGGGAACTCATATTGTGAATTAATGATTCACATAATTAATAAAAAATTATCTTTAAATGATTTTCTAATTTCTTTAAATTGAGATTACTAAAATTGTTCATTTTAATTCATTTTAAGCATTTTATATTTCTTTTCTTTATTTTAGCTTTTAAGTTATTTTTCTTTAGTTTTCCAAATAAAATGTTTTATTGCCTCGAAATTGCGAATATGGAGCAATCATGGAGGATGTTTGCAAATGTGTTAGCCATCCTATCTCTCTTCTCTTTTAATTTATTGATTTTATTTATTTTCTTATATTCTTGCTTAGCATGCTCATTTTTGTCCATAACATGATTTTGCCATAATTACCATGCTATAAATAAATTATTAGTTTTGTTATTTCATATTTTCCATGTTTACATGATCCATGCATTACATTTTATTATTATTGCATGTTTATAATTCTATGTCATACTTGTGTGTTATTGCCATAATGTGTAAATATGCCATGATTTTATACCATGTGTGCCATGACATGTATATGTGTATTAGTTTAGCATTTACCATTATCATGCATCATTATAATATTTTGTTCATACATTTTGCCATGTTCATGCATCATTTTATCATATTGCTATGTGCTTGTGTGTATATATTATGTTTGCATTTACATGTAGTGGTTGATTTATAATAGTACATAGTTCTTGGAAGCACTGTATAATAAAGTAAGGCTGGCCATACTCAACATCTAGGCAGTATGTAGATGCCTCAAATAAAAGAGCCTAATCCTATTGACATCGACTTCCAAACTTAATGCTTTATCCAATGGACAAATGTAGTTTCAAAGAGAGGGATCTGAGTTTGCCTAAGTCCCTAAAATGGATAATTTTTTAGGTGATACTAAGTGGTAACTCCTTATTTCTCTTGCTAGAGTAAGGGGTTGCAAGTTCATTTATGCCATCCTTAAGCTCTTTCAATTCTCTCCTCACTACCCTTTGTTTTTCTGTAACAAGGAAAAAAGGTCTGTGATCCAAAGAGTGCTGAGTCGGACCCATTTGCATCAATAATGGTGACTCCACTGGGGATATTATTATTATTTTATTTTAAAATATATGAAAATATGTTGAGAATATGTAATAACAAGTAAAGAATTACATACCTATAAAATTTTACTATGTAAGGACCTTTTTTCACTTTTAAGGGTTTTCTTATAATTTTGCCCTTTAGCTTTCCCATGTATATCCATATATCCACATCTTATTCATTTTATTCATAAAAATCATCCAAAAAACTCTCTAAAACTCTTTGAAATCTCTATTACTTTAGATTGCACAACAACGGATACTAGTAGCGTTTGGTTGTACTTCTGTACCTCCCTTATCATAAAAACTAGGTAGATTACATCTTACCACAATTAAATTACTATATGGAGAATCTCTTCCATTGCTCTATGATCTCTCCCACCATATTTGCAAAGATCTGGTTAGTTTTTCTTGTAAATTCTTTGAAATTTTAAGTATCCATGCACCTAGGAACTTATTTTAGGTTAGATTTGATATTTAAGATGTGTTTAGGTTGGATTTTTGTGTGTTTGTGTGAATTTTTCGGCCATTAATGATGAATAGCCAATTTAGGCACATGAACAACCACATTTTCTTGTGTTTTTAGGTTGGTTCTAAGCATGAACAACCGAATTTACCTAATGAACACATGATGTAAGTTGTGAGTTGGTAATGGTAGTAAAATTTCAATATGGATCGACCCCTGGCTTCTTGATACTAATAACCTAGATATTACCTCTAAAACTGAGCTTGGGAATGAGTTTATGATAATGAATTAGCTTATTATGACCACTGAACTTCAATGGACTGAACATGCTATGTCTCAGCTGTTTAACCCTAAAGATTAAGCAAACATATTGAGCATTCCTTTGAGTTTTAAGTGAATTGATGATAGGTGAATTTGGTAACTAGACAAGCGAGGTCTTTATTCTATGAGGAGTGTATATCAAGATTTAATACTGAATAGGGAAGATGCTTTGAATTGCCTTGGTAGGGATGTTTAGAAAAGTCTTTAGAATCTTAAGGTGCCTCCAAAAGTGAAAAGTATGGTTTAAAGAGCCAATAATGATTTCCTTCCTATACATTGGAAGCCAAGCTCAAAGAAAGGAGAAATGTCAAGAGAAATAAATGAGACTAGTGACAACAATGATCGTATCACCAAGCTAAAAGAACAAGTGCAATTATTATTAGCATCTAGTTCTAAACTAGTGGAAAATTTAAAAACCTCAAAACATTTGCATGCATCCCTTTTAAAGAGAAAGGTTGTATATGACAATGAGGACGAGGAAGACACCATCCAAGAAAACAACATCAAGGAAGAAGGAAATTAGAGAAATGAAGTGCGTTAAAAGTTGATTTTAAAGTTGAAATTCCTACTTACAATAGTGTTACAGATGTTGACAAATTAGATAATTAGATAGACATATTAGAAACTTATTTCAATATACATAAGTATTATAATGATGAAAAGATCCAATTTGCAAGCCTAAAACTCTCAAGCCATACTATTATATAGTGGAAGTCATACAAAAAATGGTACAATGTTTCAAAGTTAACTTGGAGTAAATGTACGAAATTATTAAGAAAACTATTTTATCCTATTGGCTATAAAGAAGAAAGGTGGTACAAATGGCAATGCTTCAATCAAAAGTTCGGTCAATCAGAATAAGGCTGTACCTCTGAATTTCATAACCAAACTTTGGTATTAGATATAGATGTTGAAGATTATAATATCTTTATGAAATATATCAGAGGACTTACCAATTATATATGAAAAGAACTAAAATTGTTTACCATGGAATTGATTGAAGAAGCTATAACCAAAGCCATTTCCATTGAGGCCAAATAGAAAAGACATGACAAGAAGGATGATAAACATACAACTGTAAGTAGATCTAATTGGAAGAATAAAGGCAAACAAATTAAGGATGGCCCAACACAGAAAAATTACAATTATTACTATAATTTTAGCGGACATATGAAGAATAAGTGTTGGATACTTCATATTGAGTTGAGACCTAAAAATTAAAGGAACAACTAGGGAAGGAATGTCAGGAAGGCCACGTTGATAGTGCAATAGGCTTAAGACCTTCCAGAGTTGAAGCAACTTGACACTACACTTGCCTTAATCACTTCACCAATAGACACTGTAAATGCTTACAACTGTGAAGAGCTGTTCCATTTGAACATTCAAGTGAAATAGAGTGCTGTATAAATAATTATTGATCCTAAAAGTTAGAAGAATATGATTTCAAAGGCTCATATGAAGATGGTAGGTTTAAAAATAATGCCTCACCCTAAGCCTTACCCACTAGGCTAGATTTAGAAGGACAATGACATGCAAATTACAAAGCAATGTACCTTTAAATTTGCAATCACTAATTATTACATCGATAAAATGGCATATAAGGTGGTTCTATTTAATGTATGGCAAGTTATATTGGGTAGTCCATATCTATGGGATCGTGATGCAATTCAGGAGGCTTCACAAGTATCGTTTGGTGGAGGATGGAAAGGAGTTCCACATTAATACTTGTAAGCCCTAAACTATGAAAAATTTGCTAATAGTTAACTAGACCAAGCGATTGGTTAACTATTATGGATGATTCATCTTATTAATGATTCAACCATAAGATCATTGTGCTGATGTTGTCACTTTATTAATAGTGACTTTAATACTTTCACAATGTTTTGATATTGGAAAATTGTAGAAGGATTTTAAGGGTATTTTTTAGGATATGTAGGGATTACCATTTTAAAGAGCAGTAGAACATGAAATTCAGTTGGTAGGAGATTCACCTTTACCAAACTTGGGTTTGTATCGCACCTCTCAAATAGAAAATGAAGAAATTGGGAAGCAAGTATGAGTACTTCTTGAACAAGGGGATATCAAGCCTAGCTGCTCACCATGTGGTTCACCAGTCTACTTGTGCCTAAGAAAGATGGAGGATGGTGCATGTGCATGGACTATAGAGAACTTAACAAAATCACTATCAAGAATTGGTATCTGCTACTGAGGATTGATGATCTCTTAGATCAATTGTATAGTGCTCATTTCTTTACCAACTTGATTTGAAATAAGGTTATCATTAGGTATGCATCCATGAAGAAGACACTTGGAAAATTGCTTTTAAGATAAAACACGGATTGTTTGAGTAATTGATTATGCCATTCAGACTATGTAATGCTCTAGCTACCTTTAAGCAACTAATTAATGAAATACTTCACCTTTTATTGATGACTTTGTCATTGCCTATCTGGATGACATACTAATCTACAACATCATATAGGATGACTATCTTTGTCATATTGCTCAGGTTATAGAGGTTCTACAAGCTAGTTAACTACGATTGAACATGAAGAAATATTAATTTAAGAAGCAAGAGCTTGTCTGGTAAGGGTTCATTATTGGTGTAGGAAAGCTCAAAGTGGATCCATAAAAAGTAGAAGTTATCAATCAATGGCCCACACCCCATTTAGTGACCAAAGTTTGAAGCTTTATAGGTGCATGGAAATATTTGAGAAAGTTTATTGGACATTTTTGTCTAATTGTAGCACCATTACATTCACTCACAAAGGCCAATCAAAAGTTTGAAAGGTTGAAAAAACATGAAGAATCCTTCTAGTAATTTAAATAAAAGATTACTGAGGCCCGAATGTTAGCATTGCCAAATCTATAGAAAGCATTTAAAGTAGAAGCAGATGCATCTAGCTATGCAATAAGAGCCGTATTACTTCAGGATGGCAAACCAATTACATACCATTCTGAGATGTTTAGTGGACCAGCACTGAACTATCCAACTTATCACAAGGAGTTACATGCATTGTATTAAGTAATGAAGCATTTGAGAGCTTACTTGTTAGGGAAGGAAGTTGTGGTACACAACATAGTCAAAGTTATAACATGCTCAACATATGAAATGGATGTCTTCCTTACATTAATTCAATATTATCATTAAGTACAAGAAGGGAATGAATAATAAGTTGGTGGATATGTTATCTCCATCCCCTACACTAGCAAGTTCTACATTATTATGGCTATGCAGATCTAGCCTATAGTTCCTTATGAGTACATGAATGAGTATTGCACAGACACTAATTTTAGTTCAGCTATGCTAAGTTGCAACAAGGGAAGACTAATGAGTTTTAACTGAAGGATGGAATAATGTATTAAGGAGCACAATTATGCATACTAGAAGATGGCAATAGATTGCAGTGGATTCATGAAGCTCAAACTTCTAAAGTTGCAAGACAATTTGGAGTGGAGAAAACTTTACCGAATCTTCATCAATATGTCTTTTGGCTAAAGATGCACCTATATGTCTCTTGGTACATACAAGGTTGTGTTCTATGTAACACCTCAAAGCCTTCCAATAGGAAGTTAGGACTATATCTTCTATTACTAGTACCTAACAAACCTTGTGAGAGCAATTCAATGGACTTTCTTGGAGGATTGTGTAAAACCAAGTCTGGGAATGATTATTTGTTCGTAGTTGTGTATTGTTTCAATAAGATGGTGATACTCATTCCATGAAAGAAGATTGTGACAAGAGAAGAGGTAGCTAAATTATTTATTCAAAATATTTGGAAACATTTTAGCCTCTTAACATTGATTATATCAAATAGAGATAGTCTATTCTTAGGCTATTTCTAGAGGTCCTTATGGGGAATGATAAATACTAGGTTAAAGCACAATACTGCTTTTCATCCATAGAAAAATGGACAAACAAAGGTTGTTAATAGGACTATGTTATATTTATAAAGGGGTTACAATTCCAAGCATCCAAAAATATGGGATGCAAGTCTCCTATACTTACAATTTGCACTTAACCATGCAATTTATGGCTCTACACTCAAAATCTCCATTTGAGGTTTGTTTAGGTATTTGCCTCAAAGTCTTTTTAATTTGGCATTTGTTATTAATGACAAACCTTTAAGTGGAAAATATGAAAAAGAATATATCTAAGAAAAAAATTTTCTTGAATGAATTATGAAGATTCATTTAGAAGTAGAAATACAACTGTAACGTTCTCAATTTAAATTAAAGCTCACCATAACAAACATCATGTGCTATGTAACTTTAAAGAAGGAGACCTAGTATGGCTACACCTTGGTAATGAATGGTTAAAAGGAGTAGGAAAGAAGCTAAAACCTATCCAATATGGACCATTCAAGATCATCAAAGAAATTGGTGACAATGCATTCCAACTCGACTTACCACCATACATGCATATGTACTTAATAATTAATACCGAGAACTTAAAACTCTTTGAACCATCATTACTGGATGATGACCCTGACCAAGACACTTATCTTCTTCGAATTGATGACTTAGAGATGAGGCAAGAAAATCCTTTAAAGGAGGATTGTATTATAAAGCAAAAGGTTTGTGAAACTAAATATGGAGAATGAGAGTGTTTCCATAATGGTAGAAAAGGTCACCTTCCACACAAGTTAAAGTGGTATATCCGAGACAAAGCAACTTAAGAATTTCCTCATCTTAAATTTTAACTTGATTAGGAGTTCAAGCTACTTAAATAGGGGAGCCATGGTCTAGGAGGATTATTATAATTATTATATATATTTATCATATAATAAATTATAATATGTTTATTTACTATTTTAAATTAATGCTTTATAATAATTTACTATTTTAAACTAATGGTTTATATCAATTTACTATTTTTCTTTAAGTTATTTTTAGTTATAAGAATACGTATATAAAGAGATGTTATTTGATTAAAGAAATCAAGCAAAAACTTAAAACAGTTTCTTAGCTTTTATTTCTTTTTCTTTCTCTTCATTTCAAAAGAAACTACTTTTTAAAAAGAAGTATAAATTCGAATTCCTTAAAAAAGGAATTCTAAGTTTTTTTACCTTGCAAATTGATACATCTATTTGTATTATACTAGAACTACTATCTTCACTTTGTATGGTAAGTTAATTAGTAAGTGCTCCATTGAATTAAATAAACTAGGTGGAAAAATACATTCCATTTTGCATATGATAATGGGAATTTTAATTTCCAAGCTTTCCATGTCTGCGGTAGCGATAATTGTTGATGTTATATCTTTAATAATCTTTTAGATGACTGTTAATGCCATATCTTTAAACATCTTTTATATATTGGGGGTAGATTTTCTCTGAAATGCAATTAGAATTAAATGTTGTATAAACACATGACAATCATGACTCTTCATTCCAAATAACTTTGATCCACCTCCTTCAAAACATCTTCCTATGTTAAACACATAACCATTTGGAAACTTCAAATTATTTATTTGTTCATATAACATCTCTTGTTCATTCCTTAACAAAGTAAAAGATGCCTTTAGATATTTTCTAGAATGTTCATCCATATGCAAGCTGATAGCAACACTTTTTCAAATGCTCTCTTGATCAAGCATTGTCTTTTATCTTTCCTTTGACATTGATAATCACAATCATAATTTTGTTAATTTTTTTTCTCTATATGCATGACATCTAAACTATGTTTAATTAGATTTGTATTCATGTATGGTAAACCCTAAAATATACTTTGTTTTCTCAAACTGCACTTGTAAGAATTATTAATTTTGCAATTTATTAATTTAAAAAATTTTCAATAGTGATAGGCTGTAATCCAATAAATTTAATTTGCTCCAGTAGTTCCATCTCGGATTTAACTAAAAGTGCATGTTCAATTACCTTTTTCTAGGTAAAACCCACTTTTTATTTTTTTTGAAATGGATGGTCATCTTGTAAGAATTTATAATGGTTATCAAACTATATAGTCTTTCTACCTCGACTCAATGTGAATCCATTAGAGTCCTTTATATGATAAGGGAAAGCTAACTTCCTTACTTTTCCCCAACTTGAAAACATAGTAAATGCTAGAAAATCACAAGGTAGCACACATAAGGAAATTGTAAACACCCAATTTCGAGAGGCATTGAAGTGCAGATGCGATAGAGGATCTAATGATGAAAATTTTGTTATAGATAGGTCTTTATAACTTTCTTAAAGGACTTAATTGTAACTCTTTTAAGGACCTAATTATAAAGTTTTAATTTTTATAAGGGTCATTTTGTAGTTAGAAGTATAATTCCACTCCTAAATTTTCAAATTTTTGAATTTTTGAATTTTTTAGTTTTGATTTTGATTGGTAAAAAACTTGTTAGCACAATGTCACAAGTGTACAGATCGTGACAAGTAATAAAGTGATATGTAAAGTATCATTCCTATGAGGAAATGGTACTAAGTACTAACTATCAATTGATTTTCCCTAGCCAACACAAATCAAATTAAATTGCAAGAATTAAATTAAATAAATTAAAATAAACTACTTACTCTAATTAATCTAATTAAATCAATGAGGATAAACTAGAGATTGAGTTTGTTTCACTAGTTAGAACTTGAGTTATAGAATTAAATTCAACTACTTTATTAATCACAATCAAGGGTAAACTACTCTAAATTACCTAAAGTCTCTTTCGAGATCATTTAAACATGCCAAAACTAATTACCACTTATTTGCATGGTCAAGTCAATTAATTAGGGCTGATTAAGTTCCTTGGCAATTTATTAATCCTCGAAGGATTCATCTACTTTTGTGATTGATGTTCCTAAGTCTTATGCGTTATATGCTAGTAAATTACTCAACTTTCATTAATAGCATTCTACCCATAAACATGCAAACGATTGGGACCTTAATTGAACATAAGACATTAAGCACAACTCGTAAAATTAATTGAAAATCAAATCAGTAATAAAAATCTCAACAAGTCTAACTAACTACTCCAAAACCAAACACTAATTAATTTAGCTATTCATAAGAAAAGAAGAAGAAGGAAAGATACAACTCATTGAAAGCATGCTTCAATCTTTAATCCTTATTAAGCTCTTTAATTTCATGCTTCACCTTCTTGGTGGTGGTGTTCCACCCTAGATAACTCTTTAATAGCTTATTTGTATCCCTTTTTATAGGAAAAGTCTGATGAAAAACCTGCTTGAACTTGAATTCCCAAGCTTTTACTAAAAAGGAATATTTTCTGCTTGGTATAGCCTAGACATGACCATGTCACATCCTATGGTTTCTGGCATGACTTCAAGTATGGTTGTGCTAATCTTTAGGTTCCCTTTAGTAGTTGACATGGCTTCTAGCATTCCTGTGTCTAGGGTTGTGCATGAGTCCTAGAGAACCCAAACCATCCCAAAAAACTGAACTAAAAATCTCCAGAACCGAAAATATCAGTTGACTATTTCACTTTTTTTTCGAACTGAACTGTCCTAAAAATATTTATTGGAGCGGATCTGGAGAACATGAGTTCTCCAAACCGAGAATCCAATTCGAACTGTCCCGAACTGCATATATATATATATAATTTAGTACCATTTTAATAATTAATTATATTCAAATAATTTATTTTAAACAATATATTATTAAAACTTAATGTATAATTTTTGACATTTTAAATACTAATTAATTAATTATTTAAAATAAAATTAATACACTCATCAACTAAATCTTTTTATAGCTAATTTTCAACATATATGTATAAAGCATAAAATAAATTTTTATAGTGAAATTTATAATCATCTTATCTTATATGTTCAAATTATAAAATTATTAAAATATAAATATTAAAATAAAACTAAAAATAAAATTTTTAGAAATGGATATATCTATATATAAATTTTAAAATATTCATTTGTTTCAAATTACAAAAATTTAAATGTTTACTCTGAATTGCTTCGAATTTTTGGATCGAGTTCGGAGAATTTATTTTTGAATTCTCCAACTTTCAAGTCGAGTCCAGAGAATTTGCATTCTTCAAATTGCTCCAACTAGTGTACAACCCAACTTGTGTCTATCCCGTGTTTGACATTCTTTACAATCCAGCAGCAGACATGACTTCCAGCATGGCCATGTCTCAAGCCATGCATCCTTGATTCGTCTTTCAGTGTATGGCATGGACATAAGCACGCCCATGTTGCACTGATCCTTGATTATTTTGGAATTCCTTTTTAAAATTTCCTATAAAAAAGGGAAACACTTATTAGATACCTAATTAAAACTTCTAATTTGACTAAAATCAACAAAAAATAATGGAAACTAGAATGAAGGTCCAAATTAGGCTAGTACCTAATTAAACTTGAATTCTTCCTAATTATAACTATTCATTTCTTCAAAATTCATTAAAATTCAACTACAAAACATGTGCAAAATTAGACACAACATATTCCCCCACACCAAAGCTTTGCATGTCCTCAAGCAAAAATCATATTTAGAAATTTAAACACTAGCTCAGTGATAACTAAAGAGTTACAATTTCTAAAATATGCAAGTCAACAACACTGAGATTGAAAAATATTTACTAAAGAAGATAATAAGATAAAGGTACATCATAAATGAATAATTTACTAATCATTACCCAAACACTTAACTTTTTGAAATCCAAAGATCATAGCTCCAGAAGAAGAGCGTTAAAGCTTATACTTCTCTTGAAAAGTAAAAACTTTGGTTGTGAATGCGTTTGATGCTCCATTTCACAACATCTTTTTTTTCTTTGTTTTGATGAGTGCATTTTATGCTCCGCCTCGTCCTTTTTCAAATTAATCTCTCTAATAAGATCTTCCAACTCTTAGTAATCCTTGCCTTTCCTATACTACTAAGCATGGATACTGCTAAGTGGGTCATTTAGATACTGTTACTCTAATTAGAGCATTAGAGTAGATTCAGAGCATATATAAATTAAGATTTAAGTATTGCCCTTACTAGGAAAAGATTTTTTAAGGACAACTTAAGATGCATTCTCTCCCAAAATCATGCTCAAATTCAATCTCCAAATTGATGCTTAGGTTATAAAAACTAAAATTTCCATACATAAAGACCATGTTCAACTATCTTAATTAATAAACCATTCAATATTTTGATAATTGAATCCAAAATGTACACTAATATACTGTCACCCTTTAATCATAATTTAGCATCAATTTTGAATAAAACCAAAATAAAAAGTTTTAAGGACAAACATCACAATAAATGTAGAAAAATCGAGTTGAAAGTTAATGAATCTTACCATTTTTTTAAATTTTTTTTCTTAATTTAACTCATACACGAAAAAATAAATAAAACACACATACATAAAACACACAAACAGAAATCATAACATTATCCTAACATTTGACATCCTCCTTTATACTTATTTATGGCATTGTGCTCAATGACAAAAATATTATTATAAGAAAAAGAAAATGAGTACTTCCTTAGTAAATATTTTCTTACTTTTGTGCTTACTCCAAATGCTTGAATGACTTGTAAAATAAAATAATAAAAATTAGGAAAAATAAAAAGTGAAAAAAAAAACTAGAACTAAATAAAGTTAAACAAAAACATGTTAGATTGCCTCCTAATAAGCTCTAATTTTAGGTCATTAGCATAACCCCTTTAATGTGTAGTATTATAGGTGCAACCAAACATGAGGAAGTGTTCTTGGAAGCATCTTCCTTTCCTTGCTTTTGCTAGGCTCCCTTATGCCTAGATGATAAAGTCTAGACTCCACATGCCAAATATTTTGGTTCTAAAATTTCTTGAAGAATGTAAGGCTTTTCATGCAAGTTCTCAAACAATCTAATACTTTTCATAAATTCCTCGTATATGACCGTAATAAGTCATGGAACATATGAATTGGCATTTATAGATGGCTTATCTTTGTACCATTTAGCTTTAAGAATTATTATAATTTTCTCATATAACTCAGCTCAAAATTAAGTTGAGTGACTTTGTACCTCATCGTCCTTAAAGTCTATAAAATGATTCTTAAACTTAAAGACTTTTTTATTTTCCTTAGGGATCATCTCTTCTTGCTCATCATCTTGGCACAACTCAAAAATGACTTCATCATCTTAACTCAAAGTGCTCTTATCATCCCATATACTTTCTCTTTGAGCTGGTTGCATTAAGCAATTCATGGGTGTATACATTTGAAGTTTCTGGAAGCTTGCAATTTGACCTTTTGTAGTTTTCTTGAAATGCTCCTTATGTCTCCTTAGACTTTCTTGAACCATTTACATTGCTTTGTTTTGTGACTAAATGAATTGCTTTAACTTTTCCTTTAAGTATCATTCTTTGATATTCTTTGTTTCTTAAATGAAATTTTCCAACATTATCTTAAGATTCGATTTAGGTTCTTATTGATAACTCTAAGTGTGATATATACAACCGCTCTAAGATGGGTAGTATCAAGGTGATGGAGGTGAATATGAATAATATAGGCAATATGCCCCATTATGGTTCTCTCTACACTAATTACAAACCTGTCATATGTTCTACATTATAGATAGGATCACATGAACTAGATCTCAAAAATTGATAAGAAAATTCATCATTATCCATGACAAATTATTTATCAATAAAATAAATAAAAATAAAACAAAGTGCTAGTCTAACGAAAATGAAAAATGTGTTAATATTAGTAATGTCAATCCCTGATAATGGCACCAAAACTTGTTAGCATAACTCTACAAGTATACAGATCATGGTGTGTAATAAAGTGATAAGTAGAGTATCGTTCCCACGAGGAAAGGGTACTAAGTACTAACTGTTAATTGATTTTTCCTATCTAGCACAATCAAATTAAATTAAATAAATTAAAATACACTATTTACTCTAATTAATCTAATTAAATCAATGGGGATAAACTAGAGATTGAGTTTGTTTCACTAGTTAAGACTTGGATTATAGAATTAAGTTTAACTATTTCATTGATTACAATTGAAGGTAAACTACTCTAAATTACCTAAAGTCTATTTCAAAATCATTCAAGCATGCCAAAACTAATTACTGCCTATTTTCATGGTCAAGTCAATTAATTACAGCTCATTAAGTTCCTTACCAATTTATTAATCCTTAAAGGATTCATCTACTTTCGTGATCAAGGTTCCTAAGTCTTATGAGTTATAAGCTAGTAAATTACTCAACTTTTGTTGATAACAATCTACCTATAAACATGCAAAGAAACAAGCCCTTAATTGAACATAAGATATTAAACACAACTCATAAAATTAATTGAAAATCAAATAATTAATAAAAATCCTAACAAGTTTAATTAGCTACTCCAAAACTAAACTCTAATTAATTTAGCTATTCATAAGAAAAAAAGAAGAAGGAAAGATAAAACTCATTGAAAGCATGCTTTAATCTTCAATCCTTGTTAAGCTCTTCAATTCCATGCTTCGCCTTCTTAGCAGTAGTGTTCCATCTTGAATAGCTCTCCAATAGCTCTTTTGTATCCCCTTTTATAGGAAAAGTTTGATGGAAAACCTACTTGCACTTGAATTCCCAAGCTTCTACAAAAAAGAAATATTTTTTTGCCTGACATGGCGTAGACATGGCCATGTCAAGTCCTATGCTTTTTGGCACGACTTTAAGCTTGGCCGTACTGTAGCCATGTTGATTATTTTGGAATTCCTTTTTAAACTTTCCTAAAAAAAAGGTAAACACTTATTAAATACTTAATTAAAACTCCTAATTTCACTAAAATCAACAAAAAGTAATAAAAACTAAAATGAAGGTCAAAATTAAGCCAATGCCTAATTAAACTTAAATTCTTCCTAATTATAACTATTTATTTCTTTAAAATTCATTAAAATTCAACTATAAAAGTGTGCAAAATCACACACAATAGTAAAAAACAATAAAAATAAATAAATAATAATAAAAAATAGATTTCTATCCTAATAAATGTCAGAAGAACATATTTATCATTTTTTTTATTTGATTTAATCTCTTGCATTATCACATGAGATTATATAATATGGATAAAATTAAGGTTTTGATTAACAAAAGAGGTAGGGAGAGCTTTGAGTTTTTACGGAGAGAGAGAACATTTAAAAAAAAAGAAAAAAAAAATCTTTCTTCTGTACGTTCTGTAAGCCTTTGATAAAAAATGCATTACACCTAAGATTTGAAAATGATGTGGAGACTTATTTCAACACGGTGAACAAATCAACTCTAAGGAGTAATCATACTGCATACACTTCAATCATCTCTCCTTTCTTTTCTTTCTTTATTTTTATTTTTATTTTCTTTAGTTTTTATCATTATTCTAATTTCTTTTCTTCTTCTTCATGTTTTTTTATTATGACGGCAAATGGTGAGAGTATGTGGAGTTGCTTGTGGTTAAACTAAAATGAACCCATGAAAATCCATGGAATGCTATAGATTGAATTTTGTACAAGTTTTACATAGATTTCAATTTCTTTATTATTTTGTAATTCTATTTTTTATTATTCTGTGTTTATTTATTTATTTGATTTATTGGTCTATATATTTTAGTTTAATTTTCTCTGTAGATTTGTAATAGCCTCGGTAGTGGGAATATAATGAAACCTTTATTTTTCTGCCCTTTTAAAATCAATTAGTAAATTAGGTTCAATCTAGTAAAAACTTAATTAAAATCAATGGTGGCAGTAGGTTTGAATAGGTTACATGTAAATTGAATTAGGGTTAGAAATATAGTATGTATGTTTATTTCATTTGATGTGATTATTTGGTATTTTTGCTTCTCATTTTACTTTGGATTCCTTAGCTTTCGTTTAAGTCTAACTCACGAGATAGGTCCATTAAAATTGGTATAGGTTTAATTTAACCTTAAAATGAATTTAGGCCCATTTAGGTTTTAGACATAGGCTCACCTTAGAATTAAAAATTAATTTAGATATAGCTCAATCCATTAAATAATTCCATTTTAAACTTAACAGCCTTAAGATCATTTTAAGGCTAAAATAAATTTAGAATTAGGACCACTATTCCAATCCAATCCAGTTCCCTTAAAATCAATAAACTTAGGATCATTTTCTGTAGAATTAAAACAAGTAGATTTAGGCTTATTAATTACATTAAAATGTAGGTCCATCTTTAGTTTCCAATTCACTTATGAATAAAATATGTAAAATTAGCTAACTTTAATAAAATCTATGTAGATTAGACTAATTTAGGGATGGTTCACTTTGAATGGATGCAATGTTTATATATCTTTCATAAGACTAGTAGCTTGGAGTTAATTATTTTAATGAGAGTTTAAAATGAGATTGCATGTAAATAGGGAATAAGATTACTTCATAAGGTAATTCTAAATGAATAGAAGATTAAAAGAAGTTAGTATTTCATGCCTAGAATCCTCTTGGTGTGGTGCTAACTATCTTTTAGGGAATTGAGTTATCACCACGTTTAATTTATCCCAGTTATTACCCTGGGTGGTGACTCCTCATCTCCATGCCATGTCTTTATAATATGGTTAGTGTGTTCCCTTGGGCCTTAAGCTTGAGCAGTGTTGCGGTTGCTAGAATCTTGGATACGCACTAAACCCCATTTTCTATGAAAATGCTCCTTTATGGAAACATTATAAGCTTTCATATTGACTTCCCAAAGCATCTTCAACTCAACTATAATAGACTATAGGAAAACATTAAATTTATCCTTTAGATTGTTAGGACTAGGTAAAATAGTTTTTAGCAACATATACTCATAATTTATACACATCCATGGAGGTGGATTGTACGAGGTTGAAAAAAACTAGCAATAATGAGTAATGTTTCCTTAATTCACCAAAAGTTTGAAAACCATTAGTGCATAAACATAACCTTATATTACCTCATTTATAAGCAAATTCTAGATGTAAATCATTAAAATTCTTCCATGTTATGAATTAAAGCAATGACATATAATACCTTCTTTTTGAATATGCTTAGCATGCTAATGCATATAGAGCGCAGTTGTAGAAGAAGCATACAGATGTTGTAACCTTAATAGAAGTGGGAAGTAGTAGTACATTATTGTATGAGGTCTATTGCCATTCCCATTACCATAACACCAATTTTTGTATCAAGGCTCTCCACAATGAACACTGTAATCACCTAATTTTGGGAATGACTGGTTGAAATCAATGATGGAAATAGATTAATTTTTAGGTTGCATGAAATCAAATTAGGTTTATTTTAGAAGAAATAATTTTAATTGCTTGTTTGATCTTTTTGTTTAATTGTTTTGGTATATATTTTTTTATGTTTTTGGGCTTTTCTTTATTTTTATTTGTTTTAAGCTGCAATCCCGCATTAGGCTTTAATTCATTAATTAATAATAGGCTTTTAAAATTGGTTTTTTTAGGTTTAATTAACTTTAAAATTAATTTAGGTCTATTTAGGTTAATAGACTTAGGCCTACTTTAGGTTAATTAAAATTAACTTAGACTTAGCTCCCCCATTAAAAAATTTATTTTAAATAAATAGATTTAATAAAATTAATTAGAGCTAGGCCCACCAATCCAATTTCTTTTTCTTTTAAATTTAATAGATTTAAGCTGATTCATTTAGAATTAAAACAAGTAGACTTATGCTCATTGAATAATTAAAATGTAGGCCCACCTTTAGTTTCCAACTCACTTGTAAATAAAATATATCAAATTAGATAAATTTAATTAAAATCAACCTAAAATAGACTAATGTAGAGATGTTACGCTTTGTATGGATGCATTGTTTATGTGTTCTTTCATGACTAGTTGCCTTAAAGTCAGATGTATGTATAAAATTACATGTAAATAGGGAATAATTTAGTAATTACTAAGGTAATTCTAAATGAACATATGACTAAAAGAAGTTGGTATTCCATATCTAGAATCTCCTAGTTGTGGTACTAACTTTCTTTTAGAGAATCGAGTTACCACCACCTTCAATTTGTTCCAGTTATTACCTTAGATGGTGACTCCTCATCTCTATGGTATGTCTTTGTGATATAATAGTGTGTTCTTTAGAGCCTTGAGCTCAAATAGTGTCATGGTTGCTAAAATTATGGACAGGCACTAAACCCCGCTGTCTATAAACACAATACCAGAATGTTTTGGTTTTTCTCTAGTAAATCATATAATTGTTCGTGTAGTAGTCTAATTTTTGAACTAGCAGTCTTAACCCTTAAACTAACTTCTTTGTACTTTAAAAATTACCTTTCATTAAATTATCATGTGGAAGCAAGTCAGACATGAAAGTGCATAACTCATCATAACAATGTTTCAAAAAATTATACTTAACCTTAAGATTCAATAACCGAGCCATTGTTGACAACTGCAAGTGCCTCCTAATAAGTGTATATATTATGATTATTTTGAATTAATATTTAACTATTTTTACTTGTTAATATGTGATTGTTTGGTTAAAAATGGTTAAAATATGTTAATTTAGGATTTTATTTAGTTTTTCATTAATTATGCATAATTTATATAGATTAGGTTTAGTTTTAAGTTTCATTTTATGTTTGGTTACATTATATGATGTTTTGAATTGCATTTAAGGTGTTTTTATGTTTGTGTTTAGGAATTTGATAGCTTAAGTTTGAGTGCTAGGCAAAGGTCCAATGAATGATTTCAAGTAAGAAAATAAGACTTGGAGGACCACAAAATTGTGCTCTTTAATGACATAGTTGTATGGTATAAGATGAGATCAGAGGAAAATATGAATGAAGGACTACATAGCCATGTGCTTTCATAATACAACCGTGCGCCCTAATCTAGAAGAATTATTATTGTCATATGCTTTAGTGTTTTTACCATAACTTGGGTTATAAAGGTTAAAATGAAGTGATTCAAAGTGTTTTTGAAAGAAAAGCAATAACTTTCATGAAGAAATTATGAGTTGATTAAGTCATCTTTTATACTAAAATTCTAGTGAATTTATATTATTAATAAAGGGCTATACAAGTATCCTAATTCAATTGGAGTTTCGATTCCTTTGAAGACAATAAGGATGAAATTTTGGCTATATAAAGGACCATTAGATGTGAGAGAATAAGGATAATTATATGGACTTACATAATACATTACATTATAAATTTCTTTTCATCATTAAAAGGCATAATTACAAGGATTCAAGCAAAGAGAACTTTTAGCATTCAAAGGAGATATTCAAGATATAAAATTATAGAATTACACTCTTTTCATATTTTCTTATGATGTTTGCTAAATTCTCTTCAACTTGTGTTCTTGTTTTCATAAACATGTTTGGCCATATTTTCTTTATGTACTATGAATGATCTTAGTAGCTTTGGGGATGTATTAACTATTTGTTTTTGCTTAACAAAAGCTTGATTTCTTGCATATGGATTTTAAATTTGTGCTTAACAATATTCAAATTATGGTTGTGATCAAGTTATATTGAGATCGAAAGGTGATGCATGCTTTATGTAAAAGGCTTAATTTAAATATTCACATAAGTTGTTATCAGACTAATAGGAGATTGATCACTTAGGATCTAGTTTAAAGTCTTTTCAGTTCAAGTCTTTTGAATACTTAATATTGCATGAATTATTTTATGCTTAAATTTAGCTACAAATTTATTAGTTTGACTACTTAAGGTTAGAGTCTAGAAGTTTAGACTATTAATTAAATTATCTCTCAATTGCATAAGAGAGAGTTATAATATCATTAGTGGTAAGTATCAAATGTAGAAATTTAGATTATATTAAGTGAAATTGTTAAGTTAATGCAAAAACTCCAAAGTGAAAAGAGAATTTCTAGTACATGCATCAAACTCTGAATTTTAATTAATTTGTTTAGATAAATAATTGACTAATTGAAACAGTAGTCAATAACTAGCCTTAATGGGAATGATTCTTGTACTTAGTTCACTATATTGCTTGAGCAATCCGTATACTTACGGTAAGCAACAACTACCCCAGAATTACTAGGCTAAAATTCTTGTTCAACTGTGTGTAACATGGCATATAGACTCTTTAATGAAGCATTTGGCTCTTCCTCTTGTGGTACATTAGAAAATAAGATCCGACAATGTCATGAACCATATACTGGAGCATATTAACCCTATACAATTGGTTTGATTCTATGTCATCTCATCAGCATATTTTACATTATCATTCAAATAGGGTGCACAAATTTCTCCATGGTGATACTAAGTGTCACCATTTTCAATAAAACCATAATGACACAGATGTACCTTCATAGTGTCTTCTTTAAGAAAAGCCATATTTTAACACTTTTTGCAACTATAAAGACACCTCAATTTATTTCTATTCATACATTCTAAATGTTATTTTGTAAATTCAATAAAAGCTTCAACACCAACTATGTACTCTAGAAGTAACTAACCATTATCTAAACAAACATTCATCTAAACCCTATCTGGTCACATTATGATATTCTTTCACTCTTTAAAATATGAAAACATTTTCATTTCAAAAACTTTCCAATAATTAATTAAATAGAGGGCGACCTTAATCCATATAAAAATACAATGCCTCCTACTATAATAAACATCTTGTTAAACCTTAAGGGGTAAAATAATAATTTTTTATGGTCATAATTAATTAAGTAAAATCATATTTAATCCTTATGCTTAAGTGTTTATATTCAAGTTATTTAAAATTTCATAAGTCAACGAATGAAAAGTCAGTATTATGATTTTGTTAAGTTTGCACACTTATCATGAGTGATGACAGATTATCATGACTGATGACAGGGATGAAATAGAAGATCAATTTTTTTTTGTCAAAAATCTAAAGTCAAATTTGGTCAAATATGATAGGAATCTTCATAGTAATTCATCCCAAGCAAATTCCATCCATTAGAAAAAATTTTGAAGCAAATTTATGAAGTTCAAAATTGCAAATTTTCCAAAATTCTAGAAGCTAGTTATGACTAGTGTCACCACCAGTGTCATGAGCAAAGTGGTATTGTCACACTAGCCATGAGTGTTGATTGAGCTATCTTGAGTAATGATGACCAACTCTGAAAAATGGTAGAAAGTTTCATGACCAGTGTCACCACCAGAGTCATGAGCAAATGAAGTCATGAAAATCTGCAAATTTGAATTTTTCTCTTAGTGCCCTTATTATCATAACCAATGACTATTTTTCAACAGTTATAAAGATGTGTAGAGTTCCCTTTTCTTTAATGGTTGAATGACTCTATTTACATTTAATGCACCTCTAATAACTCTTTTTCTCTCAGGGTTTAAATACTACTTAAAATAGAGTTGGAACAAGAGAATGAAGTTGAGTAAACACATTTAGAGCTATCTTTGAGTATTTACTCTTGATCTTTATCTTCAACCACCCAAATCTTTATCATTAATTCTTATAATTTCTATTTATCTCAAGTGTGTTCTTGAGTATGGGTTGGTGAGTGTTTAAAGCCATTATTCAAAAGCTCAATAGTGAGATTGAGTGAGTTGGGTAAAGGTTTTATTCACTTGTAAGCTAAGAGGATTATTCTTAGCAATTAGGTTTGAGTGTGAGCCTTGGATAAACACTTGGGTTAGAGTGTGAGCCTTGGGAAAACACTTGGATAACTTGGTTTAAGCTTGTAAGGATTTGATATACACCTTAAAGTAGATTGATAGTGGATTAAAACTCTCAACTTGTGGTTGAGGAGAAGACATAGGCTTGAAGGGCCAATCCTCTATAAATTCATTGTGTTTTCTAGCTCATTTTTCTCATTCCATATTGCTTTAATTCTAGTTTTAGTTTTCTCTTTATTAAAAATAAAAAATTCCCTACTTAGCTCAAAAAGCCAATTCACCCCCTCTTTGCACTTATGGAATTACATTTGGTATTTGAGCTTTGGTCTCCATTATTGAAGAAAAGATCATGGCCTCCACAAGTCAAGTTATTGTCGCCTTGGATGTTCATGGTCCTAGCTACATAAGACCTCCATTTTTTATGGCACTAATTATGCATATTGGAGAAATAAAATGGAGATGTTTTTGGATAGTGAAGGAGTCAATTTATGGGATACTATTGAAGAAGGTTAGAGTCCTTTAATAAAGAAAAATGATGAAGGCAATGAGGTGATCATTCTTTGAAAGGAATGGAGTTATGAGCAATCCAAAGCCAACTTAAGAAATAGAAAAGCAATCCCATTCTCTATTATGGATTGGGTAGGGAAGAATACAATGGAGTAGAGTATTTGAGATCTGCCAAAGAAATTTGGGAATGTTTAAAGACCAAGCATGAAGGCACTAATCAAGTCAAGAAAAAGAAATTACAAATGTTTGGAAGAGAGTATGAATTATTCAAGATGAAGCCTTATGAGAAAATTAGTTATATGTATAGTAGGCTTATCACTCTAATTAACTCTATAAGGAAATTTGGTAAGAAATTTTCATATGAGGATGTCAACAATAAAATTCTTGTGAGTTTGCCTTAAAAATTTTGGGAAGCTAAGATAGCCTCAATTAAAGAAGCAAATGATCTTTCCACTCTACCTATGGATGAACTTTTAGGAAAGCTTATGACCCATGAAATTAAAATGAATCAAGTGATAGGGGAAGAGATGGCCAAGAATGGCCAAAGCATTGCTCTCAATGCAAGTAGAGACATTAATGATAGTCACTCAAGTGAAAATGAAGACGAATATGTTATAATTTTAAGAAAGGTAAGAGATCTCATAATGAAAAAGAGAAGAGGATTCAAGAAGCAAGACTTAAGGAATAAGGATAAAAAGGTTTACTATGAATGCAACAAATTGGGTCATACTAAATTGGAATGCCCAAGGTTAAAGAAATCCTTTAAGAAAGATAGGAAGCATAAGAAGGAAAAAAAGCATGCATTTAAAGAAACTTGGGATGATTTGAGAACGAGTCTAGAGATGGTGAAACCAATGGAGAAGTTGCAAATCTTTGCTTCATGGCTTTAGAGGAACCTTTAAGTGATGAGGTAACTCTAGACTTTGAATCCAATGACGAGATATTGTATGCTTATGAAATATTGGTGTATAAATGTGATAAATACTTATCTAGAATTAATTAACTCAAAGAAATGGTAAAAACTCTAGAAGAAGAACTTGATAAGTCAAGATCCTCTAATGAAGAGTTAATTAATTGATTGAATGAATGAGATTCTAAGAAAATTGAGATTGCTAATGATAATGCAAAACTTATTGAACAAAATGCATTTTTACAAAAAGAAAATGGCAATCTCAAAGAGTCCTTTTCTAGATTTAACAAAGGAAAAGAAATTCTTGATGGTATAATTTCTATGATTCCACTCCTTTAAAATTTGAAGGTGTAATTGGTTTTTAAAATGCTCATGCTAGTGGTTCAAAAATTGTAAACCTAAGTACTCTAATTACTAAGGTTTATAACAAATTCAATCTTAAAACCAATGGACCTAAAAAGCCTAATGGTAATAAGAATAACAAATTTAGAGTAAAGAGCTCAAGAGGACCTATGCCTAGGAAATTCAATCATGCTCATTCTCATGATTTTTATAGTTTTAAAATAAAAGAGCATGCATCAAATGTTAGATGTCATTATTTTGGTGTGATAGGGCATAAATATTTTAGATGTTATATTAGAAAGACTTATTTAGGTTACTCAAATGATAAATCTTTAAATGCTAACCCTTAAGGACCTAAGTACATTTATGTACCTAAAGTACAATGAAGTATTTTCTTATAGGTGTGCTTAGAATCTACAATGTGTAAAGAAAAGTGGTACCTAGATAGTGGATGTTCAATGCACATGACTGGAAAGGCCAACCTCTTCACTCATTTGGAAATGAAGAAGGGAGGCAAAGTTATATTTAGTGATAATACCAAAGGTAAGATCATAGGCATTGGTTAAATTGGTAAGAAAGAATCTACTTATATTGAAGATTTTCTTTTAGTTGATGGGTTAAAGCACAACTTACTAAGTGTTAGTCAATTATGTGATACTCTTGAATCAAAGAAATGCTTTATAACTCATGTGGAAGTGAACAAAGCCATTTTTAATGGTGAAAAAGTCAATGCTTATACTATTGATTTAACCTCTTTGACTAACTAAAGTGTTGAGTTTTTTTGCAATCAAGGATGACACTTGGATGTGGCATAGGACACTTGGTCATGCTAGCATGTAACTCACTAGAGATCATCTAAGCAAAGGTGTTCATGTCATTACCCTCCCTAAAGTGAAGTTCCAAAAGGACAAGTGTGTGGATCTTGTCAAATGAGTAGTCTTGAAGAGCTAAATCAACAACAAGGAGCAATGGAGAATGATCAAGCTGTTTCCCTTCTAATTAAGTGATCTCAAAATGTTGGTTGGTAATTCATTATGATATATGGTTGCTTGTGTCATTATAATCAATTATTTGAACCTTTAGTGGTTAATTTATTATATCCTTGAACTTTGATTAATTTTATTGTAACATGTATTGGTCCATATTATGTTTGAAATGGCTCAACCTAAGTTCAAAGCTTCATTTTTGAAAATTTTCAATTTAAATCATGATCATTAACTACTATCACTGGCAGTGAAGGTTTTGTTCTTTCAAATAAATTCATGATTTTTACTTAAAATTATTTTAGTGAGTAAATTTTCATGATTATGAAGATATAATCATTAGCTAGAATTATAAGTACTACCATTATAACCTCTTTAGGTGTTAGGCAAATAGAATTATGCCACTATAACCTCTTCAGGCATCAAGCGAACATAATCATAGCACTATAACCTCTTTTGGTGTTAGGCAAAAAGATAAGTACTGCCATTATAACCACTTCAGGTGTTGGGTAACTAGAATCATGCCACTATAACCTCTTCAAGTGTCACACGAATAGAATAATGCCATTATAACCTCTTTTGATGTCAGGTCAATAGAATCATGGCACTATAACTTCTTCAGGTGTTAGGCGAATAGAATCATGCCACTATAACCTCCTTTAGTGTTAGGCAAACATAATCATGCCATTATAATCTCTTCAGGTGTCAGGCAAATAGAATCATGCCACTATAACCTCTTTGGGTGTCGGGTGAGCAAAATCATGCCACTATAACCTCTTTCGATGTCAGGCGAATAGAATTATACCACTATAACCTCTTTGGGCGTCAGGCAAATAGACAGATGCTGTCATTATAACCTCTTTGGGTGTTTGGCAAAAAGATAAGTACATGCCATTATAACCTCTTCAGGTGTCAGGTCAACAGAATCATGCCACTATAACTTCTTTAGGCAAGCAGAATCATGCCACTATAACCTCTTTTAGTGTTAGGCGAATATGATCATGCCACTATAACCTCTTTTGATGTCAAGTGAACATAATCATGCCACAATGACCTCCTCGGGTGTCAGGTGAACATAATCTTGCCACTATAACCTCTTCCAATGTTAGGCAAACAAATTGTTATGATCATTGTGATTGATGTAATGTGTCCTTCTCTTTTAGTCTTAATTAATGGTAATGGGGTGATGATGTAGTGATGATGCAATGATGATACAACAATGATGCAGTGATGATTTAATGATGACACAGTGATGATGTAGTAATGATAATGCCATTACTTGTTGTGTTGCAGATGGTATTTTGATGCTATTTTTCTTCTTTCGAGAGGTGCTAAGTTTTTGAAAGTGGTGAGGCCTATAGTGTCTTTAAACATATATAGTCCTCATCAGTGTACTTTTGTGTGAGTTTGGTGGATTTCTTATGTTTAAATGGAGATTTAGGACTAGAGAAATGAGTGTGTAAAGTCTCAGAGTGCACGTAAAACCTTACAAGAGTGCTTAGAGGGGAGACATGCATATGGCTGTGCATGGGGGGCACGTGGCCATACACCTTCCCCTCTCCATGCTTATTTAAATGCATGTTTTGGAGGTCTGGGGAGGCTTCTTTTGGACTTCTTTGAGTGTTTTCCAACTCTTTTTGGCCCCTTTCATGTTTTGGGTGCTTTTTGCTATGTTTTTGCTTATGTATTTTCATTTTTTCTATATAAGATGGAGTTCCTTGACATTCCAGAGGGTATGGAGTATATTTTTTCTAGATGAGGAGGATATCTTTATAGAGGCCATTGGAGCAGGGACTTCCACTGTGGGGACTAGTACTGATGGTTCATCTGGCATTCAGGGTCCTCAATTGTCTAGGCTTTCTCGAGGAGACCCGATTCATGTGGTTTATAGTTTAGAGATTCATGCTTGGGCTTGTCATTTTTGCCAAGTATGTCCTTCTTTGCTCTTATAAATTAGCTATCTTTCTATTTATTTTACTGTATGAGGTTGTTGTAGCTGTAGCTCTATAACCTTATAGTACTTGTTGTAACTGTCTGTTAAGTCATAGCTTTATTGTGAATGCTAATGGATTTTTTTTATTTTCTTATTGTGATTGTCTATTGGTGCTTGTCATGATGCTTTTCTTTTAAGGTTTTGTTTATTATTCCTGTTACATAAAAGAAAGAAAGAAGCATTAGTATTTATTAATTATATGAGTGATTGATACCTATTATTTATAGCCTTGTAGGTCTGTTACTGTACTGCCTAGTAGTTTTCATAGGGTCAACGTGTATTATCAGGGTCTTCTATTGTTCATGAAGTAGATGATTATCAGGAAGGGCTTTGATGGGGTTGTTATTGCTTTATCTTATGACTCATATGTGTAAAGTCAAATTACTATGTATGCACTGATAGAGCGATGGATGGACATGACACATACTTTCCACCTGCCTGTTGGGGAGATGACTGTCACTCCTTTGGACTTTGCTGCTATTACATGCTTGAGCTTTTATGAAGAGCATGTTCCTTTAGAGAGGAGGAGTGCTCTTCTACTATGGCGAGGAGGCGCCTTACCATGGAGTTGTTTAGGGTGGGCACTCCAATGAAGTATGTGGCTACTCCTATGAAGTCTGGTTGTCCATACCTCACTCGTTATACTAAGTTTATTTCTTTCATATGGATGATGTATGATGACGGTCTTATTTTAGTGTAGCAGTTTATTCACTACTTTTTGTTCTACTTGTTGAGCACTGCCATTTTCTCAAACCCTTCAGGTATAGGTAGTTTGTGATTGCTACTTATTATGAAGGATCTAGATGGCTTGTTGAGGTATTGCTGAGGTACTACCGCTTTTGTCCACATGTACTCGGGCCTAAAACCAATGGGTTGGCTAGGTAGTTCTTGATCTTGTCGAATGCTAGCTAACACTATTCATTCCATTCAACTGGCTGACCTTTTTTGAGTAGCTTGAAGATTAGTTTATAGACTACTGTTAACTTGGTGATGAATCTACTGATGAATTATGGTTTCCTTAAAAACCCTCTAATTTCTTTCTCTGTTCTTAGCACTGGCATCTCTTTAACCACTTTTGCTTTGTTTGGATCCATTTTAATTCCATTCTAACTGACAACATACCCCAGCATCTTTTCTAAAGTGACCTCAAATACGCATTTCTTCAGATTAACTTTGAGATTGTACTTTTTAACTCTTTTGAGGTCTGATGGGTGTTCTTCCTTAGTTTCTAACTTAATCATCATGTCATCGACTTACACCTCTACTTCTTTGTGTATTATGCCATTCTCTGGTAAGTCGCTCCTGCATTCTTTAGTCCGAAGGGCATTACTTTATAGCAATAAGTACCCCATTCTATTATGAAAGTTGTCTTTATATTATTGATAATAACCATTAGGATCTGATTATACCTAGAGAATCCATCCATGAACAAGTACATTAAACATGTAGCGGTGATGTCAACTAGTATATCTATGTGAGGTAATGGGAAATCATCTTTCAGGTAGGCCTTGTTAAGATCTCTATAGTTGACATAGATTCTAACTCTTCCATCTTTCTTTGGTAGTAGCACGACATTTGTTAACCATTCAGGGTAGTCTACTACCTCTAGGAACTTTTCCTTGGTATGCTTCTTGATGTCTTCTTTAATTAGTTGGGCCCATTCTAGTATAAGTCTTCTTAGTTTCTGCTTTACCAATTTGCACCCATCTTTGGTAGGAATGAAGTGTTGAGCAATATTTTTATCAATACTAGGCATATCATCGTATGTCTAAGTAAATACTTTTGAATATTTTATTAATATTTTTTCAATTTCTCTCCTCTCTTCAGGGTAACATCTTTCAAAATATGCATAATGTGTGGTTTAGATTCTGTGCCAATTTTAAATGATTCAGTGCATATGGAATGAATGTCAAATATGCTAATGTTTTGATCAATGCAATGAACACTACCATCAGGAAAAACATTAAACAAATAAGCAAAATCTAATTTCATTGAATTAACTTTAGAGTTCATTACATCATTAAAGAAAAAGTGCAGGAATTAAGGAAGCAAAACTTTCTTTGGATCAGTTGCTTGATAGATGGTTCTATCTTTGGATCACCCACTATTTGTACTTCTCATCAATAACATTGTCCCTACTACTGGTAGTAAAATCATGGATGAGTCTCTTCCCTTATGTCATTCTGAAGTGATCTATAAACCTTTGTTGTATCTTGCTGCCAAAGAAATCTTCAAGCTCAAAAGATACGTGTTGTTTTTTGCCGAACTGTCTCTTCACTAGTGTTGGATAGTAGCAGGTGTATGACTTAAATCCTGAGATTGGCATGCAGTTGACATATCTACAGAGAGTCATATGTTCTAGTTTCAACCATGGACACATCCATCTCACTTGGTATTCTGGCATATCCTTCATGCACTCGACCCATTCTTGGGCTGTGATATAGGCTAAGCATCCGTGAACATCCCTGCAGTGTCTCTCCAAGTGATTCCTAGGTTAGTACCTCATCTAGTTCCTTGCAAGTTTGTTGAGTAGGCTTAGCTTTTCTTGTAACCATAGTTGAAGAAATAAGGGACTCCTGGTGAAGTTTAGACTTTTCCCATTTTTAAGGTCATTTAAGCCTTGAATGGTCTTTGCAAAAATTAGTGGGAAGGGACACATTCCACATTCTATTCCTTCCATGACCTGGAGCATCTTATAATCTCCTAGCCCATTATTTGAGAGGGTGAAATATTGCATAAATAGGTAACATGCAAGGAGGCGTGCCTAAATTAAAGTGCCAATTTTCTTAGTGATGCAAGCAGTTAGGACTTGTATGGGAATTAGTCATTTGAGCTTGGTGATTAGTTCACCAAGCTTTTATGTGCTTAGATCAAGAAAAGTAGCCTCAAGTCCTTGGTATTTGATGTCTTGGTTGGTAAAGACTGCTTCTTCAGTCTTGGTGGGGGTTCACCCTGCTATAGTATCAAATTCCTTATACAGTAGGCATAGTTTTATGGTGTTGAATCGGAATACATGCTCTTGAGAGTCCCAGAATGACACAGCAGCATTCAAGAGTTCATAATCAAGGTATAGATGTTGGAATGTCTTAATGCATAGCATTCTATATGGTTGCAAGCTCTTCCAGTTGGCCTTATCAAGGTTATGGAGGAAATGTCTAGTGATGTTGGTTTAGGTTTGGGGATTTTCGACCATGATGCCATCTTGAAGCAGGTCTTGGATCCTAGGTTTTAGTTTACCATGCTTTGATGAGAAGATTTAGCTTCATGATTACTTATGTTGTATTCTTGATTATTTATCAAGGTTAGTTAAAATGAATGATGCATTACGTGTGTAGGTGAGCATGTATTCATGGAGTGGATGCAAAATCCTATGATGAAAGATGATTATTCTTGCAAGAAACAGTGGCTAGTACATGCTTATTTACATGTATATAATGTATGCATGATTAAAGCTGGTTAGCTTTTCCTACATAATGAATAAACCAATCACAAGCAAGCTCTTGCTTCCGACCTTATTTCTCCATGAGGTTATTCTATCTCTTTCCCAAGTAGGTTTTGTACATTTAGTCATCGGGGGACTATGGTTTCACTCTTAGAACTAGGCTGTTTCTAATAATTTTAATAAGAACCAAAGGGTAAATTAAGGAATGATATTAAAATGTGCTTGAGGTAACCACATGATGTCAATGTGAAGTCAACTGTTAGGTTTCAAATGATGTCTAGAGCCTGTATGCATAGGAACATGGTCAATCAAAGGGAGGCTGAGTTCTTGGACCCATATCAATATTTGATATATTTAATGGGAGTTATGAAAGGATCATTTGATAGTTTACAGTTTGATTTTACTGACATAAAGGTCTACAATCTAGTTGGATTCCTAACCCATTTATTTGATTTAATAAGGATAAATGGATGATGTCTTATAGGTTTTGTCGTTGAGGGATGTCGTTATTTGTTAGTTTACATAGAGTATTCAAGCTAAGGTACATGATTCTTATCATTCCCGATGCTTTAGGCTTGCATGAATTATATGAGAATCACATGGTCATGAGCATGAATATTCTATAAAAACCAACATTGTGACATCATTCAAATGATAGACACTAGGAGAGTCATGTCATTTTATGAATATCAGGTCAAACAAACAATGTTAGGATAAGGATAGCATGCACAACTTAGTGGAATCCTAGTGAATGTTACTACTGGTTTATTTACATAAACTAAGCCAGGGTGAAAGGCTAAGGGTTCCTTTAGAGAGAATGCCCCCATATGACTAGGGTTACGAAATCCAGTTAGTAAGTTTGTCATTCTTTTGATAACTTGGTTGCCCCTCTTTAGGACTTAGGTTACAAACTTTGGTTAGATAAGTCTAATGAATGCACGAGTAAAGACGAAAGGTGATAATACCGTATCTTCATCACCTTGTGACTCGAGTGGAACCATGGTGGCAACGTCATTTAGTATTATTGAGGCTTTTAGGGACCAATGGAGCAAGTGTGATGTGTAGTGCAAATGCAGTAGTGAGGCACTCTATAGGATTGAGCATTGCATAATAAGAAATAGTCATTTTTGAGTTGATCTCTCTTACTTAGAAGTCCCTAGTGGAGTCGCCATTGTGAGTGACCTTTTTTCATTTTGCATCTCTTGGTTTTGAGACCAATTGGTTCCGTAAGGGTCTTTTTTTTCTGAGGGACATGGCAACTTTACTGAATAGGGATAAATGATTAGTCTCAGGAGGAACAAGATCCTTTTTTTTATTTTGTGGAGTCAACACCTGATTTGTAGACAATTAGGAAAAGAAAAGGGACAACATTAGGTCACTTAGCGAGTATTGCTCCCATTAGAGATTTTTTAGTTTAGGTGATCGCATCTACTTTTTGACTATTTCTCATTATACAATGTTTAATGTATAACTACCGCAACACCCTAGTTTTGGTAATGACAATTTGTATAGCATTCACATAATTCATTAGATAGTGGAAGATAATAAAGCTAAAGGATATTATTATTACATCACTTTCCTAATAAAATACAAGTAAAATGAAAAAAGATTGTGTATAAGTAAATCTAATTTAGATATGATAAATCTGTAAGGTAAATAAGACCATTCACATAGCTTGCTCAATCACATGAATAATGAGATAAGCAACGGACATTCGATCAGTTGAAAGAGTAAGCAAAATGTAGATGATCATGCATGCTTGCAGTGATTATTTATGTTATGATGATAACATAAGGGAGGCATTATGTCATCACTAGACTAGAAACATGATGACTTTATTCTAGGATATGAACTTTCACAATATTGATATTTACAATGTGACTTCATGTTTCAGAACTACAGGATGCAGAATGATGATATGAAATGAGCATAATAAAGCATAGATTATTCATATAGCATGCAAAATTGCCAGTCTCATCTGTTAGTGATATGCACTAGGTCAATCATGTATGACCATGTTTTGACTTTATTATTTTATTTAATAAAGAGGCATTTTTCATTATCTTTTTTTGTTATGATAATTACTTGAATAGTCAATTCTTACTAAGGTCATCAAGTATGTGACTTGATAGTAAAACCCTTAGATTAAATATGAGTTCTATTTAAATTATCCCTACTTATAACAATGTATTATGGCTAGTATGGTGTTGATTGATGATTATATTTTAATAATCATGAATATGAAATATTAAGTCAACTAATAGGTACTTATTTGAGAAATAAAGTGCTGGATTGACCCATAATGAGAATACTACATAGATAATTGTCATAAGTAATTATCATCATAGTAATATTGGCTTAGTCCTTTGACCTTGAAATCACCATGGATTTCTATATAACTATTTTGTATTTTGACACAATCTTACATTATTATTAACCGGATGATAAATTAGGTTATTGTTGGGTATAAAATGAGTTATGTGAGGAATGTGAGTGATTAAGAAGGAATTTTTCCCTCATTTAATATGAGCAAGATATCTATAGGCCCCTTGATAAAATAGATTGAGGAAAATGCATGGCCATGCTAAAGTAAATAGGTAAAAAGTTATCATTCTCAGTTTACTTAGAATTAAAAAATTATATGATTGAATTCTATAAGGATGGCATAATCTATGCCTTATATTCAATCAAGATATCAAGTGACAAAAGGACTAGAATATTCATTGTATATTAGGTTATGTCGGATTATTGACTTCACATGACTTAGGTAGTCATAATGTCTTGCTAGAGGCCACTTATGACTTGTAAACCTAAATAGAGATTTAAGGCCCACTGCCAACATCATGTGAACCTACAGGGTCACACACTTTAAACAAGCCCAAAATGAATATAGGTTTAACAAACCCAAATAAGCTCTATGGAAATAAATAGATAAAATATGTATTTGTTTAAGGTAAAGGTTATTTATATAAATAGAATATTATTTCTAATTTAATTTTAAAGAAAAATTAAAATAAGAATAAGTGAGAAATTACCAAAAGGTTATTTGGCAAGTGAAACCCTAATTTATATGTCTATAAATATGTTATATTCTCTAGGGTTTTATATACTCTCATTATTCTGCCATTAAATTTGTTTTCACTCTTTTATAAAACAAAACACAACGTTCTTTTTAATTCTTGATTTGTGAGAAATCAAGATAAGGTACTAGCACATAAATATTCATTTTCAAAATCAAGGGTTGTTCGTGTGGAGGATAGATTCTTTTGGAGATGTCTTATATCCAAACTGCTAAATTAAAAGCTTGAGGTAGGGTGTCACTGGAGTGAAACTACTCTCTCCCTTCCATATTTCTTGCATTTTCTGCATTTATGGTAAGAAAATGAAAATCCTATATTTAATTAATTAATTGAATTACTTGGATATGGGTTCGAGTTTGTGATTTAATTTTTTTACTGCGTATGGAATCATGAAACCCAACAATGGTATTAGAGCCACTTGTAATTTCATTAATTTGATTATGTGTATATGTGATATATCTGTGTTTGAGTGATTCATTTTTGAAAAGGAGTTTTCAAAAATTTTATCCAAGTAGTTTTGATTTTGTGATGATTAAATATAATCTGTATGAAAATAGTATTAAATATTAATTTGATTAATGCTTATAATCATTTAATATGATTAAATAGTGAATAGAATTATGATTTTCCTGTGTTATGTATACTTTTTTAAGAAATCAAAATAGGTATTCTGTTTGAACAGCAAATTCGATTTTTATTTAATTATGAAACATGAATATTTTAATTATATAGATTTTTATCGAGGGCAGTATGTTTAAGTGATAAATAGATTATATAGAGTAAATCTGTTTGGGATAGATTAATTATTCTATAATATGATTTACAAGTAAATTAGGGTTAATGGTGGCAGCTATTTAAATGTTAAACATAAAAATGATATGTTTTGAATAGATCAATGAAACAATAATTTGATTGTGAAAATTATTGCTATTTTAGGGTTTTGGCAATAACTCATTTAAAGAGTTAAGGTAAATTGTTTACCTTCAAGGGTGCTACCTCCGAACCCCTGTAAAGGGGCGTTGCCCCTTTGACCCTCACTCGTTATTGCTGCCAGGGGCGCTACCCCTTGATCTCGAATGGATTTTTCATGCATTTTGTTTTTGAGCATAATAATTTAATTAATTTTTAAATTGAATTATTTTGGAATATGTGTTTATTGTTAAATACATGGTGCATTGCATGCCCTTTGAACTAATGTGATTAGATTTTATTTTATTGGGTTGTAATTTTTAAAAATATGGCTTGCAAGTCACTTTATTTATTGTAATTATTTTATTTTATTACATAGTAGAATAACTTTAATTACAACATGTAATGTAAATCAAGACCCAATAGCAAATTCAAGTTGAAGGCCCATGATGGAGATCCAAGGTGGGAGCCTAAGGAGGAAGTCCCTCGCAGAAGATGGAGATCTAAATTGAAGGCTCAATTTGTATTTGTATTATCACCTAGGATTGACCTTTGATCTTTATATTGGCTTATGAAGATCAACTTAGTTATGGGCCATGTTATGTCACGTTAATCTTATTATGTTATGCATGTGATGCCATGTATGTGATGAATATAACAATAACTAAATAAGATAAAAATTAACTAAACCCTTATTTAATATTAAGTCATTTAAATGCCTCCCATTAATAAACACTTATCAAGATTTGGATTGCTATATATAGGTTATGCCAAAGAATTATGTATAAAGCCATCTAAATAAGATAAGATGGATAATAGTGATATCCATATGTTTAAGTTGGTTAGACTTAACTAGGTTATCAAAATAGTTTTGGACCTAGGGCATTTGATAGGATATATTAGTACATGTGATGTCAATATCCTATACTTATCCAAGAATTACATGAGATGTAATTGGTAAAGTGTTACCTACCTAAATAGCCACACTTTAAGTGATAAGCTAAAGCTTACTTGAAGTTGGGTGGAATATGGATCTTGGCACACTAAGAAATTTCAATTGTTGAAATTATTTTGAGGGTTTTATAATTTATGAAAATTTAGTGGGAGTTTTTGTTAGTGATATGCACTAGGTCAATCATTTGTGATTATGTATTGACTTTCTTATTTTATTAATAAAGAGGTATTATATTATCATTTGATTTTATGATAATTACATGAATGGTTAATTCTTACTAAGGCCATCAAGTATGTGACTTGATAGTAAAACCCTTAGATTAAAATAAGAGTTCTATTCTAATTATCCCTAGCCATTTATTCATTATATGAATCTTAAAGTATTAAGGCTAGTATGATGTTGACTGATGGTTATGTTTTACTAATCATAAATATGAGATATTAAGTCAACTCATAGGTACATGATGAGAGATCATGTATTGGATTGACCCACTATGAGAATACTACATAGATTATTGTCATAAGTATTTCTTATCACAGTAATTTTATTTCGGTCCTTTGACCTTGAAATCATCATGGATTTCTACATAGCTATTTTTTATTTTGACACATTCTAACATTTTCTTTAACCGGATGATTAAAAGAATGTTGTTGGATATAAAATTAGTTATGTGAGGAATGTGAGTGATTTAGAAGGAATTTATCCCTCATTAATGTGAGAAAGATATCTAAAGGCCCCTTGATGAGATAGACTGAATAAAATGCATGGCCATGCTGAAATGAATTGATAAAGAGTTATCATTTTCAGTCTACTTGGAATCAAGTCATAATATTGAACTATATAAGGATGAAATTCTATGCCTTATGTTCAATTAAGATATCATGTGATAAAGGGACAATAAAATTCACTGTAATTAGGTTATGTCAGATTATTGACTTCACATGACTTGGGTAGTCATAATGTCTTGCTAGAGGCCACTTATGACTTGTAGGCCTAAATAGAGATTTAGGCCTACTGCCAATGTTATGTGAACCTACAGGGTCACACACTTAGAACAAGCCCAAAACGGATATGGGTTTAATAAGCCCAAAATAAACTCTGTGGAAATAAATAATTAAAGTGTTTTATTTATTTATTTATTTGTTTATTTATTTAAGATAAATGTTATTTTAAATAAATAAATAAGATATTATTTGTTTTATTTTTAAACAAAATCAGAATATAATAAATGGAAAATTACCAAAAGGTTATTGGTAAGTGAAACCCTAACTTGGAGTCTATAAATATGTTATATTCTCTAAGGTTTCACACAGTTGTTTTTGCCTCCAA
Source organism: Mallotus nudiflorus (assembly GCA_947683625.1). Taxonomy (NCBI): domain Eukaryota; kingdom Viridiplantae; phylum Streptophyta; class Magnoliopsida; order Malpighiales; family Euphorbiaceae; genus Mallotus; species Mallotus nudiflorus. The sequence goes on along the minus strand of CANTUR010000201.1, from coordinate 6,711,296 downwards.
ATTCGTTTTCTTTCCTCTTAGAAAACAAAGACAGAGTTTTTCCTTTTGTTCTTGATTTGTGAGACAGTCAAGAGGTTGCTAGCACACACACTCAAATTCGTTTTGTGAAGGGCTGTTCGTGTGGATACCTATAGAGGACGCATCCTTTTGGAGACGTCTTGATCCGAACAACCAAGCCAAAAAGCTCGAGGTAAGGTGTCACCGGTGTGAACCTCCTCTCACCCTTCCAGAGAATCTTGCCTCTTCTGCGTTTTGGTAAGATTATTAAAAACCTAGATTTAATCTATTAGTCGAATTACATGGATCCTGGCTTGGGAACGTGATAAAATTTTAATTTTTCCACTGCGTTTGCATCATGGAACCCAATAGTTTTCTTATGCCTTTTTCATAATAAAACTAAATATACTATATATATATTTGTTATAGATAAAGACATCAAACATTGCACCTACCATGTCACTACAATTGATCCTTGAGAAGGATAACCTAAATAGGACTCACTTTCTTGACTGGTACAAAAACCTAAGAATTGTTCTTAGGCAAGAAAGAAAGGAATATATCCTTGATCAACCCATCCTAGAGGAACCAGCTGCTAATGCTCTTAGAGCATAAAAGGATGCTTATAGTAAGCATCTTAATGGTTTAGTTGATGTCACTTGTCTCATGCCTGGATGCATGGAGTCTAAGCTTTAAAAGAAAATAATGGAAATGGCAGCTTATACAATGATAGATCATCTTAAGGAATGTTCTAAGAGAAAGCTAGAATTGAAAGGTTCAATACCATCATGACATTGCTCTTTTGCAAGTTGATTGCTAGTAACTCTATCAGTCCTCATGTTCTTAAGATGAAGGGTCATCTTGAACACTTGGACAAGGTTGGTCTTAAGATTGAATAAGAATTGGCTATTGACATCATTCTCCAATCTTTGCCTGAAGCTTATGATGGTTTCATCATGAATTTCAATATGCATAGTATGGAAAAAACTATTTTAGAGTTGCATATGATGCTTAAAATTGCTGAAAAGAACATCAAGAATTCTACTAAGGATATTCTAATGGTCAATAAGGGAAAGGGTATGAAAAAGGTTGGAAAGGGCAAGGGCAAGGCTCCCAAAGGCTTTTAGAAGCCAAAACCAAAGCCTAAACCCAAGTTTAAAGTTGAACCCTAAGCAAAGCCACCAAAGGAGGGAATATGCTTTTTTTGCAATGAGCCAGGTCATTGGAAAAGAAATTGCAAACTATATTTGAATAATTTGAATAAGAATAAGGGTATTGTGACTACCTCTTTAGGTATGCATGTTATAGAAATTAATTTGTCTACTTCTAATTCTTGGGTATTAGATATTCAGTTAGGATCTCACATTTGTACTAATGTGCGGGGTCGAAAAAGGAGTAGATCATTGGCTAGAGGTGAAGTGGACCTATGAGTTGGCAATGGAGCAAGAGTTGCTACTTTAGCTGTAGGGACTTATGAGTTAACTTTGCCTAGTGGACTTGTTTTAAATTTGGAAATTTGTTATTATGTGCCTATTATGTGTAGGAATATTATTTTTGTTTCTTATTTGGACAAGAAAGGTTTTAAATTTATTATTAAGAATAATAAATGCAATAGTTATCAGATAACATTTTTTATGGATTTGCTCCACGCGCTAGTGGTCTTTATGTTCTAAATGTTAAAGACACTAATGAAAATTCAATCTATAACATTGATACAAGAAGTATAAATCTAATGATTTAAACTCTACCTATCTCTAGAATTATCATTTAGGCCATATAAATGAGAAACACATTTTAAAGCTTCACCAAAATGGGCTTTTGAATTCATTTGATTATGAATCATTTGAAACATGTGAATATTGTTTAATAGGAAAAATGACTAAAACACCTTTTACTTGAAAAGGTGAGAGAGCTAATGATTTATTAGGCCTTAGACATTCATATGTATGTGGACTATTAAGCTTAATTGCTAGAGGAGGTTTTCAATACTTCATCTCTTTTATAGATAATTTTAGCAGATATGTCTATGTCTATCTAATGAAACATAAATCTGAATCTTTTGAAAAGTTCAAAGTTTTCAAGAATGAAATACAAAACCAACTTGGTAAAAATATTAAAACACTAAGATCTGATCGAGGTGGTGAATATTTAAGCCAAGAATTTATAGATCATTTTAGAGATTATGGGATTATTTCACAATTGACTCCTCCAAGTAAATCACAATGGAATGGTGTGTCTGAACGGAGAAGTTGGACTTATTGGATATGGTTCAATTAATGATAATTCAATATAATCTTCCAATCTCTTTTTGGGGATATGCTTTAGAAACTACTGCATTCATTTTGAATAGAGTTCTAACAAAGGTAGTTGAAAAGACACCATATGAGATGTGGACTAGAAAACCTCCTAGTTTGTCTTTTCTTAAGATTTGGGGATGTGATGCTTATGTAAAGCGTTAAATCTTAGATAAACTAGCACCCAAATATGATAAATGCCTTTTTGTTAAATATCCTAAGGAAACTAAAGGATATTATGTCTACAACGCTTCTGAGAATAAACTGTTTGTTGCTCAAAATGGTGTATTTTTAGAAAGAGAATTTATTTCCAAAGGATCTAGTGGGAGCACAGTCCAACTAGAAGAAATTCAAGACCTATAAAATGGCATTGTACCAAGTATGGAACCACATATGGATCAACAAGTAACTGTTGAACCTACACAAGTACCAAAAGGCCTAAGGAGGTTTGGTAGGACACATCAAATCCCCATGAGATATGAATTTCTCATAAATGATGATCATGATGTGTTGATTGTGGATCAAAGTAAGCCCACATCCTACCAAAAGGCCATAAATAGTCATGACTATGAGAAATGGCTAAAAGCCATGAAATTAGAAATACAATCCATGTATGATAATCAAGTTTGGACCTTGATTGACCTAACTGATGGCTTAAAAACTATTGGATGCAAATGGGTTTTTAAAAAGAAAATAGACATGGATGGCAATGTGCATACCTCTAAGGCAAGATTGGTTGTGAAGGTTTTTAAACAAACACATGGTATAGACTATGATGAAACCTTTTCAACATTTGCTATGTTGAAATCTATTCAAATTCTCCTCATTATAGATGCATACTATGATTATGAGATATGGTAAATGGATGTGAAAATAGCATTTCTTAATGGAAACCTACTTGAGGATGTGTACATGACACAACTAGAGGGTTTTGTTAATCTTAAGAATTTTGGAAAGATATGCAAGCTTCAAAGGTCCAGTTATGGACTAAAGCAAGCATCTCGAAGTTAGAATCTTCATTTTGATGAAGCAATCAAAGAGTTTGACTTCATTAAGAATGAAGATGAACCTTATGTCTACAAGAAAGTTAGTGGGAGTGCAATTGTGTTTTTAGTGTTGTATGTTGATGACATACTACTCATTGGAAATGATATCCCTATTTTACAAAATGATAAATCATGGCTTGGGATTTTTTTTTCAATGAAGGACTTAGGTGAAGCCACTGATATGTTAGGCATCAAGATCTATAGAGATAGATCTAACAGGCTTATCGGCCTAAGTCAGAGCACTTACATTAATAAGGTATTGAACATGTTTAGCATGTAAGAATCTAAGAGAGGATTCTTACCAATGTCACATGGCATTAGTCTCAGTAAGACATAGTGTCCTATGACACAAGATGAGCAAGACTGCATAAGTAAGATTCCATATGCTTTTGTTATTGGCTCTATCATGTATGCACTATTATGTACTCGACCTGATGTTTCATATGCCTTAAGCACAACAAGAAAATACTAGTTAGACCCATGTGAAAGTCATTAGAAAACAGTTAAAAATATCCTTAAATACTTGAGAAGAACTAAGGATGCATTTTTACTGTATGGTGGTAAGGAAGATGATCTAGTTGTAAATGGTTACACAAATGCCAGCTTCCAAACTGACAAAGATGATTTTCGATCATAGTCAGTTATGTGCTTTGTTTGAATGGAGGTGCAGTGAGCTAGAGGAGTTCTAAACAAGACACCATTGCTGATTTTACAACAGAAGCTGAGTATATAGATGCCTCAGAAGCAGCTAAGGAGGCTGTTTGGATCAAGAAGTTCATAATTGGACTAGGTGTTATTCCTAGTATATAAGATCCAGTGAACTTATATTGTGACAATAATGGAGCTATAACTTAAGCTAAGGAGCCCATATCACATCAGAGATCCAAACACATACCTATGAGTTATTATCTCATTCAAGAAATCATTAAGAGAGGAGACATGAAGATATGCAGAGCACCTACAAATGATAATGTTATTGATCCACTGACTAAGCCTCTTCCATAACCTAAGCATAAGAGTTATACTAAGTCTATGGGTATTAGTTTTAATATAGATTGAGCCTAGTTTAAGTGGGAGATTATTAGTGATATGCACTAGGTCAATCATGTATGGCCATGTTTTGACTTTATCATTTTATTTAATAAAGAGGCATTTTTCATTATCATTTTATGTTATGATAATTACTTAAATAGTCAATTCTTACTAAAGTCATCAAGTATGTGACTTGATAGTAAAACTCTTAGATTAAATATGAGTTCTATTCAAATTATCCCTAGTAATAACAATGTATTATGGCTAGTATGGTATTGATTGATGATTATATTTTATTAATCATGAATATGAGATATTAAGTCAACTAATAGGTACTTATTTAAGAAATAAAGTGCTGGATTGACCAATTATGAGAATACTACATAGATAATTGTCATAAGTAATTCTCATCACAATAATATTGGCTTAGTTATTTGACCTTGAAATCACATGGATTTCTATATAACTAATTTGTATTTTGACACAATCTTACATTATCATTAACGGGATAATAAATTAGGTTGTTGTTGGTTACAAAATGAGTTATGTGAGGAATGTGAGGGATTGAAAAGGAATTTGTCCCTCATTTAATATGAGTAAGATATCTATGGGTCCCTTGATAAGATAAACTGAGGAAAATGCATGGACATGCTAAAGTAAATTGATAAATAATTATCATTCTTAGTCTACTTGGAATCAAGAAATTATATGACTGAATTCTATAAGAATGATATAATCTATGCCTTATATTCAATCAAGATATCATATGACAAAGGGACTAAAATATTCACTGTATATTAGGTTATGTCAGATTATTGACTTCACATGACTTAGGTAGTCATAATGTCTTGCTAGACGCCATTTATGACTTATAGGCCTAAATAGAGATTAAAGCCCACTACTAACGTCATGTGAACCTACAGGGTCACACATTTTAAACAAGCCTAAATAAGCTCTATGGAAATAAATAAATAAAATATTTATTTATTTAAGGTAAAGGTTATCTTAAATAAATAGAATATTATTTCTAATTTAATTTTAAATAAAATCAAAATAAGAATAAGTGAGAAATTACCAAAAGGTTATTTGGCAAGTGAAACCCTAATTTAAATATCTATAAATATGTTATATTCTTTAGGGTTTAATACACTCTCATTATTCTACCACCAAATTCATTTTCTCTTTTTTAGAAAATAAAAAACATAGTTCTTTTTAATTCTTGATTTATAAGAAATCAAGATAAGGTGCTAGCACATAAATATTCATTTTTAAAATCAAGGGTTATTCATATGGACTTTTGTATAGGACAGATTCTGTTAGAGACATCTCATATCTGAACTGCGAAATTAAAACCTCGAGCTAGGGTGTCACCAGAGTGAACCTCCTCTCTTCCTTCTAGATTTCTTACCTCTTTTGCATTTGTGGTAAGAAAATAAAAACCTAGATTTAATCAATTAATCGAATTACTTTGATCCGGGGTTCGGGTTTGTAATTTAAATTTGTTTCCACTGCGTATGGAATCATGAAACCCAACATCATCACACAAACATAAAAGTATTCCTAAATGCTGGCGATGATAAAATAAACATGCTAAAATGATTGTGCGGTCCTCAGATTCGACTAAGCTTGCAAGGGTTTTGAAGCTTTAGCTTCAAGGGATTATCAACCTTTCCTCGTTGAGAGGTTCAAAATGACAATAAAATGATGTTAGTTTGTATACCTTTGAAGCATGCTTTGACAAAGATGTGGCTTAGTTTAGTGGAAAAGACGTTTGATCCCTTAAGAAAAAGATAGTGGGATAGCACAAACTATTTGGAAAAAGGTTTCCAACACCTTCAATCAGATAGATTTTTTAGTGTCTGTGTGCTTCCATTTGCTTCCCCCTCAAAATGGGGTGTGAAGGTGTCTATTTATAGTAAAAAAATGCGTGGAATATGACAAAGCGCGTGATTGTGCACTTGGCATATGGCCACACATGCTTGCACATAGTTATGTGCCCTTTTGTGTGTTACGTACTTCATTTGAGGTTTACATAGGCTTTTTATGAGGTTGGTTCCTAGGGTTTTTGGGCCTTCTAGATCTATTTCTGAAGTCTGTTTTGTCAAATTTGACCTTAATTTTAACGTGTGACACCTAAGGGTGTTTATGCGCACTTTTAAGCGATATGCACTAATCCTTAGGTTGTTTTATATTATTCTAGGACCACTTTTAGAGGTTTTAGAGGATTCTATATGTGTTTACAAAGTTTATTTTTTTTTGTTTGGATTTGATTTTAGTGCATGACACTTAGGGTTGTTTATGGCTATACGCACACTTCTAAGCGACACACACTGATTCTCAGGTTGTGTTGGATAATTTTTAGACCACTTCTACAGGTTTTGGAGCCCTCTGAATGTGTTTTTAAAGTCTGTTTTAACAAAATCGATTTCCATTTTTTCATAAAGTTAGGTCCCGGTCTAATGAAATGAACATCGGTCCAATAAGCTAAGTATTCTGAGAAAGGAATTCTCAGAATAAGCTTCTTATTATTTTGATAATTCATATTTCATAAGGTTAGAACATATCTTAATGGCTCAGTGATCGATTTTACACATTGGTAGGGTCGGCTAAGTTTTCTAAGGTTGCACACTTCAGAGGTGTTATGAATAAGCAGACTTTAGCCATCTCAGAGGTTCATTTCATCATTGGACCTTTTTGGAGATAGTCAAATTTAAAGTATCACAAGTACTCAGATAAAATGATAGAGTTACTTGATATGATCATATTAAGAGATTTTATTGAGTTTTATGTAGTCACTTCTCCTATTTAAGCTCTTGAATTTTTATTGACTTTGAGGATATAAAAGGATTACTCATTGTCCTTTATATTGCTAGATAAAGAGAAAAGATTCATAAATATTTATACCATTTTGTGTCTTATTTAGTGCTTGCTAGAGGTGAGAGCTATGAGAATGTGATAAAATTATAACTCTTTGTATTGTGGTGTGGTGTGGTGTTGAGAAAAAGGAAAGGATATCACGTTAACTAAATTGTTTTCCATTCAATTATGGAGTATTACTATTGCCAAGTCTGAAAAATTCAATTTAGAGCTATTCAGACTACCCTTTTAGTCATGGAGTCCCAACTTAGGGCTATGGATCAAAAGCTTGACACCCTTGATGATGATGTAGCCTACTTAAAAACCAACCTCCCAACTCCCCATGAATATCATTAATTCTACTTTTGCATCTCATTTTACTTCACATTTTTTATTTGTTTAAAATAGTATTTTGTGTCTTTTTGAACTTAATGTGGTTGTAGCTTTTGATCAATTGGGACATATTTGCTATTTTATGACAGTGATATAGATATTTGTGGATATTTGGTATTTAAATGAAATTTTTTTAGGATTAAATTGAAAGTGCTATATTTTGAAATACTTCTTTTATGCTTGGTTTGGTTATTATTTATTGCTTTTCGAATATTGATTATGTGACTATGAATATTAATTTTGCAAAGTTTATTATTTTTATTGAATATTGATTTTGTGTACCAACTATTTGTTATATTATATTTAACTTGGTATGGATATGCAAACTTTGTTGATATGTTGTGATATTTTTGGTTAAAGTAGAGGTATTATGCATTGGATAATCTGTGTTTTTCTTGTGGCTGTTGGATATGGATAGTGAATTTCTATTTGGTTAAATTACTATTGGTTATTGAATTTTTAATGGTTATTAACTTTTGATTTTGTTGGATATTTGAGAACCTTGATGATGGTTAATTGATAATTATGGGAACTCCTTGGTTTAATTGGAGTTTTTGCATCTTGGTTACTTTATGACTTGTTGGTGGGTCATTTGATATGGCTATTGATTTTCCTTTTGGCTAAAATGGAACTGTTGGTGACTATGTTCCACGTTTTATTGACATTGATTTTGTTAATATCTTCTTGGTTAATTTATGACAATGTTTTGGATATATTTCAATTGGATACATATTTTAGTTGGTTGTTGTCACAAGCCATAATTCGTATCTCACGGATTTTTATTTTTATTTTTAATTAGATTTTTCAAGTCTTTTTAGAACATGACATGGTTATGGCCTTTAATTTTTTTAGAACCTTCCTTTTTAGAACTCCCTCTTGTTGTTATAATAATAAAAGGGGAGAAAGTGTAAAATGTTTATGATTATTCTTGGATATTGATTTTTTTAATGTTTATTGCAAAGGGGAAGCATAACCTTTTAGTACTATTTTTGAATATTTTTTAGATGGATAATGAAAATTATTGGTTGATAAATATATTTTCTTTGGATATATTTTAGTTGGTGCTTGAAAGTTGAACTGTGATTGCTATGATATCAATAGTGCTTTACTTATGATTTTAATTTATGTATGTATTATTGCTCAAATATACAAAATGATCTTATGAATTGATTTTTGCAATTTTTATATTTAGGCTTATTTTATGGGGGAGTTATTCCTTCCTATTTATAGCCTAATTTTACATAATTATTTATTACTATAAAAAAGGGGAGATTATTGAATCTTGAGGGGTAAAATAATCATTTTTTATGGTCACAATTAATTTAGCAAAAATATATTAATCTTCATGCTTAAGTGTTTATATTTAGGTTATTTAAAATTGCATAAGTCAAGGAAAGAAAAGTCAACATTATGATTTTGTTAAGTCTATACACCTGTCATGAGTGGTGACAAACTCATCATGAGTGGTGACAAACTCATCATGAGTGATGATAAAGATGAAATTAAAGATCGAATTTTCGTAAAAAATCTAAAGTCAAATTTAGTCAAATATGATGGGAATCTTTATAGTTATTGGCCCCAAGCAAATTCCATCCATTAGAAAAATTTAGGAGAAAAATTATGAAGTTCAAAATTGCAAATTTTCCAAAATTCTAGAAACCTAGTCATGACCACTGTCACCATTAGTGTCATAAGCAAAGAGGTTATGACACACCAATCATGAGTGGTGATAGAGTTGTCATGAGTAATGATGACCAACTCCAAAAACTGGTAGAAAGTTTCATGACCAATGTCGCCATCTGCATTCTGAGCAAATGAAGTTGTGAAAACATGCGAATTTAAATTTTTCTCTTGGTGCCCTGACTGTCATAGCCAATGTCAATTTTTCATGAGTTATGACAATGTGCAGAGTTCCCTTTTCTTTGGTGGTTGAATGACTCTATTTGCATTTAATGCACCTCCAATAGCTCTTTTTCTCTTAGAGGGTTTAAATACTACTTAGGAAAGAGCTGGAATAAGAGAATGAAGTTGAGCAAATACATTAGAGCTATCTTTGAGTATTTACTCTTGATCTTCATCTTCAACCACCTAAATCTTCATCTTTAAATCTTTTAATTTTTATTTATCTCAAAAGTGTTATTGAGTGTGGGTTAGTAAGTATTTAAAATCATTATTTAAAAGCTCAATAGTGAGATTGAGTGAGTTGGGTTAGGGTTTGATTCACTTGTAAGCTAAAAGGATTGTTCCTAGCAATTAGGTTTGAGTGTGAGCCTTGGAAAAACACTTAGGTCAGACTATAAGCCTTGTGAAAACACTTGGGTTTGAGTGTGAACCTTGGAAAAACACTTGGGTAGCTTGGTTTAAGTTTGTAAGGGTTTGATCAACACCTTGAAGTAGATTGATAATGGATTGAAACCCTCCAACTTGTGGTTAAGGAAAGGACGTAGGCTTAGAAGGCTGAACCTCTATAAATTCCTTGTGTTTTCTAGCTTATTTTTCTCATTCCATATTGCTTTAATTCTATTTTTAGTTTGCTCTTTATTAAAAATTGAAAATTCCCCACCTAACTCAAAAAGTCAATTCACCCCCCTCTTGTCACTTGTAGAATTACACATCTAAACAACCTTCAACAGAGTTTCCCCTTAGTTCTCTAATTGTAATAGTTAATAAAATGTCATCATTCATATGATAATAAAATCATTGATAGTTTTTGTATAAGCAACACATTTTCTTACTTACAATTAGAAAACAAGCTAAAAAGTGTTACAAATGTCATTATAGTAGATATAGTCATTTATATCTCTAAATTGTCCACTTGGACAAATCCATTGTATCCTTTCATCCAGTGGGATGCAATGAAATGAGTATCTAAGGTTAAAATTTATGATTTAATTAATTAACAAAATCTAGTGAAATTTCAACAGAGTTTCGCTATAATGTAACTCAACCAGATCGACCTCATAAAAAAAAAGAGGTCAACTAAATAGACTCACACACTTACAAGTTCAAAAAACACATTCAATATTTCAACCTTATGCCTTCAACTACAACACAACATTTGTCGCCATCACGTGTACTTCTAATATAATTTCAATAACATTATTCAAAATTCACAATATCAATGGAACTAATTCAAGGAAATAGTTACAATAAATTTTTTCTCAAATAATTTATCTAAATTCACAAAATTCAAAATATTAACTAACTAATTTCAATAAAATTATTTAACAAAATTAATAAAAGCTTCAAACTAAATTTTCTAAATATTTTCTCAAATTATTTATATAAATTCATAAAATTTAAAATATTAACTAAGTAATTCAAACATATTTATTTATTAAAATTAACTAGATTAATTAAAATAACTAAAATTTCTTAGCATTTTCTCAAATTATTTCTCTAAATTCACGAAATTCAAAATATCTACTAACTAAGTAATTTGAACAAAATTATTTATCAAAATTATCAAAATAAATTAAAATAACTAACTTTTCTTAATATTTTCTCAAACTATTTCTCTAAATTCATAAACTTCAAAATATTCACTAAGTAATTTCAATAAAATTGTCTATAAAAATTAACTAAATGTTCTTACTATTTCGTTGAATTATCTAAATTCACTACACTCAAAATATTAACCAAGTAATTTCAATAATATTATTTATCAAATTTAAATTAATTAACTAAAATAACTAAATAATTTTTTCAAATTATTTCTCTAAATTCACAAAATTCAAAATATTAACAAAAAAATTTCAACAAAATTATTTATCAAAATTGAGTAAATTAACTAAACTAAATAAATTTTCTAAATATTTATAAAATTATTTCTTTAAATTCATATAATTAAAAAAAAAAAACTAAATTAGCAAATAATATAAAAAAAAACTTCAAAATTATACACACACAATATATATATATAAAAGAAAAAACTAACAAAAAATGTTGGTGGTGGCGTAGTGGCGATGCTGAAAGGCTAGTGGTGGTGGTGATGGCATGGAGGGTCTGGGTGTGGTGGCTGGTGTCGGTTGCAATCTCTTGTTCTTTGTTTTTTTCCTCTTCATTCAGTTTGTGTAGGAATAGAAAAAGGAGGCATTTTACCCCAAAATTCAATGACAAATTAATTCATTGTTAAGTTGTTCTCATCAATAACCTTATTTACGACAGATTATATTATCCATCACTAATTAAAGATGGCTATTAATCTGTCATTAATTAAAGGTGAATAGACCGTCATCAATTAGTGACTAATTCCTTCGTGTCTAATACCTGTAAAATTTAGCGACGGTTTGGAACGTCTGTCTTTAATTTTTAATCCATCGTTAATTTTTGATGGATAAACTGTCACTAATCAGTGACTAAGACCTTGACACGAAACACTTGCCAAAATTTAGTGACGGATAGTGTTTTTGTGTTGTTAATTCCGTCTTTATTTCCCCTTTCGTTATTTGGCTTCATATTTTCATCTCTAATTTGCAAATTTAAGAGAAAGGTACAAAAATGACCCTAAAGTTTACTTCAATTTTCGCTTTGGCATTTTATAATTTTCAAAGTCATATTATAACTCTAAAGTTCTCAAATTTGATGCATATAAACATCACAATTAATGGTGTTAAAGTTTTCCATTATATATATATTCTTTAATTTTTGTTTAAATTATTTTAATTCTAATGTCACTTTATCTTTTTTATTAATAAAAACTGTACAACAATACTATTATAATTTTAAGTAATTAGATATGGATTTTTTTTAATATAGGCCAAATAAATTTCTTGACAAAATTAATTAATGAGTTAAATATATTGGTGGTTATTAAACTTTGTAATTATTTTATTTTGGGAACTATTTTCAATTGGTTTTATTTTGGTTAGCAACCTGAGTTGACATTTGACTTCTATGTTGATATGATGAATATTCACTTTGGGTAAAAAACTTCATTGGTTTTTTTTTTATATAATTAAATTTTAATTTAAGTATCATTAATAGATCACTTGGTGGTATTTTGCTTATGTGACATCCAGAGTTGGAATATTCTTTGACATGCCAATAACACTTAAATTAAAAGTTAAATTATAAAAAAAGTTGAAATTTAATATCCAAAGTGAAATTAGTGCAAAACTTGTGTCCACCAAAATAATTAACCATTTAAAGTGACATGAGGTAAACATTAGGGTATTTTTGGACATTTTCTTCAAATTTAATGGTAAATTAAGCATAGGTTTCTATACCTCAAATGTACCATAGAAGGGTCACCATTTATTATACCAATAAAAAATTGTTGTAGGCAAATCAGAAGTATGAAAGGTATCATGGACCCAATAGCTGTATGGGAAATTCATACCTAGTTGGCATTTGCGAACAAATCGCAAGAAAGCAGGCCATCAAGCAACCAATAGAAAAAGGATAAGGTTTCAATAATGAAAAGCGTTAAAAAGATTATTTCCGCTAGATATTTCCCATATTCAAATTGTCATTAGAGCGTAGAACAGATAAGACTCACAAAAGAAAGAAAGCAACTATGAGGTGCATTTCACCCTCAAAAAGCCCGAAGAAGGAAGAGATAGAGGTGCCAGACGCTAGGCTTACTCAATTCTGTGACTCCGAAGAATCTTCTTATAATTATGGCGGTAACGGAGGAACGGGTGCTGTGAATGAATTAGGACTTTTGGGCATCCAAGATGATGACAATTGTAGCAGGGATAATGAGTATGGTATACTCAGTTGGGAGTTAATGGATTGGGAAGAAGATGCACCATACGGGGAAGATGAAAATGGGGTTTTAGTGTATAATAGATTTGAGGAAAGAAGAAGAAGAAGCAGTTTCTTCGAAAAAGAAAGCCACCACTGTCATGCTACTAGCGAGGTCAATAAGAAAGAGAGTATTGAAATGTTGGATGGAGATGACGATAACAAAAAAGCGTCTTTGAACTTGAACTTGAATTATCAGGAAGTGTTGGATGCTTGGTCTGATCGAAGGCCTCTATTGGCCAATGGTTTTTCTTTTTCGGTGGCAACCACTGGCCATTATGTTAGTGCTCAACTTATAATTTTATAGCCCTATTTCTTTGTTATATATGCTTAGCTTAATTCTTGATAAATTTATTATTTCTGTTAGATAACTGTAGCTGAAAAATTTTATGCATAATCAATCCCTTTTACTATTTTACAATTTGGGGAGGCTTTGAAGTTACTTTTTTCATTTTCATTATTGAGAATTAGGAACGATTGATTCAATATTATAATGAAATATATATGCATGCCTTTTAGAGTGCGTAGTGGTAATGAGTTTAAAATACGTTGTGTAGATGGGAGAGGTGCCAGTGATGGAAGAAGAAAGAACAAGAAGGGAAGCAAGTGTCCTCAGATATAAAGAGAAGCGCCAGACCAGATTGTTCTCTAAGAAGATAAGATATCAAGTTCGCAAACTCAATGCAGATAAAAGACCAAGACTCAAGGTTTGTTCTCACTTTCTTGAATTCAGCAAAAACATAGTAACAGCAAACATACAAACAGTTTCACTAAGAGTCGCTAATCATTTTTCTAACATATAATATTGCAGGGCCGTTTTGTAAAGAGAGCTTCCTGAAAAGATATATGTAGCCGTAGGCATGAAGTATCTGAACAAATATCTTCTTCTTTTGGATATTTTCTTTCACATGATATGAAATATGTTTCCTCTATGAAAATTACAGCATCTTTGAGGTTTACCACTTTAATCCACTTATTTTCAAAGTTGCTACTTTTCATCTTTGACATTTCCTATATTTTTTTTTTTTTTGACATTTACTTGTAAATTTCGAACATTTTAGTAAAGTAAATTAAAGCTACCAGTTAGGGATAGTCAAATAATAACTCTTCTCTAACGACATCCTGAAATGTAATGCTCAAATCCTGTCATCGTCAATTCAAAAGGGAGAATTGCCTTTTATTATGCAGTTCATCATCCTTAGGTTATATATATGATCTCCTTATAAATAAATAAATAAATCAATCAAAGCCATTGAAAATTTTAAATCTAAATGAATAAATTTCACTTCAGTTTTTTTTTTCCATATTTCCTTATTAATAGTTTAATAAATAATAAAATAATTTAAAAAATATATAATTTTAATTATATATATATAACTAAATAATTTTAATAAATTAAAAATTACAAATTTATCAAATATGAAAATAAAAATTTATCATGATAGTTTTATTTAATTATTTTTTATTACGAGAATAATAATAATAATAATAATAATAATAATAATAATAATAATAATAATAATAATAATAATAATAATAAAATAAAGAAAATAAAAATTAAATAGAAAATAGTTGAGAAGTTATAGATTTTATAATTTGTACGTTAAATATAAAAGTAAAAGGCAATTTTAGTTGAATAAAAGAGATGTTTTGGCTCCAATAAAAGACAAGAAAAATGATGTTTTGAATATTATAAAATTAGAGAATTTTACATTAAAAAAATATCTTTATTTTAAAATAAAACTTTTTATAAATGTTTTTAGAAAAGTATAGAAGATTCAATTATTTTGCATGTAAGACTTTTTAGGTAAATATTAATATATATACTTTTTAGGGGTGTGTGTATATATATATATATATATATATATTAAAAATTAAAAATAATAGATATTAATTTATATAATAATTTGATATTAAATTACTGTAGTTATAATTCATTAAAATTTTGATAAATATTTTATTTAAATAATTATACAATACTTCTTCAATAATTTAGAACTAATTTTATAAAAAAAAAACTATTGTGACCATAAATAACTATAAGATAATAAAAAATTAATATTTATTTTTAAATAAAAAATGTAAAAAAAAATAATTTATATTTTCTTTATATAAAAATTTAATATTACAATCTCATAAAATTTATAATTAATTACAACTTTAATAAAATTTTTAATGTAAACATTGGTACTTTAAATCTTCAATATCTTTAATAAATTAATACTTTTATAGATTTACTTTTATATCTTTAATAAATTAAACAATGGTACTTTATAAATTTAAAACTGTTAAACAAATTATATGCTTTATTTTTAAAATATAATTATGTATAAAAAATAAATAAAAAATATTAATTAATTAAATTTTAATAATTTACTTAATAACTTAATTTAATAATGTTTTTTAAAAATAATAAGACTATTATTTTATTTATATGTCAACCTAATTTTTCAATTAAGATAGTGTTACATTATGACATAGTGATTTATTAAAATTGCAATAAATATTTTATTTGAATAGTTATATAACACTCTTTCAATATCTTATCTAAATAATAATATAATTTTACCGAACTTGATAGAGTAAAAAAATAGTAATTTATTATATCCTTTATAAATTTTCTATTTAGACACAACAATCTTTCAATATTTTGACATTGATATTTTCGTATAATTATTTTATAAAAATTTATTAATTTTGATTTTAAGTATTTACTTATTAAATTCAATTTAGTAAAAAAATTATAAAATTATGTTATCTATTTTCATTTATATTTGATAAAATATAGACACAACTAAAATAGAAAAAAATATATTTTTAACAAAATTCCAACTAAAATTTTAATTATTTTAAATTTTATTAGAGATAAAATAGATATTAATCTAATTAAAGTGGAAAACATATTTCAATTAAATTGGAATGACATTTTAATTAATTTAATTTTTACTAGAGATAGGATAAAAGTTAACCTAATTAAGATGGGAAAAATATTTTCAATTAAATTAGAATTACATTTTAATTAATGTAATTTTTATTAGAAATAAAATAAAAGTTAACCTAATTAGAATAATAAATATAATTTCAATTAAATTGAATTTACATTATAATTAATTTTATTTTATTATATTAATTAATAACTAAATTATCTAATTTTTATATAATAATAAGTAAACACTTTTTTACAATTTTTCCTATCCTTTCACCTTTTGGAACAATAGTAACTTCCTCTGGAAAGTGAGAAACTATTTATTGATATAGAGGCACACTACTATCATGAAAGACCCTTTAACTTGTCTTAGAGAATGGAATTAGGAATTCCCCTTTATTCGTATATATATATATATATATAGATATATATATTATAGTAAATAGCCACGTATTTTGTATGTAAAAAAATATATTTTAAACACATGATAATAAATAAATTATTATACATATACTTTTATTCTATTATTGTCACTATTATCATTTTAATTTAATTAAATAAAATTTTTAAAAATAATAAAAGTGTTATTTATTTATATCATAATTTAATATTAGAAATTTCATATATTATAATTTATTACAATTTTAATAAATCTTCTATTTAAATAATTATATTATATTCCTTAATTATTTTTTATAATTGATAATTTTCTTCACTCTAAAACTAATTTCATATAAAAATTTTGTTGTCATAATTAATAAAATAATAAAAATCATTAGTTTTTTTTTTCTAATAAAAATTTTAAAAATAATAAAAGAGTTCTTAAACGTTTTGATATTAAGTACTTCAATTTTTTTTTTTGTACTTTAAATCATTTGTACACTATTATTTCTCATATGATGTACTTATTCATATAAATATGTGCTCAATATGTGACATGTTTAATCTTTTGCTTGAGAAAAAAATAATTAAATAAAGAAGGGACATAAAAAATATGGCGACAAAAATATTCATCTCTAAAAATGAAAATCCTTTTCTTTGAGAATTTAATGTTTTGCATAAAACGTTATATCCATACCTCTATTGAATATTATTTTCATCATCCACACACTCTAGAGTATAGTGTAGTTCCTTGCCAATACTAGTCAATGAAAGAAATTTAGTAGATTTTATTTTTACTTAAATCGAATGGAATTATGTGAAAAATATTTCTATATAACTTAATTAGAGAAATTATAATAATTTAAACATTGTTAAAATGATTTGGGTGTAATTGTGCAAGTTGAGAGTACTTTCGGCCTTAAGTGTGTACAAGAAAGAAATTTAAGGTTGTTTAGTAATTGAGAATGGTTTCACATAGATGTAAGGACACTAAATGTGGAGGATATGTCTCTAAGGAGGTGCTAGGAGTTAGTGTCACAAAGCTTGAGTTTAATGGCCATATGGTGAGCTAAATAATTTACATGTCTAGAGGTGGTTATTTAAGCTAGCCTAAGGAGAGTTTGATTTAACTATGGTAAATATATAATCTTTGAATTAACACCTCTTCTAAGAATCATTTTGTTGTTGAAACTTTCTTTTAATAAACACATATACACATTGGAAACGTAGAGCACGGAGAAAAGAAAATAAAGGGAAACTCTTACACTGTTGAACTTAATAGCACTAAGACTAAGGACAATAAAAAGAAGTGAGACAATCAAGAGAAGTGAACTTGCATGTCACAAAGAGAGCTTAACTATCACCTTAAAAAAATCATATAAAGACTGTTTAACTTCATCAAGATTGATGAAGGTGATTTGGAAGCTATCAAAGGAAGAAGTTAAATGAAACTCAAGTTGTCATCTTTTGTGGTTATGCATGTCTTGTTGAATTTCTTTTATTGAGAATTTCATATTTGAATGGTGGTTATTATACTAGTTTGGACTTTGCTTTTGGAATGAGTTTGGTTGTTGTAATGGAATGACTAAAATAATCTTTTAAGGTTTGGAAACACTTTTACAAGAGTAAAATTGAGTTTTTTATGATTTATATGAAAGTTGTTAAAAATACAATTGAATTGAACTTGAACTTCACTTTGAAAAGAAGTTGCAAACACATCCAATTAGCATAAATGCCCATGTACCTGTCCATGTCCATGTTCCTCTCTGCCATTTTTCACAACCCTAAACACATCCATACTGAGTTTGAACACGGTCGTGTTAACCCTCAAAGACCTATCCTCTTCAATTTTAAATTTATTTTAAGTACTTTTAAGATTTTATTATAACCTAAACTTGTTTTACATCTAAAAAGATTTCCAAAACATATAAGAATATACGTTTTTCATATAAAATCTAAAACATTATTAATTTTACTTGAGATCATTAAAAGATCAAAGTCTATGTATTTTTAAATTTTTGTATAAAAACTTTCTTTTGGTACACTTGGGACTGTAGAACAATGATTTAAATGTTAACTTAAAATGTGATAAATAAGTTCAATTAGGAGCAATATGGAAAGTATTCAAGTGGATGATAATGATCATGTGTACCTGTAACACGTAATGAGATGTTGCTATAGTACTTAAGCATATATAGGGTTGGGCCAATGACTTAACTATAGGCGAGTTTGTTTATTCTGATGATAACAACGTTAATAGCATTTGGCAGAATTATTTGTGTATCCATGTCCAGTTAGATGTTTAGAAAACCTTTGAAAACTAAAATGAAAATTAAGTTAGTAGGTTCTGAATGGGGTTGGATTGAATTCAAATACAAAAGGGTTCCCACTTTTTATTTTATTTATGGTAAAATTGGTCACTTAGAAAGATTTTATGAGGCTATTTTCTAGAATCCTTTACTATTGGAAATAAAACAGTTTAGGGTTTAGCTTCGTGCCCCTTTCGTCAAAGTTAGAACATAGGTGAACAGTGGCTCAGGGAAGATAACAGTGAGGCTTTACTTAAAATGAGTAATATGGCAAGACCAGATGTTAGTGGAGGTGATATCTTTAAAATTTTTAGAAGAGCAAGGTGACGATTATAGGAATAATGGATGTTGAGACAAAAGGTTAACCAAATCTCCTGTTTTAATGGAAGGTTCCACAGATTTTTCTTCTAATAACCTAGAAGGATTAGTTGTCTTTAATGGAAAATGGCATTATAAGATAAGTATTGAGAGCATTACTTTGGATGGAAATATGATTAAGGAACCTGGTAATAACATTGAGGTTTTTGGGTCGATTAATATGACTTTGGATTCAGTGAAAAATTATTTGGAAGAGGTGAGTCTTAGTCAGCAGGCCCACCTAGGACAATGAGTTGTATTGCTTGGAATTGTTGTGGGCTGGCCAACCCATGTGCAATTTGAATTTTGATGGACTTAAGTTCAAACTATAAACCTAATATAGTGTTCCTTAGTGAGACAGTAGCCTTGTATGATAGATGGACTTAGATTGGAAAGAAGGTGGGCTTCAAGGAGATACATGTAGTGGATCAGATTGGAAAAGGTGGTGGATTAGTCCTTATTATTAGTGATATACCTTAAGCCATTTATATAATGGCCATACTTTGACATTGTCATATTAATATTTTAATAATAAAGAGGCATTTTTTTAATTACAAGCTAATTCTAGTATTATCCTTGATTAGTTAATTCTATTAAGATCATCAAATGCGTGACTTGATAGTAAAACTCTTAGGTGATACTTGAATTCTTAATATAAATATCCCTAATCAATTATTGTTATGGAAATAATAATAAATAAAGACTAGTATGAGGTTGACTGATGATTAAGTTTTACTGATAATGTATATGAATATTAAGTCAAACCCATAGGTACATATTTAGGGAAATGATGTACTGGATCGACCCACTATGAGAATACCACATGGATTATTGTCATAAGTAATTCTCATCACAGTAATATTATTTGAGTCTTTTGACTTGAGATCACCATGGTTTCCTGCATGATAAGTTCTGTATTTTGATGCATCCCTACATCATACTTTAACTGGATGGTAAAATAGGTTATAATTAGATATATAATGAGTTGTGTGAGGAATGTGAGTGGTTAAAATGAAATTTATCCCTCAATTATTTTAAGAAGATATCTGTTGGGCCCCCAATGAGTTAGACTAAAGAGAAATGCATGACCATGCTAGAATTATAAAGAGTTATCAGTGTCAGCCTACTTGGGATCTAGAAATAATATAATTTAACAATATAAGGATGACATAATCCATGCCTTATGTTCAATCATGATATCATGTGATAAAAGGACTAGAGTACAAGTTGTGCATTAGGTTATGTCGGATTATCGGCCTTCACTTAACTTAGGTAGTCATAATGTCCTGCTAGAGACCAATTATGACTTGTGGCCTAAAATAAGAATTTTATTTGTGAACCTACAAGGTCGCACACTTAGAATAAAGCCCAAAGCAGATCTGGGTTAATAAGCCCAATAATTATCTCTATATAAGATTAAATAAATAAGTATATATATATATATATGTTAAATTATCGGCCTTCACATAACTTGGGTAGTCATAATGTCCTGTTAGAGACCAATTATGACTTATGGCCTAAAATGAAAATTTTAGGCCCACTACCAACATTGTGTGAACCTATAAGGTCGCACACTTAGAATAAAGCCCAAAGCAGAATTGGGTTAATAAGCCCAATAATTATCTCTATGTAAGATTAAATAAATAAATAAATAAATATATATATATATATATATATATATATATATATATTTAAGGTAAGAGTTATCTAAATAAATAGGAAATGATCCTTATTTGGAATTACAATCAAAGTATAAAAGAAAGTTTAATCTTACCAAAACTATTTTAGTAAGAGAAACCCTAGGTAGGATGTATATACAAACATCTCTTTCTCTATGGTTTGTAGTGAAAAAGTAAGTGATATTCTTATTCTTCCTCTACTACTTCTTATAAGAAAAACACATAAAGAGAAAATATGTTGTGAGACAACAAAGATTCTAGTAGACCTACTTTGTTTTGGATCATTTTGTTCATATGGATACCGTAGAGGGCGTGATCTTTTGGTGACATCTTAATTCGATAAGAAGACATGAAAAGCTCGAGGTAAGGTGTCATCGGAGTGAACCCCTTTTCTTCCTTCCAACTATCTTGCCATTAGATAATCTTGGTAAGTGTTTGGAAACCCTCTCAATTAATCTAAGTCAAATTATATGGATCCGGGTTATGGGTTTTATGATTAAAATTTTTTTTTTTCACTGTGTTATGTATCATGAAACCCAAAGTTGTATCAGAGCCACTTGTAATTCAATTAGATTGATTTTTGATACATGTGATATATACATGAGAATTGAAAACTAAGATTTGAAATATATGTGATATATTTCATTTTGAAAAGTGTTTTCAAAATTTCTTTTTATCATTTATATGTGATGATTTAAACTATCCATATAGAAAAAAATTAACTATCCATATAGAAAAAAATTATGTACATTATTTGGATAAATGTCTATGATTGTTTAATATGATTAAACACTATTTTTAGTATGAATTTTTTGGCAAATACATGCTATTTTCAAAGGAAAAAATTTAGCTGCATAGGGCACATGGCTGTGCACATCATGGCACGTGACTATGCTTGTGAGCATTTTGTAGAATATAGATCACACAGTTGTGTGCATTAAGGCACATAGCCATGCCTGACTACAAAATTACAAAGTGCAGATGGAAAGACTAATGGTGTTCTTATTGTGTTGAACAAAATTGACATGTTATGAACATAGAGATTTAATGTAATTGCTGAATGGATTCGCCATATAAATTGTTCTCATCATAATAATTAATTTTAATTAAAATTAATCCATTATGCTTTATTTGTTTAGTGTAAAAATGCATGGTGCATGGCATGGCACTTAAGACAAATGTGATTGGATTTTTGTTATTCATTTTTATGGGTTGTAATTCATTAAATATGGTATGCAAGTCATTTTTCATTTATTATAATGTTATTTTATTAAGTAGTAATAGAATAACATATATTACAATTTGTAACGTCATGTAAATGATGACCTAAAATGGAGATACAAAAGGAGGCTAAGGATGGAGATCTAAAGTGGAAACTCAGAGTGGAAATCCAAAGTGAAAGGCTCAGAATGGAGGAAGTCTTATTACCTAGCATTGACCATTAATCTTCATATTGGCTTATAAAGATCAATCTAGATTTGGGCCATGCTATGTTACGTTTACTTTATTTTCTTGATTATTATGTTATGTATGAGATACTATGCATGTGATGTATGTTTACAACATAATAATATCCGAATAAGGTAAAATAAATGGGAGCCCTCATTCAATAATAAGTCACCATGATGCCTCCCATATGCTCAAACACTTATTAAGCCTTAGATTATTATATATGGGTATACCATAACAGGGTGTATTAAATCATCTAAGGAAGGCAAGTTGGAAAAGAGTGATTTCCAAACATTTGTTATGATTTGACTTAATTAGGTCATCAAAAGGGTTTTGGATCTAGGGCATCAGATGGGATTTTTAGCCAGGACTTGTGATGTCAAATCCCATACCCTTGCAAGAGTTACATGAGATTTAATTTGTAAGAATTACCTACCTAAATAACCATATCTTTAGGCGATGAGCCAAAACTCACTTAGAGTATGGTGAAATATGGATTTTGGCCCACTAAAATTTATAAGTTAACTTGAGGGTTATTAGTTTGAATAAATTTTTATAGGATTTATAATTATGCCTCATTAAAATAACTTGATAAAATACTGAGTATACTGCACATATATTTATTGTAGATAATGGCATCAAACACCATATCTAATTTGTTATTGCGATTGATCCTTGAGAATGATAAACTTAATAGGACTAACTTCCTTGACTGGTACAAAAACTTAAGAATTGTTCTTAAGAAAGAAAGAAAGGAATATATCTTTGATTAACCTATCCCAGATGAACTAGCTGCTAATGCTCCAAGAGCTTAAAAGGATGCTCATAGTAAGCATTTTAATGACTTTGTTGATGTCACTTGCCTCGTGCTTGGATGCATGGATTCAGAACTACAAAAGCAAGTAATGGAAATGGATGCTTATACCATGATAGGCCATCTCAAGGAAATGTTCCAAGAGAAAGCTAGAATTGAAAGGTTTAGCACTATAAAAGCATTGCTTTCTTGCAAGTTGACTATTGGCAGCTCCATGGGTCCTTATTTTCTTAAGATGAAAGGTCATGTTGAAGATTTGGATAGACTTGGTCTTAAGATCAAGAAAGAATTGGCCATTGATATTATTCTTTAGTATTTGCCAGAAACATATGATGGCTTTATTATGAACTATAACATGCATGGCGTGAACAAAAATATTTCTAAATTACATGGGATGCTTAAGACTGCTGAGAAGAATATTAAGACTACCAAGGATGTTCTAATGGTTAATAAAGGGAAAGGTATGAGCAGGATGGGAAAAGGTAAAAGAAAAATTAAGGCTTCCAAAGGCTTTTAAAAGTGCAAGCCCAAGCCTAAACCTTCACCCTAAGGAAAACCACCTAAGGAAGGAACATGCTTTTTCTGCAATGAGCTAGGCCATTAGAAAAGAAATTGTAAGCTCTTTATGGATGATCTGAAGAAGAATAAGGGTAGTGCAACTACTTCTTTAGATATTCATGTTATAGAAGTCAATTTATCTACTTCTAATTCTTGGGTATTAGGTACGGGTTTTGGATCTTACATTTTTACTAATATGCATGGTCTTAAAAGGAGTAGAATCTTGGCTAAAGGCGAAGTTGACCTATGAGTTAAAAATGGAGAAAGAGTTGCTATAATAATTGTAGGAGCTTATGAATTAACTTTGCCTAGTGGACTTGTTTTGAGTTTGGAAAATTGTTATTATGTACTTGCTATAAGCAGGAGTATCATTTATGTTTCTTATTTGGACAAGAACAATTTTGAATTTATTATTAGGAATAATAAATGTTCCATTTATCATATAATGTTTTATATGGATATGCTCCACGAAATCGTGGTCTTGATGTTTTAGACATAGAAGACACTAATGAGAAGTCCATTTATAACATTAATACTAAGAAATTAAATATAATGATTTAAACACAACCTATCTTTAGCATTGTTGTTTAGGCCATATAAATAAGAAGCGCATTTTGAAACTCCATCAACATAGACTTTTGAAGTCATTTGATTTTGAATCATTTGAAACTTATAATTCTTGTTTATTAGGAACAATGACTAAGACACCTTTTACTAGACATAGTGAAAGGCCTACTAACTTATTGGGCCTTATACATTATGATGTCTATAGTCTGTTAAGTTCTACTATTATAGGAGTTTATCAGTACTTCATTACTTTCATAGATGATTTCAGTAGATATGGCTATATCTATTTAATGAAGCATAAATCTGAATCTTTTGAAATGTTCAAAATTTTCAAAAATGAAGTACAAAATCAACTTGGTAAGAATATTAAAGCATTAAGACCTTATTAAGGTGGCGAATATTTAAGTCAAGAATTTATTCATCATTTTAGAGATTGTGGTATAGTTTTACAATTGACTCCACCAGGAACACCATAATGGAATGGTGCATCTGAACAAAAAAATCAAACTTTATTAGATATGGTTTGATCTATGATGAGTTAGTCAGATCTTCCAATCTCCTTTTAGGGTTATGCTATAAGAAACTGCTACATTTCTTTTGAATAGAGTTCCATCAAAGGCAGTTGAAAAGATACCATATGAGATATAGAATAAGAATACTCCTAGTTTATCTTTTCTTAAGATTTGGGGATGTGAGGCTTATGTGAAGCGTCAAATTTCAGATAAATTAGCACTTAAATCAGACAAGTGCCTTTTTATGGGATATCCTAAAGAAACCAAAGGATATTACTTTTATAATGCTTTTGAGAATAAACTGTTTGTTGCTCAGGATGGTTTCTTTTTGGAAAGCGAATATATTTCCAAAGGAACTAGTGGGAGTAAGGTATAACTTAAAGAAATTCAAGAACCATAGAATAGCATTATACCACATATGGAACCTCAACTAGATTAATAAGTAAATGTTGAGTCTACACCAATACCATAAGATCCTAGAAGGTTTGGTAGGACATGTTCTAATCTTGAGAGATATGAATTTCTTACAATAGATAATAACAATGTAATGATTATGGATCAAAATGATCCCATAACCTACTAAGAGGCCATGGCAAGTCCATACTCTAAGAAATGGTTAGAGGCCATAAAATCAGAAATGTAATCTATGTATGATAATTAAGTATGGTCTTTAATTGATCCACCTAAAAGTTTAAAACTATTGGGTGCAAATGGGTTTTTAAAATGAAAACTGACATGGATGGCAATGTGCATACCTTTAAAGAAAGACTAGTTGTAAAGGGTTTCAAGTAAACACATGGTATAAACTATAATGAAACCTTTTCACCAGTTGCTATGCTTAAGTCTATTTGAATTCTCCTCGCTATACCTATATACTATCATTATGAGATATGGCAAATGATGTCAAAATAGCTTTCCTTCATGGAAACCTAATTGAGGATGTATATATGACAAAACCAGAGGGTTTTTTTTTTAATCTTGAGAATTCTAAAAAGGTTTGCAAGCTTCAAAGATCCATCTATAGATTATAGCAAGGTTCTCGGAGTTAGAATCTTCATTTTGATGAAGTAGTCAAAGAATTTGGATTCATCAAGAATGAAGATGAGCCATGTGTTTATAAGAAGGTTAGTGGGAGAGCAATAGTTTTTCTAGTGCCATATATTGATGACATATTAATAATTGGAAATGATATTCCTACTCTACAAAATGTTAAATCATGGTTAGGGAATTGTTTCTCAATGAAAGACTTAGGTGAAGCCGCCTATATTTTAGTTATTAAGATTTATAGAGATAGATCTAAGTGGCTTATTGGCCTAAGTTAGAGCACTTACATTGATAAGGTACTGAATCATTTTAGTATGCAAAACTCTGAGAGAGGATTTTTGCTAATGTCCCAAGGCATTATTCTAAGTAAGACTCAATGTCCAATAAGATAAGATGAGTGAGGCCACATGAGTAAAATTCCATATGCTTCTGCTATTGGATCCATCATGTATGCCAGGTTATATACTTCGACTAGATGTCTCGTATGCTTTGAGGATAACACAGGCTAAGGAAACCATATCACATAAAAGATCCAAACATATACTCAGGCGTTATCATTTTATTAGAGAGATCATTGAGATAGGAGACATGAAGATATGTTGAGTACCAACATATGATAATGTTGCTAATCCACTAACTAAGCCTCTTCTATAGTCCAAGCATGAGAGTCATACTAAGTCAATGGGTATGAGATACAATGCTAATTAGGCCTAGTGCAAGTGGGAGATTGTTAGTGATACACTTATTATTATCCTTCATTAGTTAATTCTACTAAGATCATCAAGTATATGATTTGATTGTAAAACTCTTAGGTGATACTTGAATTCTAATCTAAATATCCCTAGTCAATTATTATTATAGGAATAACAATGAATAAAAACTAGTATGAGGTTGACTGGTGATTAAGTTTTACTGATCAAGATGTTAAGTCAAACTCATAGGTACATATTTAGGGAAATGTTGTACTAGATTGTCCCACTATGAGAATACCACATGGATTATTGTCATAGATAATTCTCATCACAGTAGTGTTATTTGAGTCCTTTGACTTGAGATCACCATGGTTTCCTACATGATAAGTTCTGTATTTTGACACATCCTTACACCATACTTTAATCGGATGGTTAAACAGGTTGTGATTGGATATAGAATGAGTTATGTGAGGAATGTGAGTGGTTAAGATGGAATTTGTCCCTCAATTATTTTAAGAAGATATACACTCGACCCCTTGATGAGTTAGACTGAAGAGAAAAGCATGGCCATGCTAGAATGATAAAGAGTTATCAGTGTCAGTCTACTTGGGATCCAGAAATAATATGATTGAACAATATAAGGATGACATAATCCATGCCTTATGTTCAATCAGGATATTATATGAAAAAAGGACTATAGTACAAGCTGTGTATTCGGTTATGTCAGATTATCGGCCTTCACACAACTTGGGTAGTCATAATGTCTTGCTAAAGACCAATTATGACTTATGGCCTAAAATGGGAATTTTACGCCCACTACCAACATTGTGTGTACCTATAGGGTCGTACACTTTAAACAAGCCCAAACTAGATTTGGGTTAATAAGCCCAATAATTATCTCTATGTAAGATTAAATAAATAAGTAAATAAATAAATATATGTATATATATTTATATTACTATTTATTTATTTCCTAGTTTATTTAAGGTAAGAGTTATCTAAATAAATAGGAAATGATTCTAATTTGGAATTAAAATCAAAGTAGAAAAGGAAGTTTAATCTTACTAAAATTATTTTAGTAAGAGAAACCCTGGATAGGATGTATATATAAACATCTCTTTCTTTAGGGTTTGTAGTGAAAAAGTAAGTGATATTCTTATTCTTCATCTATTACTTCTTATGAGAAAAACACATAGAGTGAAAATGTGTTGTGAGACAAGAAAGGTTATAGTAAACCTACTTTGCTTTAGATCTTCTTGTTTGTGTGGGTACCATAGAGAGCATGACCTTTTGGTGACATCTTAATCTGATAAGAAGACACAAAAAGCTCAAGGTAAGGTTTCACTGGAGTGAACCCCCTCTCTTCCTTCCAACTATCTTGCCATTAGATCATCTTGGTGAGTTTTTGGAAACCCTCTCAATTCATCTAAGTCAAATTACATGGATATGGGTTATGGGTTTTATGGTTAAAAGTTTTTTTTTCCATTGTGTTATATATCACAAAACCCAGAACTTATTTGGTCAAATATAGTAAAAGTTGAGATTTTAGATTCATGTCTAATTTTATTGATTTCAAAGTCTACCATGAGAGCTTAGGGAGATAGAGGTGCACCAATTTTTATGGTTGTCTTGAGACATCATATATGAAAGCTTCTCAGCAGCTTCTCCATTCATTTGTGTAATCCTCTTCACTTCCTTAGTGTATTCGTAACTATTTCAATTGTATTCTTCACTCTTATGAGAAAAAAGGGTGGGAGTACTGATCCTTACTAGCTTTTGTCCAAGTTCAGAAGTGCCATTGCCCATTATGGTTTATTTGACTTAGGTTTTAATGTTCATCAGTATACCTGGAAAAGGGCAAGAGGTACATTAGGTTAGGTAGAGGAAAGATTAGATAGAAGTTTCTCCATAAAGGATTGGCTACATTTATTTCCTAATGCATTTTTGAAAGTTCTTAACACAACTTCTTGTAACCATCTTCCTATTTTTCTCACACTTAATAAGGAATTGTATGTACCTCGATCTTATTTCTTGAGATTTGAGAATTAATGGTTTAAAGGTTAATGCTTGTGCTCAATTATATTTTAGTGGAAATATATATGTTGGCTATAATTTAAAACTAAACTTGCTGTATGTGGTCAGACACTTTCATATTAGGGTCGTACTTGGAAATTGTAGTTTAAGAAGTAGCTGGTACATTATAAAAATCAGTTAGGGTCTTTTAGAAGAAGGAGAGATGTGCATGGGGTTGAAGCATTCAAGGATTACCTTAGGGAGTATGAGTCATTGTTCTATTAATAGGAAGAATAATAGAAACAAAGAGTAAAAAAATTCTAGCTTCAGGATGGTGACTCTAACACTTATTTCTTCCATTCTTATACTTAATCTAGTAAGAGGTTAAATAAAATTGATTAAATTAGAAATAATGGTGGCATATGGCAAAGTGAAGAGAAAAGCATTTAGGAAGTCATTCTTAATTATTTTAATAAGATTTTCTTAACAAATGGTGCTGAGTCTAATGATTTTGAAACATATCTTTTTGTGAAGGTTTCGAATGAGCATAATGATTTACAAATGGGTCCTATCTCTTCGGAAGAGGTATGAGAAGCGGTGCTTAGTATGCACCCCAATAAAGCTCCTAGCCCTATTGGACTCAACCCTACCATCTATTAGAGGTTTTGCTTAGTTGTTTGTCCAGATGTAGTGCAGTGGTGCTAAGAAACTTATGAGTCTGAGTGTTAAGTGTGGTTTGTAAATTATACTTGAATAACTATCATTCCTAAAAAGAAATGACCAGAGTACATGTTTCATCTTCATCTAACTACATTGTGCAATGTCATTTACAAAATCTTAGCAAAAGTCCTTACTAAATACCTCAAATTGATCATGCCTTTATTAATTTTAGATTATCAAAGTGAAATTATTTTAGGAAGATCTATCATTAATAACTTAATGGTGGCATTCGAGATTAATCACTTTCTTTACAGGAAGTACTTTGGTAAATTTAATTATGCTACAATGAAACTAGACATGTTTAAGGCATATGAAAAATTTGAATGGGATTTTTAGGAGAGAGTTTTATAGAAATTTGGCTTTTGTGATGTAGTTATTTAGAGAATTATAGGGTGTGTTTCTTTAATTCAGTATGAGATTCTATGGTGGGTTGGGTAAGATGGATCTAGAATGTGGCTTAAGGCAAGGTAACCTACTATCACCTTTCCTCTTTATACTATATGTCAAAAGCCTTTTCATACTATAGTTGGAAGGAATCTTAAGGTATACTTCATGGAATTTTTATTGCTCAGTAAGCATTTTCAATGAGTCATATGTGTTTTTATAAATGATTCATACTTATTATTTATAGCTTCATTTTAGGAATGTTCGGTAATTAAAAGTACTTTGGATGATTACTCGATTGCCATGGGTCAACTAATCAATTTTTCAAGTCAGCTTTATCTTTTAGTGCTAATTTAGATGTAACTCAGAGGAATGAAATTTTAGATTTCTTTAATATTCAAAGGGGTGAGCAAGTATCTTCATCTTCAGGTTCTTCATTTTATAAAAGACAAGATATGGAAAAAATTATGGCAATAGAATTGTAAACAGTTGTCATGAGCTAGGAAAGAGGTCTTGCTAAAGCCTGTTGCTCAATCAATGTCAACATATGCCATGAATATTTTTCTTCTTCCTTGTTCACTTTATAATAAAACAGAGAGGCTGATGAATTATTTTTGGTAGGGTAATGGTGGTAAAAACAATAGAGGTATTAAATGGAAGTATTGGGATAATCTGTGTTTGCTTAAGAATCATAGTGGTATGAGTTTTAAGAAGTTAAGGTGCTTCAATTTGGTAATGTTAAGTAAGTAGGATTAAAACTTCATTCATAAGCCCAATTCTTTGGTGTTCCCAAATTGTTCATTTTTGGAAGAAAACTAGGATTTAATCTTAGCATTGTTTAGAGTAACTTATTCTATAATCAGGAGATTTTAAGGATATGGACTCATATTCGAATTGGATATGGCAAGAGTTCATTTATTGATATAGATCCTTGGCTATCGTGTATTTGAAATGGTATGATTTCTACAAAAATCTCCTTTGAGATGGAAAATGCAACTATCTTCTTTATTTATAGTTATTCATAAGTGTTGGGATATAGATGTGGTTAATGACTTGTTTAACTCAAGAGACAAGGTGCTAATTTTATGAATCCCAATGAGTTTACAAGTAGTGGATGATGTTTCGGTCTGGATTCCATCGTCCAATTGAGCTTTTACTATTAAAGTTGTTAGGAAGCTAAATTGTCAAATGGAACCTTTGGGAAAAATTATGGTGGCTTACTATTCTTAGAAGGTTAAAAATTTTCTATGTCTTGCCTACTAGAGTTCATTTAAGATCTAAGTTTGTTCATATTAATGATGTCCATCCAATTTGCTCTTATGGAATGAAAACTTCTATTCATGTTTTATTTCATTGCCTAGTTGCTTTTAATTATTGGGGGCATTATAGTTTTAATGTCATTGATCCTAGTGATAACTCTATGTTGGATTATTTGAATTCTACATTGAATGTTTTTATTTGTTGATAAAGCTAAACTTTTTGTTTGTATCTTCTGGTATTTATAGTTAAATTGTAATATAGTTGTTTAGAAAAAGACCCATCTTAATGTTTTAACTGTTTAGAATGATGTGGGATGGTTGCTTTACCAATATAGTTCAGTTTAAGGTTCTTTAGGTTTGGCTTTACATATATAGGAGCCTTATTTTACTAGTGATATTGTTTGGACTAGGCCTACTATAGGGTGGTTTGAGTTGAACAATGATGCCTTAGTTTTCTCAAGTTTAGGTCAGATTGGTTATGGATTTTTCTTGCTAGATCATAATGGAATTTTTACTATAACTAGTTCAGTATCAATTCTCAGTTCTTTCTTGCCAACAGAAGTTGAAGCAAGCCCTTAGTATTAGAGGAGCTCTTTGTTTGTTGAAATAGTTTGGTGTGCAGGCTATGGTCATGGAAATGGATGCCTTATCTATAGTATCGAGTACGTGTAATCCATATGGAACTTCAGGCTATGACTTAATTATCTTTAGTTGTTTAGCTCTTTCATCTTCTTTTCATAATGTTCAATATTGCTTTATAAGAAATTTGCTAATGAGCTTGTGCATACATTTGTGCAAATGTCTCATTCATCAACTGGTCTTTAAGAGTGGTTTATCCCTTTCCCGTGCTTTAGATATTTTGGCTTGAGATAGCCTTGTTCATTAATGCAATTATTTCATTTAAAAAATAGTAGATTACATAATGAAAAAAATAGTATTTGTTTTAGATTCATTATACCTTTATCCATTCATTGAATATTTATATACTCATCTCATTAAGTTTACACTATTTTCAAATTCTTCAGAAGGAACAACTTGCTAGCCTTTTAGAACCTTGTATGTATCTAACATATAGATAGGATTGGGCCAATGACTTAGCTATATATATATAGCCATGTATGTATATACATACATAAGTATAGATATACCTATTTATACTCGCGTGCCCGTGTGTGTATATATATATATATATATATATATATATATATACCTTGTAAACCTTTAGTTCCTATGTAAAATTAATTCATAAAACAATTTTTTTGGAACAAGACGCTTATAGTCAAGTGTGTCAGTAATTAAACTTACGATGTAGCCATTTTTATAGTGAGCATCTAACATCAAATAACAAGTTACATCTATTTGATAGCTAGCAAAATTAGTATAACAAAATGTTTATATATTGTTGGAAAAAACAAAATGAATAAGAGATATCAATCTTTTTTTCATTTATTTTGCAATTTTTTTATTATTTCAATAACAAAAAAGCTTTTTGTTATTAAATGAAACACCGCTAGTTAAATAAAATACTATTTATTAAAATGATCAAACAAGTTAATAATGTAAAAAATAATAGCTAATAAATAATTTAAAAATAATAAAATGTTATTTTTACAAAAATGTCATAAAAAGTTATCTTAACAACAAAAATACTTTTAGTTTTCATTAATTACACATGTATTCTCTTACTTTATTCTTCAAAATCACACCTACCAATCTTCAATCAGGAAACAAAGATTCAGGATTTCATCAACAAGCATATTAGATCCTGTCCCTTAAATGTGATCTGTGGTGGAAGCTAATATGTTGCTTTAACTAATGTGCAAGTGCAATCAAGCACAAAATCCATTTCATTGTTAAAGGCTAGATTTAAGCAGTAGAAAATGGATAGTGGAATTGATGGAAGCAAAAAGGAGTGAACTTATCTAAGCAAGTCAACCTTATAGGAATCTAATGATGGAAAATTTGACTTGTTGAGATGTTGGAAGCTTAATTCTAAGAGGTTTCATATTCTTTCAAGTTTGGCTCATGATGTATTAGCTATTCCAATTTCAATAGTTGCATCAAAATCTTCTTTTAGCATGATTAGAAGAGAGCTTCATTCTTTCAGAAGTTATGTAACTCCCATACTTGTTCAATCCTTAATCGGTACTCAAGACTGGCTTAAAAAGCCTAATCAACCATTATCAGTTGAGAACACTTTGAAGATTTAGCATATTTTGAAAAAGGTACATGAATTTTATTTTCAATTTTTAAATACATTTTCTCTTTACTTTGATACATTCTAATTTCATTTTTTTTTCTACTTCTTTATAGAGCTCCCTTATTTTAGGACTTGAACCTTCTATTGGCTCCTTATTTGCTATTAATTAATAGAACTCAGTTGTCTTGATTTTTTGCTAACTGTATTTAATAACACACTCTACCTCTTACTTCATTATTTCATTCTTTTTATCTATTATATAACTGATTCATCTTTTGCTTATTGGGAATTGTATGTTATTTCTTCCTGTGTGTTATTATAACTTATGTTTATGTCTTATGATATTTGTGCATGCTCTATTATGCCAATTTTGTTTTGTTGCAACATAATTGACATTGATTGACTGACCAAACAAAATAGATATGCTTGCAGTTGTTACTATTTATTTGCTAACTCTATTTTATTACCATTAGGTACATGTTGTGTAAATGGTCACTTTCCATGTCTGTGATGAAATTGTGATCATAAAATTAGTGCTTTAGCTATCGCACTTAATTTTTTGAATTATGAGACAAGGATAAAGCTTCCACCTCATTCGTTAATTAAAACAAGAATGCATGTTGTGTATTTATTTGGTAGTAAATGTTTTGCATTTTGTTGCTAGAAATTGAACTACATTCTTTACATGAATTAAAAACTAGCTTTCTGAGACTCATATGTTTTTCTTTTAATTTCTTCTTTTTATACTTTGTATGTTGAGTTTTAATCATGCCTATTTCTTGTTTCATTTGTAGGAAATTTTTGATTCTTACTCACCTTCAAAGTTTGCTTTATTTTTTGTCTTGTGCAAACTAACTACTTATAAAATTGATAGAGAGTAGCATTAGTGTAATTTTTGGAAGCTATATTGCTGCTAGATTTTTTTTTAATATAGGACTATAGTCTAGTTCCTTTGAAATATTCTGTAAATGGACTTATCCCTAAATCCTTGATATTTTTGAGTTATAAATATATATTTTGTAAATTGGCTTGGCCTTTTTTTTAAATGGGCTTTGCTTTTATAATTTTAATGAATATCTTTATTTTAATTTGGCCTAGTCCACACAAGCCCAAACTAAAAATCAAATCAATTTAACCTGACAATTTTCAATAATCAAATCAAAATATTTTCCCGTTGCATGATCAAACCCTTAAATTTGACTTTGACAAGTAATTTAAATTACTAATGATTTTATTTAAGTGTGATTATAAGCATAGGTACATTCAATAAGAGCAAAGTCAAATGATCAACCTTTGGAACATGTTTGAAGACATTTGAAGTCTTTAAAGACCTTTAAACATGCTCTCTTAAGCATGAGAAATGAACAAAGTGCATTCGAAGGAAAAATGGATAAGTTTTCATGAGGCCAACCAATGCTCATGGTCCGCGCTTATGATCTCGAGCAGCCTATGAGCATACCCTCATGATCTTGATGTATTCATGCTCAAAATATGAAGGAAGGCAGCCACGCTCAGGATCCTGAGTAGACCCTAAACATCTGCAACAAACATATTTTTAAATTTATTGAAGGAAAAAGATGTTGGAACATAATCAATGGCTTCAATAACAATATTTTTGAAGCTTTATATATATATATATCTCTGTGTGTGTGTGCTCAATATGTGTGATAACACACACATATTGAGCACACACACACAGAGAGATATATATATATATATATATATATATATATATATATATATATATCTGTGTGTGTGTGCTCAATATGTGTGATAAATAGAACAACACATTACATTACCCTTTGATTATAAAAAACTCTTTAAGCATTCATTAAGCTTCATTTTTCCTTTCTATTAATATTCATTGTATTGATTAACTCTTGTGAGAGTTGATTGTGCCATAGAAATAGGATTTCATTTTCATATAATTCTTGGGATACATTAAGGGAAGTGAAGTATATTTCTAGTCGAATTGGTTTAAGTATTTAGCCATTAAAACACTTGGGAAATTAGTTTAAGTGTGAACCTTAAAAACACTTGTGAATTGGTTTTTGAGCGAGCCTTGAAAACTCAAGTTATAAGGTTGAAGGGTGAGCCTTAGAACTCTTGTGTAATCTTAATCTTATGAATAAGATTGTGGGAATCAAAAATTCTAACTTAGGGATAAGTTAGGTGGAGATATAGGATTGTTGAGAATATGAACTCCTTAGATCCTTGTGTTCATTGTTCTTCATACTCTATTCTCTTTAAATTCTTGTTAATTCCTTAAATTTATTTTAATTTTTCTAAAATCATTCATTAGCCTTATTCCCCCCCTCCTCTAAGGCACTTTCAATTGGTATATGAGCTTGAATACTTAATTGCTAGAATACAAGATCATAGGGAGAGAATCTCAAAAGGTTTCTTCACTTAGACATTTTTTAGTGGAAGTGATTACCCACATTGGAAGTTCAAAATAGAGCTATATTTAGATTGTGATTCCATTAGACTTTAGGAATTTGTTCTCAAAGGATGGGAATCATCTAAAAGTACCATTTATGGTGTATAAAAAATTATTTCAAGAAGTGATTAGAGTAATGAACAAAAGGAAGAAAACTACAAAAACAAGAAAGTCGTGATCACTCTACTCTTGTCTATGATAATAAAAGGAGGAAAACTTCAACATTGCATTTTAGCTAAGGAAATGTGGTAGACCTTGGAGAACCATTATGAAGGCAATGTGCAAGTAAGAAGCGAGAAGGTTCAACTTCATATGTATAAATATGAACTCTTCAAAATGAAGCCTTAACAATCAATTATAGAGATGAAAAACCATCTCAATGCTCTTCTCATAACACTCAAGAAACTTGGAAAACATTTTTCTAAGGAAGAAGTAAACAACAAGATTCTAAGAATCCTACCTAAGAAGGATTGGGAATCTTAGGTTACTTCAATTGAGGAAGCTCAAGACCTCTTGAATCTCTCAAATGATATTCTTATTGGCAAGCTCTTGACACATGAGCTTACCATAAAGCAAAGAGGAGATGAGTAAGAAAAAAAGGAAGAAAAGAAAAAGAGCATAACATTGAAAGCTTCATAAAAAGAAAGTGAAGATGATGTTATTGAAGATTCTAGTGATGAAGATAGTGATATTGCCATGCTTATTAGGAACTTAAAGAAGTTCTTGAGAAAGAAAAATTCCTTAAGAATAGGCGAATTCAACAAGAAATATAAAGGAGAAGAGAAGAAGAAAATTAAAGTGGTTACTTGCTATAAATGCAAGAAACTAGGGCACATTCGAAGTGAGTGCCCTAAACTTAAATTCAAGAACAAAGGAGAAAAGTAGAAAGGGAAGGCCTTCAAAGCTATATGGGATGACTCCTTCGAATTGGAAATGGAAAAAGGGCAATAAGAAGTGGCCATCTTTTTATTCATGGCTCTTGAAGATGAAAATGAGTTACCATATACTTCTAACTCTTCTTATGATAATTATTATGAATATGATTATGAGAGCTCTATTATGAGCAAACTCTTGCTTAAATGCAGTTTACCCAAAATCAAATTCTTACAAGATAAGTCTTGTGATGCTTGTTAAAAAGGAAAACAATCCAAGTATTCCTTTAAGCTCAAAAATGTAGTTTCTACTTCTAACCCACTTGAACTAATTCATATGGATTTGTTTGGACCAACTAGAGTTGCTAGTTTAGGTGGCATGCACTATGCTTATGTCTTAGTAAATGACTACTTTAGATACACTTAGGTGCATTTTCGTGCTCATAAGAATGATGTTTTTAAAACATTTGAAAGTTTTTTTTAAAAAGAGTTCAAAGAGAAAACGGTTTTGCATTTCATATACTAAAAGTGATCATGGAACTGAATTTTAAAATGAATTCTTCAAAACTGTTTGCAATGAAAATGGTATTTCACATACATTTTCTTATTCTAGAACTCCTAAAAAAATGGGTTGAAAGGAAAAATAGAACTCGAGTGGAAATGGCTAGAATAATGCTTCATGAGTATAATTTACCTCTATACTTTTAGGCGAAATCCATTAACATGTCTTGCTACATTGCAAATATAGTATTTAAAAGACCAATTTTAAATAAAACTTCTTATAAGCTTTGGAACAATAGAAAACCCAAACTCTCATATTTTAGAGTATTTGGATGCAAGTGCTTTATATTAAATACTAAGGATAATCTTGGGAAATTTGATTCTAAAGCCGATGAAGGAATTTTCCTAGGCTATGCCACCTCTAGCAAAGTATATAGAGTTTTTAATAAAAGAAAATAAGTAGCTAAAAATTCAATGCATAATGTATTTGATGAATTAAACTCACTTGATCCTAGAAAGGATGTTTGTAGTGTTGATGATTTTATAGATGAGCATTTGGATGTGAACACTCAAGAGGAAAATGCTAGTAAGCCTTTGAAACTTGAAGGTCCAAGTAAGGTGGGCAATGAAGAGATGTCTCAACCTATCTTGAAGGATGAACTTCTAAAGGATTGGCAATTTAAGAAAGCTCATCCTTAAGATCTCATCATAGGTGACACTACCAAGGGGGTAACTACTAAATCACAAATTAAGTCTATTGTTAATTTAGCCTTCATTTCTCAAATTGAAACAAAAAATATTAATGATGTTTTAAGTGATGAATTTTAGTTCTATTATGTAAGAAGATTTAAATCAATTTTAGAGAAACAAAGTTTGGACTTTGGTTCCTAGACCAAAACATCATTCTATTATAGGCACCAAATGGGTGTTTAGAAATAAGATTAATGAACAAGGTGTCATAACTAAGAACAAAACTACACTAGTAGCCAAATGATATAATCAAGAGGAAGGCATTGATTATGATGAAACCTTTGCCCCAATTGCAAGGTTAAAAGCTATTAGAATGCTACTTGCATTTGCATCTTTCATGGATTTTAAACTTTATCAAATGGTTGTTAACAGTACATTTTTAAATGGCTTTATTGAAGAGGAAGTGTATGTTAAACAATCTCCAGGTTTTGAAAATTTTGATTTTCCTAATCATGTATTTAAACTTTCATAAGGATTATATGGATTGAAACAAGCTCCAAGAGCTTGGTATGAAAGATTAAGTAACTTTCTATTAAAGAAAGGTTTCTCTAAAGGAAAGGTTGACACAACTCTTTTCATAAGGAAATCCAAGGATGATTTACTTATTATGCAAATATATGTTGATGACATTATTTTTGGTGCTACTAACCATTGCTTCTGTGAGGCATTTTCCAAGTTGATGCAAGGAGAATTTGAGATGAGCATGATGGGTGAGCTCAAGTTCTTTCTTAGACTTCAAATCAAGTAATGCAAAAATGGGATTTTTGTTAATTAAACTAAATATACTAGGGACATTCTCAAGCAGTTTGGCATGGATGGAACTAAATCAAGCAAGACTCCTATGAGTACCACCACCAACTTAACAAAAAAGAGAATGGTAAACCAGTTGATGAAAAGTGTTTTAGACGTATGATCAGATGCTTTCTTTATTTAATTGTAAGTAGATCATATATTTTGTTACATGCTTGTGTGTTAGATTTCAATCTAGTCCTAGGGAGTCTCATTTAAATGTAATCAAAAGAATTTTCAAATATCTTTGTGGAATAATGCATTTAGGACTTTTGTATCCTAGGAGTTCTTCCTTTGACTTGATTAGTTATTCGGCTGTAAACTTTACTGGTAGTTTGCTAGATAGAAAAAGCACTTTAGGAACTTTTCAACTTTTAGGCAATTGCTTAGTTTCTTGGTTTAGTAAGAAACAAGCTTCAATTGCTGGTTGCCTTGTCCACTGTTAAGACAAAATATGTAGCGGCTAGTTGTTGTTGCTTATAAGTATTGTGGAAAAAATAATAAATTAGGGACTATGGTATTTACATTGATCATATTCCAATTAAATATGACAATACAAGTGCTATAAACCTTAGTAAGAATCTCATTCAATATTCAAGAACTAAGCATATAGACATTAAACATCATTTCTTGCATGATATATGCAAAATGGTGATATTTATCTTGAATTTGTTGATACAAATCATCAATTAGTGGACATCTTTACCAAACCTCATTATGAAAAAAGATTGAATTTTATTAAGCATGAGCTTGGTATGATTGATGGTTCAAGCTTGTCTTGATAACTTGTTTAATTGCTTAATTGATGGTTAGATTCATGTGTAATCATGTTATTCACTCATTTTTATGTTCTGTTTATTTTTTGTATTTCATAAATTTTCATAATTATATTTTAAGAAAAATTATTTAATTAATAAATTTATTTTATATACATGATTTTTTATATAAAAAATTTCCCATTTGCATGATTTATTTTTATAAATTTTTTAGTGGATGCTAGATTTAATCACTTTGAGCATCATATAGACCACATGGAGTATAATATTCATTAATTGTATGCTCATCATAGCATACAGTGCTCTTGGCCTCCTCTTTCATTCCAAGATCCTTAAGATGGAGATGACTCTTAGATTTTTTTTTAGTTTTGGTCTATCTTGTTTTGATTGTTTTACTTCTTGATCTTTTATTTCCTTTTGGTTTATTTTCAGTATCTTGTCTTGTTTTATCTTTTCAATTGGTATCTATTTGGTATATTGTCTGTGTCTTTCTTCCTTTTTTGGTCTTTAACAAAAGGGGAGAGTATGTGATGATAAGTGCTGCTAGTTTTAGCATTGTAAAGTATTACTAATTTTATTAAGTATTAAGTGTTTGTAACTATTTTTATTTAATGAATTTTTTTCTAATTGGTATCATTTGTCATGTTAGACCTTGTTATGCTTTATCTTTCATAATTACTATAAAAGGGGGAGAGATATTGAAAATATTTCTTGTCATGTCTTATGTTATGAAATTATTTAGCAAAGTGGGAGATAAAAACTATTATTTATGCATTTAATGACAAAAAGGGAGATATACTATAAAATTATTTGACTAAGGGGGAGAAATATTGTGATATTCTTGTTCTATGCTAGGTGCTACATGATTTGTTATATCCTAAGTTAAGTTTTAATGTAGTGATATATGTACTATATTTATGATGTGTTAAAGTAGTATTACATACATTGTAAGTGCTACTAGATTTATTTAATATGCTATGATAATTCATTTTCTATCATCCTCTAATACATTATAAAATATTTTCTTGTATTAAAATTATGCATATATTAAGGGGAGAAAATTTTTTATACTTTGCATTTTAATATGACATATGCACACATAATTTTTATTTCTTATTAAATTGGTTGTCAAAGACAAAAAAGGGAGACTGTTAACTATTTTCATGATCAAACCCTTGATTTTGACTTTGATAAGCAATTTAAATTGCTAATGATTTTATTTAAGTGTGATTATAAGCATAGGTACACAATTATATTCAATAAAAGCAAAGTCATATTATCAACCTTTGAAACATGTTTGAAGACATTTGAATCACATTTTAAGTCTTCAAAGACCTTTAAGTGTGTTCTCTTAAGCATGAGAAATGAACTAAATACAAAGAAGTGCATTCAGAGGAAAAATGGACAAAGTGCATCCTAAGCGTGGCTACCTTCCTTCATATTTTGAGCAAGAATACATTAGGAACGTGAGGGTATGCTCATGGTTTATGCTTAGGATCCCGACCAGACCCTGAGTGTACCATCACGATCCTAATGTATTCTTGCTCAAAATGTGAAGGAAGGTAGCTATGCTCATGGTCTATGCTCAAGATCCTGAGCAGATCCTGAGCATTTACAGTGGATATTTTTTTTAAATTATTAAAGGAAAGAGACGTTGGAGACATAATCAATGGCTCGAACAACCATATTTTTAAAGCTGTATATATATGTGTGTGTGTGTGTGTGCGCACTTTAGAGTTATGATACTGAGAACAACATATTACATTACTCTTTGAATATCAAAAACTCTTTAAGCATTCATTAAGCTTCATTTTTCTTTCTATCAATATTCATTGTATTGATTAACTCTTGTGAGAGTTAGTTGTGTAATAGAAATATGACTTCATCTTCATCTAATTCTTAGGATATATTCAAAGGGAAGTAAGGTATATTTCTAATGGAATTGGTTTAAGTGTTTAGCCATTAAAACACTTAGGAAATTGGTTTAAGTATGAGCCTTAAGAACACTTGTGAATTGGTTTTTGAGTGAGCCGTAAAAACTCAAGTTGTAAAGTTAAAGGGTGGTGAGCCTCGATGCTCTTGTGTAATCTCAATGTTATGAATAAGATTATGGAAATTGAAAATCCTAACTTGGGGATAAGTTAGGTGGAGATGTAGGATTGTTAAGAATTCAAACTCTTTAAGTCCTTGTATTTATTATTCTTCTTACTATATTCTCTTTCAGTTATTATTCATTCATTAAATTTATTTTAATTTTTATAAAATCCTTTGTTAACCTTTGTCATACCTTAAATTTGACTTTCCCCAAAAAGGTTTAATGATGAAATGAATCCTCGAGATAACTAGAGTTTGCTCGTTCATAACACCTCTAAAGTGTGCAACCTTAAAACACCCAACTGACCGCACTAGTGTGCAAAATTGATCACTGAACCATTAAGTTATGCTCTGACCTTGCAAAATATGAATTATTAAAATAGCTAGAGGTTTTATTTCAAGAAAACTCCTCTCGGAATACTCAACTCATTGGGCTAGTGCATATTTCGTTAGATTGAGATCCAACTTCGTGAAAAAATGGAAATTGATTTTCATAAAGAGGACTTCTAAAATTTGTCTAGAAGGCCCCAAAATCTCCAAAAGTTGTCTCAAAATGGTCCAACACAATTCAAGTATCAACACGGATCGCTCAAAAGTGCGTTTAAACACCTCTAGTTGTCATGTGCTAAAATTGAAGCCAAATTTGGCAAAACGGACTTCAAAAATGCATCCGGAAGGCCCAATAACCTTAAAAATTAACCTCAGAATAACAAGCGTAAAACCCAAGAAGAGCATGTAGAGCATCAAAGTGTGCATGAAAATGCACACGTAAGCGTGTGGCCATGTGCCAAGCGCATGACCACATATGGCCACACACACTTAGTATGGCCATGTGTAAAAATACACTTCTACATGTGTGACCATGCCTACACCACCCCATTCTACACATTTTTTCTATATATAGACCCCTTTACACCCCATTTTAGGGGGGGAGCAAGTGAAGACACACACTCAAAATTCAGTCTGATCAGAGGCATGAGAAGTCCCTCTCCGTATAGTTTTTGCTCTCCTATAGCCTTTCTCTTTAGTTGTTAGACCCCTTTTCCACCAAACCTACCTCATCTTTATCAAAGCACACTTCAAAGGTATACAATATAGCATGCTACTATTATTTTGAACCTTTTGATGAGGAAAGCTTGATAATCTTTCAAAGCTAAAGCTTCAAAGCTCACACAAGCTTAGTCAAATCTAAGGACCATACAATTATTTTAGCACATTTATTTTACCGTATTGCATTTTATTTTATTATCACTAGCATTTGAGAATATTGTTCTGCTTGTGTGATGAGACTGGCAATCTTGCATAGTGCATGAATAATATATGTATTATTATGCTAATTTTACATCATCATTCTACTTCCTCTATTTCTGAAATCATGAAATCACATCATAAATATCAATAATATGAAAAAGATTATGTCCTAGAATAGAGTCATCATCCTCTCAGTCCAGTGATAACCTCATGCATCCTTTATATTATCATCATTCATCATTATAGTAAAAATAATCACTGTAAGTATTATCATCTATCATTCATCAAATAAACTATGTAAATCATCATGTTATCCTTGCAGATAAACAATATTAGATTTATTTTTTTGCAATCTTTTCCTTTTCATATGTATTTTATTAGGAAAGCGATGTAATAAAATTTTCAGCTGTGTTATCCTATACTACCTGATCTACTATGTGAATGCTATATAAATTATCATTACTGAAACTAGGGTATTGCGATAACTATACCTTGAATGTCATACAATGAGAAATAGTCAAAAAGTAGATGTGATCTCCCGAACTTGAAAATCTTTGTTGGGGACAATACTCGCTGAGTGACCCGATATTGTTCCTTTCTTTTCCTAATTTTCTAAAAATCGGGTGGTGACTCCATAAAATCAAAAGCGTCTTATCTCCTTGAGACTAATCATTTATCTCTATTTGGTAAAGTTGCCATGTCCCTTAGAAATGGAAAGACCCACTACACTGTCCAATAAAGTAATAAAAACCACAATAATAAAAGTCTTCCTTACTAAAAAAAGGTTGCTCATAGTGTCGACTCCACTAGGGACTTTTAAGTAAGAGGGATCAACTAAAAAATGGCTACTTCTCATTATGCAATGCTCAATTGTATAGAGCCCTTAACCACTGTATTTGCACTACACATCATATGTGCACTACTTGTCCCTAAAAGCCTTAATAATACTAAATGACATTGCCACCATGATTCCACTCAAGTCATGGGATGACGAAG
This sequence comes from Mallotus nudiflorus, assembly GCA_947683625.1. Lineage (NCBI taxonomy): Eukaryota > Viridiplantae > Streptophyta > Magnoliopsida > Malpighiales > Euphorbiaceae > Mallotus > Mallotus nudiflorus. Next base: position 6,667,597 of record CANTUR010000201.1, on the reverse strand, counting down.
ATATGGTATTATCACCTTTAGTCTTTACTCGTGCATTCGCCGAACTCATATGATAAGAGTCTGTGGTGATTGAGTTATAAAAAGAATGCTAGACTCACTGATTGGAGTCTATAACCCTAGTCATATGGGGGCAATCTCATTAAAGGAACGCTTAGCCTTTCTCCCTGACTTAACTCTTGTAGATAAATTAGTAGCAACATCTGTTAGGATTCCACTAAGCTATGCATGCTATCCTTTTTTTAACATTGTCTGTTTGACCTTATACTCATAAATGACATGACCCTTATAGTGTTTATCATTGAATGACGTTGTATGTCAATTTTCATAAAAAATTTATGCTAAGGACCATGTGATTCTCATCTATTTCGTGTGAGCTTGAAGCAAGAGGAATGATGAGAATCATGTTCCTCAGCTTGAATAGTCTATGCGAATTAAAAAATAATGACATCCCTCGATGATGAAACATATGAGTTGTTGTCTATTTATCCTTATCAAATCAAATGAATGGGTTAGGAAACCAACTAGATTGTGGACCTTTTTGTCAATAAAATCAAATTGTAAACTATTAAATGATACTTTCATGCTCACCGTAAGCATATCGAATATTGATATGGGGGCAAGAACTCAAACTCCCTTTGATTGACCTTGGTTCTATGCATACGGGGGTATACAAGCTTTGGACATCATTTGAAGCCCGAAAATGGATCCTCAAGCACATTTAAATATTGTTCCTTAGTTTACCTTTTGGTTTTGACCAACATAAATTGAAATAGCCTAGTTCTGAGAGTGGAACCATAGTCCCTTGATGACTATAGGTTCAAAACCCACCTAGGAAAGAGACTAAATGACCTTGTGGAGAAATAAAGTTGGAATTGAGAGGTTGCTTGTGATTGGTTTGTTCACTGTGTAGGAAAACTAACTAGCTTTAATCATGCATACATCACATACATGTAGATAACATATGCTAACTAATGTTTGTTTACAGGGATAATCATTTTTTCCATTATAGGATTTTTGCATCCACTCTATGCATACATGCTCACCCTTTTCTTTTGTAGGCACATTTCATGCATCATTCATTTAGCTAACCTTAATAAATGTATAGGAATACTAAATTCAAACATGAATGACCATGAAGCTGAGTCTTCTCATTGAAGCATCATGATTGAAAACCCCCAAGCCCAAACTGATATCACTAGACATTTCCTCCATAACCTTGACAAGGTTGACTAGAAAAGCTTGCAACCATACGAAATGCTATGCATTAAGACATTCCAGCACATGCCCCTTGACAGTGAACTCTTGAATGATGTTGTGTCATTATGGGACCCTCAAGAGCATGTGTTCTAATTCAACACCATAGAACTATGCTCATTATATGAAGAATTTAGTGCCATAGCAAGGTGAATCCCCACCATGACCAAAGAAGTAGTTTTCACTGACCAGGACATTGAATACCCATGGCTTGGGGTTACTTTCCTTGACCTAAGTTCAGAAAAGGTTGATGAACTAGTTTTCTGAACTAGTCACCAAGTGTAAATGATTGATTCCTATGCAACTCATGCTACCCACACACTCTTAGAAGACATAGTACCCTCAGGATGGGGAGAAGAATTTGATAATGAAGATGGGATGGACCAGAACAACAGTATAGAAGTAGAGAAGCAAATAGTTAAGAAGCCCTCTTTAGTAATTAATCATGTAACTCATAGCAGGCGAGTATATCAACCTCTTGAAAAAGAGAAGGAACCCTCTAAGGAGAAAGAAGTAATAAGAGATCAAGCTCCGGATAAAGAGGAAGACATTATCCTTAAACAACTTAAGAAAACTTAAGCATAAGCCAGTATCTGGGACCTACTCATGGCTTCTAAGAAGCATGGAGATGCCCTAGTCAAAGCATTAGATGAAGCAAAGATTGCCACTAATGCCTCACCTTGCGAGATGATAGCCTCTCTAATGAAAGCTCCTTCCAATGCAATCACCTTTTCAAATGAAGATTTACCCTTCAAGGGAAGGGTCCACAATTTTCCTCTCTTCATACAGGCAATTGTCAAGACTAAAGAGACCCCATGTGTTATGGTAGATGATAGGTCTACCATCAATGTTTGCCCCCTGAGGTGACTTGTAATCCCTTTAACTCCATGAGGCGGCACCTCATCAAAGAGGCATGTCGTCCCTTTGATAGGTCTATGTGTTTTCTTTTTCCTTGATTGTTGCATATTAAATTTTTCTTTCAATTCATATGTTTAATTGTTTAGTTTTCTTTCATAAGTTTCTGAGACAAGCTTGAGATCAATATTGTCTTATTTTTGAATTTGCATGCATGATTTGGTTCTCTTTTGTTTTAATTATGATTTTTTGCATGCTTTGGTTTAAATATGAGTTTGAATTCCCTGAGTTTATTATTTTTTTGTATGAAAAATGTATATTAGTGTTAGTATAGATGTGCCATAGTGCCATTTCTTTTAATATAAAATGACATTGTACTTTTATCCCTATGGCATTATAATATTCATTTAGATAAAGTGTTTGTTTATTTGAGTGTTTACCCTTTAGCATAATATTAAATGAGTTTATTATCAAGTGTTAATAATATGAATGATAAATTCATTTAGTATATATGCTATAAAATGTTTATAGTCATTGGATTAATTTAATCCATAGACTATCACCTCTGTCTATTTTTCTTGATTGGTATGTGATATTGATAGTCGAAGGTAGTGAGTCTCATGCTACTTGATATGAGATATTAGAATAGACATGTGGATACTCATGTGATGGGTGGATTGAATAATGATGTAAGATAAGTGATTGCATGGGAATTCACTTTAGTCAACAATCACTATCTTGGACATAATGGTGCATGTAGTCATTTGACTTGAGGCAACACGATCATCCACATATGGTTGATTAGATTTTGTTACTACTTATATACCTGTACTAGCCACGTATAGGTATATGGCATGTGGTGGCTCTAATCGGTTCTATATAAGGATGAGTGATCGACTAAGATGGAATTCATTGCCTAGAGTGAACCAGGATAAGATCCTATGCTATCTAAGTTGTTCTCGATGAATAAGTACCTAGCCCAGTCAAACTTGACTTACCCAAAAAGTTTTTTGGTACTAGAAAGTGTTTTTAGTATAATTCATGTTTATTAAGAATTGAATTGAAGATGAGGTCATATGATTGAGGCAATTAGAGTTTGACAGACCATGACTCTAGCCAATGTCGAGATCTTCAAATAAAGGGACATTGAGTGCATGGTAATTATGTTCTATGGTTCTTATGAATCTATGGATAACACTCATTTCCAATTAAGTAGGCATGACATCTATGTTAGGAGTCACTTACTACTTATGGAAACTAAATGTGATTAATTGGGATTTTCATATTTAGCTTGGAAAGAGTTTCCAATAATATTAAAAGTTAATATTATTTATTTCCATTGTCATTTGGACTTGAACCTAATAAGTCACACACATATATGAGTAGCACAAATAATGATATTTATTCATTTGATTATTAATTAAAGTGTTTAATTAATTAATTAAATTAATTGAATTGGATTTTCACTTGTACGGGGATCCAACATATCCCAAAATCTAATTCAAAGGTTAGGACTATTAAATATTAATTTGGACTTAATTTAATATGTTATATTAAGTTTAAGGGCCAAATTAATATTTTCCAATAATACTACTTTGGATATGAACCATAAGATGGGCCTTATATATGTAGCTTAATGGATGATGCATAGGCTTGGACAATTAGGTGTATTATTAATATGGGCCTTCTTTAAGTGTTAAATAAAGCCCATAAGACTAATTAATGGATGTTGTAGAGATTGGCTCATTTAAGAGTTACATAAGCCTAAAGCCCACTTACTAAAGGAGGTGCCACATAACCATGACCATGTGATGATCATGTTTGCATGGTGGCCACCTAAGCATGGCTTTACATGCAATGTGATTGCATGGTTGACAATATGGAGATGTGTCATAAGAATGCACCTTAAGTTAGTGGTCAATCTCTACATGCATGAGATAGCTTATTTTACACTTAAAGTGAAAAAGTAAGCACATGCATGAGATTGCTTATTCTACACTGAAGCTTGAGTTAGTGGAGAATCTCTACACATGCAAATTAGTCTCTTACATATACATACACTAAGTTAGTGGAGTTTCTCTACACACTTGATACTTGACTTACGACTTACATTGGAGAGAAAACACTAAGAGAGAAAATAAAAAGTTAGTCTTCTTCTTCACTTTCTTTTAAATGTTATGAGTGTGTGAGTGAGAAATACAAGAGTTATGTTTCTTCATAAGTCCATTGTCATCATCCTTTATACAAGAGATGTGCAAGTGAAGGCTACATCCAAAGGAGGCAAGAAATCCTACATTGTCCAAGCAAAGAGAGGAGCTCTAGCAAGCTCTCAGGCAACCAACAAGGACAAGCTTATGGGTAGATATTCTTCAATAACTTGGAGTCATTTCGGTGCCACTTGTGTGTTTCAAGCTAGAGGCTTCACACTTAAGGATCTAGGAGCTTATAGGTTTGCATCAACCATTTCCTAAAGCCTATCAAGCATCCTATCGACATTTAAAGTTTGTAAGTGTTACTAAACTCTAGATGTAGGTCTCTTACCATGCTTTGTGTTTTTTATTGTTTTGTGAATCTTTGATTTATGTTGTTTATTAAGCATGCAAGTAATTAGTTGTGTAAATTCAATGTGTTGTAATCTTGGTGGTTTCGGAATGCTTGCCTTCATGCAATGGTTACACATTAGGAAAAATTTTAAAAATTTATCCTAATTGATTTCGTAGTGACACCACATTTTTGCTCATATTCCGGTGTGTGTAATCAAATCCTTCAAGTGGTATCAAGATCCAAAATCACATTATTTACATGCTAAATGTTATAATAATTACAAGAGTTATGATTATGCTTGTTGTTAGTTACATGAGTTATGACTAAAGATGCTTAAAAATGCAAAGTACTATTAATGTAATTGTTTTGAAATACATCTCACATACTGTAGCAATACTATTCATTTTGGCAATGTAGTAGTATTATTCATTTGCTATTGTTTATTGGTAATGTAGTAGTACTATTCAAAATATTGTAGCAATTTGCATAGATAACATTTTTTTTATTATTATTTTTCTTATTTGTTTGACTTTGTAAATATATGATAATATGCATGAGTTGTATTTTATTAAATATTTGTTTGTCATACATGCAAGGAATGATCATGGACTTAATTTACAACCTATAGTTTGTAATAACAATTTATTTTACTTTATTATTTTTATTATGTAATTAAGTGTTAATTATATAAATTTAGGATGTAAATTTTTGCCTTCGTATGCCAAGGATTGAATGTAGATTACAAGAGCTGTAATTTGGACTTGAAGTGTTTAAAATGGTGGCCTATTCAATCTTTGGTGGCATGGATTAAGGGCCATGGAGATAGTCACAAAGGAGTTCATGACTTGAAGGCTTTTCTTAGGCTAGGCCCATTTGTAACATATTCTAAGAGTTAGAATAGGCTTAAGAAAGGCCCATGATCACTCCTTATTTATGCATCCATTTTGCATGTTCTATGTATATATGTGATATATATATTGTAACATGCTATATGCATATGTGATATGTATATTTGAATAGATGTCATGCCATGTATGTATGAGATATATACAATTGAAACCGGCTAATGTGCAAAGTGAAACCTTAATAATAAAAACCTGAAAACCTTCCAAACTAAATTTAGGTCTAGGCTCTCCATTAGAGCAATAACTTGCATGGTTTTGGGCTTGTGTATATCAGCTATGGATACATAGGGGTGTACATAAGGCCCAAGAGATTCATGTAGTGTTATTGTTAAGCATGAGATGTTATGGGTACATGGATACATTATAGGCCAAGAATGGAAAATAGGAGTACCTGAGGTTTGTAGTGTTCAAATCCATACATGTCACTTATCCAATGGTGTGGACCTAATTAATGCTAAAGGCTAAGAATGGCAATGTGTACTTGAGGCTTGTAACATTAGGAGCCAGATTAATGGAACCTCATATAAGATGTAATGGACAAGAGTTATCCATTTAATGAAAACTATTATTCCAAGAATGGCAATGTGTACCTAAGGAATATTAGTGGCCTATTAAGAATTCCATTACCCACTATAAATCCATCCAATAAGGGATTTCCATTTCCTACTTTGGAAGTGTAGGATTCGCTAAGTTAATGGGAGGCCATTATGATTAAAGACCAAATCAAATGGTAAATAACAATGTCATATAACTAATTAATCTTGTTACCTTTTGTAAAAACTAAATAATATGAGATCATCAAACCCACTCGTGATCATACTCGGCCAACATAGACTCACAAGCCCTAATCTTATTGATTGGCTAAGGAATCTAGAAGTTGTTTTAACTTTTGAAAAGATGCTTTATGTATGAGAACAAAGCCCAACTGGAACACTTCCCTAAAATGCTTCCCAAGAGGAGCAAATCACTCTTGATAAATATAAGGATGATGATATGCAAGCACATTCCATCATATGGAATTGAAATGCATCAGCAACATGAGAAGTACACTAGTGCAAAGGAAATCTTACTTCACCTATAAGAGTTTTTTAGTAGCAAAGTAGGACCGCTAGATATGAGATATCTAAATGGCTTTTTCATGCTAAGATGAGGGAGAGAGAGGAAGTGGGAGCCCATGTGAACTCCATAATTATATCAATGGAGGAGCTAGAGAGTATAGACTTCAAAATGGACTTCCACCTCCAAGTGGACTTAATCCTTCAATTTAGGCAAACCATTACTAACTTCTATATGAATAAGATAGAGTGCACTCTTATGGAGCTTTTAAACATAATCGTATTGGCCCAGCTTTCTAAGGGAGCAAAGGGAAAGAGGTTGCACTTATTGCCACTACTAGTGGACTAAGAAGAAAGGCAAAAAGAAGAAGAAAGGCAAGACAAGTATTGTCAAGCCTACGGGTGGCATAGCTAATAATAATGGCAAGGCCATTGTGAGGGAAGAGCAAGGCAAGGGAAAGTGTTTCCATTGCCAAGGTGAAGGGCATTGGAAGAGGAATTGTCCTAAGTTCCTTAAGTCTCTTAAGATAAAGGGAAAGGGAAAATAAGGAGAAGGTGAGACTTTTTCTAACTTATTTGCTTCTAAATATTCTAATAGCTCATCTAATGCATGGGTATTGGATATCGGTGCAAGTTCTCATATTTTTTTATTCTTGTAGGATCTAGCAAGTGAGAGAAGGTTGAGGCCCAATGAAGTGACCTTAAGACTTTAGAATGGAGCAAGTGTTGCAGCCAAGGCTATAGGATCCACTTCAATTGATTTATATAATCATGTTTTGTTATTGGATTATGTATTTATGTACCTAATGCCTTTGAAAACATAGTCTTTATTTCCAGTTTAACTAGAAATGGATATGAATTCCTTTTTAGTATAGATGCACGTAAGATTCATTTTGGAAATGAATTGGTTGGCATGGGTTATTTAATACATGGTTTATATTATGTTGATAATATATCCAGTAATAATGAGCCTTAAACTAATGTGAGTAATATGAATGCAATGCTAATTGAAAATGCCTTTAACTCTAAATATCTATGGCACTTGAGATTATGTCACATTACAGAGGATAGGATCATGAATTTAGAAAGGATGGGAATCTTGAGTAATCTTAAATTCGCATCCAATCGAACTTATGAAGCTTTTCTTGAAGGCAAGATGACTAGATCACTATTTGTTGGACAAATGGCAGGAGGCAAAGATGTGTTAGAGATCATACATAGTGATGTCTATGGACCATTTAGTGTAATGATTAGAGGTGGTTTCTACTACTTTATAACCTTTAGAGATGATCTATCAAGGTATGGGCATTTTTTTCTTATGAAGAACAAAAGTGAATCCTTTGAAAAGTTTAAGGAGTTCAAAGCCCAAGTAGAAAACCAAACTGGTAAAAGTATTAAGACTCTAAGATCGGATCGAGGAGGTGAATACTTAAGTATTGGGTTCATTAAGTTCCTTAAGGAACATGGCATTGCATCACAACTCACACCTCCTGGAACACCTTAATTAAATTATGTGTATAAGAGGCAGAATCATACTTTATTATATATGGTAAGTTGTATGATGAGCTACACCGATCTCCCTATCACTTTGGGGTTTTGCCTTCCAAATAGCCTCCTACATCCTTAATTGAGTTCTATCCAAGTCCATTTCTATGATACAATATGAGATGTGGAATGGTAGGGCACCAAGTCTTAAACATGTTAAGATTTGGGGTGCCCAACTTTTATTAAGAAACTAAAATTGAACAATTTAGATGTAAAATTGATTAAAGGAAGGTTTATTGGATATCCTAAAGATATCTAAGGGTATTGCTTTAATCTTCCTATTGAACAAGTTTTTATTGTAAACATAGATGCTATATTCCTTGAGAAAGCATTTCTTAAGGAAGGTGGCAAAGGAAGGAAGATAATGTTAGATGAGGAGTCATTTAAAGAAGCCTAACAAATTAATCAAATGGACATTGATAAACCTAAAGAGCTTATTCCAATTGAGAATGTCATCACACCGTCTCCTAAAAGGTCTAGTAAGGTATCTCATCCTTTGGAGAGATATAGTTTTCTTTATGATGTGCAAGAATTGCATGTTCATGAAGAGAGCATTCATGGTGATGATCCTACTACATATGAAGAAGCTTTATGTGATAAATATTCTTCAAGATGGCTTGAGGCAATAAGAACTTAAATGTATTCCATGTATGGAAAGCAAGTCTGGACACTTATTGATCCTCCTAAGGGTCTTGTACCTATTAGGTATAAACAGTTCTTCAAGAGAAAGATTGGTGTAGATGGGAAGGTGGAAACCTATAAAGCTAAGCTTGTAGTGAAAGGGTTTCACCAAAGGCAAGGGGTTGACTATGAGGAGACCTTATCGCTAGTAGTCATGCTTAAATCCATTTAGATTCTTCTTACGATAGCCACACACTATGATTATAAGGTTTGGAAAATGGATGTCAAGACCACCTTCCTTAATGGCCATGTTGAGGAAGACATTTTCATAGAGCAACCTAAAGGTTTTGAATCTGATGAAAGCTCAAAATGTGCAAGCTTAATAGATCGATATATGGTCTAAAGTAAGCCTTAAGGAGTTAGAATCATCATTTCTATGAGGCTATCCATTCTTATGGTTTCATTAAGAATAAGGATGAGCCATATGTTTATAAGAAGTTTAGTAGGAGTCAGCTCACTTTCCTAGTCTTATATATGGATGATATTCTTCTTATTGGTAATGATGTCAGAATGATGACCTTTTGTAAAAGTATGGTTGTCTAAAACCTTCTCAATGAAAGACTTAAAGGAGGCTACCTATATTCTTAGGATTCAAGTCTATAAAGATAGATTGAAGAGAACGATAAGTTTATTCTAGAGTCTTTACTTGGAAAAGGTGTTAAAGAGGTTCAACATGCTTGATTCCAAAAGGGGATTGTTACCTTTTAGGCATGGTATCCATATATCCAAGGAGATGTCGCCTAAGACACCAGAGGACATGGCAGCAATGGCTAAGGTTCTTTATGCTTCAGCTATAGGAAGCCTAATGTATGTTATGTTATGTATTAGGTTGAACATTGCCTATATTGTTATTATGACTAGTAGGTTTCAATCTAACCTAGGCTTAGAGCATTAGGTGGCAGTCAAGGCTATCCTTAAGTACTTAAGATGGACTAAGGATTTAGTCTTAACTTATAGAGGAAGTGACTTACAACTTACATGTTTTGTAGACTTTGATTTTCAGTCAGATGTGGATGATAGAAATTCTATATCCATGTTTGTCTTCACATGTAATGGAGGTGCAATGAGCTGGAAGAGTTCAAAGCAAAGTATCACTATTGATTCCAATACAAAGGTTGAGTACATAGCCACATCAGATGCTGCTAAGGAAGCTGTTTGGATTCAAAGTTTATCATTAAACTAGGAGTTATTCCTTCTATTGAGTCGGCAGTTCCTCTCTTCTTTGACAACAATGGAGCCATCACTTTGGTAAAGGAACTAAGGTCTCACCAAAAATCCAAACACATAAAAAGGCATTATTATATTATTAGAGAACTTATTGGAAAGGGCAATGTGCTCTTGCAAAAGGTAGCTTCAGCTGATAATGTGGCTGATCCACTATTAAGTCACTCACTCAGCTATAGTTAGACTATCATCTTAAGAATATGGGTTTTAGATATTGTATTGAATGGTGCTAGTGCAAGCGGGAGATTGTTAGTAGATGTGCCCTAGTGCCATTTCTTGTACTTTTATCCCTATGCAATATAATATTCATTTAGATAAAGTGTTTGTTTATTTAAGTGTTTAGCCTTTAGTATAATGTTAAATGAGTTTATTATCAAGTGTTGATAATATGAATGATAAATTCATTTAGTACATATGTTGTAAAATGTTTATAGTCATTAGATTAATAAATGGATCATATTAATTTGTAGACTATCACCTCTGTCTATTTTCCTTTATCGGTATGTGATATTAATAGTGGGAGGTAGTGAGTCTCATGCTATTTAATATGAGATATCAGAATAGACATATGGATACTCATGTGATGGGTGGATCGAATAGCTATGTAAGATAAGTGATTGCATGGAAATTCACTTTAGTCAACAATCACTGTCTTGGACATAATGGTGCATATGGTCCTTTAACCTGAGGTGACACAGTCATCAACATATGGTTGATTAGTGTTTGTTACCACTTACATACCTATGCTAGCCACGTATGGGTATATGGCATATGGTGGCTCTAATTGGTTTTATATAGGGATGAGTGATCAACCAAGATGGAATTTATTACCTGGACAGAATTGGGATAAGATCCTATACTATCTAAGTTATTCTTGATGAATAAGTACTTGGCTAGGTCAAACTTGACTTACCTGAAAAATGTTTTGGTGCTAGAAAATGTTTCTAGCAGAAGTCATGTTTTATTGAGAATTGAACTAAAGATGAGGTCACATGATTGAGGCAATTAGAGTTTGACTGACCATGACTCTAGTCAATGTTAGGATCTTCAAATAAAGGGACATTGAGTGAATGGTAATTATATTATATGGTTCTTGTGAATCTATAGGTAGCATTCATTTCCAATTGGGTAGTCGTGATATCTATACTGGGGGTCACTCACTACTTATGGAAACTAAATGTGATTAATTGGGATTTTCATATTTAGCTTAGAAAGAGTTTCCAATAATATTAAAAGTAAATATTATTTATTTCCATTGCCATTTGGACTTAAACCTTGTAAGTCACACACATAAGAGTAGCACCAATAATGATAATTATTAATTTGATTATTAATTAAAGTGTTTAATTAATTAATTGAATTGGATTTTTGCTTGTACGGGGATCTAGCATATCCTGAAAAGTAATTCAAAGGTTAGGACTATTAAATATTAATTTGGGCTTAATTTAATATGCGATATTAAGTTTAAGGACCAAATTGATATTTGCCAATAATACTACTTTGGATATGAACCATAAGATGGGGCTTGTATATGTAGCTTATTGGATGATGCATGGGCTTGGAAAATTAGGTGTATTATTAATATAGGGCTTCTTTAAGTGTTAAATAAAGCCTATAAGGCTAATTAATGGATGTTATAAAAATTGGCTCATTTAAGAGTTAAATAAGCCTAAAGCCCACTTACTAAAGGAGGTGCCATATAAGCATGACCATGTGATGATCATGTTTACATTGTGGCCACCTAAGCATAGCTTTACATACAATGTGATTTCATGGTTGACAACATGGAGATGTGTCATAAGCATGCAACCTAAGTTAGTGGTCAATCTTTACATGCATGAGATAACTTATTTTACACTTAAAGTGAAAAAGTAAGCACATGCATGAGATTGCTTATTCTACACTGAAGCTTGAGTTAGTGGTGAATATATACACATGCAAATTATTCTCTTACATATATACACTAAGTTAGTGGAGTTTCTCTACACACTTAATAGTTGACTTACGACTTACATTGGAGAGATGAGTCTTCTTCTTCATCTTTCTTCTAAGTGTTATGAGTGTGTGAGTGAGAAATACAAGAGTTTTGTTTCTTTATAAGTCCATTTTCATCATCCTTTGTACAAAAGTTGTGCAAGTGAAGGCTACATCCAAAGGAGGCAATAAATCCTACATCATCCAAGTAATGAGAGGAGCTCTAGCAAGCTTCGGGTCACCAACAAGGACAAACTTGTGGGTAGAGATTCTTCAATAGCTTAGAGTCATTCTAGTGCCAATTGTGTGTTTCAAGTTAGAGGCTTCAGACTTAGGGATCTAGGAGCTTGTAGATTTACAGTAGCCATTTCCTAAAGCCTATCGAGCATCCTACCAACATTTGGAGTTTGTAAGTGTTACTGAACTCTAGATGTAGGTCTCTTGCCATACTTTATGATTTTTTTATTATTTTGTGAATCTTTGATTTATGTTGTCTATTAAGCATGCAAGTAATTAGTTATGTAAATTCAATGTGTTGTGATCTTGGTGGTTTTGGAATGCTTGCCTTTATGCAAGGGTTACACACTAGGAAAATTTTTTAAAATTTATCCTAACCGATTTTGTACCCACACCATGCTTTTGCTCATATTCCTGTGTGTGTAATTGAATCCTTTAATTATTTTATCCTAAGTATTTATGGGCTTTGGTTCATGTTTTATTTTATTTTCATGGATTGATCTTGGTTATTGTGTTTATGTTGATTTGGTGTTGATTTTAGGTCATTTTCTAAGTTTATTTATTATTTATTTATTTATTTTATTTTTTGTATTGAATTATTTTATTTTATTATTAACTTTATGGCTCTCTTTTGTAGGATTTTTAGGGAATCTAATGAATTGTTTACTTGTAGGATCAATATTGTGTGATAAATATCATCCAATGATAGCACCATTTTCTAAATTAAACTTGGCTCATTTTATTTTATTTTATTATGGATGATTATCTAATTTGCTTAGAAAAGGGTTGTAAATCATTTCTACTCCCTCCCTTTCTTTAATTCTAGTTGTTTAGTTTTGGTTTTTGGTTGGTTTATTTTTTGTTTATTTTATATTTATGCATGTGTAGACGGCGGGGTTTAGCGCGCGTCCAAGATTTTAGCAACTGCGACACTGTTTAGGCTCAGGGCCTTAGAGAACACACTAACCACTGTCACAAAGACATGGTATGGAGATAAGGAGTTGCCACCCAGGGTAATAACTGGGACAATTTGATTGGTGGTACTCGATTCTCTAAAAGAAAATTAGCACCACAACCAGGAGATTTTGGATACGGAATACTAACTTCTCTTAGTCTTGTGTTCATTTAGAATAATTTTACAAATAATTATTTCATCCTCTAATTACGTGCAATTTTATTAAACCCTAATTAACATCTATCTACCCAAAAAGGCAACAAGTCAATAAAATTACAAGAAAAAATGCACTTAAGATCACGTTGTCCCTAAGTCTAAACTATGTTAATTTTATTTAAATAAGTTAGCTAAATCTACATTTTATTTACAGGTGAAATAGAATAAAAGTGGACCTACATTTTATTAATTAATGAGCCTAAATCTATATTTTTTAGTCTTTTTAAGATATGGGCTTAAGTCTATTCAATTTTAAAAAGGAAATTAAATTAATGGGCCTAAGTCTAACTTGGTTTTATTTTAAATGAAATGTGGGCCTAAGTCTATTTATTTTAAAAGAAATGCAATTAAATGGGCTGAGCTAAGTCTAGACAATTTTAATTAACAAAGCGGCCTAAAATCTAATTAACCTAATGGGCCTAAGTTGATTTTAATTATTTAAATCTTAAACCTTTTTTAAATCTATTTATTTAGTGGGTTAGACCTAAACATGGGCTTGGGGCCCTAAAACATAAAAAACATAAAAAAAACAAGCCCAAATTAAATAAAACACTAAAAATAGATCAAACAAACATTACAGTGATTTTCTAAAAAAAACCCTAAATTAATTACATGCAAACCCTAATTTAACTAAAGCCACCATTAATTTTAATTGATTTTTACCCAATTGAACCTAATTACTAATTAATTTTAAAGTGCAGAAATTTAAAGCTTTCACTATTCCCATTACTAGGGCTATTACAAACTATGTACAAAATTAAAATTATACACCCAAAAATTAAAATAACTATACAAAACACCAAAAATGGAAAAAAAATAAATAAAAAAATCCTAAGAAAATAATACAGGTTCATCAATGGCATTCCATGGACCTTCTGTTCAATTCAAATATAGGCAGTATCCTCCTCAATCCACATGCACACATCAAAAAGAAAAAAAGTAATCAGATTAGTAATGAAATTAAACAAACAAAAAGAATAACAGAATAAAAGAAAAATCATAAAGAGAAAACAATAGAAAAGAGTGAAAATGAAATAGAAAAATATCACTGGAGATTTAGATGCTGTGCAGATGCTATTTTTTGGCCCCTCAGATTAGGATTTTCACCATTGAAATTAAATTGTTTGATGACTCTGGACTCGGACTTGATTGCGTTTAAGGACACTGGCAGTATTTTTAGGGTTTCTGCATTTTTTTTGTGTAAAAGCTCTCCAAAAATAAAAATCCTTTTGAAAACCAGAAGAAAAAAAGTTCCCCCCAGCCAAACCTCTCCAAAAAGTCCTCTCCCTCACGCACGCATGCAAACTTTGCTTTTAAATGTAGAGTCTGCACGTACTGAACTTCCTCTAAAGGAGGAACGGACTGATGATCAGATAGCGTTTGTTTTGATTTCAAAAAAAGCCTTCTACGTTTTAAAAAAAAATTATCAGATAATCAAGGATAAAATTTGAATTTTTAACCAATTAAAACACTGAAAAAATCGATAAAAATAAGGAAAAAAATGCGAAAAAAATCAAAAAATGGAATTATTGCGCAATGGTACTATGCAATTCCGATCGACATTGTGCAGTACCAATTGGCATTACACAATGCTGGTTGGTATTACACAATGTCAGTCGACATGGCATTACGCCAATGCCGATCTAAAAAAATTTTTTAATTACCAAAAGACCCCTGAAAAAATGATTTATTTGCAATCAAATCCTAAAAAATGTTACAATTTAGTCCCTAAAGTCCAGAAAATCAACAACCAAGTTCAATTTTTGAATAAATTTCATCATAGGGGCTTATGTCGCAATTGTGCACAATTGCATCCCGAAATTGGGTGCTTACAGCATGTTTTAATGGTTTTAATCTTTTCTCCTCCCTCCTTTGTTTTGCATGTGTGTTTATTTTATTATAGTTGAATGTTTATTTTATATTAAATGTTGTATATCACACCAGAATTGCATGAAATTAGACAAATATGTAAACTTAGACTAAATTGTAAAATTAATTGAAGGCAATTTCAAATTTGCATATAGATAAGGAAATAATTAAATAATTACAAGCAATAAGACATAAAACACAAATGGAGGCCAATCGCATGGTTGGGTGGGCATTCCAAGAGCCTATACCCAGTTTTTGAATCCAATCTCTAAGGACGGCTATTGGGGCCCTCTGTGGGATCTGGTTGCTATAAAATGTATCTTGGATTTGGCAATCCCATATCCAATTTGGGCCTTGAGGCCATTTTGTATTTCCTAGTGGGCCTTGAATTCATACAGTGTTGTGGTCACTAAACACTTGGGCGTGTGCTGAACCCCGACCACCTATAATGGCAACTCTACTGGGGATAGAGAAACTGATTCCAGTATTTTGTATTTTATTATTTTATTATTATTTTCTTATTTCTTTTGCATTCATGACATGTTTTCACACAATGTGCACTTAGTCTTAAATAACCTAATGGTACTCATTACCTACCTGTGTTTTACTCAAACCTAGTGGTAAGGTATGTGGCTATTGTCACTCATAGCACATGCTTATCCTACATCATTCAGATCCTTGAGTGGGGAGACATCATGGAGGTATATCACTATGGGAGCTAAAGCCTTTTGCCGGAAGACCTAACCAACGATAGTGGACCTTATTTTCTTTAAAAGGATTGCTACTTATTTGTTTTATTTTAAGAGTTTTGCATATGTCGGTTTTTTTATCCCTTATTGATAATCAAAACCAAGACCAAAGATTCATAGGATAGGAGGAGTAAGGGTAGAGGTATTCATGCATATTCTTTCTTTGTGAATGTATGGTTTGGTTTATTTTATGAATATTATGTCTATTCCTTATCTTTTGAAAAACTAAAAAATAATAATAACATGGACTTGCATCTTATGAATACACATCATGCATTCTTTTAACATATGGTTTTGCAGATATAGATCCTTCACAATCTTTTATTTGGATGCAATCTGTCTCCTACCACCTCATCAAAAACACTAAAACAACACATATGGAAAGCACTTTCGATCCTTAGGCTTTCAAGGAACAATTGAAAGAGGAGTAGATTGTTGAAACTTCCTCAATTATGAGGAAAATGATGGGAGAGAAAACAAAGATGCTAGGGGAGAAACATGTTATTCCACTACCTATTGATTTGGATGCCAAGGACACTGGGAAAGCTCATGGAAAGGATGAGATGACTTAGAGACTGTATTTTGTAGCCTATCAACATGCTGGTCTTTCAAAAATTATGGCAAAGATTGACTGGGCTAAGAACATCACTAAGGTTGTCTCACAAGTTCAGATGATGATGAAAGAAAAGGGAATGGATGCTTTGATAGATTATACTAATTTGAACTTGGATGATTATAATGACCCCTTACTGCGAAAATTTAAATTCCCTAACATGAAGAAGTATACTAGTATCAAAGATTGTTATTTGCATTTAAAGTAGTATGTGATGTACATGAAGGCAATTGAGTTTACTAAGGGCCAAATTGTTAACTAGTTTCCTTTGTCCTTGGAAGGAGCACTGATCATATGATACTATACTCTGGAACCATATGTTCAAACTGACTAGAAAGAGCTATATAATGCATTTGTTAAACAATATGGTCTCAATATTCAAATGGAGGTGTCTTTGAGGGATCTGTAGAATACTAGACAATGATTTAATAAATCCTTAAATTATTACTTAACTAGGTGGAGGGGAAAGCTTGCACTAATGAGGCATATATCGGCTGAAGCTAACTAGTTAATGCTAGCCATGGAAGGTTTTATTCCACCCTCTATAAAAAGCTAAAAGACCTAGGAATTCAAAATTTTAGAGGAACTGTATTATTTTGGGGTCCAAAAGGAGTCAGACTTGGCTCAAGAAAAGAAAGTCTTTGGTGGAAGGTCTAGGGGCAGAGATGGAATTGGTTCAAGAAATAATGTGCAAGTTAATATAATTAGACAGCCCTAAAGGTTCTTAAACTTGGGAAAGCCTCTCTCAGAGGTGTTGGAGAAGCTTATTAAGAAGAACCTTCTATAACCTTTACCACCTAAATAACCCTTACCCAATGCCAACCCAAAACTCTACTGCAAATTCCATCAGGTTATCGGACATGATACTGATAATTTTACCCATCTTAAGTGTGAAATCCAAGATCTAATTGATTTATGCAAACTCACCAACCCTGAAACCTACAAACCAAACACCCAAAACGACCCCCTTCCATATTATAGAAATGTCCTACCACCAAACGCACCCATCCTAATGATCAACACCGGCTTAATAGGGCAACAAGTTTTTAATTCCTTTATTGATGCTAATCTCGAAACACCACCACCTAAATTGAAATACCTGAATTTGGATGAACAACCTACTAATATCATTGTGAATGTCTTAGATATCTGGAGCTCTAATGACAAAGATAGGGGAAGAGTGGATTTATGGGAAAAAGAGGAGGAGAAGAAGACTCTGCTTATAAAAAGAGTTGAAAGGAAAGGACAGAGGGATAAAACTGAATCTACTAAACCGAGGGAAAAGAAAGATGAGGTGAACGAGGAAGAAGACAAGAAAGAGAAACAATTACTAGTGTTTGGGAATTGCTTATGCATTCCAGAGCCCATCGAGAAGCACCGGTATTGGCTTTAGACTAGGAAAAGATTTCTATGAGCTATACTCCTAATGAAATGGTTGACTTATTGATGGAAACCCATAATGAAGATTTTCCTTTGGAAGGTTAGGATCATCACAAGGCCCTATTGATTAAGGTCAAGGTAAAGGGGCAGTTGACATGCTGTGTTATGGTGGACAATGGCTCTATTATACATATGTGTGTAAGCACCCAATTTCAGGATGACTTGAGTTTAGATGTGACAGAGCACCTAATGATGAAAATTAACTATGAAATCATATTTATTAGATCTAATTTATTAGTTTTGAATTAAATTGTAAATTATTTTTAAATTTTAAATTTTATTTAATTAATTTTTTAAAAAATAGAAAGATAGAAAATTCAAAAATAGTAAAAAAGAAAGAAAAGTTTAAAAAGAAAAGAAAAGAAAAAAAATAAATTTTTTAAAAAGAAAAAGAATGGTCGAAGTGGCCCATTCAATTTGCAAAATCAAAAGATGGCCACTTCAGCTGAATAAAGGAAAAAAAAATATTTGATTCACCAATAGTAAGTTGGCCATAAATGACCATTATAGTCATTTTCAACTCCTTTGGTCGGAAAACTATATTTCCGATAAAAAATATAGATTTCCAATAGTCCCATAAATTTTTTTATTTGTTAATTTTTCTATTTTTTTTTATTATTAGTTGTTATTTAATAAATTTATTGACAAAAGTTTATTTATCAGATAAAGATTAAAAATGAATTATTTTATTTTATTATTATCATGTGCCCAACTTAAGGTCACAGGTTGTGTTTTATATATATACGTAATTTTCTCTTTTCACAAGAGAGGCTCCTAGGGTTTTATTCTTTTTTCTCTACTCTTCTTATTTTTAGTATGAGCCAAAACACAACCACTTTTCTAAAATTTTTTTATGTACTTTTCTTTAGTTCTTTGCTATAAATCATATCAAAATAAAAACTAAAAACTCATAGATAACACAAAAAGCCACAGGCTTCCATCAATGGTGATAATCTTCTGAGGGGAATTAATACTACATTCAATTCTTATTTTCATCTCCTTTTTATTTTATTTTGTTTGATTCTCTTAGCTGATTTGATTTTTTTATTTTGTTCAATTAATTTTGTTTATTTTGTTTTATTTTATCATTTTTGTATGTGTGTTAATGATAGTGGGTGGTATTACGTGAATAATGACGTGAAAATTACACAATCTAATTATAGGAACATAAAGATATTATTTTCATCATTAATTATTTATCAACCATTTTTCATCAAAAGTATAATTTGTTGTTTTCTTGGTTTTGTTCCTTTTACTTATTTATTCACTGTTTCTATTATTTTTTTATTCATTTTAATTCTTTTAATATTTTTTTGTTCATTTTATTTATTAGTTATTTTGATGCTTTCCTATTATTGACACCTTCGATTTGATCAGCCTACAATGAAAGCCCGATGATGAGAAAGTACAACCTTTGAATGCAAACCTCTCTAAAATAGACTTGAAAGCCCAAAACACCAAATTCAAGCCCAAACACTAAGCCTAAACCCAAAACTGAGCCTATAAGCCCAAGCATATTGCCTTATCACCCAAAGGCCCATACTTGGCTTGGATAAAGAGGTGATCACCTTAACAAAGAGGCATTGCCTCTTTATCTTGGGCATCGATTAGGCGATGCCTCATTAAAGAGGTGGCACCTCTTTGCACCCACCCTCTACAACATTAAATGCCATTAATGGCAACAATTGAGGCCCACCTACCTCTGATTTGGGGCATTTTTATATGTAAAAGAAAGGAAAAAAGGAAGGAAAAAGAGAAAAAAGAGAAAAAAGCATAGGGAATGATGAAAAGGAGGAGGGGAGAGTAAAAGGGAGTTTGTTGGGACTTGAAAAAGGCAAAAAGGGGAAGAGGCTAAAAGGGAAGGGCATGGGCAAAGGAGAGGGAGACTTTTTTGGAGGTTAGACTTTTGGTCTTTGGAAGAAAAAGAGAGAGGACTTTTATTTTGAAAGAAAAGTAGAGAGAGAAAAGAGAAAAATAAAAAAAAAGAAGAGAAGAAGAAGAAGAAGAAGAGGAGGATTTTGGAGCCAAAAGACTTGATTTTCTTATGAAGGAAGAGGACTCTTTTATATTCAAAGCATTCAAACTAACAAACCAAGCTTTGAGGGCTTAGTTAGGAGCATCAACTCATCCAAATGAGTGAGAATTCCCATTTTCAAGCTTTAAGTTCTTCATTTCATTTAAAGCTTTGTATTTATTACTCTCTTGCTTTTTTTTTTGGGTTTTATTGCTTGTTTAAGGTCATATACAAACATAAATATGTGAAATATTGAGTATTCGTTGTTGATCTTTAAGTATTTGTGTCAATTTTATTTGTTTGTATTGATTTTGAAGTTTCTTAGAAGTTAAGAAATGTAGTCTATTTTATGATTTGCTGAAGAGGCAACGTCTCTCCTTTCACACTACAGCAATCTGAGATTGCCTCTTGGTTAGGAGGTGATTGCCTCTTTATCATGAGGTAATGCCTCTTTGAAGAGGCATCCTTCTTTATCAGGATCCTGCACAATTCTGCTTTGATCTTTAATATGTATTTTGAATATTTTTGCATGATTCCTATATTTGTCTTATTATATATTTTGATTTTATACATTATTACTATGCTGTTTAATATTATTATATTATTTGTGGACTATTTTATGATTTTATTTCTATTTCCTATAAATCGTACTTGTTAGTTATCTTATGAATAATATTCTTATTTTGTCATAAAGGATTAATTTATGCTCATTGTAGGGATTGTTTGGTGATTTTTAATCATCAAATAGTTAACCTATTAATTAGTTCTTGAGAGGCTTTATTTGTCTAATTAATTAGTTTATTTTTTTGTTTATTTTGTCTTTATTTTATATTTCTTTGAACAAAGTATTGTAATCCCTAATCCTTTACCCTATTCATTTGGAATGTATGGTTGTAAATTATTATTATTTGTTTTATTTATATTGAATGTCAGGCTATAAGCATGAAAATGGGACTAATGTACAAACTTAGACTAAAATATAAAATTGGAAATTATTGCAATCCACATTAAGATAATGAAATAATTTGATAATCAAAGGTAATAAAATATGACATGCACATAGAGGCCAATCATAAGGTTGGGTGGGCATTCCAAAAGCCTATACCTAGTTTTTGAACTTGATCTATGATTATGGCTTTTAGGAACCTTCATGGAATCTAGTTGCTATATAGTGTGTCCCAGCTTTTATTTGGTTGGGGACTCCATCTCCATTTTAGGCTTTAAAGGCTCATTTTGTATTTCCTAGTCGTCCTTGAGCTCACACCGTGTCATGGTAGCCAAACACTTAGGCACACGATTAACCCCGCTGCCTATAATGGCGACTCCACTGAGGAATAAAGAAACTGATTCTAAGTGTTTTGCAATTTATCATCTTTGATTATTTCCTTATTTACTTTAAAAATTCTTGCATTCACTACATGTTTCCACACAATATGCACACTAAGTCCTAAATAAACTGATAATAGTATTTGCTTTGCTACTTATGTTTCACTCAAACTTAGTGGTGGAGTATTCAATTATTGTCACTCATAGCATGTACTTATCAACATCACACAAACCTTTGAGTAGGGAGACATAATGGAAGTATATAGTTATGAGAGCTAATGCTTATTACTTGAGACTCATCTCATGTAATGACTTAGCAATTTCCATTAGATTTTTTCCCAAATGCATGTGTTTGATGCCATATATAATTCTTTGAATAAGGCCTAAGCCCATTATAAAAAAACCTTGACAAGAAAGGCCTTTTATATCTATTTTAGCCCATTACAAATGGATCTTGATAAGGTGGGCCTTTGATGCCATTCTTGGTGATTAATGGACTTTAGAATTATTTGAAGAAATTGCTACATGTGTGCACCATCTTGAGAGTTATCTTGCATTATTAGTTTTATTATCCTCTATTGATAATTAAAACTTAAAACAATAATCCTAGGACAAGGAACTCTTTAGTCAACACGTGTGTGGGAGAAATAAGGGTGGAGATACCATTTGAGAGCTTCATATATTGTTCTATATTATTACATGTAAATAGTGTATATGTTGATTTCCTTTTTTAATTGAATTTTCATCTCATGCATACACATCATGCATATTCCTAATATATGGTGATTCTAGATATAGATTCACAATAGTCTTTCAGTTGGAAGCAATCTGACACTAGTTGTCCAGTTAGCATTTCTAGAGAAACTAAGATGGTAGAATTTAATGCTTAGCCTTTTAGGGATAGGTTGAAAGTAGATATAGCCAATCAGAACCAGGCAATTATATGAGAGATGATGCCAGAAATGAAGGGACCAGTTAGACAGGAACCACCAGCACCTCAGCCACAACCATTTAATTTGGATGCTAAAGACTCCAAATGACAGGAAAAAGAGGATGATTAGAAAACTTTAGTGGTAGAGCCTATAGCTAGACAGAATGTGAATATAGACACTATAAAAAATATGGAAAAGTTTGATGGGGCTAAGAATGTGACCATGACTATGGCTCAAATGTAGTTAATGATGAAAGAGAAAGGGATAGATGCTCTAATGAGTGACTCTGATTTGAGTTTGGATGAAGATGATGATCCTCTACACTGGAAGTTTAAATTCCTTAACAAGAAGAAATTTACTGGCCATAAAGATCCCTATATACATCTGAAATAGTATGTGACTCAAATAAAGATGATATTGTGAAGCAATTTCCTTTATCACTAGAAGGAACACCCATCAGATGGTATTATGCTTTAGAATCCCATATCCAAGCTGATTATGAGGGATTATGCATTGCATTTTTAAAGTAGTATAGTCTCAACATTTAAATGGCAACATCTTTTGTTAATTACTTAATCAGGTGGAGACCAAAATTGGTATAAATGAAGCACCAGCCTGTAGAATTTGATTAGCTAGTGATAGTGAAGAAGGGTATGTGCTCTTGCTCTCTAAAAAATTAAAAGATTTAGGGATTCAGAACATTAAAAAGCTCTATAGATTTAGGGTGCAGAAAGAATCTGACTTGGAACAAGAGAAAAAATTCTTCATTGGAAGACTTGTAAGCAGAGAAGGGATTGGATCCAACAGTGGAATTGGATCGAGTAGTAATATACAGATCAATGTTATCAAATAACCTTGAAGGTTTTCTAACTTGGGAAGACCCCTCTCCAAAGTCTTAGAGAAACTAATTGAAAATAATCTCTTGCAACCCCTACCTTGTAAACCACCTTTTCCAAATGCCAACCTAAAATTATACTACAAACTACAAATATCACCAAAACATCGAACATGATATTGATGTTTGCACTCGCTTGAAATATGAGGTTCAAGAGTTAATCAATTCAAGCAAGATAATTGATCTCAAAACCAAAAAACCAAACACCAAAATAACCCTTTGCCTAACTATCACAATGTTCCACCACTAAATCCATGTATCTTGATTATCAATACTGGCTTAATGAAGGAACAAGTCCTTAATTCCTTTGTTGATGCATACCCATACCGCCAAAAACATAACCAAAAGACCTAAACCTGAACTAGTAGTCTGTGTAGCTTCATATGAATGCTCTAGACATTTGGAGTTTCGATGATGAAGAAGGGTAAGCAATTGAAATGTGGAAAAATAATGAAGGGAAGATAGCCCAATCAGTTGAGAAGCTTAAGATGAGAAAGGGAGTAAAAAATGTTGAACCATAAGAGGAGAGAATTGACTCAAAGGAAGAACTAGAGAAAGAAAAGTAAAATGAGTAAGTTATTAAGACAAGAAGAGATAAGAAAACTCTTGCTAGTGTTTGGGAGCTGCTTATGAACTCTTGATCCCATCAAGAAACACTAGTTATGGCCCTTGATCATCAGAAGATCCCCTAAATGTACACTCCAGAACAAATGGTAGATTCCCTGACAGAAAGCCCTTCGGGGGCAATTATGTTTACAGATGATGACTTACCCTTGGAGGGAAGGGACCACAACAAAGTCTTGTTCATAAAAGCTGAAGTAAAAAGGAAGCTAACTTGCTATGTTATAGTGGATAATGGGTTTGCCATTAATGTGTGTCCTTTGAAGATCTTACCAAAGTTGGAACCGAGCATTCTTGATCTAAGCCATGTGATATAGTTATTAAGGCTTATGATGACATGAAGAGGCTAGTTGAGGGAACCTTCAGAGCTTTGGTCAAGACTGGACCTATCGAAGTTTAGGTTAACTTACATGTAATAGATATTTTGGTCACCTTTGCCATTCTTCTAGGAAGGCCATGGTTTCATCCATTAGGGAGAGTGCCATCTTCTATTCATCAAAAAAATCAAATTTTTTCATAAAGGAAGAGTAGTCACTATAACGATAGAAACTGAAGCTATTGTCGTTGCATTGAAGTTAACTCCTAGTGAAATTCTAGAAAGTCTAAGTTTTGGAGGTTTGCTTGATCTATAAAGATGAGCTAAATTCAAGAATTGTGAGTATGATGAAGAACATATAATTTATACCTAGAATGGGATTGGGGAAGAATCTATAAGGCTCGCCTGAGTTTGTTGAACCTGAAGTGTCAATCTTGAAGCATGGGGTAGGGTGTCCAGAAGCAGATAAGTCTGAAGAAGAGGATAAAGCTGAAGGAAATTTTGGGAAGAACAAAGCCAAAGCTAAACTAAAAAAGAAGACACTATGGGAAACATTTATGGAGGAAGGTGCTAACAACACCTGCAGAGGAACTTTTGAGCCTTTGATGATTGTTGAGAAATTGGTCCCCATGTTTGAAATTTTTGCAAAATATGTGATTGGGAACAATGAAGTTGTTGTTGAAGAGCCAATAGTGGAGGAATTAGTACTAGCTCTGAAATTAAAAATGGACATTCCTACGATGGAGCTGAAGGACATTGCTGACCAAGAAGAGGAGCTCAACTTTGAATCCTATGTTCTTAATTCCATTATGGATGTTTTCTATGATGACTTTGACATTTCTCTTTCTAACTTGTTTGAAACTAATGACACTTTCTTTTTTAAAGTTAATGCGATAAGGTCCAACTTTGCTTATTTGTGTGATGTTTTTCCTAATAGTTATTTTGTTTATGATGATCATTTCATGCTGTTTGACATTAATTCAGTATAAACTAAATCATTTAATCTAGGCACATATGATGATCCTAAAAATACACTGATTGCTTATGACTTAAATCCTTATGAGAGAGAAAAAATGAAAGAAACATTGAAAGGAAGACATAAAGTATTTGCTTGGGCTATGAGGATATTCCTAGGATTTGATAGAGAGATTGCAAAACATAGGATTCCCATGTATTCTCATGTCACACCGAAAAATTAGAAGAAAAGGAGATTAAGGCCAAAATGGGCCACTTGATAAAAAAAGAAGTGGAGAAATAGCTGAAAGCAAAGTTCTTATAAGTGGTAAATGACACCTAGTGGCTACCCAATATAGTTCCAATTCTAAGAAGGATGGAAGAGTTAGAATGTGCATGGACTATAGGGATGTGAACAAGGCTTGTCCAAAAGATTATTTTCCCATGCCGTATATTGACACTTTAGTCGATAGTGCAGCTTCAAGTGCTATGTACTCCTTTATGGATGGCTTCTCATGATAGAACTAGATTATGATGGCAATGATTGACAAGTTGAAAACTTCCTTCACCATTGAATAAGGTGTTTATTGTTACACAGTCATGTCCATTTGAATTGAAAAATGTAGGAGCTATGTATCAAAGGATGGCTATAACTTTGCTACATGATATGGTCCATAAAGAGACAGTGGTGTACATCGATGATATGATGGTCAAGTCTCTAACTAGAGAAGGGCATTTCAAGGCTCTAGAAAAGTTCCTAGTAAGAGTTGAAAAATATAACGTCAGGTTGAATCCAAAGAAATGTGTTTTTAAGGTAACCTCTAGAAAGCTGCTAAGGCATAATGTTAGCCAGAGAGGCATATAGGTAGATCCGGATAAAGTGAGAGAAATCAAAGAAATGCCTACACTAAAAAATAAGAAAGAGGTCAGACGATTCATTGGACAGTTACAATACATTAGTAGGTTCATAGCCAAGCTGACCATCATCTGTGAGCCAATCTTCAAGCTTTTAAAGAAGAATCAGCCGGTCATCTGGGATGATAAATGTCAACAAGGCTTTGAAATTATTAAGAATTATTTGATGAATTTTCCAATCTTGCAACTGTTAAGGCTGGGTAAGCCTTTAATTCTTTACCTGGCAATAGAGAAGGATGCAATTGGTGCAATGCTAGCTCAAGAAGGAGAAGGAAAATTTGAGCATATTGTGTATTATATGAGTAAGAAGCTTCTACCCTATGAAGCTAATTGCATTTTAGTAGAGAGAACTTGCTTGGCTATAATTTGGGCAACAAAGAAGCTTTGGCATTACTTCCAGTCTTATAGAATTCAGGGGGTCTATAAACATGATCCTCTCAGGTATCTTCAATAAACTCCCTCTTTTATAAGGAAATTAGCTAGATGGTTGGTCCTACTTACTGAATTTGACATA
This sequence comes from Mallotus nudiflorus, assembly GCA_947683625.1. Taxonomy (NCBI): domain Eukaryota; kingdom Viridiplantae; phylum Streptophyta; class Magnoliopsida; order Malpighiales; family Euphorbiaceae; genus Mallotus; species Mallotus nudiflorus. The sequence goes on along the minus strand of CANTUR010000201.1, from coordinate 6,640,994 downwards.
GACTATGTCTCAAAGAAAGTGATAAAAGGGAGAGCTATAGTAGACTTCTTAGCTCACAATCCAGTAGAAGATGGACAAGAAAAGGAGTTGGAATTTCCAGATGAGCACTTGGGGGCAATAGAGATCCAAACATGGAAAATGTATTTTGATGGAGTAGTCAATAATAGAGGAGCAAGCATTAGTGTGATTTTGGTCTCACTAGAAGGAGAAATAATTATGATGGAAAAGCGATTGGAATTTGAAGTCACCAATAATCAAGTTGAATATAAAGCCTACATCTTTAGTCTGGAAGTACTCATGAATATAGGGGCAGAAGAGGTTATGGTATATGGAGACTTGATGCTGGTAATGAAACAAATCTCTAACAAATAGGAAGTGAGAGAAGATAGGCTGAGACTATACTAGGACTACTCAACCATGATTCTTTTATCTTTCACCTAATGCAAATTCATGTACTTGCCCTTGGAAGAGAATCAAATGGTAGATGCTTTAGCAACTCTGGCTCCAACATAGGAAGGAGGAAAGCAAGCATAAATTAAGCCCTTTATTCTAGTAAAGTTCCAAACTTCCTATTATAAAGAAATCATAATAATGTCAATTGACTTTATAGAAAAGCCTTCATTTCATGATCTACAACAATATTTAGAAATAAGGCAATTTCTTGACAATGTTGATAGAAAAGAAAGAATGTCATTGAGGATGCTATTTCGGCAATTCATTAGTCATGATAGGATGTTAGAAAAGAGGATGCCAACTAGAGTGCATTTAAGATGTGTTGATAAGGACGAGGCCCAGGCCCGAAAAATTATGAAAGTAGTTCATGAGGGTGTATGTGGACCACATATGAATGGAACAGTCCTTGTTAAGAAAATAACTCATCAAGGGTACTTCTAGCTAACTATGAAGGTAGATTATGTGAAATATGTAAAGAAATGTCATAACTACCAAGTGTACAGTGATGTGAGCCATTTTCCTTCTATAGAACTTCAAGGATTGACCTCTTCTTGGCCATTCATAGTTTGGGGAATTGATATCATTGGAGAGATAAGGCCAAAGGCATCTAATGGTCATCAAGATATTATATTAGCAATCGACTACTTCTCTAAGTGGGTTGAAGTATAATCATTCATGATAATTGGGGCAAAATAGATGGTGAGGTTCATAGAAAAGAATATAATATGCAAATATAGGTTGCCTCATCACATCATCACTTATGATGGTGTTCAGTTCAGGGTAGAAACAACCACTTTGTTGGAGGAATATAAGATTGAACATCTTAAATCCTCTTTTTACAAAACCATATGTGAATGGAATAGTAGAAGTGGCAAACAAGAATGTGAAGAGGATCATAGCTAAGATACTAGAGAACTACAAGGATTGGGCAAGCCATCTATAGTTTGCATTTTGCGGATATAGGACCATGGCCAAACATCAACGGGAGCTACTTCATATTCTTTGGTGTATGGGTATGAAGTTGTGTTACCAGTTGATGTTGGAATTTAGTCATTAAGGGTTCTCTCAAAATCCAAAATTCCTGAATATCAATGGGTCGAAAGCCTTTTGGAACAGTGTTATAATGCAAAATAGCATAGTTCTTAGTGTAGTTATGATATATTTTTCTTTAGTTTTTATTTGAGTTTGTTTGATTATGCATTGTTATTTTTATTTCTTTTATTTATATTGTCCTTATATTAATTTTATATTTTGTAGGTTTTCTTATGTTTAATCTATGCATGGAAGTGTATTTGGAAACTTTATAATGAAGAATGGAGTAAGGAAAGTAAAAAGAAGCAACAAAAGGAGTGTGCTAATTCATCACCAAAGGGATGACTCAGGATAGTAGACAATAGTGTCGAATCAGCATAAGTATGCAGATTCATCACAAACTATAGGGTAGAAGACTGTGTCGAGTCAGCACAATGGTGTCGAGTCGTGACAAAAAACAAGTGTGCCAAGTCAAGCCTAAGTCGACACGGTGGTGCTAATCCTTCACACCACTTCAAGGCACCTTTTCCTATTTACTTCTATTCAAAAGGGGCATGAACTAGGATAATGAGAAGCTTATAAATACATGATAAAAGGAAGAGATTAAGAAAGGGTTTTTTTTATTAGAAAAGATATCAAGTAACTACTTAGAGAGGATTGGAGATTTCATCAACATATTTTCTATCTCTTTTTCTCTTTTCATATATTTAGTTTAATTTATGTTTATCAATATGTTTCTTAACTAATTTCTTATTTCTTAGAATTGCAAGGATGAATTAACCTTATGAACTACATCTTTATTTTCTTTATAATACATGAATGATTTTATTTCAATTAAGTGCTTAATTATGTTATATATGTTTGATAACCATATATGATGTATTAATTAATCATAATGAGAGTTGGAATTTTTTTTGGAAATATAATTGAACTGACTTAAAAGATAGAAAGTACCAAGAGACAAGAAATCCACTTTGAGGGATCAAAGAATTGGCATGGAACTTCACGGTTTTTGTTTATCTCTACAATGACACGAGAGTGCTTGTAGACTCTAAATGGAAATACCCTTATTTGACAATAAGAGTTGTTCTTAAGAATTTTAGGTCATATTCTCCAGTCATTGCATGTGTTTCTTAATTATATAGTTCTTTGATTAATTCTGAATTGTAGTTCTAATGAACATTAATTGAATTTCTTGTAAGATAATTTAGATTAGATAGTGTAATTAATAATTTTTTCGCAACTTTAGATTTATTTAGAACCATTCAATATCTTCTATATAATATTATGCCTATCCATCTAACTAATACTCAATTAATATAAAATTGCTTTAAATTCCCTAGTGTTCGACACCCTACTTTCTCTATACTTAGTCTTGGAGACTAGGGTATTATATTTGATTCACATCAAATTTTTTGTGCCATTGCCAGGAATTTGTTTAGAATTTTTTACTTAGGGTAGAGAAAGGTTGCTTTAGGCCTTAATTTTTTTTTTGTAGTTTTGTAATTATAAATTTTTATTGTTTTATTATGATTTACTCTTAATGAGGCTTAATAAAAGTGCTAGTGATATTTTGATATTTGATCCTGAAATTGAATTAACTTTACATGATTTACATAGGGAATAAAGGCAAAGAAGAGTGTATTAATAGAATTCTAATGAAATGGCTGAACTGGAGAGATGCACATTAGGCAATTTTGCCATGCCCGACATAACGAGTAGTTTTTTAGGGATTTTGGGTCCAGCCATTGCTAACAATAACTTTGGGAAAGCCTTAACAAGCCAAATTAAGGCTAGTAAGGGCAATGATGGTGTTATTGTTAGTAGTAAAGACGATGTTGAAGTTGTCAAGAAGGCTAAAAAGGAAGATGCCATACCACTTAAAGATGATGAACCTAAGGTAGATTTTAAAACATTACCTTTTCCTCAAAGGTTCCTCAAATTCCTTAATTATTTTAAGGAGATCACCATTACCATACCATTTATGGATACCATTAGACATATGTCGACATGGGGTAAATTTTTGAAGGATATCATTAATCATAAGAGCAAGATTGAGGAACATGGGTTAATTTCTCTTATTGAAGAATCCAAGACTATGTACTATAAATCTCCACCAAAGCTTAAGGATCCTAGTTGTTTTATTATTCCTTGTGTAATTTGTGGTACTCATTTTGATAAAGCTTTATATGATATTGGTGCTCGTGTTAGTTTTATGCCTTTATCCATCTATAAGAGGTTTTACTTAGGAGAACTTAAGCCTACAAATATATGTCTTTCAATGGCAAAAAAATATGTCACTTATCCATTTGGAATTCTTCAAAATGTGCCAACTAAAGTGCGTAAATTTGTTATACCTACTAATTTTGTTATTTTGGATATGGAAGAAGATTTTGAAATTCCAATCTTATATGGGAGACCATTTTTAGTGACGGTGGGTGTGATCATTAGCATGAAGAGAGGCAAGATTACATTAAAAGTGAACAATGAATGGATGGAGTCTGATGTATTAATGATGATGAAGTCTACACCATTGGAAGTGGCGAGTAAAATGGACTCATTTGATGTTATTGAAGAATGCATTAATAAACTGATACAAAAATGTCTAAGGAAAGACCCTATTGAACCATACATTATGCAAGAAGCTAATGTGAAACTCTTGGAGGAAACTTCATGCCTTCCTCCTCATAGTCCTTTCAAGGTTGTAAAGGTTCATCCTTATGGAGCAATAAAAATTGCCAATGGTAAGGGGAAATCTTCAAAGTTAATGGCCATCATCTCAAACCCTATTAGATTGGTGACACAACTGCTCCTAAGGAGTCAATCTCTCTCTCTACACCTTAAGCTAGCCAAGGTATGGTCAAGTTGTAAACCACTAAATGAAGCAAGGTCATTCTATCTTTTCTATTTATTTATTTAAGTTATTCACTAATATTTTATGTCATTTACTTAAGATTTATTTGAACCACATTTTAGCATTAGTAACATTTATAGTTTTATTAGTATTTCTTTTATTTTAATCATTTAAATTTATCTTAATCCTTTATTTTACATATTCTTTTATAAATTTATTTTTCTTTAATGTTTTTCTAGTTTATTTGCATATGTTTTTCTTTTATACACATTTTATTTTAATCAAAAAATATAAAGACATAAATTTGAATTTGGTTAATTAAGTATAAGTGGAATTTTTGTCACTTTGGCTCTGTGCCAAGTCGTCACCATGGTGCCAACTCGTTATAGAGGATAAAGTGTGGTGAGTCATCATATATATGCTGACTTGCCCCTTTTTCATGGCTTTATGCTGAGTGTCACCATGGTGATGACTTGTTACAGAGCCATATAGTGTTAAGTCATCACCATGGTACTAACTTGTGCCTTCATACAATTTTTCCCCATTTTTAACTTTTTATTTTTGGTATTCTTTTTATTTTATTTTTCTATTGTTTGATATATTTATTTCACATTTCTTTTTATCACTTTTTTAATTTATTGTCTTTTGTCTTCTTGCTTCAACACCATCTAAAAAAAACAAACACAATTTCAAAATTAAATTCCAAATGAAATGTCATGCCCTTTTCCAAGAAAGGTCATGACCTTTCCACTATCACACACTATTCTAATAAACTATCTATAGCCCCTTTGTCTCCTAATTTTTTATTTCACCTTACATCTTTTCCCATTCCTACACTCCACCTTTATATATTCCTCACATTTTTGCATCTCCTCTCTACATATATTTTCATTTCTTTTCTTAATTTCATTCCCATATTCACCATCAACTCTCCATGATACCTATTCCTTTTCATATTCTCCTCTGCTCTAACCTGAAATCTACACTCTACTTTCTCTATTTTTTTTATTTTTTTCTTTTCTTCTCTACACCATAGCCACTCTCACCATCATCTCTCTCATTTTCTACCCTAAGTGACACCACTCCATTTTCATTACATCACCTTTTTGAAATGAGTAAGATAAGGGGTTCTACATTTAAAAAACCTTAAGTTGAAGAAGAGCATTAAGAGGAGGACCTTCCACCTACCTACAAGGTCAATTTTCACATTCTTTCATATAAGGAAGGTGCTAGATTCATAACTCTTAAGTTTAGGGAAATCATTAGTTGTAAGTATATCCCCTCCTCTTTACTTTAAGATGTAAGCATGCATGACTCTTTTAATCAATTATTAACTACTTGTGGACTTAAAAAGTTTGTCTCCATGTAAGAGCATACTTATATTGAGTTAATTACTAAAGTGTATACAACTTTAAAAGTTAACTCGAATGATTCCCATATTCTTGAATTTAGGATGTTAGGAAAGAAACACCAGCTTACTTATGCTTTCAGGCAACAAGTTTTTGGTTTTAAGAAGGATGATATATTTGAAGCTCTTAAGTCTTTTCATATTGATGAATTTTGGACATTTTTTACTATTTTTCCATCCACTTTTCAACCAAAGAAAGGTAATGAAATGTTCATTAAAGATTTAAATTTTGGTTATTACACAAATTCCTTGCCTGTGTTATTTTCCACAGGTTTGAATTTAATAGAGTCTCTGCACAAGAATTGTTTTTTATGTGGTGCATTCATAATAAGAAGCAAGTTTGTTGAAATTATTAGATTTTTAATGATCTTTTAACATGTGTTGCACGTAAGGATGCCCTACTCACTCATGGTCATGTTATTGCTATCACTGCTAAGTCTTTAAATGTTAACATTGATGATTTTGACCATGTTGTTGAGTGCTCTTATTTCATTAAGTAAGCATTTATGAGACGTGAAGTTATAGATGCTTCCTTCCATTTGATTCCAGTAAGGTCTCAATCATATTAGAGTCCTTTTCAAGAAGAGGAAACCCAACAAGAGGAGGAAGATGTTGAGCTTGAGCACTCTCTCGATGATGAATCACATTGTGATGTACCTTTTCTAACTTTCCCTATGTAGGGTGGTGTTGGTGGTTCTTTAAGTGGAGAATCTCATATTTGGGAACAAATCCTAGAAAATAAAAAAGAGATGCAAAATTAATTGCATGAAATGGAGACTCAGAACCAACAACTTGATCGCCGCCAACGTAAAATGGAGACAAGTTAAATCAATTTTTCACCTATTTTGGTTACACCATCAAGTCTCCTCTGCCAACTCCTTTAGATGATTGGGGGAGTATTTCTTTACCTTCATTTCTATTTTGGTGTCACATTAGGGACAATGTGCATTTTTAAGTGTAGGGGAGGGAATTATAGTAGTATTAGGTTTCGTGATTCAAAGACATAGCAAAAATTAAAAATTTTAACTATAAATCCTAACTCAAATCTAAGTAATTTGATTAATTGATTTAAAACTAGGGTTTTCAAATCTTACCACAAATGTAGAAGAGGTAAAACTATTAGAAGGCAAAGACGAGGTTCACTTTAGTGACACCTTACCTCGAGCTTTTGATTTTGGTAGTTCGGATCAAGATGTCTCTAAAAGAATCCGTCCTCCATAAGTGTCCACATGAACAACCCTTAATTAAAATGAAAACTTTGTGTGCTAGCACTCCTCTTGATTTCTCATAAATCAAGAATAAAAGAACTCTGTGTTTTAGTTTTTCTAACAAGAGAAAAATAAATTTTGGTGGTTAATAATTGAGTTAGTGAAACCCTAAAGAATATAAAATACTTATAGACCTTTATTTAGGGTTTCACTTACCAAAATAACTTTTTGGTAATTTTTTAATTATTATTATTTCTTATTTTATTTAAAATTAAATCAAATATAATATTCCATTTATTTAAGATAACTTTTACCTTAAATAAATAAACTATTTATTTATTTCCACAGAGCATATTTAGGCTTCTCAAACCCATATCCGTTTTTAGGCCTATTCTAAGTGTGTGACCCTGTAGGTTCATATGACGTTAGCAGTGGGCCTTAAATCTCTATTTAGGCCTACAAGTCATAAGTGGCCTCTAGCAAGACATTATGACTACCCAAGTCATATGAAGTCAATAATCCAACATAACCTAATTTATAATAAATATTGTAATCCCTTTATCATATGATATCTTGATTGAATATAAGGCATAGTTTATGTCATCCTTATATAATTCAATCATATTATTTCTTGACTCTAAGTAAACTGAGAATGATAACTCTTCATCAATTCACTTTAGCATGGCCATGCATTTTCCTCAGTCTATCTTATCAAGGGGCCCATAAATATCTTACTCAGATTAAATGAGGGGAAAATTCCTTCTCAATCACTCACATTCCTCACATAAGTCATTTTATATCCAACAACAATCTATATAATCATCCTGTTAAAGACAATGTTAGATTGTGTAAAAATATATAATAGTTATATAGAAATCCATGATGATTTCAAGGTCAAAGGACTAAATCAATATTATTATGATGAGAATTACTTATGAAAATTATCTATGTAGTATTCTCATGATGGGTCAATCTAGTACATTATTTCCTAAATAAGTACCTATGAGTTGACTTAATATCTCATATTCATGATTAGTAAAACATAATCATCAATCAACATCATACTAGCCATAACATATTATTATTACTAGGGATAATTTTAATAGAACTCATATTTAATCTAAAGGTTTTACTATCAGGTCACACCCTTTATGATCTTAGTAAGAATTGACTATTCAAGTAATTATCATAACACAAAATGATAATGAAAAATGCCTCTTTATTAAATAAAATGATAAAGTCAAAACATGGTTATACATGATTGACCTAGTGCATATCATTAATAAGTAGTTATTACTTAATTATGTGTAAATTTATGTTTTTAGCTTATGTTTTATTATTATGTGTCACCTATGCTTTATTTTGCATAATTTTATCTTCTCCACATTCATAAGTAGTTTCTTTTCCAAGTTCATCTTGATTATGATTGAGGTTTTATTTTTATGCTATATTAGTAATTATCTTCCTATGCTTAATTAGTAGAATTTTAAAGTTTCATTTACCATAATTTTTAAGTTTTTATTTTCATCTTTTATTATTATTTTCAAAATCTAGAGAGTGTTTAATTAACTTTATAAGTATGCTTAAATCTAGGATGGTAAAGATTTAAGCTTAGTTTTTAAAGATTGAAGTAGCCTTATGGATAAAAAATATATCTATATAAAAAAAAATATAGCCATAATACGTGTAACTATCTTTTCAATAATGGATGAGGACATAAAAAAATATATCTATATAAAAAAATAAATATAAAATAAAATAAAAAAGAGAGAATTTATGCTTATTAATGTGATGCATTTTTAGTAAGTTGTGTGTAAGTGAGTATGCTCCTTAATTACAATCATTTGAAAAGAATGCAATTAGTATAAAAAAAATGTGTATATGTCTAAAAACTCCATGAGAATTGTTGTTTAATGCGTATGCTTAATCCTTGTCCCATGGCTACTTTAGTTCTTAGAAATCCTAAGTTTGATGAATGAACATTATGGTTAGAAAGCATAGTTAGCACTTTGACTTTATATTCTTTGATTTTTTTTCTTAATAATTTGAGATAAATTGGTAAACTTATTGATTATGCTATGAAATTTGCTTTCTCTATCATTGTTGAGCATTGCAAGTTTATTTATTAACTACCTTTTTCTTAAAATTTCTTTCTTGATTAAGATTACTTATTTAGATAGCTACGTTTATTTTGGAGAATAAAAATATTTTTGTTACTTTCCCACTTAGATCTTCACCTTTTTCTTAAGGGCAAGCAAGGTATAAGTGTGGGGGAGTTTGTTATAATGCAAAATAGCATAGTTCTTCAAAGTAGTTATGATATATTCTTCTTTAGTTTTTATTTGAGTTTGTTTGATTATGTATTGTCATTTTTATTTCTTTTGTTTATGTTTTATTTATATTAATTTTATGTTTTATAGGTTTTCTTATGTTTAATCCATGCATGGAAGTGCATTTGGACAATTTATAATGAAGAATGGTGCAAGGAAAGTAAAAAGAAGCAATAAGAGGAGTGTGCTTACTCATCATTAAGGGGATGACTCGGGACAATAGATAATAGTGTGGACTCAGCATGAGTGTGTCTAGTCATCACAAACTATATATTAAAGGGTAGAAGACCATGTTGACTAGGCACAATGGTACCAAGTCATGATAAAAAAAAAAGGTTAGTTGAGTCAAGCCTAACACGACACGATGGTGTCGACTCGTCCTTCACACCCCTTCAAGGCACCTTTTCCCATTTACATCTAGTCAAAAGAGGCACGAACTAGGATGATAGGAAGCCTATAAATACATGATGAAAGGAAGAGATTAAGGGGGTTTTTTTTATTAGAAAAGATATCAAGTAACTACATGGAAAGGATTGGAGATTTCATCAACATATTTCCTATATCTTTTTCTCTTTCATATATTTAGTTTGCTTTATGTTTATCAATATGTTTCTTGACTAATTTCTTATTTATTAGAATTTTAAGGATGAATTAACCTTATGAACTAATCTTTATTTTCTTTATAATACATGAATGATTTGATTTCAATTAAGTGCTTAATTATGTTATATATACTTGATGACCATATATGATGTATTAATCAAGGGTTCACAATGAGAGTTAGAATTTTTGGTGGAAATACAATAGAATTCACTTAAAGGATAGGAAAGTACCTAGAGATAAGAAATCCACTTTGAGGGGTCAAATAATTGGCATGGAACTTCATGGTTTTTTGTTTATCTCTATAATGACACAAGAGTGCTTGTAGACTCTAAATGGAAATACCCTTATTTGATAATGAGAGTTACTCTTAAGTATTTTAGGTCATATTCTCTAGTCATTGCATGTGTTTATTAATTATTATAGTTCTTTAATTAATTTTGAATTGTAGTTCTATTGAATGCTAATTGAATTTCTTATTAAATAATTTATATTAGATAGTGTAATTAATAATTCTTTACTAACTTTAGATTTAGTTAGAACCATTCAATATCTTCTATTATAATATTATGCCTATCCATCTAACGATCTACTTGATTAATATAAAATTGCTATATATTCCCTAGTGTTTGACACCTTACTTGCTTTATACTTAGTCTTGGAGACTAGGGTATTACATTTGATTCGCATCACACAATTGACTCTAGAAGATGAAAAGAGAATCAAAGCCATGTATCACTCTCAATTGTACCAAAAAAGGATAGCCCGAGCTTATAACAAAAAGATTAAGTCAAGAAAAATCAAAGAGGGTGACTTAGTGTTAAAGCTTTCTATGCCTACCATGACTAATTCGTAGGGAAAGTTCAAGTCAAATTTTGAAGGTCTTTATTAAGTGAAGAAGTTGTTTTTTAAGGGTGCTACTATTCTATCTGATTTAGAAGGAAACAAGTTTAAAGAGCCCATTAACCTCAATAAGCTTAAGAAATACTTTATATAAAGTCTCGCTAGGGAGAAAACCTTAAAAGAGGCTGGCTAGGCAAAAGTTAGAGACTGAAAAATGAAAAAATAAAAAGTCATGTTGGATTGAAAACCTGAAAGGGCGATTCGGGCAAAAGTAAAGGGCATATAAAAGGAGAGAGAGAAAAAAATAGTTAGTTGGAAAACTTGCAAAGGCAAGCCAATTAATGACAGGAGATATGTAAGAAGCAAGATTTATAGTCACTTTGTTCTTAAATTAAATGGAATGGATTGCCTTTATTATTCTTGAACATTGTATTAAATTTTTATTATACACTTATAACTAAAAAGAAAATTTCATCCAATAAAAAGCAAAGAAAGATTAAATATCATAATATTAGTTATGCTTGCTTTTCTTTTAAACACCTTGGAACTCGATGCCTGCAATGCTTTTGTTATTTTATTTCTTATAAATTCATCCTTCTCTATCTGATATAACTAGATCCATGCCTTATACTAGTCATCAGTGGACTATCTCTGTCATAGTCAATGAACCTCTAAATGATTCTCTAAGGCCAGGTAGTGACCAGGTCATCCAAAAAGTTATGAGAAAGGGGCCCTGACTCAAATTCATGCACCAACTCCATAATTAATTATTTCTGCCCATATTGTTTGCAAAGCCGAGTAGGATTGTAGAAAGTAGCAAAATGGAGACCATCTAGTGGGATGCATTAGGTATAGGATCGAATGGTCACATGCTGCAACCTCCACCAAGGGCACATCCACTGAAACAAAGTGTTAGGGAATGTAGACAACCAACTTTGAATATCCTTTGGAATAGGGTGAAGTCTCTTAGTATGGTAGTGTTTGGCCTTGTAATGTGCAATGTCTCTAGGAGGTTTAAGCAACCTCAGCTCTTCATGAAGCCATGCTTGTTGGAAGAATGAATGGGTAAAAATGATACAAATAATATAAAATAATAAAAATGAAAATAAAGCTCACCTCTAGCAAAAGGGAACTCCTTAAGAATCACCTAGTTTTAGAGAAGTGGTTGAGCCTAATTATGGTCTCTACCAAGATAAGAGGGAAAGGATTTAGGCCAACTTCCATTTGGTCCAAAATATGAAGAACCTTTAGGTCACAGTTGTTAAAAGGGGAAACTAGTAGAAATTGAGCATATAGGCAAAAAACAATCATCCAAGGCCAATAAGCCTAATTACTATCTACAATCATAATAACTTTGAGAAAAGAGCTCGTTAGAACCTCATTACCAAAGATATAGTGAAGAGAAGACTGAGGGGAAAGGTTGAATAGCCATGCCATTTGGTATTGGATGGAGTGTAAATCTAGGGTTTCAATTGAAGGAATTATAATTTGACAAGTAGAATCCATCTAAGAACCAAGATAGCTTCAAATTCCTTTGGTAGGGGCATAACTCTACTGTATAGAAATTGGAGACATGTTTCTGAGGATCCTAAATTTGAGCAAGAACATGAAGAAATGAGAAATTAATCCTCCTAGCATGCAGAGATTGGAAAACAGATAGATGAAATGGCTCTAATCTAGCCCATAATCCAAGCTTTTTAGGATCAGCTATAGTTGTTTCAAGCTTCTTTCAGTCATATTGAGAGGTTAGGATTTTGTCTAGAGAGAGAGAATGAAGAGAATTTGTGTGAATGAGAAAATTAGGGGATTTTAAAGAAGAGCTAGAGATTTAAATAGTTATAGGATGCTGGCATAGAGGCATTCGCCTCTATGATCAAGCAATGTCTCTACGTGTTGAGGTGATTCCCTATTGCCTATTTCTAAAAAGGTGATGCCCCTTTATAAATAGGCAACGCCTCTATAAATAGGTTATGTCTCTCCAACAATTGAAATATATCCTTATTTTACTACAAAATGATTGTATAGTACATGCAAATTCAGGAGAAGAGCATTTAAGTGATAAAAATTCCTCGATTGATTGAAAGTTCTGCCAAAATTTGGATTTAAATGTGGAATCATTCATCCAGTGCAAAATATGAAAATACTAAAATGAGAAGTTAATTCAGAAAGTAAGTAACATATCAACATGTGCATGGCAATAAAAATATCTGTAATTAAAATGATCCTATTCTAGCAAGCCTCTGAGGTATCCCTTTACTCATCATCTCCATGATCATCAGCTCCCTCATCGGTGAGATATTCAACAGGATCAGCTCCATCATCATCATTGTCATCCTCAGCAAGCTCATTACTTGGCTCCTCCTCATCATCATCACTCATGTCATCCTCCTCCTCATCACCCTCAACATGAAGAGCAACAAGCTGACACTTAAGAGTACTAATCTTAGCCTAACTAGCCTTATCTCGATCCTGTTAAGATGAAATAAGAGGTAAGAAATCATGAGAGCATGCATACATATAGAAATTAGGCATAGTTATTACCTTCCATTACTATGTCATATCAATCAGGAAGTCCCAATGGGTCTTAATCACCCTATACATATACTCTCCCTAATCTTAAGGTATTTTCATAATTAATATATTGTTAGAATTAATCATGTGTTAAGTAAAATTTAAGAATAAGACTTTGGAAGAAAGGAACTCACATGTGTAGTGGCCTCCGATAAGAACTTTGGCTCTGACCTCCTATCTCATGTCAAGAACTGATGAGCCAACTTGCCCAAAGGCACCCAATAGCATTTCAACAAGTTAAGAGTGGCAATGAGCCTACCAGCTATCATCTAAGACCTAGAACTAGAAGGCTTTCTAGCAAGACACTAGATGAGGTACCCTCACCATTAGTCACAATGCGGGGGCACTGATGAGGCCTCTCTTATGCAATAGGCTTAAAATAAAGGGTTGGTGCCCTAGGTAGTGCCTAAGAATAAAAATTAAGTAAGGAAATAGTATCCACAACCATAGAGGTAAAATAATATGTTTAATATAAATGCATGCTTACTAGAGGTGCAGGTGCAAGTAGAGGCACCCTCTATATGAGATGAGCTCATGCAAAATCCACATATTGAGACTTCCTCCTCTTGTAATAATCTGCATCATCATCTCCCTCCATAGCCTAATCAAGCTCATCTCCACTATTTCATGTGCCCAGAAAATATGTCATGGAAGATCGAGGGTGGTCATCTCACTTAAGCGCCCATTCACCACTAGTGTACCCTCTCGCTGAGGTACTAAACTCTACAGTCAAGTCCTCAGAGTACCACCTCCTCCAAGATAGTGGAATTAAGTAGACTATGGTTGAGACTATACAACCTAGGGACCCTATAAATTTGAGCATAACTGTGAAAACAAGTAGGTAAATAAATTATTTTGATTAACAAATGTGTTACTAATTATAATTATGTTTGCAAGTGCCTACCTCATCATGAGTGAGAGCGTTTAGTTGCTCGTGATGAATATGCACGTGAGCAACTAGCCTCCTCTAAGCAAACTGAAGCCCCATCTCACCATAGCAGGAAAAAGGGTGTCATGAACACGAGTGATCCCTATAATCAACTCCAGCTCTAGAGCCTAATCCTATAAGAGAAAGGAAAAATTGTTAACAAGTCATTATAATAGTACTTAAAATGGAACCTAATGGTAAAAGAGGAGGGAAATACTAGAATGGCATGCCAGAAACCACAAAGCCTCTTGGCTCTATGCACTAACTCATCCATACTCTTATACATATAGGATATAGCATAGCTACCCTAGTTTTAGGAAGCCACTAGGTCCAGATCTCTCAGGGGCATCAAAAAGATCAAGTCTATAAAATTGGTAGTGTCTAAAATGAGAGTGGTGCCCATCAAGTAAACTAGGAATACACGCACTACTTGATCAATCTAATGAGGTGTGGTAGCTGCCTTAACTCTAACATGGATATAGAAGCTCCTGATAGAATTCAGCTTCACTATGTATGTCCCCTTCATATCTGGGACCATGCCAAGCAGACACTCAATGAAAGTGAGATAGTTTAGAGATAGGTGATGGAGACTCACATTAAGAGGGCCAAAATCCCCAGCGTAAGTAATGCCAATAATAACAGCAAAAACAACCAGATCAAGTGTAAACTCCCTAAAACGAAGGTGGAATGTATGAGTAGTGTCAGACTATCTCTTCATTAGAGCATGTAGAGGTTGATAGTTTGTACGCCCTTACTGCACTGGAAGTGTGAGAATGAAATTAAAAAATATGGTATCATGGATAAGAGTCTTCACTAGATCCATGAGCTCATCATACCAGATGTAGGCACTGCTTAAGTTCCCAGCACCCTTGAGGGTATGGGCATTGAGCTATAAGAATAAAACAAGGATTTGAATTATCATTTTATATGAATGAAGTCATTTTTTATTTAGAATTCTACCAATGAGGTGAATGCTTCTAAGATAGAGGCAATCACCCCATTAAAGAGGTGTCACCTCTTAGCTAAGATGTGGTCACCTCTCTATAGGCACCTCGATGTGAAGAGGTGACTACCTCTTTGTGATGAAGCGATCACCTGATCAAAGAGGCGATCGCCCCATCGAAAAGGTAACGCTTATTTTTGTTGGTGATATGACAGAATGATTCAATTTTTGCAATTGCATTCAATTAAATTAAATCTCTTTTGGTTAAATGATAAACATGCATCTATGAACAGTAATATGATGTTATTTAATATTATTTGTAGGAAAAATTAAAGAAATTGGATACTAACCTTTCCTATAGCCAATCCGCAGATATAGGATCACATGTCTACAAAAAGGGGCCCCTTGTCTCTGATGTTAAGACCAAAATTACACATAGAATGCATTACATATGCTACTAGGTCACATGTTGGAAGATCTAGGGTCCGCGTAATGTCCATCATAGAGAAAGTTTTGAAAAGTGAAAATAGAGAAAAGAGAAAATGAGAGTTTGAAAAGCAAAAAGAGTGGAAAGTGAATTTGAAAAGAATGAACATAAGGTTATATATAAAAGTAGAAGGGTAAAAGATGAAGAATTATTAAGAAGAAAGAAAAGAAAGAAAGAGGGTGAAGCCCATTAGATAAAATGAACATAAGTTGTCCCATCAGAAATATATTCCTAATGAAAAAAAAATTTGCTTCACTTCTCGAGTGTACCCCTAAATCGATGTTGGAGAATTAAAGATATTCTGATCAAAACATCAATGACAAGAAGTGACTGGTTGGGTAATGAATTCCCAAAGTTCACATCATCATAAGGAATGTCTAGTCGGGTTTGAATCCCTAAAGTGCATCTTCCTTTCTAAATAAGCGTCTGGTCGAGTTTAAATCCTCAAAGTATGCATTATAATGAGCATCATGTCAGGTTTGAATCCTTGAAGTGTGCATCATAAAGAGCATCTAGTCGGGTTTAAATCCCCGGAGTGTATGTCAGAAAGAGCATCTAGTTGGGTTTAAATCCTCAAAGTGATCATCATAAGGAATGTCTAGTCAGGTCCCTGAAGTGCATCTTCCTTTATAAACAAGTGCTTGGTTAGGTTTGAATCCCTAAAGTGCATCTTCCTTTACTAAGTGACTTCTTAAGCCAAGAAAATTTAGGAATCACACTAAATATTAATGAGTAACTAATCGGGCTAAGAAAACTTGAGGAACACCTTTACGTTTTCATCTGTCTTTACTGAGTGACTTCTCAAGCTAGTAAAACTTAGGAATCATGCCAAATATTAATGAGTAATTGATCGAACCAGGAAACTCTAGGGAATATGGTTACATTTTCATCTATCTTTATTGAGTGACTTCTCGAGCTAGGGAAACTTAGGAATCATGCCAAATATTAATGAGTAACTTATCGGACCAAGAAAACCCAAGGAACATGGTTAATTTTCATCTATCTTTACTGAATGACTTCTCGAGCCATGAAAATTTAAGAATCACACCAAATATTAATGTGTAACTGATCAGGCTAGGAAAACTTGAGGAACACGATTACATTTTTATCTGTCTATACTGAGTGACTTCTTGAGCTAGGAAAACATAGGAATCAAGCCAAATATTAATGAGTAACTGATCAGGCTAGGAAAACCTAAGGAATATGGTTACATTTTCATCTATCTTTACTGAGTGACTTCTTAAGGTAGGAAAACTTGGGAATCACACCAAATATTAATGGATGGCTAATCGAGCCAAGAAAACTTGAGGATCAATGTCACATTTTGAGTTAACATTCAACCTCTTGAGTTTGAATTCCTAAGGCTAATGGTCCGAGTAAAGCTTGAAGGTCAGGTATGTCATTCTTGTCCTTTAATGCTTTTTGTGACTATGTTACTTTTTCAAAAAATTAATTTCTAGAAATTTGGTTTTTCAAAAAATGAAGGGGGCAAACTATGGACACCTTTAGTTTCATCAGCCTGCAATGAAAGTTCGATGATGAGAAAGTACGAGATTTGGATGCAAGGAAAGCCCAAAACCTCTTAAAATAGACTCAAAAGCCCAAAACACTAAATTCAATCCCAAACACCAAGCCTAAGCCCAAAATTGAGGCTCTAAGCCCAAGCCCATTACCTTATGGCCCAAAGACCTAGACCTGGCCTAGGTGAAGAGGTGATCACCTCAACAAAGAAACATTACCTCTATATCTTAGGCATCAATGAGGTGACACTTCATCAAACAGGTGGCACCTCTTTACACCCACCCTCTACAGCATTAAATGCCATTAATGGTAGTAATTGAGGCCCACCTACCTCTGATTTAAGCATTTTTAGACATAAAAAAAAAGGGAAAAAGGAAGGAAAAGAGAAAAAAGCATGGGGAATGATGAAAAGGAGGAAAGGAGGGTGAGAGTGAGTTTCTTAAGAATTGAAAAAGGCAAAAAGGGGAAGAGGCTAAAAAGGAAGGGTGTGGGCAAAGGAAAGGGGGACTTTTTTGGAGGCTGGATTTTTTATCTTTGAAAGAAAAAAGAGAGAGGACATTTTTTTGGAAAGAAAAACAAAGAAAGAAATAAAAAAGAGAAAAAAGAAGAGAAGAAGAAGAAGAAGAGGGGGATTTTAGAGCTAAAAGACTTCGTCTTCTTAAGAAGAAAAAGGACTCTTTTGCATTTAAAGCATTCAAACTAACAAACCAAGCTCTAAGGGCTTAGTTAGGAGCATCAGCTCATCTAAATCAATAAGAATTCCCATTTTCAAGCTTTAAGTTCTAATATGAACCCTAAAATGGATCAACAATGCCTGAATATGAAGAATTCAAGCTAATTAGCTTAATTTCCTATTTTAAAATTAATTAGCTTGATTGGATGAATTTTGAGTTATTTTTCTATTCTGGAGTCAATAAGGAAGATTCTAGAAGATATGAGAAGATTCAAGAATATTCCAAGTCAAAGTCAACAAGTCAATAAGTCTAAGTGTAAGTCAAAGTCAAATGATCAACAAGTCAAAAGTCAAGGGTCAATGGTCAACATGTGACATGGCATGCTTTAATGCTTAGTTGTCATGAGTTGTCATTTTGCTTAGTTGTCATGAATTGTAATGAGTTGTCAATTTTGACTTTTCAAAGATGAGTTGTCATATTTTGAAGGAAATCTCCTTAATTTTGACCATTGACCATTGACCCTTGACTTTGACTTGTTGACTATTTAACTTTGACTTTGACTTATTGACTGGTTGACTTTGACTTAGAATATTCTTGAATCTTCTTACATCTTCTAGAATCTTCTTGAATCTTCCTTATTGACTCCAAAATAGAAAAATAACTCAAAATTCATCCAATTAAGCTAATTAATTTCAAAATAGGAAATTAAGCTAATTAGCTTGAATTCTTTATATTTAGGCATTGTTTATCCCTTTTAGTGTTCATATTAAGTTCTTCATTTCATATAAAGCTTTTGATTTATTACTCTCTTACTTATTTTCTTGAGTTTATTGCTTGTTTAAGGCCATATGGAAGCATGGATATGTGAAACATTGAGTATTGGTTATTAATCTTTATGTATTTGCATCAATTTATGTTAGTTTGTATTGATTTCGAAGTTTCTTAGAAGTTAAAAAATGTAGTCTATTTTTGAATTTATTGAAGTAAGAGAGCCCCTTCACACTGCGATGATCTAAGAATGCCTCCTGGTAAAGAGAAGCATCACCACTTTATTAGGATCTTGCACAATTCTACTTTGATATTGACTGTGTATTTTGAATATTTTTGCATGATTCCTATGTTTTTCTTGTTATATATTTTGATTTTATACATGATTACTATGTTGTTTAGTATTATTATTGTATAATATTATTATGTTATTTATGGACTATTTTGTGGTTTTATTTCTATTTCCTATAAATTATACTTGTTAGTTATTTTGTGAATAATATTGTTATTTTATAACAAAGGATTAATTTATGCTCATTACAAGGATTGTTTGGTGATTTTAATCATCAAATGGTTAGCCTATTAATTAGTTCTTGAGAGGTTTTATTTTTCTAATTAATTAGTTTATTTTTGGTTTATTTCTAGTTTATTTTCTATTTATTTTACATTTCTTTGAACAAAGTATTGTAATCGCTAATCCTTTCCCCTGTTCATTTAGAATGTATGGTTGTAAATTATTATTATTTGTTTTATTTATATTGAATGTCGGGTTATAAGCATGAAAGTGAGACTAATGTACAAACTCATACTAAAATATAAAATTGGAAATGATTGCAATCCACATTAAGATAAGGAAATAATTTAATAATCAAAGGTAATAAAATATGAAACACACACGGAGGCCAACAACAAGGTTGGATGGGAATTCTAAAAGCCCATACCCAATTTTTGAACCCGATCTCTGATGATGGTTTCTTAGAACCTTCGTGGAATCTAGTTATTGTACAGTGTGTTTTGACTTTTATTTAGGTGGCGTCTCCATCTCCATTTTGGGCCTCAAAAGCTCATTTTGTATTTCCTAGTGGGCCTTGAGCTCACACAATGTCATGGTCACTAAATACCTAGGTGCGCACTTAACCTTCCCACCTACATCTATGTTTATTTATTAATCCATTTCATGGTTATTTTTTTTATTCTGATTTTGGTTTTATTCATTATTTTATTTTCTTTTTTTATTATTTTAATTAATTCTAACATTGTTTTCTTTTTTATTCTTTGTATTTTATGTTTGTGTGATGATGGAGACACATGGTTAAACTAGAGAGAACCCATAAAGATCCATATGATGTTATAGATTTAAACTTGTAGTCATTTCATTTAGATTTTAGGTTTTTTTTTATCATTCTGTGTTTTTTTATTTTTTGTGTCATATTTTTATTTTATTAGGTTTGTATATATTTTTATTTTTTATTCAAGTAGGTTGTAATAGCCCAAGTAGTGGGAAATATAGTGAAATCTTTATTTTTCTACACTTAAAAAATGATTAGTAAATTAAGGTTCATTTCATAAACTTTAATTAAAATTAATGAGACAGTAGATCAATTAAGGTTGCATGTAATTGATATAGGGTTTAGAAATCATGTGTGTATATGTTGTTTGATTATTTGTTTTGTTTATTTGGGTTAGTTTTTTATTTTTATTCATTTTGGGCCTTAAGGATAGGTTAGGTTCTAAATCACTATTAATAGGCTTTTAAAATTGTTCTTAGGTTTAATTAACTTTAAAATTAATTTAGGCTTATTAGGTTAATTTAAACTTAAGCCTTTATTTTAGTTTAATTAAAATTAACTTTGACTTAGCTCAGCCCATTAATTAAACATTTTTTAAAAATAAATAGATTTAGGATCACTTCATTTAATTTAAAATTAATTAGAATTAGGCCTAATAAAATTCATCCAACTCATTTCCATAAAATTAGTAGATTTAGGTTCATTATCTTTAGAGTTAAATATGGTAGACTTAGGTTCACTAATCTAATTAAAATGTAGGCCCACCTTTAGCTTTCCATTTCATTTGTAAATTAAAACATGTAGACTTAGCTAATTTTAATTAAAAATAATATAGAATAGACTAATTTAGGGACGTTATGCTCTTTGAATGCATTATTTATGTGTTTTTTCTTAACTAGTTGCCTTGGAGTTAGATGTATGTAAAATTAAGGTTTATATGAAATTGCATTTAAATAAGGAATAATTTAGTAATTAATAAAGTAATTATAAATGAACATGAGACTAAAATAAGTTGTTATTCTATATTCAGAATCTTTTAGTTGTGGTGCTAACTCTCTTTTAAAGAATTGAGTTACCACCACCTTCGAATTGTCTCAGTCATTTCCCTGGGTGGCGACTCCTTATCTCCACACTATGTCTTTTTGATATAGTAGTGTGTTCTTTAGAGCCTTGAGCTCAAACAATGTCATAGTTACTAAAATCTTAGACACGCGTTAAACTTCGCCATCTATAGTGGCGACTCCACTAAGGATAAGAGATGTTGATTCTAATTGTGTTCTTTAGGATTATTTTATTAATTATTTTTTTATTCTTACATTCATTTTGCATGTCCCTATAAACTAATGGCGTTGGTTTATGATTCCATGATTCCACTAGCTTTATGGGATTATAAATTGGATAACCATCACTCTTAGCCTTAACTTAGTTCAAGAGAGATTATCGGGCTCATCTAACCAGAGTCTGTGACCTAAGTCTTAAAAGGGGGATAGTCTTCTCTTAAGTTTGCAAGGGATTTCAGGCCCCTCTGACCTTGGCTTATAACTCAAGTCTTACAAGATGACATCTTGTTAAGAGGACCTTAACTTTTCCACCAAACTCAGCTCATGTAGTGGCTTAGTTTCTTCCCTTAGGAACTACCCAAATTGCTTATGTTTATTGCCATGAAGTATTTCTATTATAAAGGCCCAAGCCTATACTTTTAAGGCCCATCTAGGTTAATAAAGATTGGGCTAATCCTTTATTCCTAGAAATGTTATTTCTATGCTTTTACTGCTTTAAAAGATTTAACATACGCATCGGTTGTTGATATTAAGGTTAAGACCAAAACTCCTAGGAAAAGTGACTCACCAATGAACTTGTGTGTAGGAGGAATAAGGTTGGAAGGATGTATATTATACACTTGACTTGTTACTTGTATACTTGGCTTGGCTTGACTTGTTACTTGTTGCATAGCATGTGCATCATGCATACATGCATTATATGTAAGTCATGCATGATACTAACACTTTGTTTTTCAACCATCATAGATTCATTCGTGTCTTCCTATGTTTCAAAATAGGGTAGTGGCAGATTAGTGAGAATTGATTTGAGTCCAAAATTGATAGCTAAAGAGATCTTTTCAAGATTAGAAAAGAGTCATATCAACCCAATTTACCTAGAAGCTACACCAACTCAAACATAAGAGATGGAATAGCAACAAGGAGAAAATTAGACCTTAAACGACATTAAGGGAGTTTTGATGGATGACATGAGAGCAATGATGCAAGATGAATTGAGATAAGTTTTAGCTAGGTTAGCATCCCCTCCTGTTACTGCTATACCACCTATCATAGATGATCTACCTATTAATAATGACAATACTGGGGAACCACCACTAAATGCTGCTGGAAATATGCCTACTATGGAGATGAAATTTGAAGATGTTCATAACTACATAGTGGAGAAAGCAAAGAAAGAAGCACTTAAGTTGGTTCAGGAACTTGAGTCCAAGCATATGCAAACACTGACTCAGAAAATGTCCAAGATGGAAGAGCTAATAAAAGGGCAAGGCATAGGTTACTCATTCGACTTTGATGATATATTATGCATGGAAAGTGACAAGTTGCCTAATAAGTGCAAAATTCCTCAACTACAAAAGTTCAATGGTTTTGGAGATCCTGGGATTCACCTTAGCCAATACATAACAACTATGAGCACCACTAAAGCTCCATTATATATATCCATAAAATTGTTTGGACTTTCCTTGGAGGGTATTACTATGAATTGGTATCATGGATTAGAAAAGTCTATTAGGGCTGACTGGAGGAAACTATGCACTGCTTTCCTAAAACAATATGACCATAACACTAAGCTAGAAGTTTCCATTTGGGATCTAGAATTAACTAAACAAAATCCAAATGAATCATTCTCTAATTTTCTCACTAGATTCATGAACAAGGTAGGATTAATGAAAAATAAGTTGGCTGAAAAGGATCAAGTTAGGATGATTGTTTGTAATATGTCTCCTAATTTGGTTGAAAGGTTGCAAATGATGAACCCTAAATCTTTTGTAGACCTCTATGATGATGGATTGTAAGCTGAGGAGATGGAAAATAAAAAGAAGAAAAGCTCTAGAATCACTAGGGCATAGAACTACCCAACTTGGGGCACATAGCTAGGAAGCACTAGCTGGGTTGTGGAAGTGCATGTTGTTCAACAACCAAAGAGATTCTTCAATTTTAACTAACCCCTATCAAAACTCCTAGACTGCATGATGCAAAAGGGCTTGCTCAGACCCTCACCTTTTCCATACCACCAAACCCAAATGTCCCAAGATATGACCTGAATAGTTATTGCAAATTCCACCAAGTTATTGGCCATTCCATAGACACCTGTAACTACCTTAAACACAAAATCCAAAACCTTCTAGACTCTGGAAAAAATCACAGACCCTAAAAACCCAACCACCAAAAATAATACATTCTCAAACTATCAAAATGTTCCACCCTTAACCACCATAATGATCAACTCGGGAGTTAGTGAGGAAGAAGTGCTAAACTCCTTTGAAAACATAAAACTTGAAACCAATGATAAATCTCCTAATGTCCCTAAATATATGGAAAGAGATAAGGATTTGTTAGGATAGCCCTTAAGCAAGTTTGACTATAAGGTGTTTTACACTAAACCACATTCTTTTGACATACCCTTTGAGTCAATCATGCCTACAAGATAGGGTGATGAGTTTGATGATGAGAAGCTACTAAAAAAGAAAGAAACATGCATGGTTGAGGTATAGAAAGATGAAGTCATAGAGATAGTTAGTGAGAAGATGTAAGAATAGCCATTATGTCAGCCACCATAAGACGTAGCATCCTTAGCATTTAGAATTTAAAATAATTTTCTTATTATTTTCTTTAAATAACATGTTAGTTTCTTTAGAACTTTTTTTTTATAGATCAATGATATGAATTCTGATCATGGTTACTTATATAATGTGCATCACGATATCGATTGCATCTGCATGTTTGATATAAATTCGATCTAATTATATTCATTCAGCATGGCACAAATGAGAATTCAATGAACATTCATATATCATTTATATAACTTTTGAAGAGTTAAAAAAAGAGAGAAAGAATAGAGAGAGAGAAAAAGAAAGAAAAAAAAGAATAATAAGGTAAAAATTAAAGAGAGAACAAATTCAAGACTGGTTGATAACATGAGTTATATCATGTGATGTAATGAATGTTCTCATTTTTGCCATAATGAATGACTAAAATTGAATCTAAAATTTTTGTTCAAATATTGCATATTCATCTTTATCATACTGCAAAAGTATCTGAATGGGAAGACAAAACATAATGAAATCTAAAATCAAAGCTATGAGATAACTATTTTAGTTAAGTTTTCTCTTCTTGTCACCCCTCTATGATTCTGCTTGTAAGTCTATTGTCCCTTTATACCTAGAAAATTTAGGTGGTTCATGGACTCATGTTGTAATCCATACCTTGTAACTATCATCAATCATTACATTAGCATTAAACCTCAAATTCTACCTAAGAGTTCTTCTAACAAGAGCAAGTCTAGTTGATTTAAATATCAAGAGCTCCTTTTGATTAGTTCATATACTCCTCTACATCCTCAATGCATGAGATTGTAATTAATGGGGTTGGATTAACAAAAGCAGTGAACAAACTAAGTCTCTGGCACATATAAAGAAATGAAGACTACCAAAATAAAATTAATGAATCCAATTAGAATGATAGGCATGAGACTAACTCTATTCACCAAGAGTAGTGATGATTGTAGTGTCACCATCTCCATGGAGGAAAATTATCAAAATCTAGGGGCAAAATCATAGAATAATAAATATGCATTTAAAGATGGAACATTGACATACAAGAGTTAGCAAAAGAGATCTTAGGGCAGAAAGAAAATATTCAATACAGATACATAAGTTATTACACAGCAAAAGCAATAGCAAAAAGAAAATGTTCAATAGTGCATCAGTCAATCACAAGCTCTAGTGTCAAG
Source organism: Mallotus nudiflorus (assembly GCA_947683625.1). NCBI lineage: Eukaryota > Viridiplantae > Streptophyta > Magnoliopsida > Malpighiales > Euphorbiaceae > Mallotus > Mallotus nudiflorus. The sequence goes on along the minus strand of CANTUR010000201.1, from coordinate 6,616,072 downwards.
CCACAGATCCCACTTGTGAGCCTAGTCATCAATATGAAAAACTATATTGAAAGCTCTAACATTAGAAGTACCAATAGTAAAGCATTCAAAGCTCAAACCTACAAGATGTTAATGAAGCACTTCATCCTTACACTCTAAGATTGACAACATAGCTCTATTCCAAATCAAAGACCTATTAGGATCATGCATGTTATACATAACATGCATACACTTGCATACATTTATTGTGAAATACTTACTTTGCATAATAAAAGCCTTTGAGCCTAGGCAAGATTATGCAAATACTCAACTACTAGATTTCAAAATTAGTATTGTAAAAGTGCATAAAGGTAGTCAAAATGTTCACATATGAAGCATCTAAAGGTACCCTATCAAGGTAAACCTGATGCTCCTCAGGATTTTAGACCATAGGAGCCTAATAAATCATAGGCCCATCCAGTAAAGGAATATCACCTATAGAGATACTTGTCAAAGCATCATCTTGGCAACCTCAAGAGACTGGGTATGAGTCTTAGGCTCCTCAGGCTCAACATCCATCTTCATATTCTCATTTAGAGCATCATCTAGAATATCACCTGGAGTCTCAATAAAAAAAAAACTTGCTCCCATAAACTGTAAAATCAAAAGACGATCAATAACATGAAGAGTAGTAAAAGACAAGCATACTTCATATGGGTTAATAGGAATCAACTCTAGTAGATGCTCCTGACTATACCTCTAATAGCTACGAGAATGGTCAAGCAAAGATAGGGCATTGAATCCCTAAAGAGCCACAACCAACTCCTGACTAGTTAGAGCAAAACTCCACAACAGTTAGACTAGTATATGGTATGGAATATGATGATAAGAAGGTCTAACATGTTAGCAATACACGTGTTAGCCCTAAAAATGGAAGAATGCACTCCTAAACCATTTGAGATAAATGCACTCTAAAAACTTCTTTGATCATGAAATAAGACATCTAACTCCTAAACCATTTTTACAAGAGATATTAAGAAGAGGAATGAAGCCCTCTATTATAGCATTAATAGGAATGACAAGAAGACAAATTCAACCCTAGGCCATGGCCTTAATGGTAGAGTATCATGACCTTTATGATCAGAGACATCATCATCACGATCAAAAGGGAGTGCAAAAGAATAGCATTATATTTTGATAAAATTTCTTCACCTATCTGTAAATAGACTTGAATAACTTATGGTATTTTATTCAGGAAAAATAAAAGAGAATGCAGAAGGATAAAGGAACCAACATAATAGTGAGGATAGGTAAGAATAAAAACACTAATTGCTCATCAAAATATCACCATGCATGACAAAAAAACTTACCAAACACTCATTAAAATAATCAAGGGAAATAACATAACTCTATCTCATTAGATTCTATAATAAAGTACAATCTCAATAACAAAATCCACAAATTGAAAGTAAATTCATCCACTTCACGAGATCATGTGTGAAAACTTATCTCATGAATTTTAATCTTAATGACTTTCTTTTGTTAGCCTTATAGAATTCAGATGTTCAATTAATATTTTTGCACTAATAGTTTATAAAATCTAATCAATCTAATGCTCACTTTATACCCAACGAGGGGAAGAAAATGCAAAAAAAAAAATATGTGGACCAAAAGTATAAATTTCTTGAATCTCAGAGTATCATTTTAGTCTTTTGAATAATAAATGTGCATATAATCTACTCCAATGCTCATAAATGAGTATGAGTATAAAATCCCTTAACGGTATCCACATTGAGTAATACAAAAAAGGCAGGGAATTACTAAGAGGAGAATCGAAATAATAGCAAATATAATTTACTCTAATGCTCAGAAAATGAGTAAGAGTATTAACGTGAAACCTCTGGTGGTATCCATGTTGAGTAATACGAGTAAGGCAGGGGAATACTAAAAGAGGACCACACCAAAAGCTACTTTTTTTTACTCCAATGCCTTAAAAAAGAGTTTGAGTATCCAAAGAACCTTTTTAATGGTATCCACACTAAGTAATTTGAGAAAGGCAGGGGAATACTCAGATAATAAAGAAAAGCACAAAAATAACTTAAAGATTGTTTTAATACTTAGAATTCGATTTGTTTATGCTCAAGTTCCATAAGTTTTATTTAGCAAATTCTCCCTAAAATTAGGTATGGAAGTAAGCTCTTAACTTGGTAAAAAATACGCTCTCAATATAAGATGGTTAACGATATCTCTAACCTTTACAAATGGAAAATAAATTATAATCTTAAAAATCAAAATTAGTGAGATTCATTGAGTGCATGCTATCTCATGATAAAGTGATGAATTTTCTCATAAATTTTCAAAAATATAATGTACACAATTATCACATTAAAACTAACTTCAACAAGTCTTTTGGAATTGTAAATTCAAAAGGAGATACACCTAACATGTGAGATAAGCAACAACACAAAGTCTAAATCATGGAATTAGCTAATTGTATCATAAAAAGCCTACAAGTGACTATACAATGTCCCCCCCTCCCATAATGGCATTATTAATCATCTAAAGCTCACAATAACTACACAACATAAACACATAGCACACTTATCATCCAATTTGCTAGACACTACATAGTAGTTATAGTGCATTATCAAATCATAATTTACTAAAAACTACATAGTAGCTATAGCACCTTATCAAATCACTTTAGCTAGACACTACACAGTAGTTATAGCGCAAGTTGCTAAATGCTCCATAGGACCTATAGCATGCTTTCAAATCATAACTTACTAGAAAGTCTACATGATGTATAAAATGTTTTTAAATCTCACTTGTAATACACTCCATAGGACCTATAACATGTTTACTCTTTCTGTTAGACATTTCATAGGACCTATAGCATGATCATGATTAGCTAGACACTATATAGTAGTTGTAGTATATTTTTGCTAAACGTTCTACATGAAATATAGCAAAACTTTCAATCATAGTTACTAGACATTCCATAATAACTATAGTACAATTAGCTAGACACTACACAGTAGCAATAGCATATTTTTGCTAAATGTCCTATAGGGAATATAATGAAAATCATAATCATTATACATCCCACAGAGAATATAGTGAAAATCATGATTGCTAGATGTCCCACAGGGAATATGGTGAAAATCACAATCACTAGACGTCCATAGGGAATATAGTGAAAAATCAAGATCACTAGATGTCACACTGGGAACGTAGTGAAAATCACCATTATTAAACATCCCAAGGGAATATAGTGTCACCTGATAAACATCCCATAGGGAATATAGCAGAAACTTATCACTTGTAAAACATCCCATAGGGAATATACCAAAATGCTCTTAACACAATGTCAACTACTATTCATTAAACACAATGATAGCATCACCACCATATGTTCCACCAGAACTACAGCCCATTTTCAAAATACACTGAACACAGTGTTAATCGCTATTCACTAAACACAGTGATAGCATCATCAGCCATATGTTCCACCAGAACTATAGTATGTTTTAAAAATGCACTAAACACAGTGTCAATCGCTATTCACTGAACATAGTAATAGCATCACAGCTAGAAATCCACAGGAATTCTAGTGTTCCTTAAATCGCATTCAGCAATGTATAATGTCATGCATAGTCATGGCACACAAGTAAGTGTTATGACTCTTTGCTTTGAAATTTTGTGCTTATTTACTTTGTTGTAATTTTTCAAGTAAACAGCGACAAAGGGGAGCATTTATAAACTCCCAAATTTAGGATGACTTGAGTTTGGATGCGACGGAGGACCTAATGAAGAAAATTGATTGTGAAATTAGATTTATTTGATATGATTTATTAGTTTTGAATTAAATTGTAAATTTTTATTTTTTTATTTTTTATTTATTTAATTTATTTAATTAATTTTTTAAAAAATAAAAAGATAGAAAATTCAAAAAGAGTAAAAAAGAAAGAAAAGTTTGAAAAAGAAAAGAAAAGAAAAGAATTTTTTTTCTTTAAAAAAGAAGAATGGGTCGAAGTGGCCCATTCAATTTGCAAAATGAAAAGATGGCTGCTTCAGTCAAAGAAAGGGAAAAAAAAGATTTGATTGGCCAACAGTGGCCAAAGTTGGCCATAAATGGCCAGAGGAAATATAATTTTCTGATGGTCCCGCAAATTTTTTTATTTGTTCATTTTTCTTTTTTTATTGGTTGTTATTTGATTTTTATTTGATAAATATTTATTGATAAAAATTTATTTATTAGATAAAGATTTTAAAAAATTCTTCTATTATTATCTTGTGCCCAACTTAGGGTTACAAGGTGTGTTTTCTATATAAGTGTAATTTTCTCTTTTCACAAAAGAAGCTCATAGGGTTTTCTTTTTTTTCCTCTACTCTTTTAATTTTATTAGCCATAAGCCAAAACATACCCACTTTTCTGGATTTTTTTACATACTTATCTATAGTTCTTTGTCACAAATTAGATCAAAATAAAAATTAAAAACTCACAGCCAACACAAAAAGCCACAGGCTTCCATCAATGGTGATCACCTTCATGACTAGTTGCCTTGGGTTAGATGAATGATAATTAGGGTTTAAAATGAAATTGCATATAATTAGAGAACAAGATAGTAAATCATAAAGTAATTCTAAATGAACACAAGACTAAGAGAATTTGGTCCGTATACAGAATCTCCTAGTTATGGTGCTAACTTTCTTTTAGAGAATCGAGTTAATACCACCTTTGAATTGTCCTAATTATTACCCTAGGTGGTGACTCCTCATCTCTACGCTATGTTTTTATAATATAGTAATGTGTTCTCTAGAGCCTTGAGCTTTAATAGTGTTGCGGTTGCTAAAATCTTGGATGCATGCTAAACCCCGCCGTCTATAGTGGCAACTCCACTAAGGATAAGAGATATTGATTTCACTTATGTTCTTTAGAATTATTTTATTAATTATTATTTTATTCGTGCATTCATTTGCATGTCCCTATTAACCGATGGCATTGGTTTATGATTCCATGATTCCACTAGCTTAATGGAGTTGTAGATTGGCTAAACATCACTCTTAGCCTTAACTCAGTTCAAGAGAGATTACCAGGCTGATCTAACCAAAGTCTGTAACCCAAGTCCTAAAGGGGGGTAGTCTTCTCTCGATTTTTCAAAGGATGTCGAGCCCCTCTAACCTTAACTCATCACTTAAGTCTTAAAGGAGGGCAGCTTGCTAAGAGGAACTTGACTTTTCCACCAGACTTAACAACATATATTTTCCTAGTTATTTCCCTTAGGATTTACCCAAATTTCTTATGATTGTTGCCATAAGGTGTTTCTACTTATAAAGGCCCAGGCCTATACTTTTGAGGCCCATTTAGGTTATTAAAGATTGGGCTAATCTTTTATACCTAGACATGTTGTTTCTATGCTTAACTGCTTTAAGAGATATGGCATGTTTGTCAGTTCTTGATATCCCCTATTGATATTAAGGCCAAAACCAAAAATCTTAGGAAAAGAGACTCGCCATTGAATACGTATGTGGGAGAAATAAGGTTAGAAGGATATTGTATACTTGATGGTTACTTATTACTTACTACTTGTTGCATGGCACGTGCATCATGCATACATATGCATCATACTACCATCTTGTTTTGTAGTTATTATAGATTCATCTAGATCTTCTCGTGTTTAGTAATAAAAAGGTGGTAGACCAGTAAGAACTGACCTAAGTCTAAAATCCGTAGCTAAAGAGATCCCTCAAAGTTTAGAGAAGATTCCTATTAATCCATTATACTTGGAAACTGAATTAGCTCCAACTGAATAAATAGAAGAGACGGAACAACAATAGGGAGCTTTGATGGATGACATGAGAGCCATGATGCAAGATGAACAAAGATAAGCTTTAGCTGGATTAATGCCACCTGCTGCTATTCCACCACATGTAGTTGAACAAGCACCTAGTACTGCAGCTATTCCACCTATTGAAAATGTTCCACTTATTACTCCTACACCTGTACCTATTGCTCTTGCTCCTATTGATAAGGTTGGAGGCCAACCTACTGCTAGAAATTTTCATGCTACTGAAGTAAGGCTTGAGTATGTTTAGAATTATATGGAGGAGAAAGCAAAAAGGGAATCACTTAAACTAGTCCAAGATTATGAGTCCAAGCATATGCAAGCACTGACTCAAAAAATGTCCAAGATGAAAGAGCTGATAAGAGGACAAGACACGAGATACTCATTTGATTTGATAATATGTTACAAATAGAAGGGGATAAATTACCTGCGAAATTTAAAATGCCCTAATTGTAGAAGTTTGATGGAACTAGAGATCCAAGGATCCATGTCAATCATTATACAATAACAATGAGCACTACTAAAGCCCCATTAGCTGTAGTCACTAAGTTGTTTTTATTATCCTTGGAGGGAATGGCTGTGAACTAGTACCATGGGTTAGAAAAATTTGTTAAGGCTTATTGGAGAGAATTACGTACTGCTTTCTTATAATAGTATGATTATAACACTAAGTTGGAAGTATCTGTTGAAGATTTGGAACTAACTAAGTAGAAACCTAATGAATCATTTTCTAATTTCCTCATTAGATTCATGAATAAGGCAGGGTTAATGAAAAATAAGTTCATTGAGAAAGATCAGGTTAGTATGATAGTTCACAATATGTCACCTAATCTGGTTAAAAGGTTACAAATGATGAATCCTAAATCTTTTTTGGACCTTTATGATGATGGTTTGCAAGCTGAAGAGATTGAAAGTGAGAAAAAGAAGAACTTTAAAGGCATTGGAACTCGAAACTATCCACCTACAGGCACACAACAAGGAGTACCAATCGAGCTATATAAGTACTTATAGTTCAACAACTAAGGAGATTCTCCAATTTTCATCAATCCCTATTAAAAATCCTTGACCGTTTAATATAAAAAGGCTTGCTTAGACCTTTAACTTTTTTTAAAACACCAAACCCAAATGTCCCAGGCTATGACCTAAATAGTTACTACAAGTTTCACCAAGTTGTTGGCCATTCCATAGGCACCTGTATCTACTTAAAACATAAAATCCAAAACCTTATAGACTCTGGAAAAATCGTAGACCTTGAGAAATCAAATACAAACCCAAATATTAAGAATAACCCTTTCATAGACTACCAAAATGTTCCACCCCCAACCACCATGATGATTAATTCAGGAGCTAGGGAAGAGAAAGTTATAAGCTCCTTTGAAGACCTAAACCTTAAAGACAATGAGAAATCTCCTAATGCCTCTAGAGGAGTAGAGGATATGTTGGGGCAACCTTCAAGCAAGTTTCATTACAATGTGCTTTATTCTAAGCCACTATCTACTAATATTCCAATTGAATAAATCATGCCCACAGAATGGGGTGATGAGTTTAATGATGAGCTAGTAAAAGGGGAAAAAGAATCTAAGACACTTAAGAAGCCATATAGGGGAGTTAAATATTTGTTGGGTCAGCCTTCAGGCAAATTTGACTATAAAATATTTTACTCCAAGCCAGCTTCCATTGATGTACCTCTTAAAAAAATTGTGCCCATAGGATAGGGTAATGAGTTTGAAGATGATGATCCAAATGTAAAGAATAAAGAATCTTTGACTCCTGAAAAATCGCAAAAAGGGGTTGAAGATCTATTGTGTGAGCATTTAAGTGAGCTTGACATTGAGAAGTTGAGAAAAAAGGAAACATGCATGGTTGAGGTATGGAAGGATGGGAAGAAAGATCAAGCTATTGGAGTTATTGACATATGGTATGACTTTGATGAAGAGAATCCTAGGGGTTTGGATGTGTGGAACAATGACCTTAAGATAAATCACGTTACTAGAAGTGGTAAGAATTACAAGCCAGTTGAAAAGAAAATTGAGAAAGCTATAGAAAGAGAAGAGGTTGATGAAGAAGAAGCATAGGATGAGCACAAAGAAGATTTGATCTTAGAATAGTGAAGAAGACCAAGGTGAATATGAGCATTTAGGAGCTGTTAATGCATTCAAGCAATCACAGAAAAGCTCTTGTCAAGGCTTTATCAAAGATGAATATTGAGACCGCTGCTACGCCTAAGGCTATGGTTGCGAAAGTCATAGAAAAGAAGCATGGTTTGATAACATTCTTAGATGAAGATTTGCCTTTAAAGGGTAGAAATTATAATAAAGCACTATTTATTCCAGCTGAAGTGAGAGGGAAGAGGACTAATTTTGCAATGGTGGATGATGGTTCTGCCACTAATGTATGCCCATTGAAAATCCTGCATAATTTAGGTCTCAAAGCTAATGATTTAACAAATTCAAATCTCATAATCAAAGCTTATGATGATAGTATGAGGAATGTATAGGGTATATTTCAAGCTCTTGTTAAAATAGGACCTATAGAGTTGACTGTTGATTTCATTATGTTGGATATCCCTATTATATATGCCTTGTTATTGGGGAGACCATGGTTTCATGCCTTGGGAGGAGTACCCTCAATTATTCATCAAAAGATAAAATTCCCTTATAAAGGAGAAGTTATGACTATAGAAGCTAGAACTAGCAAGGCTGTGGCAACAATACTTGATAATTAGAAGCAAGTGTGTGCTCCTTTAGGTTTTTAAGTGGCTAGAATATTTGATGGAACTGAGATGGATCTAAGAGTTGCAAAGATGATGAAAAATATGAATTATCAGCCTGGACATGGACTAGGGAAGAGTGAGCAAGGAAATCTAGAACACGAAAATACAATAGGATTGGGTTATATTGAGATAGGACCTAGTAGCAAAAGAGCAAGGAAGAAAGTAAAGGCAAAGAAGAAGTCCCTAGGAAAAGTAGGACCTTTGAGTGAGAAATTTATCAAGGAAGGAGAAGGTAAGTATTATCTTAGTGCTAAGGAATCTGTCAACATTACTGGTGAAGATGTTCCTAGGTTTGAGATATTCAGAGAGAAGATTATTGAGAAGCTGGTGAAAGATAACAAAGAAGAAGTTATTAAGCAAGTAGCTGAAAGAATGGGATGGCCATCAAAGAGCTACTGTGTTTGTCACCTAAAAAGGAACCACCCTAGGATTTAGCTACTATTATTAGTAATAGCTTAAGTGATTTTTTTTTATGAGGAAACTGATGTAATAACATCCAGCCTTTATGAGGATCAAAACGTTATTTTTCCTATGGTCAATAAATGTTGGTTTTGATAGCTCTATGCATTATAATTTTGATTAGTCATGCATGTTTGACATTAATTCTATTCAATTAGATTCATTTAATATGGGCATGAATGATAAACCTAAGAACATTTCTATATTATGTGATGTAACTCCTGAAAAGAGGGAAAATCTTGAGAGAATATTAATAAAAAGAAAGGTAATATTTTCTTGGTGTCCTATGAAGATATGTCAGGTCTACATAGAGAAATTGCAGAACATCACATTTCTACCTATCCAAAAGTTAAACCTGTTAAGCAAAAACTGCATAGATTGAGACCAGAGTGGACTAAAAAAATAAGAGAAGAAATTGTTAAACAAATCCAGGCTAACTTTCCTAAAAGTGGTAGATTATCCTCAATGGCTGGTAAATATAGTACTAGTCCCTAAGAAAGATGGAAGGGTGTGCATATATGTAGATTTCAGAGACCTAAATAAAGCCTATCAAAAGGATGACTTTCCTTTACCCCATATTGATATAATAGTAGATAGTGAAGCATCTAGTGCAATGTACTCTTTCATGGATGGATTCTCATGTTACAATCAAATAATTATGGCAATCATGCATAAAATCAAGACAACATTCATTACAAAGTGGGGAACATACTACTATAAGGTGATGCCTTTTAGGTTAAAGAATGCAGGTGCTACTTATTAGAGGGCAGCTACTACTCTTTTCCATGACACGATGCATAAAGAGGTGGAGGTATATGTTGATGACATGATGGTCAAGTTAGAAACAAGAGAGGGATATTTTAAAGCTTTAGATAAATTCTTAGCCTGAATTGAGAGATATAATCTGAGGCTTAATCCGAAGAAATGTGTCTTTGGAGTTACTTTAAGAAGGCTATTAGGACATATAGTTAGTAGTAGGGGAATATAGGTTAACCTAGATAAAGTGAAAGCTCTTCAAGAAATGCCAACACCAACGACGGAGAAATAGGAAAGAGGATTCATTGGCAAGTTATAGTATATTAGTAGGTTTATTGCAAAACTTACTAGTATTTGTGACCCTATTTTCAAGCTCTTGAGGAAATATCAACCTGTGAAGTGGAATGAGGATTTTTAAAAAGCCTTTGACAAAATTAAAGAGTATATCCAGTTTTTTTGAAGCCACGGAAATAAGGAAAATCATTGATTCTATACTTGGCTTTAGAAGAAAATGCAATGGGGGCAATGTTGGCACAATAAGGACTAGAAGGAATAAAGCATACGGTATATTATCTTAATAAAAATTTTCTACCATACGAGGAGAAGTATGATTTGGTAGAAAATATGTGTCTGATTATGATCTAGGCAACAAGAAAGTTGAGGCACTATTTTCAGTCATAAAAAGTTCAAGCTATTTCAAGGATTTATCCTTTAAAATACTTATTTCAAGCACCTACATTGAATGGAAGAATGTCTTGATGGCTAGTACTCCTGACCAAGTTTGATATAGAGTACATAACCAAGAAGGTCATCAAAGGTAGGGTAGTAGAGGAGTTCCTGGCTCAAAATGCAGTAAAGGGTGATGAACAATGGAATTTAGAGTTTCTAGATAAGAATTTAGCAGTGATAAAATGTCGAGAATGGAGGCTTTACTTTGATGGGGTAGTGAACAATAAAGGAGTTGGATTAGAGTAATTCTTATTACCCTAGAAGGAGAAACCATACCAAAGGCCAAGAAGTTAGATTTTAAGGTGACAAATATGAGGCATGCATCTATAGAATAGAAGCAGCTCTGGTAGCTAAGGCTAAAGAATTGATAGTTTATGAGGATTCAATGTTGGTTGTTAGCCAGGCTAATGAGGAATCAGAAGTGAAAGAGGAAAAGTTAAAGCCTTACATTTTCTATTTGAAAGCTTTAATAAAAAAAACTTCACTGAATGTCTCTTTATCCATTTATCAAGAGATGAAAATCAAATGGCATATGCATTGGCTACACTCTCTTTGATGTGGGATAGTTTGACTGGATTAACTATGAAACCTCCAGTAATCATGAAGTTAAAAGCTCCATGTTATGGTGGTGAACAAGTTATGGACATTCATATAGGGCCTAAAGAAAAGCCATGCTTTTATTATATTCGGAGGTTTATTAAGGAAAGAAGGTATCCAAATGAGGCAACTTCAAAAGAGAAATATGCTTTTTGAGTTCTTATACATAATTATACAAGTCATAATTGAGTATTATACAAGAGGATGCCAGATGGGACACAGTTGAGATGTCTTCAAAAATAAGAAGCTAAAGAAATGATGAGAGAGATTCATGCAAGAGTTTGTGGTTCTCATATGAATGGGGTAATCTTGGCATAGAAGATAATCAAACAAGGGTATTATTGGATAAGCATGGAAAAAGTGTGTATGCAGATAGTGGGACAATGTCATCACTGCCAGATATATGGGAATCTTAATCATCTTCCTCCTATAATGTTGAATAGTTTATCATATCCTTAGCCCCGCATCGTAGGGAATTGATATTATAGGAGAAATAAGTCCGACAACATTAAATCGGCATAAATACATAGTGATGGTAATTGATTACTTCTCTAGATGGGTAGAAGTTGAATCTTTTAATACCTTGAAAGCAAGATAGATAGAAAAGTTCATTGAAAAGAATATTATGTGCAGATATAGGGTTCCACATCATGTTGTAATAGATAATGGTGTTCAGTTTTAGGCAAAAATAGTAGAATTATTACAGAAGTACAAGATTGAGCATCATAAGTCTTCACCTTATCATCCTCAAGCGAATGGAGTCGTTGAGGCGACTAATGAGAATATCATCCTTTCTAAAATGGTTAAAACTTATAAAGATTGGTCTAAGTTTCTTCCTTTTGCTTTATAGGGATATAGGACTACAGCTCAAACTCCCACAGGCTAAACACTATTCTCTTTAGTATATGGTTGTGAAGCAGTTTTACATATAGAAATTGAGATCAAGTCTTTTAGAGTGGTTATGGAAGCTATAACACCCAAGAGTGAATGGGCAAAAAAGACACACAATCATCTTGTATCTCTATATAAAAAGAGAATGGATGCTCTATTTTATACTCAAATATATCAAAGGAGCATATCAAGATCATTCAAGAAGAAGGTTAAACCTAGAAAGACAAAGGCCGGGGATATGATGCTGAAGCAATCCAGGGCAATAGTATTTGATCCAATAGGAAAATTTAGACTAAATTGGGAAGGGTCGTATTTAGTCAAATTGTTTCTTCTTAAGGGAGCTACAAAAATATCAAATCTTAAAGGGAATGAGTTCATGGAGCTGATTAACCTAGATCATCTTAAGAAAGACTACCTATACAAATAAAATAAAAGTATTATAAAGAAAATAAACTCCACTGGCTAGAAAACCTTAAAAGGCTAGTCAGGCAAAAATTAGGACATTGCCGCTATATAGAAAACCCGTAAAGGGTTGGCAGACAAAAATTAGGGAATAAAATAAAAGAAAGTGATCTCGCTAATTAGAAAACCCATAAAGGGCTAGTCAAGCAAAAATTAGGGAAATAAATGAGAGAAAAATATTCAGTTACAAAATTCGAAAGGATTAGCTGATAACATGAGTTATGTCATATAATGTGACAAATGTACTCATTTTAGCCCTAATTAATGAATCAAATTGAAATTGAATTCTTGATTTTACATTTCATATTATATTTTGTTTATAATACATAAGTGTTTGAAAGGAGAACAAAACATGAAAGCCTATGAATCAGATATGTGAGACCACTTTCTTAGCTATGTTTTAGTTTCTTCTTTTATGCCTCATCATGTAAAGCTTAAATCCTCTTGTATTTGGAAAATTCTAGTAGCTCTGTGGCTTGTTTCACAACCCAAGTCTTGTAGTTGTCATCAGTAGCTCTATCAACATCCAGATGTAGGTTTTTTTTCAAGAGTCCTGTAAGGCCATAAACTCCTAATCTTATCTAGAAACTCTTATCTAAAAGGGAAGCCTTTAAAGTCAGTTAAAATAGTGATAATGAACTATGAGTGGCCATACTAACGGCAGAGACGTAAAGGAGAGAAGAAAGTTAAAAGACGTAGTCCAGGAACAATAATGCAATGATCATACAAATCAATGGTCATGAACTTCAATCTCCACCAAGGACAAACCCATGTGATCTCGATATTTACAATGCCTCTTAACCAATTAATCCATTGATCTATAGTGTATTTGTCCTTTATCTTTAAAGGACAATACTATATTTGATGAGGTTGATAGTTTAGAGGATTGGCAAGAACATTAAGTAAACTTAGCTTCTCCTATAACCAAATCTAAAAAGGAAAAAAGAAAAGAAAAAAGAAAATATAAAAATGCTTAGAAAGAGAAAATAATAAAAATAAAAAAGCTTGCTAAGTTGAAAACTCGAAAGGGTAGCTCAGGCAAAAGTTAAGGCAAGCTTGCTAAATTGAAAACCCAAAAGGATGGCTTAGGCAAAAGTTAAGGGATGACAAAAAAAACTTTCTTTTATTTTAAAGTTCATTTATCTAAGTTTGGTCTAAAGAAAATGAAAATTTTAAACTCGTTTAGGATCAGTCTTACAAAGCACTCAGAATAATATAGAGTTCAGGAAATAACATTACAATAGAAATAATCAAATACAAGCATACTAAAAGTCAAAAGCAAAGATAGAAACAATTTGAATCAATCATCATGAGCTCCAGTATCTGGCCAAGGATTCCATCCTCTAATGGGATCATCATGTGAAAGGTGCTTAGGGGTCTAGCAGATGAAATTTGCGTACTGTGGGGATGTATACCTAAACCTGCAAGCTGTTAGCGAAGTATCTCATTCTCATGCTCCAGATCATTAGTATAGCTCTGTCATAAATAGGAAAATATCACATATTACATACATCACATGCATAGCATACAAACATTTATTCTATATGAATGCTTACCCACTAACTTTTTGTGACCTACATAGTGAATAATCTCTAAGATGAGGCAAGTCCATATATATACTCTACCTGCGTCCGAGGAACCTCTGTGTAGTCTCCTCCTCCATCGTCTCTTCGGTAAAGGAGTCAACTTCTTCAAACTACACAAAGGAAATAAATGTTTTCAAAGTTCAGAAGAAAGTGAAGTAAATAATTAGAGATTACCTCAGCATTATTTGTGAGAATCTGCTCCAATAGACTCTAATGAATATAGTCTTGATAATGGTAAGATCTCTTAAGCAAGGTCGAGGCATCATATCCATGTAATGCCTCCCTTAACTCTAGACCCTTCGGATGCGAGCTATGTAGCATCAAAATTGGGATGGCAGAAGGAATGTGATGGTGTAAAGGTCCTACAAACTAGTGATACACACGCTCTCCCAAATACCACATATGACATCCATATCCAAGGAGCAAGATCCTCATGGTCTCAAGTCGCACAACAATAGTCATGAAGCTATATCGCTGAACATCATCAGCACCATCTAACCAATTGGACTTAATCTGCAATTTATGTTAGTTATATTTAGCTTTTATAAATTATGAAATACTAATAATTTTATTTTTCTTACCAAGTGCCACTCAAGAGTGTTCAGCTACTCATGATAAGTCTAAAGTGTGTTCTTGATGATAGTAAGATGGAAGAACCCTATCTCTGCATCAAAGGCAAGCTCCTATCAAGACTAACAGCATTGAAGCCTTAAATTAGTCCAATCTCTATACTCCAAATCTGAAGGGAAAAAAATCAGTAAAAATGAAGAAGATCACAAAAGTTGAAGGCATAAGAGAAGAAGAGCATACATGTAAGACATGCCAAAATCCATACATTGTGGCAGTGCCTCTATAGATAGTGTCAAGTCTGTAATAGAGATAGGCAAGCATTGTAGACCCCAATTAAAAGAAATAACTCAGTCCATATCACAAAGAGGGCCTAAAAGATTAATGCTCACCTCATGACCAATCTCATAAAAGAGAGTCATGCCTAACTGTATTAGGAGAAAAACCTCACCTTTTAAGCAATCTGACGAGGAGTGGTGGTGGGCAGATGCCTAAAACCCTGAACTAAAGAAGAGAGGACAACATTCTTTTGATTCTTCCACATTCAAATAAATCCTATCAGGTCATGGACATACTGGCTCTTGGCATCATCCACGAAGTTATAATAACTGATGTTAAAAGGAATAGGAATCCCTCTGATAGTAATCCCAGTGATAGTAGAAAAACCCATATAGGATATGGTCAGCT
This sequence comes from Mallotus nudiflorus, assembly GCA_947683625.1. Lineage (NCBI taxonomy): Eukaryota > Viridiplantae > Streptophyta > Magnoliopsida > Malpighiales > Euphorbiaceae > Mallotus > Mallotus nudiflorus. The sequence continues at coordinate 6,600,758 of CANTUR010000201.1, read as the reverse complement.
CACCTACCCAGGTGTGAAATGTAAGAGTAGTTTCCATCCACCTCTCAATTAATACAAATAAAGAGTAATGGTTTGATCAACCTCGAGAAATTGGAAGTGCAGTAATGAAATGTCTAAAGCCAGAAGCCCATGTGAGTTATGCAACATTTTTTAGCCAAATGAAAACAACCAGAAAACTTCATTAGTCTCTGAATAAAAATTCAAAAGATGAGGAAACATGAAAATAAAAACAATAAAAAAAAACTCTCTTTGCCTTTACTTTTTATTATTCTCTATTAATAATTTATTTAAATTCAATTTAATTCAAAATTATTAAATAAAATTTAGAAACTTATCGTCCAAACAGATTACCGATTGGTAATTTGGAATTCCAATCAAAATTCTAGATTTCCAATAAAAAATCCATAATGTTGATCGACATTCTAGAAAACTAATTGGAAATCCATAATTTCGACTGGAATTCCGGGCACCTAATCGAACATGCATGCAATCCTCATTTATTTTCAGTGCCTAATTCAAAATTTTCATGCATATTTCTAGTTTAATTTTTTCTAGCATGCATGTTACTTAATATTATCAAATTTCTGTTGATTGCTAATTTTGTAAATAAAATTTGTAGAATAAAACAGAGATGGTAGAAATGTTACCTCATCACCAATATTTAAACACCTATGAAGATGTAATCAGGTAACAAGAAGGATAGTTGCACCCTTTTGAAGTCCTAAAATGTTTTATGGAAAATGTAGGGCTAGAATAAATGGATCTGATGGAATGTTGGCTCTTACATGTGGTCTACGTGGTGGGTGAGCCATGGGATTAGACATATTCAAAATCTGACGTCAGAGCAAGAAGTAATTGAAAAAAAAAAGAAAAATCAAATCAAAATGAAAGTGAAAGTGAAAGAAAAAAAAAAGAAAAATAGGAAGAAGATATAAAAAGGATCAGGAAAAGAAGACAATGATAAGGAATATATAAAGTGGAAAATATCCACTTTAGTCCATAAGGTTCATTTGCATTTAGGTTCATAAGTTTTCTTGCAATTTAGTCCACAATTGTATTTTAATTAGGAATTAATTCCTAATTAAATCAGGAAAATTGCACTATCAATTTAATAATTCATAGAATTATTAAATTATTGAATACACAACCAGTCTGTATGAAATTCTGAATTCTTAGTCAAGTACAAAATATAATTACAAAATATAATTTCTATATTTACCTGCATCATTCTAATTTAGAATTTTCAAATTTACTTTGTTATATGCTACATAGTAGCTATAACACAAATTCCAAATCATTTCATTATGTGCTACACAATAGCTACAATGCGAATTCTAATTTTATGTTGTATGCTACACAGTACTTATAGCATAAATTATCAAATGCACAACTTGCTAGACACTCCACAAGATCTATAGCATGTTCTTAAAATCACAATTCACTAGACACTACACAGTAGTTATAGCACTTTTTTTTAATTAGTTCACTAAACGTCCCAAATGGAATATAGCAAAACTTGTTTATCATCTTACTAAATATCCCATAAGGAATATAGCAAATTTCACAGTCTTTAGCATCCCACAAGGAATATAGTGCAATCCGCTAGACAGTACAGAGTAGTTATAGTATATTTTCGCTAGACATCTCATAGGGAATATAGTGAAAATCACGATCACTAGATGTCCCATAAGGAATATAGTGAAAATTCACAATTACATCACTAAATGTTCTATAGGGAATATAGTGAAAATCATGACCACCAAACGTCCTATAGGGAATATGGCGGAATTCATAATTGTATTCTTAAAATGTCCCTCAGGGAATATAGCAAAGTTCACCTAAACACACTTCACTAGATATTCCGCAAGAATTATAGTGTAATAGGTTTGAAGCTGTTCGACAACTAAAGCATCTATCACAAGTCTGCAGCCCATCACAGCAAAAGGGTTTGAAGGAGTACAAGTGAGTATCTGAACTCTGTGTTTTGAAATTGTTATATTGCTTTGCTGTAATTTGTCACGCAAATAGCAATAAAAGGGGGCAATTGTAAGCACCCAATTTCAAGATGCATTGATACACATATGTGATAGAGGATCCTATGGTGATAATTCATTACAAATAGGTCTTTAAAATTTCAAATTTTGAATTTAGGGCCAATTCTAGAACTACCAAGACTAGGGAATCCATTAATCCTTTATCTTACCATTGAGAAAGAAGTAATTGGGGCAATGCTAGCTCAAAAAGGAGAAGACCATGTTAAGCATGCAGTGCATTATTTGAGCAAGAAAATTCTTCCTTATGAAGCTAATTATAATTTGGTAAAGAAAACCTATCTAGTAGTGATTTGGGCAACCAAAAAACTTTAATATTACTTTCAGTCCTATAGGGTTCAGGCAATCTCAAAGCATAATCCTCTAAGGTATCTATAGTAAACTCTATTACTCACTAGAAAGTTGATAATATAAACCCTACAAGGGATCAAAAGTGCTTGAATATGAAGAATTCAAGCTGATTATCTTAATTTTCTATTTTGAAATTAATTAGCTTGATATGGATGAATTTTGAATTATTGTCTTATTTTGGAGTCAATAAGGAAGTTTCTAGAAGATGTGAGAAGATTCAAGAATATTCCAAGTCAAAGTCAAAGTCAAATAGTCAATAAGTCAAAGTCAATGGTTAATGGTCAACATATGACATGGCATGATTCAATACTTAGTAGTCATTTTGCTTAGTTTTCATGAGTTATAATGAGTTGTCAATTTTGACTTTTCAAAGATGAGTTATCATGAGTTATCATATTTTGAAGGAAATCTCCTTAATTAAGGATTTTCCTAGATAGGCATCTTTGGGAATAAAAAAGAAAACCTTTTCCTTCAAGGGTTAGGTTGTTTACTATATAGGGGCTAAACATATTTTCAACGAAATTGGGGATGTATTTTTGACAATTTTAATTAATTAAGTGAGGTTTTTCCTTGAACTTTATTCTTTTGAAACTTTGCAAGTTTACTTGAATTGTTTAACATCTACCTTTCATTACAATTGCTAGGTTAGACTTAGAATTGTATGATTGTTCATCTTTTAATAGCTAAGTATCTTGCTTTAAATTAATAAGCAAGGGGTTTAGCTCCATCAACATAACCTATCCTCTCCATCAACATAACCTATCCTTGATGATCCATGGGCTAGATTTCAAAGTTGGATGCGCATTCTATCTCTGTTATAGTTAGGGTTCATATCAGTTCGTTAGGTGGTTAGTTTTGCTTACTAAGTTTGATATTGACTATATAGCAAAGAAAGTTGTAAAAGGAAGGGCAGGGTAGTTACAGATTTCTTAGCACATAATATAGGAAATGGTTATCTGGAATGGGAAATTGAGTTTCTGGATAAGCATCTAGGGGCAGTTGAAGTATAAGGATGGGTCATGCACTTCGACGGGGCAGTAAATGGCAAGGGAACTGGAATTGAGGTAATTTTGGTCACCCTTGAGTGGGAAATGAGTCATATGGCTACGAGATTGGAATTTAAAGTAACAAACAATCAAGTTGAATATGAAACTCGCATATTTGGTTTAATGGCATTACGGAATGTGGGGGTTGAGGAGATTACTGTCTATAAGGACCCTATGCTGGTGATAAAGCAAGTTTTAAAGGAGTGGGATGTAAAAGATGATAAATTAAGACTTTAGTGGGATTGTTTGACAGCCCTTTTACTACTTTTCACTCAATGCAAGTTTATTCATTTACCACGAGAGGAAAACCAAGTGGTTAATGCTCTAGCTACTTTTGCTTCGGTAGGTAAAAGAGGGAGGCAAACAAAGATTAAGCCCCTTATTCTAGTGAAGTCCCACATTCCATGGTATGAGGAGTTAAGGGTAATGTCGATTGATGTTATTGAAAAACCATGGTTTCATGATCTATAATAGTATTTAGAGACAAGCCAATTTCCCAAAGATGTTGATAAGAAAGAGAGGATGTCTCTAAGAATGTTGTCATGATAGTTCATCAACCATAATGGAATGTTATATAAAAGGATGCCAACTAGAGTTCATTTGAGATGTGTTGAAAAAAATGAAGCTTAGAAGCTTCTGGAAGAGGCCCATAAAGGGGTGTGTGGCCCACACATGAATGGAACAGTCTTGGCTAAGAAAATAGTTTTCCAAGGTTACTTTAGGCTAACAATGGAGACAAATTGTGTGAAATTTATGAAGAAATGTCATAATTGCCAAGCATATGGCGATGTCAGTCATCTTCCGTCCATAGAATTTTAAAGAATGACCTCTTAATGGCCATTTACGGCATGGGTAATTGACATAATAGGGGAGATGAGGTCAAAAGCATCTAATGGTCATTGATACATTATGGTTGCCATTAATTATTTCTCCAAATGGGTTAAGGCAAAGTCATTCATAACTGTCGGATCTAAGTAGATGGCAAGGTTCATTGAAAGGAATATAATTTGTAGATACAAGTTGCCTCATCACATTATCACTAATAATGGTGTTCAATTTTAGATAAAGACAGCTACTTTATTGAAAGAATACAAAATTGAGAATCATAGGTCATCTTTGTATAGGTTGCAAGCAAATGGAATAGTTGAAGCTACAAATAAGAATGTGAAAAGAATCTTGGCCAAAATGCTGGAGAATTACAAAGACTAGGCAAGCTATTTATAGTTCGCATTATGGGGATACATAACTACTGCCATAATATTGATTGGAGTTACTCTATATTCCCTTGTGTATAGGTATGAGGCTATACTACCAGTGGAGGTTGAGATTCAACCATTGAGGGTTCTACTAGAGTCTAAGATTCCAAAATATCAGTGAGTGGAAAGCAAATTGGCACAATTGACTTTGTTGGATGAAAGGAGGATGAAAACCATGTATCACTCTCAATTGTATAAGAAAAGGATAGCTCAGGCTTATAATAAGAAAATCAAGCTAGGTAATATTAAGGAGGGTGATCTAGTGTTAAAGCTCACTAAACTGATCATGACTGATCCTCAAGGGAAATTCAAATAGAATTGGGAAGGTCCTTACTTGATAAAGAAATTATTTTCTAGGGGAGTTATTATTCAATTTGATTCAGAAGGGAATGAGTTCAAAGAGCCTATCAATCTGGACAAGCTCAAGAAATACTTTTTGTGATGTTTCGCTAAGGAGAAAACCTCATAAAAAGGCTGTTTGGGAAAAATTAAAGACAAAAAAATGAAAAAAAAAGTCCTATTGGATTGAAAACCTCGAAAGAGGCTGTCCAAGTAAAAGTTAAGGACATGTAAAAGGGGAGAGAGAGTAAAAATAGTTAGTTAAAAAACTCGTAAGGGAATTCCATCTAACGACAGGAGTTATTACAGTAGTAACAAATGTATATGTCATTTGTGCTTTAATTAAAAGAAATAGTTTATCTTTATTATTGTCAAATGTTGCATAAAATGATTATTACAAACTGACTAACCAAAAAGGAAAATGACATTCAAACAAAAAAGTAAATATGGATTGAATTTCATAAATTAATTTGTTCTTTTTCTTTACTTGTCATGTAAGCCCTGAACACTAGCTACATGTAGTTCTCTTGTCTTTTTAACCCTTATGAATTCATCTCTCTCCAACTGTTGCAAACGAATCCACTCCTTGTGTTAATCATTCATGGACAGATCTCTATTGTAATTAATGTTTCTATGAATGGTTCTTCTAGGCCAAGTAGCAACCAGGTTATCCAGGAAATTTTGAGTAAGGGGCCCAGGCTCAAATTCATGTATTAGCTCTACTATAAGTTGTTTCATTCCATATTACCGGCTGAGATGAGCAGGATTATAGAGGGTAGCAAAATGCAATATGGCTATCGAGACACAGTGTGTATAAGACTAACTAGTTACATGATTAAGTCTCTACCATGGATTAACCAACTTTACTTCAATATCAGGGAAGGTAGCTAGCCAGTCTAATGTGTTCACAGGAATTTTTTTTATGAGACGATTGTGCAATTGCTTTTTGTTTTTATTTCTGTAAATCTCTTAGAGGAGAGAGCAATTTTAGTTTTTCTTGAAGCCATATCTACAAGGAAAAAGGATTCAAAAAAAAAGAAGAGAGAGGAGAGAGTATATCTCTAGTAGCAAAGGGCTTCCAGTGAACCTCTTATTGACCATAAGGTTGTCTTAACTAGAGATAGTCTTAGCTAGAATGATGGGTAAGGGATTCACGCTAGATTCCACCTACTCTAAAACAGGAAGCACTTTAAGGTCACATTCACCCAAAAGCGACACTAGCAAGAATTAGGCATACATGCATATAGCGATCATGCAAGGCCAATGCATTTCTTTATTATTAACAGCTAAAGCAGCTTGAAGGAATGAATCCAAAATAATGTGGCCATTGAAGAGATATCGGGTAGATGCATGTGGGGGTAGGTTGAATTCACATACCATCATCTGCAAGGCAACTCTCAATTCTAGAACTTTTAACTAGGGGATCACAAGTTGTGTGCAAGAGTTTGGTATATTTGAGAATGGCTCCAAATTCCTCAAGTAAGGGGCAAATTTCAAAGTTACTAAAATGTAAAACATGCTTTTCAAGGTCCCAAAATTTAGCTATGTAATTAAGAAGAGGGTAATTGATGGTAGAGGCACTTACGGATCTGAAGATAAATAATCAAAAAGTCTCTAGTTTGGCCCAGGTGTCACCATCCAAACTTTTTAGGACTGTTCATAGCTTTTTGAGACTTTGTTCAATCATTTTGGATTCTATTTGTGATGAAATATGAAGTTTGAGACAAGTCATAGGAGAAGAGGAGCGTTCTTTTATAAGCTAAAGTAAGGCTTCAAAAGTGGGAAATGTAGAAAGTCTGGTGATGAGGCGATCGCCTCACTAAAGAGATTATCACCTCTTCACATTAAGGTGTCGCCTTAGTAAATAGATTATCACCTTTTTGACAGTCTGATAGTGTATTTTATTGAATGATTTAGATAAATTATTTATCTAGTTTGATGTGCAATTTGTATGAATGGATGTTATTTTTGTATTGAATCGAATTAGATAAACTGTAATTCTTTATTGGTATAAATGATTAATGTTTAAACATCCAATTGAGTTTAGGGATATGTGTCCAAACTATGAGCAAAATAATCAAATTCTAAATATTATTGTAACATCACATCAAGTGAAAAAGTGACAAAAATCCATAAATTGGAATCCTAGCTTATAGAGCCTTTAAGTCAGTCTCTTCATTATCGCCCTCTTTTGCATTTTTTTTTCCATCATCAGTATCAGTGTTTTCCTCCTCTTCCTCCTCCTTATCTTCATTCTCCTTGACTTGTAGGGCAGCAACCTGGCACTGAAGGGATATGATCCTAGCCTAACTAACCACATCATAATCCTATTGTCAAGAAAAAATTGAGGTAAGTAAATCATGTAAGCATGCATACATATAGAAGATAGGAAATTCACTTACTCGCCATTGTTGTGTCATGCTCATAAGGTAGTCCCTCTAAGCCTTTCTTAATCGATACATATACTCTCATTACTCCCAAGGTATCTAAAAATTTGATGAGTTGTTATTATTGATATTTTACCAAGATTTTGTTAAAGGTAATTCAGAAGAAGGGTTAAAAAGACTTATATGTGTAGCAGTATTTAGGTCATATACTAATGTCATGCTATCATCCAATATCAGGAACTAGCGAGTGAGATCTCCTGGAGGCCCCTAACAGTGGGCCAATAGATCAAGGGTATGCAAGAAGCATCCAACAACCACACAAGAACTAAAATCAGGTGGGACTCTAAGGGGCCCTGTACCTAACGAAGAACTCTCATCAATACAAGGCTGCTAGGGTGGTCTCTTACATACGGTAGGTCTAATAGGACATGTGCCTACCACCTGTGTATGGGAATTTGAGTTAAAAGGTGATAGAAAAAAAAAAGCAAAGCAAAGTCAAGTCTTACCTGAGCAGGGGTAGTTATTAAAAGAGGCACCATCTCTTGAGGCCATTTATCCTGGCGGCCCTATATCTCTTGGCATAACTGCAAAAGCATTGAATGGATAAGTAATTTGGATACTGCAATAATACAGTACTGATCATGTTCTTTATATTTTGCAGGTACCTCATCATATGTCAGGGCATTCAGCCTCTCCTTATGAACATGAACTCAGGCTAGGTGCCTCTTCCATATGCGGCTCACACCCCTACTTGGCCAAAGCAGGGAAAGGAGTGTCTTTGACGCGCATAATCCTGTGTATCAACTCTAACTCCAAAGCCCAGACCTATAAAAGGGGAAAAGATTTTAGTATAACTCAAAGGAACTAATGAAATCAAGAGAAATGAAAAGAAAATTACTAGAACTGCATATTAGAAATTGAAAAACCTCTTAGCTCCATGCACTACTTCACCTATGCTCCTATAGAGGTAGGTGAGAGCACAACTCCCCCAATTGTAGGAAGCCACTCTATTTAGGTCTCATAGAGGCATAAGAAATATGAGATCAATAGAGCTAGCAGTGTTTGCAAAAAATGTACAACCTAGAAAGTACACCAAGAGCTCTTACCACCTAATCGATCTCCTGATTAGAAGTAGCAGGTTAGACTTTTTCCTTTAGTAGCTTGGACTCTTTCCTTTGTACAGTAACTTTTAATCGAGTATATGTTAATGGTATGCATCCCTTTCATATTTAGGACCATGCCAAGAAGTCTCTAGAGGTAGACGACCCGATCCGAGGTCATCTGATGAAGGCTAGCATCAAAGGGGACAAGATCCCTTGCACATGTAATATCCGTAACAACAACAAAGGATATAGGGTCCAAATTGAGCTCTCTGAAGGGGAGATGGAATGTGTGGGTATTGTCAAACCATCTCTCCATCAGTGCATGTAATGGCTAGTAATCAGTGTAGACCTACTCAGTCAGTAGTGATAAAATGAAATCCTCAAAACTAGTGCCCTAGATGCGATCATTGATCTCATTCAAGAACTCATCATACCAAACTCGTGCACTGCTAAAGTTTTCAATACCCTTAAATGTGTGCATATCATGCTACAAAACTGGGAAGTTGAATTAACTCAGAAATGTGTCTCGCAATAGAATTCAAAATTGAAAATTTTTGCAAAAACTTGTCATAGAGGCGATGCCTCTGTGCAATAAGGCAATTTCATTTGTGATTAAGCAATAGTTTCTTTGTGTACTTGAAGCTATTGCCTCTTCATAAAAAGACGATGCCTCATTGTTAAAATGATTACCTCTTTAATGAGGCAATGCCTCAGTAACATGGGAGAAATAGTTTTATTTCAAAATTATTTCAATTTTCTCTAATTTCACATGTCCATTTCAGTTCTAAATGATGTATATGTGTAAATAAATTGTAATTCGATCTAATTTTTCAGGAAAATTTAATTATTTAAGATACTAACCTCTCTCGAGGCCAACACATAGATATGGGTGCCCAACTCAACAGTTAGGGGAATCGTGTCTCCTAAGGAGAAGCCTAGACTCCGTAAAAGGTTAATGGGAGGAGAAACCATATCCTACTAGGGTTGCTCTGGTGTTTGGTTGTTTGCCATTACATCAAGAAAGTGACAAAAGAAGAGAAAGAGGATAGAGGAGAAGAGAAAAGACAAAAGAGAGATTCTTTGAAAAAAAAAAAACTCTTTTGAAAAGGAATAGGATTTTTAAGAGAGAACTTTTAAATGACCTCTTGGGTTTTGAAACTTAAGGCTAACAATACAATTTTAAGCGAATGACCTCTCAGGTTTGTACCCCAAGGTTGACAGCACAATTTTGCACTAAATTACCTCTCGGGTTGTACCTTAAGGTTAACAGCACGAAATTTGAAATGATGACCTCTCTGGTTGTACCTTGAGGATGACAACATGTATTTCAAAATTGCAACCTCTCGAGTTTCTACCTTGAGGATGACAGTTCAAATGTTAAAAAAATGAAGAAAACTTCTCAAGTTTTACACTGAGGTTGACAGTTCGTATTTTGATTCAGGAAGTTTCCTAATGCTAATGACATGAATTATTTTTTAAATGAAATATTGAGATGGTTGTATCCTTTTAATTTATTATTTTTTTTGTGCATGAGTTGATTTTTAAAAAATTTTTATGCTTTCGATTTTTTAAAAAATCAAGGGGATAAACTATGGACTCCCAGTTTGACCAGCCCCATATAGAAGTCCAATGATGAAATGAAAATGAGCATTGGATATGGAAAAATAGCTCGAATCCTCTTGAGAATGGACTGGAAGCCAAAAGGTGTAGTTTAGGCCTAAATTTCCCTTAGGAATAAGCCTAAAAGAGTGTAAGCTTATTTGAGTAAATGAGAGTAAATGGGAAATGGGAGAATAAAAAAGGAGAAAAAAATAGAGAGAGAAAAGGACTTTTTAGGATTCTGCAATCTTTTATATAACAAAAAAACTAAGAATTAAGCCTTAGAAACTACTGCTAATTTAAAAGAAAAAGTGGAGACATCCTGGGTGAAGGCAACTAAGAGAGTAAAAGGGGGAAGTTAGTGTCAACAATTCAAAGTCCATTCTCAAAGAGGTCAACTACTTAAACACTCTTGAAAGGCTCAGAACCAAAATTCAACTCTGAGGGTCATTACTTTAAAAGAAAACTAGTTTTCAAGTAGTAAGAAAAGTTTATTTTCTTTGAGTTTCTTAACTAGTTTTAATTAATCATTTAATTCTTTAATTTATATATATTTCACTTCACTTATGATTGATTTATTCTGCATATGAATGTAAACATATAAGGATTGAATTGTTATACAGTAAATAAGACTGCTAGAATTTGATTGGTAAAATTATATTTGATTGCTGAATTATTTGTTTGCCTGTCAATCCAACGACACCTTTTCAAAGAGGCTTCGCCTCTTCATAGAGAGGCAATTTGTAATTGCCTCACGGCCACGAGGTGACACCTCATCGAAGAGGCGCATCGTTCGTTTGACAGGTCTCTGTGTTTGCTTTTTCCTGATTGTTGCATATTCTATTTTTCTTTTCAATTCAAATGTTTAATTGTTTAGTTTTCTTTCATAAGTTTATGAGATAGGCATGAGATCAGTAGTGTCTTAGTTTTGAATTTGTATGCATGATTTGCATGGCTAGGGCTTTATGATTATTAAATGCATGATTTGGTTCTCTTTTGTTTTAATTATAATTTTTTGCATGCTTTGGTTTAATCTAAGTTTGAATTCCCTAAGTTCATTGTTTTGTTTATATGAAAAATGTATATTAGGGTTGAATTCATGCTTTATCGTAAGTATTTGTGGGCTTCGGTTCGTGTTTTATTTTATTTTCATTGATTAATCTTGGTTGTGTTTATGTTGATTTGGTGTTGATTTTAGGTCATTTTCTATCATTTTATTCTATTTATTGAGTTATTTTATTTTACTATTAACTTTGTGGCTCTCTTTTGTAGGATTTTTGGGGAATCTAATGAATTATTTACTTGTAGGATCAATTTTGGATGATAAATATCATCCAATGAGACCACCCTTTTTTAGATTAAACTTGCTTCATCTTATTTTATTTTATTGTGGCTGATTATCTATTTTGCTTTAAAAAGGGGTTGTAACTCATTTCTCCTCCCTCCCTTTCTTTAGTTTTAGTTTTGGTTTATGTTTATTTTCTATTTATGCATGTTTTAATAGTTGTAATCTTTTCTCCTCCCTCTTTTTTTTTGCATGCATATTTATTTTTTTATAGTTGAATGTTTATTTTATATTAAATGTTGTGAATCACGCCAAAATTGCATAAAATTGGACTAATGTGTAAACTTGGTCTAAATTATAAAATTGATTAGAGGCAATTGCAAATTTGCATGTAGATAAGGAAATAATTAAATAATTAAAAGTAATAAGACATAAGACACAAAATACAAACGGAGACCAACTACAAGGTTGGGTGGACATTTGAAAAGCCCATACCCAGTTTCCGAATTTAATCTCTGAGGACGGCTACTAGGACCCTCTATGGAATCCAGTTGTTGTAAAATGTGTCTTGGCTTTCATCTGGGTAGTGACTCTCATCTCCGATTTAGGTCTTGAGCCTATTTTGTATTTCCTAATGGGTCTTGAATCAACACAGTATCGTGATCGCCAAACACTTGAGCGCGCAATGAACCCCTCCGTCTACAATTATTTATACATTGATATTCAGTTATTAATTATAATTAAATAAATATTCATAAATCTCTACAATTTCAAAAATTTCACAATAATTCACTATAATATATATATTTAGGCATAATACATACATAGCCCCCTATACTTGTCACTTTTTATCAATTTGACAACTCAACGTATAGTTTTATCATTTTGACACCTGAACTTTACTAAAATGTAATTTTGAAACCCATATCAGCACACGTGACAAGAAATAACAAATTAGCATGTGTCACATCATAGTGGTTTAATTGACTAAAAACTACAAATAGATGTGTTAAACTGACAAAAAATAAGTATAAATAGTGGTAATGCATTATATCATCATATTAGTGCATTTTAGTTAAGTTCATGTGTCAAAATGGCAAAACTATAAGTTAAGCTATCAAACTAACAAAAATAATAAGTATAGAGGACCATATATGTATTATGCTTATATATTTATATATTTTTGTTCTTTAACATGAAATATGTTATTTATAGAGTAATATATATTAGCCTTTTTTTTTTTTTCTTGTTTTGTTTGTTATTTCCTCGAAAATGAAAATTTAAGTCAAATCTACTTTTTAGGGTTATTTGCAAATAAAATTATGATCTTGTAATGTTTTTTGTAATTTAATCATATCTTTGTAATTTTAACAAATTAAAACATAAATTAACAAAATTATACAAATTGAAACACCGATGACAACTTTGGTAATCATATGCAGACGTGGCAATCAGACATTAATTTATCTAATCCACATCAACTACCCCCATTCCACATTCAAACACACCGTTTTTTGCGGAGAAAATAAAAGACGTCATTTTTTTAATATAATTGCAGTTCTAATATGAAACCCTAAGATTACAACATCTGCAAAAAACGGTCCGTTTGATCTAAGAACATCCAACACTTAGGTTCCATGTTTTTAAAAGTTCAGGCTTTTGACCCGCTGAGAATCTGGATGAGCTTAAAGATAAGTCAAAATTTTTCGACCAAAAAAAATTACACGACTGTGTGGGGCTTTCACTTAACCCACAGTATGATAAACTTAAGAACAAAAGGTAATTATAAGATTATTAGGACAACAAATGTGTACAACAAAATTAATTCTAATCTGACCATCCAATTTGACTACTAATGACTAACAAATATGTAGGGATGAGAGTGAACATGTTAAATGTGCTCGCTTACCACCCCTCGTGTGAAGCCAACATCTTGTTACTCGTACAACATTACTTTGTGTTGCAACTGCCCCATTACAAATGTCCCTCTCTACATTCAGGTAACAGTGCCACAATCACTGCTACTATTGAGTTTCTGAAAAAAGGCTTTTGAGGATTCATAGGTGGACCAGCAAATTGCAGCAGCAGGTGCATGGAAAAGCATCCTTGGAATCCAACCCCTAACGAGCCCTCTATACCCATCCTTTTTAACTATTGCCTGAATAACATCTCCAATTGAACCATTTTTAAACCTGTCGCAACCGCAGACACCCTGCAAACCAAATTATTTTAAACTTACCATACTTATACAACAAAATAAATCACTTTATTGCAGTACCTCGCACAAACTTCTAGAAGTTGTGTAAACTTACATCTCACAAGGTGTTTTTTTATTTTCATAAGTCAAACAAGTAGATAAAATGAATTTTCCAAAATTGTTTTGCACTTGGATGCATGAAAGATATGTTTCATTTAGTCAGCCCACCTGTTCTTTGCTTTTTGTGCTTGAAAGCAAAAGGAAATGTTTGGTTACGCAACTAAAGATAATGCTTGGTTAGACAATACAAAAGATCAAATATCGAAAATAATTTTTCTAATAAAAACCAATTATGAATCTCGGACTTTTTTAGAGAATAAAGAAAAGAGCAAATATTAGGAAAGCAAGCTAACTAAAAAGACCAATTAAATTAAAGTGAAGAAATCTAATGCACAAGATTTTAACATCGCTCAGCTTCCTAATACCATTCACAATAAGAGAATTTTGTGCAAGAATGTATTGATTTTACAGGCCTAAACTTTGTTTTTGTTTCCAGCTCTCTACTGCTCTAGTTGTTGCTTAGAGTCAATTGTACTATAATTTCGGATGTTCCTTTTTGGTAGGTTTTAATTTTGATCTATTTCTTATATATGTTCGTTACACGTGTTTCTTGTGCATTTTAAAATTTAAAGCATTAGAAAGAATGATCAGTTCTGGAAAGACTTAGAGAGAGTTCAAGATTCGCACGCAGCTCCTTGGCTCATGTCATTGAAGGTGATTTCAATGCTATAGTAGAAGCCACAGAAAAATGAGAAGTTCAGTCATCTACAGCAGGCTGTAAAGGTTAGGTAGAAGCATTAGTGTTCATCAACACATTTAATCAGATCACAGGTGTCCTCTAGTTATAAGTGAGCATGAAGTTGGTGGCAAAAATAATAGAACATTGAGGTTTCTCACTCCATGGCTCCAACATCTATTGTTCAATGATATGGGGAACATGTGGCAGCAAGCAAAGGTGTTCTTAATAAGGCACAGAGTGGAATAAATAAGCGTTTGGCAATACCATTTTTTAATGAACAGGAAATTCCTGCTTGCCTTGAAGGGACTCATAGGGTACTGAGGAACCACATATGGTGTAATCTTTAATGATTGTAGCAGAAATTAAAGAAACTGGGTAAGATTATTCACCAACAAAAAGTTTACTGGTGCAAAAAATCGAAGAGGGAGTAGATTCAGCAGGGAGAAGAAATACCTCTTACTTCCTCTGAATGATTCAGGGAAGAAAATATAAGATTAATTTCTTAGAAACCTAACTCACAAATGAATAGATGATTAAGGTGAGATCAAAAGAATGAAAATGACATTCATCATAGATTTGTATACAGCAGATGGAAGAGGTAATGCTAGCTATTCAATTCTGAGGTCAATTCACTTCTCTTCAGCCTGAATGGTCGCTTGACAAGCAAAACCCTCTCCTAATGTTCAAATTCAAAAGCATTACCAGATACGACTTGGGGCACTGATGGGCATTATGCCACTTTTTTTCTTTCAAACTCAATGGCACGGAGTTGGCAAATAAAAATAGGTTTGTTATCTAATTAAGATAATTTACCAATGGGATAACATTCCTGATGAGTCAGGAACCTTAGTGGTGCTGACTCCTAAAGTAGAACAACCTGACACCATTGTGCAAAGCCAATTCTGACTAACATGATAGGTTACCAAGATTGCTGTGAATAGAATCAAGAAAACACTGATTTCCATTATTGAAGCAACACAAACAAGCTTGAGTCCAGGCAAAAAATTTTTGGTAATATTGTCATGGCGAAAAGGTTATCCACATGATTGTAACAAGGTGGAAAGACAGGTTGCATAGTGATCAAGGTAGAAATTGAACAACCCTACAACAGATTGAGATGGACACTGTAAAAGGCATTCTTCGAAAATGCAAACATTCTGCAAATGTTAGTTTAAGTAATTAGTAATTATTTGCAAACTAGGACTGCAGTTCATCAAAGAAAATGAAAACATATTCACATAAGCTCCAATGGGTGGTCTCTCCTTACACTATCCATGGATTGAGGAGAGAGTGAAAGGAAGAGAGGGGAATAGAAAGGTTAAGAATTTTAATCTTGGCCATTAAAAATTTTAGGAGGGAAAGGAATTGGAGGGATATTATTCCCCTCATTCCCCTTCTATAAGGTGAAATTCATTACACCTCAATTTGAGGTACATAAAATTTCAACTCTTTAAATACATTATAATTTAAGATTTTACTTCCTTTTCAAACATTTCTTTTTTTTCCTATATTATTTATTTTTAGGCCAAATACACCATTTCACCCCTAAACTTTAACTCATTGACCTATTTCACCTCCCAACTTTTATTTTTTCCTACTCCACGCGTGAACTTCTATTTTCGACCCATATCACACATGGACAACCAGTATTTGGTATTATTTAACCTATGGCCTGACAGCGTGTCATTGCGCATATTTAAAGACTCGGGGAAGCGCGTTAGAGAGAAAAATTATGCTAATGCGGCAAAAAGCTAACAATTTTTTTTTTTTTTTACTTAACGAAAAGAAGAAGAGTTTCTTCTCTAATTCATCTGCTACGGTCTTTCATCTCTCATTCTTCAGCTCCTTCACTCTTCTAAACAAATCTGGTTTTTTTTTTCCCCCATTGAAGTGTTGTTGCATAACACTTGAGGCATTCCTCCATAAATCGTTCTTGGCCCACCTTCACCATTTCAAAGCAGGTTTTGAAAAACATGGTGCTGAGATTGAAGTTCCAATGTCTAACCGACTACATCTTCGTCAAAATGAACGACATCACCACCGCCAAAGATCCGTCGCAGCATCAGCCATTGTACCATTGTCGTCATCATCATCCACTAAACCTACATCTCTAACCCATTTTACCAACAAATGCCGCCACCACCTCATCATCCTCGCTGTCTCTTTTCTTCATTTTGTAATAAATTTCGGAAGGGAAACGTAATATACGGACCTTGACGGTGATGTGCAGTGTGAGCGCAGCGGAGGGAGCAGTGGTGTTGGGGGCTGTGAATAGTGGACCAGGAACTCCAGTGAGGCCAACGAGTCTGCTTGTGGTTGGAGCCACTGGAACTTTAGGTAGACAGATTGTGAGGCGTGCTACTGTTAATGCCTCTCTTTTTGTTGTATTCAATTTTTGTGATTGTTGGCCATAGCAACCAAGCTGTGAGGAATGTAACAAGGCAAAGGAAGAGATTGAAACAATTTAACTAAATTCTGCTCACCACTTGTTTGATAAAATGCCCAAGAAGAACTGCATATAATTTTTTTGAAATTTTCAAGGTTAATTTTGATGTTATTTAAGCATTAAGAATTCTTTTAGCAATGTCAAGCATAGTCATCAATTTGATGGGGTATTTTAGCAATGGCAGCAATCCCACTTAAAGATTCCTCTTCCCTTTTCACAACTTTTCAATTTCAACTTTTAGGGTTTTTGATGTCAAACTAGGGATTCCTTTTTTGACCTAATTTTAGTGTTCAACTTCACCTAGGGGGTTGGTTAACTTTACCACAATTTAATCCTAGTTAAAAACTTTTTGCTGATGTGGTTAATATGTGTCAAAGAATTGGTCCACGTCAGCTAGCGTTCTTAAAACGCCTAGTGCTTGTTGGACATGTATGATATGGGTCGAAAATAGAAGTTTTGGTGTGGAACTTGAAAAATTAAAGTTAGGAGGTGAAATAGGTCAATGAGTTAAAGTTCAGGGATGAAATGGTGTATTTGGCCCTTATTTTTTAATTATCAAACACAATAAAATGTATAGTTTTTATTTTCCTCCATTTCCTCCCTTTTTGCTAAGGCATCTTGGATCAAGTAGAAGTTATAAATGATGTGTTGGATGTTTTTTCTATTAGTTTGAAAATCAAGCAAGTTATGGCAATCAATCATGGTAAATCTAGGATGTATTGTTCTGGAAGGCTATGTTTGGAATGGAGGAAAGAAAATAGGAGAGAAAATATAAAAGAAAATAAGTTTATTTTCTCTCTTTTATTTTCCTTTATATTGTTTGGATTGGGGGAATAGAAAGTGAAAAGGAAAGAAAATAAGTAGTTAATAAATTATTATTTTAATAACTTTATTTGTAGAATTTGAATTTGAATTCAAATTACATTTGTTTCCACTTTCTCTCCAATTTGGAGAGAAAATATTTGAAGTAAAATAACCTTTATTTTCCTTTCTCTCCCATTTTCCACCATCATTCCAAACATGAAAAAGTTACTTTCCCTCCTTATTTTCCATCCTTATTTTCTTTCCTCCCTCATTTTCCTCCTTTCCAAACATAGGGGAAATGGTCATGCTAGTAATCAACAAGAACTGAATAGAGGTTTGGGGTTTCAGCTAACAGATGACCTTGGAAAATACAGAAACATTCCCTTGTTGCTATTGAGACTGTCTAAGAAAATCTACTGTTTTATTCTTGATAAGTACTAGGGAAACTTTCAAGTTGGACTGGACAGCCAACCGGTTGAGTGCAGGAAGTGTAACACTTTCTCAAATTGTGTTATTGGCCATGCATACTTATGCAATGCATTCTACGCTTTTTTGTCAATTAATGCATGTGAGAATGTTCAAAAATCATGTTTAAATTATGTTCATAGAAAATTTAATTTGGTTAAATAGAATGAGGTTTGCAGTTCTAAGAACATATGGGGCCTGTGCTTGAAGAAAATCAGATCAGTGAATGAAGCATGCATTCAGAAAATTGGTTCAGAAGACTAACCTTGTGATGTGAGGGTTCAAGTTTTGAAAAGCAAATATGGAGTCGAAGACCAATTGCAAGATCAAATTCTGAGATTTAATAGCTTGCATTTAAGAAAAGATGCATGTAGAGATTATAGCAAATTAAAAGAAGAGATTTGCTGGAGTTTGGGCAATGTAAACAGAGTTAATTCAGGTCAGGCAGAAGGGTTGGAGGAACAGAGCGTCTTATTAAAAAGTAGTGGAAGAAATTCCAGAATCTTGTGTGCATAAGGCTGTAGCAGATTATGTAACCAGTAGAGGGTGATGGAACTAACCATGTTTTTATCGTTACTTGTTGTCATCTATGATGCTTTTTATTTCAGCTATCAAGGCCCCCAGCAATGGTAAGCTGTATTGGGCGTTCTCTAGTTCAGGGAAACTTACAACTAGATCATCTTTTGAAGTTACGAATGAGCATCAGTGGAATAAAAAGGAAAGGCCTTGGGAAATCATTCGGCAGTGGAATTACTCAAAGAATTCAATCATTCCTTTTGACAGTAGCAAAAAATAGATTTCTAACAGATACTGATCATGCCAAAGAGATATATAAGACCACAGATGGAGTGTGCATGATGGATGTGATAATTATTCTGCGTTGAGAGCTGTGCAGATGCCAAGAGAGCAAGAAATTGGCTAATCTCTCAGTTTGATCAACAAAGGTTTTATTAGTTGTTGTTTCATGAATGACTTGTGTTCAATCTGCAGATGAGGAATGAGGTGAGTGATGGATTGCCTTGATACAGTCTGTTTGGTACCACAGTCAAAGTACTTTTCCATTTTTGATTTTCACTTCTTATGTTTTAAAATCTCTCTCCAAAAGAGGAAAAACAGTTAGCTATCTAAGAAGCTATTTGACCTCCAACAAGAATGGCAGCATGAATACAAAAATTAAATAATCTAAAACCAGTTAGAAAATGTGTACATGTACAGTAAGTTGGAGTTTGAATGGTACCTGACACTGCAATTGAGTTTTAACAACATCAAGGGGAGTAGTGACAGCAGCAGCAAGGGCTCCAGCAGCTGCTCCGGCAGTAGCATGAACAACCAAACGCTCATCATTTGCGCTCTCAGGAGAAATCTCCATCAAACCTCTTTTTGTGGCCTCATAAGTTGCAAAATGTACGGCTGTGAAGGGTGCATTCATCAAAACAGTAGTCCTATAAGATGCAAAAAATGCGCCAACGCCCTCTTCTCTCAATACTCTTTTAACACAGTCCCACACACCCTTATACGCATCATTCCCTAACTGTAATCTCTGCTTCACCATATCCATTGGTGTAAATACAGCGTCGCTTACCACCGTAGCACACACACCAGACATAGCGTGAGCTACTGGATTCTTGGGATTGTTACCAGAGAAATATTTCTTACATACTTCGTAGACAGAGAAATAGACAGCATGGGCAGGACCGGCGCCCAGTCCCATGGCGGCAATACCTCGGTAGAGGGCGGAGGGGCCTTCCGATTGAAGAATGGAGCGGAGGGCGTGAGTAACACTAACAGATTTAATTGGGCAAGAACCGAGAGCTTGCATATGAGTTTTGATTGTGTCCACCGGAAACATTGCCATGTGCTCCACTGAACCAGCTATTGAACCTGCGATCATGAATTGCCAGAAACGTAGACCATCATGGGTTGTCATCACCGATATTTCAGGATGAAAATCAGGTCGGAAATCAGGGTTTTGGAATTCAGCGGTTGTGGCATCTGCAGCCATGGAAAATTATCTTTATTTCAATTCAATTGAATCTTAAACCATTGGATGATAACATCTCAGTATAAGCTTTTTAATTTATCATGTAAAGGGTAGACAAACTTAGTTTTACTTTGGACAATTAGGGTTCCAAAAATTCGGGTAGCAAAATACGGCGAAAACAGATGACCACCGTTTCAACCTTTGCCACCTTGACCTGAACAGGAACCCAACCAAAAGATTTCGGATTAAATAGTAAAAGATTCTATCTCAACTTTCTCCTAAATATTAATTAAATTTTATTTTATCGTTCAAAAAATATATATATATATTATTTAAAATTTATTTTTTAATTTTATAAATTTTATCAATTCAATATAATGTTATTCAGCAGATTTATTATATTTTTACAAATTACTTTTACATTTTTATAAAATAAATTTGACAATTATTTAATTTTTTATTTATTAAAAAAAATTTTAAATATATTTTTAAGTTTTAATTTTACCTTTTTGAAATAAAATTAAAATTTTTTTGACCAAAAAATAAAAATAAAATTCACTTTTATATATTTACATAAAATTTTAATTTGTATGTATCAATAAAAAATAATAAAAACAAGTAATAATTAACCAATTTATTTTATAGAGTAATATTAATGAAAATAAACTAAATAAATTAAGCATTTTTAACTATCACATTAACAAATACAATTTTAATTTTTAAGTTTTTCAGATTTTTCAGAAAAATTAAATATTTTATATTTTTGACTAATATTTTTATTATCTAAAAATTCTCTTTTTTTTATCGAATCTTTTTTTGTTTTGCTCTTTATTAGAAAATTTCTAAATAATATGGTTAAAGTTGAGAAAGTAAATTTTAAAATAATTAAAATTTAAGAATTTTCAATGAAAATTGAATTTTTATAAAAATTTTAGAAATTAATTTTTAAATTTATGTCAAGAGTCACAAAATTAAAATTTAAAAATATTTTCTTACATTTTATTTTTTCTTATAGGAAAAAAAGAATAAAAATTTTAATAAATATCAAATTTATTTTATAGGGATGTAAAAATAATTTTTAAAAATACAATTAACTCTTTCAAATAAAATTGAATAAATTTGACACAGTAAATAAAAGTTGGATGAGTAAGTTAAAATGACTTTCAAATTAGATGGTAGTGTCAAATAGAAATTATATCCTTATAATAGAAATTATATATAATTTAAATTAATAAATATAATAGAAATTATATTTTTATAATCATAATTATATAATTTTGATGTAAAGTAATATTAATATAAAGTATAGTATTAAGTAAGTATTATACAATACAATTAAAGTTTTTAATTATAGTTAAAAAAAATTATATTTGTGATAAAATTTTTAAATTTTATAATAAAATTAGATATTAATAATGAAAGAATAAAATTTTAATTTGATGATAAATTTTGTAATTTTAAAGTAAATTAGTATTTGTATTAAATAAATAATATTTTAATTATGAAGTAAATATAATATCAAGTAGATATTATATAATATTAATTTAGTATTAAGTAAATAAAGTCTAAATTACTAAGTATAAAAAATAAAATAAAATATCATATATGCATAATATATAATTGTTGGTGATTTTAATTTTTTAATGATTGCGAGCATGCCAGAGGAGCTAAATTCTCAAAAATGAACTGACTTCTTCCAAACAATTTGTGGATCCTGAAAATCCTTTACTACAATTTGCTGAGATTTCACATATGAAAATAAATTTGATAATAAAAAAACTATTGAATAACTAGAAGGGAAATTCTATCGATTTTTTGGAAGCTTAATACAAAGAAAAGGACTAGTAAAAGAAATAGTGCAATTGACAAGCTAAAGAAAAGGAAAATGACAGTAGCTGCTAAAAAATGATTTATTGGTTGATTATTGATTATTGGAGATAGATGTCCTAATGATGACCTCTCTTTGTCCATTTATACTGCTAGAATTTATTTCTCCAAACAATTGTCATTTGCTCATAGGTCATCTGTTTTAAGAGAATAAATTCATGTAACTTCTAACGTCAATGATGTTCTTTATTCCCAAGCTTCTAGTAAACTGTCATTTCTCTAGAATTTTCTTTTATTCTCACCAAGTTTGCAAATTTAGGCTTTTTAATTATTCATCTTGGGTTTTATTTTTAATCACATTAAAAATAAATGAACTTACAATTTTTAGCCCAAATTTTAATTTGGATACAATGCCCCCATATGTTGTTGCTAACAAACATGTAAGCAAGCTCATCTTTAAGCCCATTTCTATTTTCATATAAACATGAAACAAAAATTCACCACCAAAAAATCACATTCTCCTCCATCGAATTTTCTTATTCTCATGCCTAGACCGAAAGTAAAATTTGGTGAATTAGATGAATATTATTGGAAAGAAATTGCTCCATGTGACCCCCAACGAGCCCAAGAAGAAAGAGAGCATGAAAATGCCCATCGAGACAAACTAGATAGTCTATAGGAAAGACTTGGATGGGCTAAAAAATATTATGGTCATGAGTCTTCATCTTCTTCTAAAGAACACTTTCCTCAATCTCTAAATAAAAATTCAAATCCTATTATCAAAATTCAAATTTCTCAATTAATGACAATTTAATCTCACCCAACAACCACCATCCTTTAATTTCTTCAAAATTTTCTCAAGAATTAAATCTAAAAGAACCAAATCTCATAGTAAAAGCTTCCCAAAATTTATTTATTAAAAAACCTCGTGCCTTAAAACCTCCAATTTTAACCTTTCCTCCTTTAATTTCTTCTTTTAATCAGGAACCCAAATCCCTAAAATATGAAAATTCCAAAATTGAGCAAGAATAATCTCTAAAAATATTTATTTTTCCCAAATCACTTCCCATTTTTTCTCCTTCTTTTCCTTTTTCCTCTTCCCTATCTTTCCCTTTCTTTTCCTTTTCTTCTCCTCCAGACAGCCCTCCTCTCACCAAACTGCACCAACTCGCCACCACCTTCATTATAAATAGCACTGTCACTGATGAGCCTTCGCTATTCATGAGCAACATCGCTACTACTGCTGTTGTCTGTAACATCACCAAGCAACATGACATCACTGATGTTACTATTTGCAGTTCCTAAGGCATCACATCCCCATCCTCTAGCCCCTCTACTCCGCTCATTGCTTAAGCTTTTTCGCTCGACTTCGCTCCGTAAAGCGACAACATCTGTCCACTTACTACTACACATTAATGTTAATTTTAATCACTTTTAAAGGTAAACTTAAATCATTTATCTAGCCAATCATTTATTAGTTTTAATGAGTGTAACTATTTCATTCATCTTTGGATATTTATAATGGGATGGGATGGGATGGGATTTTTTATATAAATGCATAATAGCTGAAAAGATTGTGGATTCATTAATTTGTTCATTTAGCTTTATCTTAGCAAGTTCATAGTAAGATAATTCTTATATCTTTAAGTTTGCATGGAACATTACTTTGAATTCAAGGTGCATTTTGTTTAGCTAAGTTAGTATAATTCTACCTTGGTCATGTCCAAACTAAAGTGTATTCCTGACGCTCTCTTGATTGCTCTGCTTGGCAAAATTTGCTCAACCGAAATTAAAATTCTAGTTTTAATAGTAATTACCTATTAGTGATATGCACTAGGTCAATCATGTATGACCATATTTTGACTTTATCATTTTATTTAATAAAGAGGAATTTTTCATTATCATTTTATGTTATGATAATTACTTAAATAGTCAATTCTTACTAAGGTCATCAAGTATGTGACTTGATAGTAAAATTCTTACATTAAATATGAGTTCTATTTAAATTATCCTCAGTCATAATAATGTATTATGGCTAGTATGGTGTTGATTGATGATTATGTTTTATTAATTATGAATATGAGATATTAAGTTAACTCATACGTACTTATTTGAGAAATAAAGTGATGGATTGACCCATCGTGAGAATACTACATAAATAATTGTCATAAGTAATTCTCATCACAGTAGTATTGGCTTAGTCCTCTAATCTTGAAATCACCATGTATTTCTACATAACTATTTTATATTTTGACATAATCATACGTTATCTTTAACCGGATGATAAAATAGGTTGTTATTGGGTATAAAATGAGTTATATGAGAAATATGAGTGATTAAGAAGGAATTTGTCCATTATTTAATATGAGTAAGATATCTATGGGCCCCTTGATAAAATAGACTGAGGAAAATGTATAGTCATACTAAATTAAATGGATAAAGAGTAATCATTTTCAGTCTACTTGGAATTAATAAATTATATGATTAAATTATATAAGGATGACATAATCTATGCCTTATATTCAATTAAGATATCTTGTGACAAAGGGACTAGAATATTTATTGTATATTAGGTTATATCAAATTATTGACTTCATATGACTTAGGTAGTCATAATGTCTTGCTAGAGGCTACTTATAACTTATAGGCCTAAATAGAGATTTAAGGCCTACTACCAACATCATATGAACCTGTAAGGTCACACACTTTGAACAAGCCCAAAATGAATATAGGTTTAATAAGGCCAAATAAGCTCTGTGGAAATAAATAAATAAAATATTTATTTATTTAAGGTAAATGTTATCTTAAACAAATAGAATATTATTTCTAATTTAATTTTAAATAAAATCAGAATAAGAATAAGTGAGAAATTACCAAAAGGTTGTTTGGTAAGTGAAACCCTATTTTAAATGTCTATAAATATGTTATATTCTCTAGAGTTTTAGACACTTTCATTATTCTGCCACCAAATTCATTTTCTCTCTTTTAGAAAACAAAACACAAAGTTCTTTTTAATTATTGATTTGTGAGAAATCAAGAGAAAGTTCTAGCACACAAATATCATTTTCAAAATCAAGGGTTGTTCATATGGACACTTGTAGAGGATGAATTCTTTTGGAGACATCTCAAATCCAAACTGCTAAATTAAAAGCTCGAGGTAGGGTGTCACTGGAGTGAACCTCCTCTCTTCCTTCCAAATTTCTTGCCTCTTCTGTGTTTGTGGTAAGAAAATAAAAACCCTAGATTTAATTAATTAATCAAATTGCTTAGATCCCGGTTCGGGTTTGTGATTCAAATTTTATTTTTTCATTGCGTATGGAATCTTGAAATCTAACATTACCCCCTAAGAAAATTCATTCTTTGATTCTTTGGTTATATGTTAGCAATTTATGCCAAAATTACCACAAATATACTCACCATATATTCAACCACTTATTTAAGACTTATGCATCTTTGAATGCTTTAAGATGTGATGAATGCAAAACATGTATTAGCCAAAAATTTTAATTTATTTGGCCTTTGTAAAATTTTAGCTTCATTTTAGCAATTCCATGGCAAAATAATTCCACATCTTTAATTTGCATAAAAGAATAATTTTTGAGCTCGTAGCCAAATTAATTCCATTTAAACTTGGCTTCCACATTTACAAATTTATGTTTGAAGAGCAATGCTTTACTTGCTTGGATACTTGGCCAATTTTAGCTTAAACTAAAAAAATTTAAAATTCTTGGTTCACCATTAGCCTTTCTTTAGATTTGATCATCCTTGAGTATATCTTAGCAATCTATGCCAAAATAATCACAAATGCACTCCATCTTTAGCCAAAAATTTATACATGTTTTGGCCATCTTTATCCTTTGCGATTTGTTTGTTCTTAGCCAATCAATATGTACTTTCATGTTTAGAGACAAGCCAACTTAGTTAATCATATAGCCAAATTATTTTAACCAGAATTTTTGAAACTTAAGTAAAAAATATTCAAAAATATTACATCCTTTTAAATTTCATGCATTAATTTTGGCTTTCACTCTCACCTTGATATGGCCCAATTTCTTGCACTTTACTATAACCACATGCATGTGTAGTTCAAAGGTTTCATGCTCAATACTAATCATCTAAGCCAAAAGCAAATTTAATTGTTTTTAGCTCCAATTTATCTTGGCATATAAATTGGAATTCTTATAATTGCTATCTTTAGCCAAAATTTATTTGTCTAACCTATGAAATTCTAGTTTAAATTTAGCAATTTAATTCTCAGGCTAGAGCTATTTTAGCCTTTTAGGCCAAAATGAATTTATCTTGTACTTTTATAGGAATGTTATATCTCTTGTCTTGGGAAAAACTGTCAACATGTATTGTTCTTTGCTTTTAGGACTATTTTCCAATATTTATTTTTATCAAGACCTTGCCAAAATTTTGAATTTTTAGGATTTACTTATTTAAGACACAATACTTCTTTAGTTAACTAAATTCTTCCTCTCTGTAAGTCAAGTCTTTTTGGGGAAAAGGTTCACCATTTTATTTTTGTGTGCAAATTCTACTTGTTTAGCCAGTGATAACTAGTAAGATGTTGATGTATTGTTGCAAACTAGCATGTGGTTTAGGAAACCACAATCACCTTTACAGAGAAAATTTATTTATTTTATCAAGAAATAGCCAAAATAATATATACTTGCCTATTTTATCATATCCCTAGGCACTTTATCATTTAAGGCCAAATTAATTGTATATTTAACTTATGATTTACTTGCCTAGGAATTATGCAAATATTAATTTGTTCATGTTTTATTGTGTACCTTGGGGATTCTTAATTTTTCCTTGAATTTAACTTATCTTCATCCTTTTCATTGCCTGTTTGATTGTTTCCAGCGAAAATGAAACCATAATCTTCAGGTGCTCCAAGCCATTCTCAAACTCCATTAGCTTCATACTATAGCACCACAGACCTTACAATAGAGTAGGTATTATTTCTATTTTTCGCTGCCTCAATTTTAGAAATAAAAGCAACTTCTCATATTGAACTTTTTTCCCGGCTAGTTGGTGGCTTTATATTCTACTCCTTTTATTAAGAATCATGTTCTTTTTAGTGATGCCATGGATTACCCTAAGGTATATTCAATCTAGCCAATGAAAACTCCATGCACCAACAGTATTTATAATCCACTTACTTACATAAAAATCTTTATTTTATAGGAAATGAAACTAAAGATTGTCAAGGATGTAAAAGTAGGTCCATGTCCTGTAATTCTTGACATTAGGTAAAAACCCCTCATTTGTCTAATTAAATTTTATCATTTTTAATTCTAACTTGGTTTTTTGAATTTAAGGTATCTTTGTTATAGAGGCAAGAATGGCACTCCATTTACATTGCTACCTCACCTTTCGTGTTTTATCCCCAAAGAAGGTACCCAACTTCCCTATTTAGGCTCTTCAACAAAAGACCTCATCTCTTTGAGTAATTGCACAGTTGCTCCTACTCACCTCAAATCTTAGGTACGACCTATTAAAGAATTAGATGCATGGGTAAATAAGCTCAAACTTGAATGTAGTGTTTTATAGGATTAGCTTGGCATCTCTCAATTAATTCATATGACACAGAAGCCCATCACATAATAGGCCTTTTTTCTCTCAGTAACACTCAGGTTCTAGTCCCCAACCTGCAATTGCTTTGTTTCCCCTTTGGTCATATGACCATCACTCTTCTATATATCTTTGTTGTAACTAGACTACCAATTTTAGGAGATGATATTGTTTATTTGATTGATGAATCCAAATACATAAAGACAAATATCTCCTCTAGGACATTTGATTCTTACCCTAAAGTTATTTCTCACTATTTACCTATACCTGGTCCCCCATCTACTGAGGAACAAATTTCCTTCTTTTGGGTTTTAATTTGCAAGTATATTTTCTGTCCTACTTCTGTTAAACCAAGTGTTGAATACATCCCATTAGCTAAAGCTTTGGCATATGGGGAACAATTATCTTTAGGGTGTATTTTTTAGGTAGTATATATTCCAATATAAGAAAGAGTGTTACTAGGGAGCCATTTCATTATCTAAGTGAAGGAACTTGATTCTTACAATCTTGGCTTCCTTGAGCCTATCTCCACTATCATTGATATTAGTGGCCATCTGATATTTGCTAAATGCTCTTGGACTTACAACCCATTTTATTCCTTTTTTACTCAAACAATTAAAAAGGATAAAGATCAATTATCCATATTTGAGAATCCTATTGATAGGCTTAGGTGGCTTTATCACTTTACTAGATTTTTTGATTTAGTCCATCAGCAGGTTTTCTATAAAGCCACCACTGTCAAGCCTTTAATCTTAGGTGGTAAGTATGGCTTTATAAGAGATAGTGGCCTTCCCTATGTTACACTCTCCTTTGAGATGTAATTACCTTTTTTGTGCAGTTATCAATTTGGTCATGAGTCCTATATCCCCTTCTCTTCTTTAAGTATTATTATTATTCATCTTTATGACATTAACCCTCTTCCTTACACTAAGGAGATTATCTCAGGGATTCAGGAGTCTTTGAGACACTTTTATTATATTGCCACCATGGGTTCTAGTGATCTTAAGAAGTATCAACAATGGTGGCATAATAATTACAATGAGCTTATTTTATCCACTTCTGATGAGGACAATGCTAATAATTTTCTCATTTGTCTCTATTTTGTTCTTATTTTATTATCAGACTAATTTTTGCTTTCTTTGCAGTTGCTGTTATTCTAGAAAAAGGCAAAGATGAGGTTTCTTCAAAAGGTAAAGGCAAAAAAGCTTTAGAGAGCTCAAAGAAAAGAAGGGTAGCTATTCTATCTCCTCTTCCAAGCTCCAAATCTTCAAGGCTTAGTGTATTATAGAGCTCTTCTACAAGAAAGATTAAATAAAGTATTGAAATTGAAGAAATACTAATGATGATGAAAAAAGTAGTGGCCCTGCTCTTAGCTCTAGTATGTCCTTATCTTTTCATTTTCCTTTTTGATTTTACATATTACTTCCTCTTGATCTTTATTTGCTTGTTGGGTAAATAGCTAACACCAGTGAGAATGAGGCTCCTACTCTACCTCATGACTCATCTTCTCCCTTAGGGTCCTCTTTTACTGAGGTGGATGCCTCTTATCACTTGTAGCATATTACACTTGGTAAGAAACAAACAAGACTCAACCACTTGCCCCAACTTCTACTTGTATTCCATCTCCTCTTGTTTAGGTTTGATTTTACAATTTCTTTAATTCTTTTAATTTTAAATAAATTTTTACCAACCACTTTAATTAATATGGGTAGATCCTGAAACTTGGTGTCCTATACTTGATGAGGGTATTTCTTTAGATTTGAGCTTCCTAGACACCTCCTCCACTGAGCATGGTCATGACTTTGACTCCACTCCAATTAAAGAACAAATTGCTAAAGCCAAAGAGTCATTGAAATCAATAACCAACTTAGAGATTGGATCATTAAGAGAGACTAAAAAATCTAGCCTATTAGCTTATCTCAGTATATTGGAGAATAGCATTAGATCTCTACCCATTTCTTCTTTGAAAGAATAGATTACTTGGAGTTTCTCTCATTTGGATGAAGCTAGTGCCAACCAACTTAATGCTTCCAAGCAGCTAAGCTCTTTTCATCAACAAAAATTGGATTTTGTCACTCAATAACAACATATAAAGGAGATAAAGACTAATGAGAGCGAAGCAAAAGCCTCTTTCGACAACTTGGTTGCAAAAATAGATGATTTAAAGGCTAGATTGCTTATTCTTATAACTGAGAAGGTTGAGATGCTTAAGACGAGTAAGATTATGGCTGTAGAATATCAGCATGCCATCTTTTAAGCTAGAGAAAAAATATTTTCCCACCATATGATAAGATTTGGTGATAAGTATTTCAAATACTTGCCATTGATAAATCTCTTATGTGGAATTCCTTCCAAGCTTTCTAACTAGTAGGCATTACCACTTAAGACCTGATAGATTCTAAATGGACCTTCCTAATTAGGAGACCACTTTCCAAGCTCTTTGTAATTAGTTCCAGGTTACAAGATAACCTTCTAAACAAGGTCACATTCTTCAAACTTTTTATTTTTAGTTCTTTTATTGTAGAGTCTGGAAACCTTCTTCTTTTGAACTACCATACTAGTAAAAGATCTCAATCTTTCTTCATACACATTTTCTAATTCCATTAACATAGCCTCAGAGAACTCTACTGGTGTTAGATCATTTTGTTTTGTAACTCTCAAAGCAGGGACACATACTTCAAAGGGTAAAATAGCATCATGCCCAAAAGTGAGAGCAAAAGGACTAGTACTAGTGGATTCTCTTTTTGATGTCCTATATGCCTAAATAGTGTCAGACATAATTCTTAGACAATCTCTAGGGTTATCCTCAAACATCTTTTCAAGTATGCCAATGATGATTTTGTTGAAGGCTTCTTCCTAACCAGTAGCCTGAGCATAGTATGAGGTTGAAGTCAAATGTTTAGTGCTATAATCCTCCATGAACTCTTTCATTTCATCACCAATGAACATGGTTCCTTAGTTTATTTTAATGGTATGAGGAATTCTAAGCCTGTGAATGATATGTTCTTTAATGAATGAAATGACATCTTTCTGCTCTACTTTCTTAATGGGAATTGCTTCCACCCACTTTATGAAATAATCAGTAACCATAATGACAAAGCTATGATCTTTAGAAGAAGCTGGATAAATTTTTCCAATGAGGTCTTTACCCAACCTTGAAATGGCCATGGTTTCACCATAGAGTATATATCATCATAAGGCACTCTTTGTATGCTTCCATGCTTTTAGCACTATTGATACCGTTTAGTATATGTGATGCAATCTTTCAGGATTAACAGCTAAAAATACCCATGTCTCATTATCAACCATCTCATCTTTCTCCTAGCTTGGTGAGCACCATAAGCACCTTTTATGCACCTACTTTAAAATCTATATGGTTTGGGGAAATGAAGGGCACCTTAAAAGTAGACCATCAAGAGTTTTTCTAAAAAACTCATTTTCAATCAAGACATAGTTCAAGGCCTGAGCTTTGACTCTAAATGGAACTTTTTTAGTAGGATTTTCTAGGCAAGTTTTAATTTTAGTATGCTAATCCCTTACTATATTCAAGTCACTGTTGCATAACTCAAATTATAAACCCCTTTCATGCATGGATGGATGAGATTTCTTTTGCATAAAAATCAACTTATGAGATAATTCTTCTAACATTATTAAGCCAGATGCAACCTAAGATAATTCATTAGCTTCCCAATTAGACTCTCTAGGTACATGTATAAAAGTTATATTTTCAAAAGAATCAACAAGTTAAATAGCAATAGTAAAATAAGGTGCTAAAGACATGCTTGTGCATTTATATTCTCCTATTAATTGCTTAATTACAAGCTAAGAATATCCAACTATTAATACCTTTTTGGCTCTAAGATCTTGGAGAATTTAAATTTTTTATGATCAAAGCCTTATACTTAAATTAATTATTAATGCACTCAAAGTCCATGGTAAAGCTCAAAGCTATTTTTGTCACAAATGGTACCATAATTACTACACTAGCCCTAACTGATTTGTCTGAAGATGATCCATCAAACTTCAACACCTAAGGCTGAACATTAACTTTGCACACTAGAAGATCTCCTTCCTCAATAGTTCCTTGAGTAGGGTGGTGAGCCAAAAAATCCGCCAGAGCTTGTCCTTTCATTAACTTTTGAGGATGGTAAACTAATGAAAATTCAATTAAACTCAGCAAACATTTTCCAATTTTGCCTGATAACACTGGTATATTCAACTTGTACTTCATCAAGTTAGTTTGTGAAATTACATAAACCTTATGTTTCCAAAAATAATGCCTTCATTTAGTATAAGCAAAATATAATGCTAGACATAATTTTTCAATAAAAGAGTATTTTATTTCAGTAGGAGTTAATATTCTACTTAGACAGTATATAGCTTGCTTATGCCCCATTATGTTATTTTGAGCTAAAAGACATCCAATAGACTCATGTGTGGCTAATATATACAATTTTAGAGGCATTCCCTCTCTTAGGGAAACCAAAATAAGTGGTTTGGACAAATATTCCTTAATTTTATCAAAGTAATTTAATGCTTTTCTTCCTATTTAAATTCAACCTCATGTTTTAATTTTAATAAGTCAGAAAATTCTTTAGTTTTTCCAACAAGGTTGGAAATAAACCTCCTCAAATAATTGACTTGCCCCAATAATCTTTACAGTTCTTTCTTAATCTAAGGAGGCTTGGCTTTAAACACTGCCTTTTCCTTGTTATTGTCAATCTCAACCCCTCTTTAATGCATAAGAAATCCTAGAAAATTTCCAACCTGCACATCAAAAGCACATTTCAAAGGGTTAAGTTTCAAATGATAAGTTCTTATTCTCTCAAAGCTTTTTCTTAAATAAGAAATATGGTTAGAGGCTTTTTTGGACTTTACCACTATATCATCAATGTAACCTCTATATGATAATCAATCATGTAATGAAACATGGCATTCATGGCCCTTTGGTATGTAGCTCTGGCATTTTTTAATCCAAAGGGCATAGCCAACCATTCAAAGGTCCCTTTTGCTCCTAGACATCTGAATGTGGTCTTGGACACATCATTCTTTGCAATGAAAATTTGATTATAGCCTAAGAAGCCATCCATGAATGATAAAAACTCATTCCTAAAGGTAGAATCAATTAACATGTCAACTACAAGCATCATATAAATATCTTTTAGAGTGGCTAAATTTAAATCTCTGAAATGGACATAGGCTCTAAGTTTACCATTCTTTTTCATTACATGGACTATATTAGAAAGCCACTTAGCATACGTAGTTAGCTTGATAAAGCCAGCTCTGAGTAAATTTTCAATTTCATCTTTGACCTTTAATTCTACCACCTTTGACATTCTTTTGGTAGGTTGTTGGAAAGGATGAAATTCAGGCTTTATAGGGAGGTGGTGCTCAACTACCTCTTTATCCAATCTAAGTATCTCCATCTAGTGCTACCTCCTTTGACAACTCTTTCAACAGTACAATTAACTCCTTTTTTATTTCTTCCTTTAATAAAAAAATATTTAAGTATATTGCCTCAAATGTTTCAATTAAATTTTTATGTTTCAATACACAAAGACATTTACATATTATACATATATTGCCTTATTCTATTGATTTTCTTGTGTTGTTTTTTTTGTTTAATTTTATGAGATGCATTTTGTATGTTGAACTTGAACTAACACTTTTTAATTGGGCATGTGTAGACACCTAATTTTGGGTTGATGTGTTATGGATGTGCCAAAGGACTCCAACGATGAAAATATCATGAATAGGTCTTCGAAATTTAATCTTTAAAATTATAAGGGTTCAAATGCATCTTTTAAAGGAAGGATTTAGTGTTTTAAGGACTAAATTGTAATATTTTTTAGGACCTAATTACAAAACTTAAATTCTTTCAGGGGTCTTTTTGTAATTAAATGTTAAAAAAACCTGTCATAATTCCATAATTCCGACTGGGAATTACATAATTCCGGTTGGAATTACATAATTCTGATTGAAATTACACTAATTCTGATCGGAATTGTGTAATTCTAATCGGAATTGCACAATCCAAATCAGAATTGAATTCTTTCATCTATTTTTTTTTATTTTTTAAATTCAATCCTAATTGGTTTAAAACTCCTAGTTGGCTTTTAACTCAATCCTAATTGATCTAAAATTCCTAAATATAATTTTAAGTATTAATCTTATATTTTTAGGAACTAGAATCACGTTAGGATTGGGCTAGGTTTTCTAGTTCTTTTTCCACTATATAAAGAGGATGACGAGCATGAGAAAAAAAAAGAAGGAGGTAGGAGAAGAAAGAAAAAAGATAAACGTATTTTTGAAGAGAGCTTTTTAATTCTTTTTTTCTTTTTTGCGTTATTTTTTACAAAAATTCCTTTTGATTCATCAATTAATTTAAGATCCTTGAAGAATTTTGAAGAAAAAGATTCGAAAACTTATAAAGAATGGTGAAGTACAAATTTGAGGAGTACCTAAAATCGCTCATAATCATTATCATCCTCTTCTTATTCTATTTTTATTTTCTTTGTTATTAATTATTTTTATTCTTTCGAATTATTATTATAATTTATTCATTAATTTTTTTTTTGTGGTGATTATGGAGAAAAACGTATGATGCTCATGTGGGAGGGAT
This sequence comes from Mallotus nudiflorus, assembly GCA_947683625.1. NCBI lineage: Eukaryota > Viridiplantae > Streptophyta > Magnoliopsida > Malpighiales > Euphorbiaceae > Mallotus > Mallotus nudiflorus. The sequence goes on along the minus strand of CANTUR010000201.1, from coordinate 6,566,620 downwards.
AAATTCATAAGAAGTTTGTGGAAGACCATCGATAAATCCTTGTAGAGACTTAGTTTCTAGGTTTTTTATTTTATTTTATTTATTTCTTTTTATTTTTTATTTTAGTAATTATTTTATGAATTAATGTAATAGCCCCAATAGTGGGAGTAGTGAAATTATGTGTATGGTTGCATGTTTATTTTGATTAAATTGGTTAGTAAAATTAGGTTTTAATTAGGTAATTATTTAAAATCAACGGAGGAAGTAGATTAATTTAGGTCGCATATTAATAAAATTAGTATTTTAGCAAGGATTAATTTAGATCTTACTAATTGTTTTTTTTAATGTTTTTATTTATTTTTTGGGCTTATTTATTATATGCTTTGAGGGCCTTAAGCCCATTTAAGGCTTTGATTTATTTATTTAAGTTTAGTAATTCTTTTAGCCCATCTCACTTAATAATTAAATAGGTTTAATTAATTAAAATATATTTTTAGGTCCATAATTAATCAAATTTTAGGTTAGAAAGATCCTTAGGCCCATTTAGTTAATTAGACATAGGCCCACCTAATTTAATTTAATTAATTTAGACTTAGCTCATTTAATTAAAGCTTTTTTCATTACTTATAGATTTATGATCACCTTAGAATTAAAACATGTAAAATTAGGCCCATTAATTTAAATATTCCATAATTTGTAGATTTAACCTCATATTTAGAATTAAAATTCGTAGATTGAAGTTCATTTAATTAAAATCAAAAGGAATTAGGTCTTTAGGTTCAATTATAATTTAAAACATGTAGATTTAACTCATTTATTTAAAATCCATGTAGATATTAAACTAACTTAGGGATTATGTGATTTATTGTATGCATTATTTACTTATATATTTTATGACTAGTTTGCCTTAGAGTTGATTGTTTTAGGGTTTATATGAAATTGCATGTAAATAGAGAATAAGATAGTAATTCATAAAGTAATTCTAAATGAACACAAGACTGAAAGAAGTTGGTATTCCGTATCCAGTTGCTCCTGGTTGTGGTGCTAGCTTTCTATTAGGGAATTGAGTACCACCTTTTCGATTTGTCCCAGTTATTACCCTAGGTGGCGGCTCTTTATCTCCACGCCATGTCTTTGTGATAGTGGTTAGTGTGTTCTTTAGAACCCTGAGCTCAAACAGTGTCATGGTTGCTAAAATCTTAGATGCGCGCTAAACCCTACTGTCTATGACATGTTTTATTTTCTAAATAAAATAGATGGAAACAACCAGTAGTAATAATAATGCCATTGGTGTCCCTAATCTATCTACTGTTGTTGAGACCAATTAGGTAGAAGCAAATCCTATAACAAATTTCTAGCAGACTTAACCCAAAGTTCCTATAAAAAAAAAGAGACTAAACCTAAATCTATTATCAGGCAATTTTTTAAGAGACTAAAATATGAGTATGGTGTTGTTCAACAGGGTAAATGCCTTTACTATGCTAATACCTTTTATTATCATTCAAAAGAGCATGAAACTTCTTCCTTAAAAAATCATGTCTTGTATTGCATGAAAATACCATAAAATTTGAATACTAGGTAGACACTTTTAACCTTGAAACTTGATAGTAATTTGGTGAAAGCTCCTTTAGATACCACCCAAAATGGTGTCATTGGCACTTCGAAATTTGATAATGATTCAATTATAACTACACTTGCACAAATGGTTATTGTTAATGAACTTCCTTTAAATTTATAGAAGGGTTTAGTTTCAAAAATTTTATGCATGCTTCTTGCCATAGATTTAAGATACCTTTTAGGTAGACTATGTTCCAAGACTGTTATGAGATGTATACATATGAGAGGTTGAAGCTGAAAGCTTTTATTAAGTCTGAATGTCAAAGAATCAACATTACTACTGATTCTTGGACATCAATCCAAAGAATCAACTACATGTGTGTGACAACTCATTTTGTTGATAATGGGTGGAATTTGCATAAAAGATAATTTCTTTTATGCCTGTAACATCTCATAGGGGGGAATATATAACAAAGGCCTTAGAAAATTGTTTGCTAGATTGGGTTATTAAATTTGTGTTTTGCATTACTGTGGATAATGCATCATCAAATGACACAGCTGTAGGGTATTTGAAAAAGAAATTACACACTTGGGGTGCATCTTCTATTAAGTTGAGGCTTTTGTATATAAGATGCATAACACATCTTAAATTTGATTGTTAATGATAGGTTAAAGGAGTCAAGTGTTAGGGTTAAGAAAGTAAGAGAGGCAATGAGATACATAAGGAATTCTCCTGCTAGGTTGAGGAAATTTAGGGAAATTTCTTATTTAATTAGCTTTGAATGGAAAAATCCATTGAGTCATGAAGTGCCAATAAGGTGGGATTCCACCTATATAATGTTGAAGACAATTTTAAGTTATAAAAAAGCTTTTGAAAAATATGAGGAGATTAAAAACCCTTTTAGATTAAACTTGAGTGATGATATTCTTAACTTTCTTAATTGGCAGCATGTCTCTCAAATTGTTAAGATGTTGGCAATTTTTTTGTGATGCAACTATGAGATTTTCTAAATCTAAGTATGCCACTGCTAACTATTTCTTATTTGAAATTTTTAACTTCAGTTGTCTTTTGGACAAGATACAGTCTTCATCTGACATTTCTGTTATACATATAAGCATGAACATGAAATAAAAATTTTATAAATATTAGGGGGAGCCTAAAAAAATGAAATATGTTATTTTTATTGCTACAATTTTGGACCCTCGATATAAGATTAAGTTTATTGAGTTCTTTATGACTCAAATGTATGGTAAAGAGTTAGGAAATAGATTGTTTACTAACTTAAAGTTTCATATGTTTGCTCTATTTGATGTTTATATGAGCTTGTATGGAGCTTCTTGTGCTTTTGATTCATTGCAACTCAATTAAGCCAACCTGATCCTCAGCCTAACAGTGAAGCTCATGGCAAACCAATTTCACTAACTAAATCAAGATTTAAGAAGCACAAGCAAGATTCTGGATTAGGTGGTAGTAGAAAAATAGATATTAATGTTTATTTGGGTGAGGCAGTGGTGGAAGATGAAGGCAATTTTGATATCCTTCGTTGGTGGAAGCTTTATTTAAAGAGGTTTCCAATACTTTGTCATATGACCAGGGATATATTAGCTATACCTGTTTCTACTATTGCATCTAAGTCTACCCTCAGTACTAGTGATCGAGTACTTGATGCTTTTAAGACTTCATTAACTCCAAAAATAGTTAAGGCTCTCATATGCACATAAGACTAGCTGAGATCGCTTTATCAGCTAGTGTTAGTTAAGGAAAATGTTGCTGAATTAAAGAATTTTGAAAAAGGTTATATTTCTATTAACATATTTAAATTATTTATTTATTTTTACAATGCTATCCATAACTTTCACCATCTAATGCATTTTTTCTTTTTTCAAATTTGGAACAAGTGGGCAGCGGTCCTTTTTTGCCACAGACTCAATAAATTAGCTATTTAATATTCATAAATTCTTTAATGCCTGCTTGATTTTTTGGTGCCTGTTTTACTTTGTTACTTGATTGTGCTTTATTGATATGTTAAGAATTTCTAATTGCTGAGCCACTTTTAGTACAATTTGACTTAGATGTGACTAACCTGAAGTGCCTTTTAGGTGCCTATATTGTTGTTGCGAAAATTTATAAGGCAATGATGAAGCTTCCACCCTAATATATTAAGATTTGACAGAATGCTTGCTTAAGTTTTTTTAGTATCTTTTAGGTGCCAGAGATGTAGCCATATTCTTGATGTGATTTAACTATTGTTATCTTTAGCCTTTTATTTGATTTGTATGTGTGTTAATGATGATGCTTCCACCCTATTACAATTTGAATTGTTATTAAAGTACTTGCTTTATTTCTTTAAGTGGCTATTAACAAATACTTTAAACTATATGTTGTTGCCACAAGAAATTGTCTTATATTCTAACAGGATTTGAAAACATAAGCATCCTGAGCCACTTTTGTTACACTACTTAAGTTCTTTTAATGACATTATGGTTTATACTTTATTAATTATTTATGCAGGTAAATATATCTATGCTACTGCAGTTTTTTTTTTTTGTATTAGCTGTAGTGTTTGGTTTTGCATACTTATATATTTGAATACTTCATCTTGGTGGAAAGCTCTTGAGCCATCTGCTATTTTTGTTTTATATATGCATTATATATGTAGGCTGTAATTACAATTTTTGTATAAGCCAATTCACATTTTCTTTTGTAATATATAGTGTTAATTCCACATGTGCCAAAAGGGGGTCAATTGGCTTTTTGAGCTAGATAGGGAATTTTGAATATTTCATAAAAGCAAGACAAAGTTTGAACACAATAGAATGAAGAGGAAGAGCTAGAAAACATAAGGAATTTAAAGAAGTTTGGCCCTTAAAGCTTACATCCTCTCCTAAACTGCAAGTTGAGAATTTTAATCCACCATTAATCTACTTCAAGGAGTATATTAAAGCCTTGCAAGCTTAAATCAAGCTACCCAAGTGTTTTCCTAAGGCTTACACTAAAACCTAAGTGTTTTTCAAGGCTTACACTCTAATTTAAGTGTTTTCCAAGGCTCACACTCAAACCTAAGTGTTTTCTAAGGCTCACACTCAAACTCAAACTAAAATGCTAAGAACAATCCTCTTAGCTTACAAGTGTTTAAATCTCAATCCCAACTCACTAAATCTCACTGTTGAGTTATTGAATTATTATATTAAACATTCATTAACCCATACTCAAGAACACTCTTGAGATAAATAGAAATTACAAGAATTTAAAATGAAGATTTAGGTGGTTGAAGAAATAAATTCAAGATGAATGCTAATGACTGCTCTAAATTAGTTTGCTCACCTTCATTCACTTTTTCCAACTGAAATCATAGTAGTGTTTACACTCTTATAGAGAAAAAGAGATGTTGAAGGTGCATTTAATGCAAATAGAACCATTCAACCACAAAAGAAAAAGGAACTCTGCAGGTTTGTCATGATCATGACAAATTCATCATTGGTTATAACTGTCAGGGTGCCACAACAAAAATTCAAATTTGCTTGGATAATGAGTTCATTTGCTCGTAACCCCGATGGTGACACTGTCATAACAACTCTCAGGAACTTTTGGAATTAATAGTCATTATTCATGAAATCTCTATCACCATTCATGACTGGTTAGTCATGACCACCGCTCATGACAATGGAAAATCAACATATTGACTTTTCATTGCTTTTTTCCAAACTTGAATTTTGCAATATTAATTAGCATAAATATAAACACTTAAACACATGGATTAAATATAGTTTTACTTAATTACTTGTGACCATAAAAAAAGGATTATTTTACCCCTTACAATTCAACATAGTGTTTAGGACATAAACTTAAGTCCTAAATTTTTGGAATTTGAAATGTAAATTGAATTAGTAGATAGCAGCAAAAGGCCTTGTTTTATATTTAAAACAATATGTAATTTGGACTTGGCCCATAATTTTTTAGTGACAATGAATATAAGAATGTCTTTTTTTAATTTTGTAAATAAGTCCAAATGACCAAATCCAACCAAGCCTAATTCGCTGAATCGAACTGACCTTAACCAAATTTTTTGGCTTTCGACCTATTCGATCTAAGCTTAAACATCGATTTAGTTCGGCTCGACACAATAATTTCCTTCTGCCATAGCCGATCAGTTCACCATTTTTCTCTAACTGAACTAACCAATGCATTTCCCTATGGTCTGCAATTCGTTGGAGCCAACATCTTTTAAGAGCTCTTTTACTAAGATATGTAAAAGGAAAATATCCTCGCTTGAAACCCACAAAAGAACAAAAAGACTGAGCACGAGCATTAGAGACATGCTTCCTAAAATAAATTTTAAATTTACTCCAATTAACCACCTGACCTGATAATTTTCCATAATCTGAAAAAACTTGCAATAACAAATCTACATTAGCTTTGGTAGCTTAACAAAAGACAAGAATATTGTCCGTATAAAGCAAATGGGAAGGGCACTGCAGCCTATAAGAGGCATACATAGGAGTTAAAGATTTAGTTTGAGAAAGATACAAAAGCTTTCGATTTAAAAAATCCTCCATCAAGCAAAACAAAAGCGATGAGAAAGGATCACCCCAACAAACTCTCTTGGACAAGAGAAATAACCCTTTGGAGTTCCATTCACTAGAATAGAGATACATGCTAAATGGAGAATATTCTTAATCCATCCACATAAAGTATTTGAGAATCCAAAACTATAAAGCACTGATAAAATAAAACTCCATTCCAAAGTGTCAAATGATTTGCGAATATCAATCTTAATAGCCATGTTTCCACCCAATGAATTCTCATAAAAAAGATTAATATTTTCAGAGGCAACCGCAATACAATATTTAATATGGCTACCTATAATAAAACCAAATTAAGATGAAGCAATTATATGAGAAGCCATTTAAGGAAGACGAATAGTAGTAATCTTAGTAATTACCTTATAAATAAAGTTACTAAGAATAATCAGCCTGAAATTCTCAATAATAGAAGCATCATGAACTTTAGGCATAAGGATCGTAAAACTATAATTCAAACCACCCATTATAGAACCATAAGAGAAAACAAATACTTCACAGTATAGATCTCCATACCATTAAAATCCCAACATTTTTCTTAAAAAAAAAAAAAGCCAATAAAGCCATAAGGACCAAGGGCACTAAAATGATCCATTTCAAACTTTGTATTTTTAATGTTATAAACCAAAGGAACTTCCAAGAGCATAGCATTGTCATCATAAGAAACAAGATTAGGAATGAATAAGGGCACCTCCTCTAAATCTGAAAAAATTCTAATTGAAGCAAAAAGATTATAACAAAATCTTACAATATGATTTTGAATGATAAACTGATCCTCTACTAGAACATCATCAATTATCAAACTATGAATGCTAGAGAAAACCTGACATCTAGAAAGCAATGAGTGATAAAATTTAGAATTTCTATCAGCATGATGCAATCAATGAATACGGCTCTGATCCTTAAGAAGAGAGCTTTGATTATTTCAGTGTATGGAATGCTATTTAGAAGCTTCTAGTTCTCTAACATAAAGATCATCATTAAAACCCTGAACTTCAATATCAATCTGAACATGAAATAAATTTTGCTTAGCATCATCAATCAAATGATCAAGATGACCAAAAGTTTATTTATTCCATCCATGAAGGAAAGTACGAGGCATTTTTAACTTATGCATAATTGTAAACATAGGATGATCGGAAAGAGTAATGGAGCACCAAAAATTATGCACATCCTCAACAAATTGACCATGGTTAACCCACATAGAAAGAAAGTGAAAGGGTTTAGGAGTTACAACCTACTCAAGCTTACAATGCAAAAGAATAGGGTTATGATTTGATTAATATCGTAATAGAGCTTGACACTTTATGCTTTACCAAAATAAAAGAGCAGTAGTATTACAAAAGGACTTATTAAGACAAATATCCACTCGGTTATCACCCCGTCTATTATTAAAACATGCATAAAGAGCTCCTTTTATATCCATACAAGTAAGATTATAGGCATTCACAGCTAAAATGAATTCAAAACAAGAGTAGGCTGTAATAGGACGACCCATTTTTTCATAAGACCTAAAGTATGCATTAAAATCTCCAATAACATACCACATATCATCATTAACCAACCCAACGACATGTATAAAATTATCCCATAAAAGACATCAACTAAAGGATAAAACATTATCCTATAGAAGACATTAACTAAAGGATAAAACATTCCCATAAACACAAGTAACCATATGGTTAATCAAATTTAAAGGAAACTAAACCAAAATTTGTTGATTCGAGCTAGCTAAGACTGAAACATTACCTACTCCAATAAATGAAGAAATAAGCACCCAAATGGACAAAAACTTAAGCATATTATTTATAACAAAGATAACCTAACAGAACTCCAAAATCAAAAATTAATATCATTAAAAAGAATTTTAAGTTCAACAAGACATAACAAATCTAGCTTATGAATGTTACAAAAATTATAGAGGGCTCTGAGCGGGCAAATTCCCAAGCCCTTTGCAATTCCAAAAAAAAGACCTTCATTTAGAAGAGTGAGAGAATGCTTGAGTAACAGCCTTATTACCAGAAATCTTAATTTGCTATTTTGATTATTTTTTCTTAGTAACCCCCCACTATGGTCCATCCACATCATCAACCTGATCAGCCCATGAATGCTTGCTCAATAATAATAACTTCCGTTGAGTTTTATCTTGCTCCACCTGATCAATAGATTAGGAGTGAGCTACCTCCGAAATTTTTCCATGAATGTCCCCAGCTGCAACTGTTGAAGAATAATCATTATCATTTTCAAGCACTATCAGGTCTGTATGAATGTTAGACTTATCCTCATAAAGTTCAGAATATGTAGAACTAATTGTAATTTGATGCAACTTGTCAAAAACATTTTAAAAAAGGAGCAAGATCCTTGATTGCGTCTTTCAGTCTCCATTCCTGATGAACAAGAGAGCGACCACAAGATAAATCGTGTTTTGCCAAAGATTTGTGCTCCGAGTCTTTAGTTATCGTAGCTTTATTTAATCGGCAAGCAGAAGAGATATGTCCAATGGACTGGCACGATTTGTAGAAAGGCGGCAGGTTCTCATAATTAATATCAATATCAAATAGACTTCCCTCATAGTATAAAACCAATTGTTGTTGGAGAGGGACTGAATTATCCATATCAACCAAAACCCTTGCAAAATGTCCAAAATCACCATCAAGAGTTACTTTGTCAATTCTGAGAGGAATGCCAACATTACGAGCAATATCGACTAATAATTAAGGATCCTATAGCTCCCAAGGTAAACGATAAAATCAAACCCAAATTAGCGTTGTCAAAGACTTTTCCTTGTAAGGATTAAATCCTGGAATCCACTTTTGCAAATGCAATGTACTAGGTTTAAGAGATAAAGAACCTCGTGCCATATAGTATCGTTATCAAAGGCCTATCGAAGAAGGACATGATAAAATCCTCTGCCTAAAGAAATAAGTCTCCAATTGGAATGCAATCCCCAAAGAGAAGAGAGTTTTTCTTTTAGCTGGACAAGAGTCCATGGAGTTTCTCCATTGGAAAGGAAAACCCTAATAATTAAAGAATGCTGACATAACTCGAGACAATTTCTATAAATATCTAAATTAATTTTGATTGCTAAATAAGAACCTGCAATCGGGATCACTAGAACAAAAAATAGCTACAGGCTTATGCACAACAACAACATAAGATTTGGAATTGTGCAATACATGCAACGTCGAAGGAATAGATTTTAGAATAGAAGGCTGCCAAACAAAAGGCTTTGTCTTGAATATATCAAAATGGCTGGGATAATCATTTCGATCATCATTTGTCCTTAGTTTCATGGAGCACCGCTAAAGTTTTTCACCCAAATTTTATAAATTTATTTTAAAAATATTTTTTTATTCATAATTAAATTAAAATACATCTAAATTTAATTTTTTGAGTTAATTGTAGTTAGTTAAATAATATCTTACTCATTATATAATTTCAGTATTGAAAATGCATATTATTTTTACATCAAAGCAAACATTATAAACAATATTTGTTAGAAATATACTAAAGTGCAAAAAAAAAAAAAAAAAAAAAAGTAAAACACATGATACTTAAAAATTAAAAAAAAATCACAGGACTGGTTTTGTCAAAAAGTAAAACTACATGGATCAAAATTATACTTATCTCTCAATTTTATTTTAAGTTTTATTTTATATTTATATTTTAATAATTTTATAATTTGAATATATAAGATAAAATGACTATAAATTTTACTATGAAAATTTTATTTTATGATTTAAACATATGTTGAAAATTAACCATAAAAAGATTTAGTTGATGAGTGTATTTATTTTATTTAAGTGAGATACAATTTTAATCCCTATGGTTTTGCCTTTTAACAAAATCAGTCTTGTGATTTGTTTTCAGCTTTTAAGTATCATATGCTTCATATTGTTTTACACTTTATTACTCTTATAACAAACATTATTTAAAATGTATGCTTCAATGAAAAAATAAAATGTATTTTCAATGCTAAAATCATATAATGAGTGATATATTACTCAACTAACTATAATAAACTTACAAAAAATTAAATTTAGATGTATTTTTAATTTAATCATGAATAGAAAAGAAATTTTTTAAAATAAATTTACAATATTTTAAAAATAACCAATTGGTTAGATTGATAGTAAATTATATATAGAATAAATTTATCATTGAAATTTAATATTATATTGATTGTTTCTCATAAAATAATAATGATATTAGTTACAAGGGTACAAAAATGTAAACAAATGTAAAACACATGATACTTAAAAGCTAAAAAAAAAAAAAACCACAGGACTGGTTTTGTCAAAAGATAAAATCAAGATGATCAAAATTGTACTTATCCTTATTTAAATTAATTAATTAATTAGTATTTAAAATGTCAAATAATATACGTTAAGTTTTAATAATAGATTGTCTAAAGTAAATTATTTGAGTATAATTAATTATTAAAATAGTACTAAATTTTACTTGTAACACATAATTATAGATTATAATAAGTATTGATATATATATATATATATATATATATATATATATATATATATATATATATATATATATATATATATATATATATATATATATATATATATATATATATATATATATATATATTATTGGTTCCGGTTTTACTTCTTTGTTTGATGCAATTTGAGATGGTTCAATTCAGAGAAAGTCAAATAGTCAACAAAGATTTTAAGTTAAGTTATTCGAGTCAGAACCTGCGCATAGCCCTAATTGGGAGTTTGCTTTGAAACTAATTGTAGACACCCGATTCGGTCGGCCTGTGTTAAGGGAAGAATTAGGGGTGCTCGGTTTGACCTGCTCGTTATCAAGCCCAAAGATGAGAATGTGAACTTGGACATGAGAATGAAGCCTGAATCTCTAATGGAAAGTGGATTTGAAAACTTAAAGCCTAAAAAAGCCCAAAACCAAGCCCAACTATCCAAATTTGGCCTAAGCCCGCCTGGCCCAACACAGGCCTGGGCCAAAAGGGCATCGCCTCAGTGCAATGAGGCAATCGCCTCTTTGGCAGCTGCCAATGAGGAGATCACCTCATCACAAAGGCGATCACCTCATCGATGAGGCGCCGCCTCTATGGCAACCCACTTGCAGTTGCATTTAATGCAGCTGCAATCATGACGGCCAAGTGGTACGGGCCCTACCCTCTATACCTGTTTCTTGCATGAGAAAAGGATTTTTGGGGAAGGAAAAAAGGCTATAGAGGCTCATGATGAGCTAAAGGGCTTAGGGGCATGGGAAAACTAAGGAATAAAAGAAAAAAAGAGAGAAAAAAGAGAAGGGGGGTTAGTGAGAAAAAAAGGGAAAGAGGGGAAGAGCTCTAAAAAAGAAAAAAAAAAGAGAAAAGAGAAGAAAGAAAAAAAGTCCTAAAAGGAAGAAGGAGGGATTGAAGCAAAAGAGTCCACATCTCAATAAGAGAAGAAGGAAGAAACTTATGTCAAAGATAGATATCACATCCTAGCAAGGATCTCAATCAAAACATCTTCGAGGGCCTCTCATTTTGGTATAAAACCTGCACTTAAACTTGACATGTTCATCATTTTATGTGTTCTTGCTTATGTGTAACTAAGTCATTAGTATATTTTAGGTATTTCTAGTTTATCTTGCTCAATATCCCACTTTGTTAATGTGATCTTTGAATACTCTTGCATGTAGTTATGGTTTCATGATTATAGAGTGTGTATATCCATGTTTAGTTACTTAAAGTAGAAGTCTAAGTGTGTGGGAGTCGATTTCAGCCTTCTAAAGAGGTGCCGCCTCTTGTCAATGAGGCGATCGCGTCATCAATAAGGCAACCACCCCATTGATAGGCCTCTAGGAAGTCTTCCTTTTGTGTGTGCGTTTTATGCCCTTTTTAACTCAGAGATATAGGGATCCTTATTGATGAGGTGTCGCCTCATCTCAATGAGGTGATCGCCACATTGACAGGTTTTGTTTGTTTTCTGTTCTGTTTTTTTAATGCTCGTCGTGATGTCCGCTTTGACATGCATTCTTTCGACCTTAAACATGGCTATTTCATTGCATGATGACGTTCATCTTGATTGTTTGATGCTTCCTTTAGTTCATAGCGTAAAGAACCCCTTTTACAGAGACTTATTGTAAATATCAAAATATGTTTGGTTTATTATTTCATTTTTTATGAAAGGAAGGACTAATTGTGTGTTATTCATAGGAATTACTGGATGATTTCCATCATTGAGTAGTCCTCATTGTTAGTTATCCCTTGTATATTATCGCTTTTATGTTATTTATTGGTTTACTTTCGGTATATGTTTAGTTTATTTTCTGTATATTATTCTATTATTTCGCCTAAAAGCGTTGTAATCCTTAATCCCTTTCCCATTTGATTTTGAATGTATGGTTGTAAATTATTATTTATTTTATTGTTATTGAATGTTGGGACTTAAAGGCATGAAATTGGACTAATATGCAAACCCATACTTGATTATAAAATTTACAATTATCCGAAGGCAATTTTATTATGTGTGGTAAATGAGGAAATAATTAAATGTTAATAAAGCACAAAACACAAATGGAGGCCAACCGCAAGGTTGGGTGAGCATTCAAAAGCTCATACCCAGCTTCCGAACCCGATCTTTGATGACAGCTTCTGGGAACCTCCGTGGGATCCAGTTGCTGTACAGTGTGTCCTCACTTTTATCCGGGTGGCAACTCCATCTCCAAATAGGCCCAAGACCTATATCATATTTCCTAGTGGGCTTCGAGCCCACACAATGCCGTGGTGGCCAAACACTTAGGCGCATGCTAAACCCCGCCACCTACAGTGGCGACTCCACTAGGGATAGAGAAATTGATTCCAGTGTTTTATGTTTTGTCATCTTTAATTATTTTCTTATTTCTTCCTGCATTTATGCATTCACTACACATTTTGCACACAATGAGCACTTCAGTCCTGAATAAACCTGACAATAATCAATACTTCGCTACCTACATTTCACTCAAACCTAGTGGTGGAATATTTGATTATTGTCACTCACGACATGTACTAATCCACGTTTTTTGACCCTTGAGTGGGGAGACATTTATGGATGTATATCGTTATGGGAGCCGAAGCCTTTTTACCCAGGGCTCAATCCTATGCAATGACCTAGCAACTATCCTTAGGAATTTTCCCATTTGTATATGTATTATGCCACATAATGGACCCTTAAAATAAATCTTAAGCCCATCAATAAGAAGTCTAAAGTGAAATGGGCCCTCATGTCCAACCATAGCCCATTATAAACAAGCTAGTCAACAAGGGCCTCTCATGCCTATTCATGACCCATTTTAAGTGGGTCTTGACAAGTGAGTTTATGATGCTAAGGATTTTTTACTCATAGAAAATGGACTCGGGCTTTATTTAAAGGACCTATTACTTGTCTGAATCATTTTGAGGGTTATATTTCATACGTTAATTTTATTTTTCCCCACTAATAATTAAAACCAAGGCAAAAAATCCTAGGACAAAATACTCGCCATTGAATACGTGTGTAGGAGGAATAAGGGCGGAGGTTTGCATGTTTAAGTTTCATGCTTTGATCTTGTATATCTTTTGTGTGTGACCTTTTGTTTCTCAAATTTATAAATAAAACGGACTTACATATCATGCATACATGTCATGCATTATTCTAACTTACTGTTTTATAGCACTATAGATCCTTCAAGCTTAGTAAGGTGGGTCCAAGCTAGTTCAGTTCATTTGGTCAGAAATTCAGAAATAAATGGCAAGAGGGTTCGATCTAGAAGCATTTGGGGCACGATATGACAGAAACCCAGGCTATGATGAGAGAAATAATGGGGGAGATTACTAAGCTTATCGGAGAGAGTCAGCCAACACAACCACCCAATGCACCGCCAATCGATCTGGTGGATCTCGATAAGGAAATACCAATTAGAAGAAGGGAAGAAGATGATATGATAGTGTTGGCCAATCCAGTGAATCAAAGAAATGTCATCCCAGCCGAGGATGTGGGCTAGACTGAGTGGGCTAAGAATATGACCAGAGTGATAAACTAGATGCAGGTGATGATGAAGGATAAGGGTATGGTCGCTCCTTTAAATTATGATCTGAATCAAGAAAAGGGTGATGAACCACTGCCTCATAAGTTTAAATTCCCAGACATGAAGAAGTATACTGGTGCCGAGGATCCTCATTTGCATTTGAAGCAATATTTAACATACATGAAGGCTATTAAGCTAACTAAGAGCCAAATTATCAAGCAGTTTCCTATTTCATTAGAGGGAGCGCCGATTCGTTGGTATCACACCTTAGAACCACATGTTTAGTCAGATTGGAAAGAATTGTGCACAGCTTTTGTCAAGCAATATGGTCTTAATGTTCAACTAGAGGTGTCCTTGAGAGATCTACAGAATACCAAATAGAACTTTAACAAGTCTTTTGTTGATTACCTGACTCGTTGGAGGGGAAAGTTATCCTTGATGAGGCATAGGCTTGCTAAGTCCGACCAGTTGGTCCTGGCAATAAAAGGGTATGTTCCAATATTGTCTAGGAAATTGAGGGATCTGGGAATCAGGAACTTTGAAGAATTATACATATTTGGGGTCCAGAAAGAGTCAGATTTGGCTCAAGAGAAGAAATTCTTTGGGAGAGGATCTGGGGGCAAAGAGGGGGCCAGCTCAAGCAGTAACATTCAGATTCATGCTATTTGACCACCGAGCAGCAATATACAAGTCAGTGCAGTTAGGTAGCCTCAAAGATTTTCAAATCTGGGACGTCCTATGTCCAAAGTCCTCGATAAGCTCATTGAGAAGAACCTGCTACAACCTTTACCTTCACAACAACCCATATCTGGAGCCAACCCAAAGCTTTTCTATAAATTTCATCAAACCATCAAGCATGATACAGACAGGTGTGCTCGGTTAAAGCATGAAATCCAAGATCTAATAAACTCAGGCAAAATTAGCGATCCAAAAAATAGAAAACCGAACACACAAACCAACCCATTACCCAATTACCGAAATGTACCACCTCTAGACCCACCCATTTTGATGGTTAACTCTAGCCTAACAGAAGAGCAAGTCTTAAACTCCTTTATTGATGTCTCTTACAATTCCCAACAAACCAAACCTGAAAACCTAAAACCAAGCAAACAACCCATAGAGTTACAGGTACAAGTCTTGGACATATGGAGTTCTAATAATGAAAGCAGAGAACAAGATGACCTGTGGGACAACAAGGGGTGTGAGCCAAGTCAGTCTGTGAGGAAGGTCAAAGAAAAGAAAGAGGAATTTGGGGTTATCAGGTCTGAACTTGAAAAGTTGGGAGGTGCAGAAAAGGGAAAGGTGATAGAACAAAGCAAAGAGACCATTGCTAATGTTTGGGAGTTACTCATGCATTCTAGGGATCACAGGGATGCCCTGGTCCTAGCACTAGATCAAAGAAAGATTTCCACTAATTCCACTCTAGAGCAGATGGTCCAGTCACTAATAGAAACTTTTGAAGGGATGATAACATTTCCCAATGATGATTTGCCTCTGGAAGGGAGGGATCACCACAAAGCTCTGTTTATCAAAGCCGAGGTAAAAGGGAAGATGACCTGCTGTGTGATGGTTGATAACAGTTTTTCCATCAATGTGTGTCCATTGAAGATTCTGCCGAAGCTAGGGTTGATGGTGGTCGACCTAAAGTCTTCTAAGGTAGTTTCAAGGCTTATGATGACACCAATAGATCTATGGAAGGAACTTTCAGGGCATTGGTTAAGATAGGACCTATAGAAGTCTAGGTTGACTTGCATGTGATTGATATCCCGGTAACATTTGCCATTTTATTGGGGAGGCCATGGTTTCACCCTCTAGGTGGTGTTCCATCCACTGTTCATCAAAAGATTAAATTTCCACATGAAGGAAGGGTTGTCACCATCTCAACTGAAACTGAAGTCACCATAGCCACACTGAAGTTGATCCCTAAGGAGATTTCCCTTAGCCCTAGTTTTGAAGTTTGTGTGATCTATGAGGATGAGATGGATGAAAAGGTTCTGAGAATGATGTGCAAAATGAAATTTTTGCCCGACACAGATTGGGGAAAAATCAGAGCGGACCTTCAAAGTTTGTGGGAAACAAAGTACTTGTTTTGAAGCATGGGTTAGGGTTTAAAGAGACTGATGGACCTGGGAAAGAGATAAGTACATAGGACCAGTCTGAAGAAAAGGAAAATGAGACCATGGCTAGAAAGAAAACTCTATGGGAAATCTTTGTAAAGGAAGGCATTGGGCACCCATACAGCGAGACTCTAAAACCTCTACTAGTGGCTGGGGAAGTTATCCCAGGGTTTGAGATTTTTGCTGAATTTATGAACAAAATCGGGGAAGTCACTATCAAAAAAGCCCCTACTGAGGAGCTAGTACTGGCTAAAGAGAAGTTTAAAGAAGATGAAGCTACTTCAGAGAAGAAAGGCGTTGATAATCAAAGCAAAGAATTTGATTTTGAAACCTACATCCTCAATTCTATCATAAATACCTTTTATAATGACTTTGATGTTTCTCTTGCTTCTCTGTTTGAGACTGACGATCTTTTCTTTTCAAAAGTGAATGCAATGAAGTTTGAATTTGCTTATTTGTGTGATGTGTTTCCTAATGGTTATTATATTTGTGATGATCATTTCATGCATATGTTTGACATTAATTCCATGCAAACTAAATCATTTAATTTAGGCACAGACGATAATCCTAAAAATATATTGTTTGCTTTTGGTTTAACTCATGGTGAGAGAGGAAAAATGGAAGAAATCTTAAAAAAGAGATAGAAAGTATTTACTTGGAGTTATGAAGACATACCCGAAATCGATAGGGAGATCTCAAAACACAGGATCCCCACATACCCCCATATAGCGCCAATAAAGCAGAAGCAAAGGAGGTTAAGGCCAGAATGGGCTCTCTTGGTTAAGGAAAAGGTCAAAAAGCAATTGAAGGCAAAGTTCCTAGAAGTGGTAGATGACACTCAGTAGTTAGCAAATATAGTTCTAGTTCCTAAGGTCAAAGTGTGTGTGGACTATCGAGATTTGAATAAAGCCTGCCCTAAGGATGACTTCCCGCTACTGCATATCGATACATTAATTGATAGTGCAGCTTCCAATGCAATGTACTTTTTTATTGATGGATTTTTAGGGTACAATCAGATCATAATGGTAGTAATAGATAAATTGAAGACATATTTCATCATTAAATGGGGCGTGTACTGTTACCAAGTGATGCCTTTTGGGTTGAAGAATGCAAGGGCCACTTATTAGAGGATGGCGACTGCCTTGCTACACGACATGATCCATAAAGAGGTATAAGTGTATGCGGATGATATGATGGTGAAGTCTGTAACCAAAGAAGGGCATTTCAAAGCACTAGATAAGTTACTGGCTAGGGTATAATCTCATACTGAACCCGAAGAAGTGTGTTTTTGGGGTCACATATGGGAAACTATTGGGACACGTTGTCAGCCAGAAAAGAATAGAGGTCGATCTAGATAAGATCATATCAATCAGGGATATGCCTACACTAAATAATGAAAAAGAGGTCCTAGGTTTCTAGGGCGTTTACAGTATATCAACAAATTTATAGCCAAGTTAACAGCCATATATAATCCCATATTTAAGCTTTTAAAAAAAGACCAACCTTTTGTGTGGAATGAAAGATGTCAATAAGCCTTTGAAGCTATCAAGGATTATATGATGAATTCTCCTGTTTTACAACCGTCGAGACTGGGTAAATCCTTGATCCTATATCTGGCAATTGAGAAGGACGCAATAGGGGCAATGTTGGCACAGGAAGGTGAAAGGAAAGTGGAGCATGTTGTGTATTACTTGAGTAAGAAACTTCTGCCCTACGAAAATGCTTACAGCTTGGTGGAGAAAACATGCTTAGTAGTGATTTGGGCAACGAAAAAGCTCTGACACTACTTTTAGTCTTACAAAGTGCAGGCAGTTTCTAAACATGATCCTCTTAGGTACCTCGAACATACCCCGTCTCTTACAGGAAAATTGGCTAGGTGGCTCGTTTTACTCACGGAGTTTGACATAGAGTATACAACCAAAAAGGCAGTGAAGGGAAGAGTAGTAGCAGACTTCTTGGCATAAAGCCCAGCAGATGACAACCAAGAGTGGGAGTTGGAGTTTCCTGATGAACATCTAGGGGGGATAGGGATACAAGGTTAGGAGATGTACTTTGACGGAGTTGTCAACAACAAAGGGGCCAAAATAAGGGTAATTTTGGTTATGCCAAAAGGAGAAATGATCATGATGGCAAAAAGACTTGAGTTTGAAGCAACCAATAACCAAGCAGAATACGAAGCCTGCATCTTTGGTTTAAAAGCATTGCGTAGTGCAGGGGTAAAAAATGTCACTGTCTATGGGGATTCCATGCTAGTTATAAAACAAGCCACTAAAGAATGGGAGATAAAAGAAGACAGATTACAACTATACTGGGAATACTTGGCCACCATCATGTGCTCCTTAACTCAGTGTAAATTTGTCCATTTGCCAAAGGAAGGAAACCAAGCTGATGCCTTAGTCACATTGGCCTCCATGTGGGAAAGTGGGAAACAACTAGAGGCCAGGCCCTTAATTCTCATGAAGTCTTAAGCCCCCTATTACGAAGAGGTGAGAGTACCGCCAGTTGACGCCATTGAGAAACCTTAATTCTATGATTTACAAAGGTATCTAGAAACTGGGCAATTTTCAGATGACGCTGATAAGAAAGAAAGGATATCCCTGCAAATGTTGTCTTGACAGTTCATAAGCCACAATGGGATGTTATACAAAAGAATGCCAGTTGGGGTACACCTAAGGTGCATTGATAGGGATGAAGGCCGAAAGCTTATAGAAGCAATTCATGAAGGAGTGTGTGGACCACACATGAATGGAACCATCTTGGCAAAGAAAATAGCCCGCCAGGGGTACTTTTGGCTCACCATGGAAGTAGATTGTGTTGGATTTGTGAAGAAATGTCACAATTGCCAAACATATTATGATGTTAGCCATCTACCGTCTATGGAGCTTCAAGGAATGACTTCTCCTTAGCTGTTTTCTATATAGGGGATTGACATAATAAGGGAGATAAGGCCAAAAGCAACTAATGGCCATCGATATATTATTGTGGCTATCGACTACTTCTCCAAATGGGTTGAGGCCAAATCCTATGCTACTATGGGGTTAAAGCAGATGTCAAAGTTCATCGAAAAGAACATAATTTGCAGATACGGATTGCCGCACCATATAGTTACGGGCAATGGTGTTCAATTTCGAGCAGAAATGACCACATTACTGAAAGGCTATAAGATTGAGCACCACAGGTCATCTCCATATAGGCCACAGGCAAATGGGGCAGTGGAAGCAGCAAATAAGAATGAAAAAAAGATCTTGGCCAAGACGCTGGAAAATTACCAAGATTAGGCTGAATACTTACAATTCGCATTGTGGGGGTACTGAACTACTGCTAGAACTTCAACAGGAGCCACTTCGTACTCTTTGGTTTATGGGTGTGAGGTTGTTTTGCCGGTACAGGTTGAGATAAGGTCATTGAGAGTCCTTCTAGAATCTAAACTACCTGAGTATCAGTGAGTTGAAAGTTGATTGGCTTAGTTGGCATTGCTGGATGAAAAGAGGATGAAGGCTATATATCATTCTTAGCTGTATCAGAAAAGAATAGCCCGTGCCTATAATAAGAAAATCAAGCTAGGCAAGATTCGGGAAGGGGATTTGGTGTTGAAACTTACAAGATCAATTATGACCGATCCTCGAGGAAAGTTTAAGCCTAACTGGGAGGGACCATATCTGGTAAAGAAGTTATTTTTGAAAGGCCCTACCATTTTTTCTGACATGGAGGGAAACGAGTTCAAAGAACCCATCAACCTAAATAAACTCAAGAAATACTTTCTGTAAAGTCTCGCTAAGGAGAAAACCTCAAAAAGAGGTTGTCTAGGCAAAAGTTAAAGACTAATAGAAAAAAAGAAAAAAAAAGTCCTATTGGACTGAAAACCTCAAAAGAGGAGGTCCAGGAAAAAGTTAAGGACATGTAAGAGGAGAGAGAGATGTGCAAAATGATTAGTTGGAAAACTTGCAAGGGCAAGCCAACTAATAACATGAGATGTACCAAAAGTGAAATGTATATACGTTTTTATGCTTAAATGAAATGAAATGGATTGCTTTAATTATCGTTAAACATTGCATAATGTGTCTATTATAAGCCATTTAACTAGTACAAAAGGGAAATTACTTCTAACAAAAGGGGAAATGACGACTTCATTTCATGAGCTAATTTTGTTTTCTCTTCTTTTGTTGCCTACCCTATGAACTTAACATTTGTAACTCTCTTGTCCTTTTGTATTTAATAAATTTATCTCTTTTTGTCTGTTGCAAACAAACCCACGTTTTGTAATGATCATCAGTAGTCTGATAATCATTGTAGCTTAAATCTCTTTCAATGACTCTTTGAGGCCAAGTTGCCACCAGGTAGTCTAGAAAATTTTGAGAAAGCAGCCCTCGCTTGAACTCGTGAACAAGCTCTATAATCAATTGTTTATGACCATACTGGCAGTAGAGGCAGGCTAGATTGTAGAAAGTGGCAAAATGGAGACCGGTAACCAGGACGCAGTATGTGTAGGACCAAATGGTTACATGCTGTAATCCCCACCAAGGGCACATCCAGCGGATCAGTGTATCAAGGAATGTTGATAGCCAGCCATGAATGTCTGCAGGGATGGGATGTAGTTCCTTATTTGATAATGCTTGGCTTGGTAACGCCTGATGTCTTAAGGAGGTTCGATCAAGCCCAACTTTTCATAAAACCAAATTTGTGGGATTACAAATGATTAGATACAGACAATATGACAGTTGGAAGTAAAGGAAAGGACAACAGGAAACTTACCTCCAACAGGAATGGGCTTCCTAAGAATCGTCGCGTCTTTGTGAAGTCATCTAATTCGATGATAGTTTCTGCTAAGATGAGAGGGAAGGGATTGAACCCTAACTCCACTTAATTGAGGATGGAAAGGATCTTCGTATCATAATGCCCTGAGGGAGAAACCAGTAGAAATTTAGCATATAAACAGAGGGCTAACATGCGAGGCCATTAAGTTTCTTCTTTGTCCACATTCATGGTGACCTCGAGGAAGGACTCTAGTTTGATTCCCAAGTCAGAGATACAATGAAAAGAAGATCGGGGTGGAAGGTTGAACATACGCGCCATTTATTACTGAATGGAGTGAGAATCCGGGTTTTCAAGGACAGGAATTGCAAGTCGGCAAGCAGAGTCCGTATGATGGCCGAGAATTGCCTTGAATTCCTCCGATAGGGGACATATTTCTATTGTGTTGAACCGGAAAACGTGTTTATGGGGATCCCAAAATTGAACCACGACATGGAGAAAAGAGAAATTGATTCTCCTAGTGTGGAGTGATTTGAAGACCGAAAGGTGAAACGGCTCTAACCTTGCCCAAGATTTGTTGTCTAAACCTTTCAAAATCGATTGTAGGGACCTCGGACTTTGTTTTGTCATGTTTATGGCTTTTTAAAGGCACCTACAGAGAGAAACAAGAGGTTAGGGACGAAGGCAACTCAAGAATTAGGTCAAACACAAGAATGCAGGTTTTTATAGGGGCAGGACCACCTACTGCTGAGGTGATCGCCTCATCAGTAGTATGGGCCATTGCACTTCTTCAAATCACGTAGGCTAAATAGTTGCAAGTCAGAATATAGTGGGGAAGATACATATGTAATTAATGGAACTAGCTCACATATGAAGAATGAAAAATAAATAAATTTAATTAGGGAGAATAACAAGTTCTATAAACAATCTGTCTGTCAATAAATCAATAACAGGGGAAAACATGTGTTCACTGTTCACAGACTACATGAGTTTCAACCCCGGCACATCAAGCATTTGACCCGGAGCCCTTTGGGTCAACCTCTCCTCCAGCACCGTTGCCACTCCTGTCGTCCTCCTTATCATCCTCATCAATATGAAATACGTTAATTTGACGCTCAAGAGTGGCAATCCTCACCCTGGTAGCCTCATCCTGATCTTATTTGGACAAAACACAGGTTAGTAAACCATGCAAGCATGCATACATATAGAAAATAAAGAGGTTCTTACCCTCCACTACTGGGTGATCTCCAGCATGTAGTCTCTCTAGGCCTCTATCATGCAATACATATATAGGCCCTGCTCTAACGGAATCTGCATTATTGAAATAAATGTTGGGACTAACATTTGGTTTGAGAATCATAATGAAAGTAGGTTAGGAAAAGAACATACATGAGTAGCACCACTAGGGGTGCATGCAAGGGTTAGGTCCTCATCCAAGGTCAAGAACTGACGTGACAACTCTCCATGAGGAACCTAACATCGGGGGCAATGGTGGATTACTCACCAGCAGTAGAAGTCTCCTCTCTGCCCGAATCCAGTTGATGCATCAAGGGCTCTCTCTCCTGCACTCGGGACCTAACTGGGGCCACAGGTTTAGCAAGTGCAGCCTGAAGACAAATACAGGAGAAACATGTTGAGAATGCAATCAATTTGAGAGAAAAGGGAAGCCAATATGGATATACCTAAGAGGTAGAAGCGGCCTGGAAAGGGACCGTCAGTAGAAGGTGGGTGCGGATGAACTCCGCATATCGGCTCTTCACACGAACTATGTGATCCACAACTGGTGAGCCTGCAACAGCCTGAGTGAGGTCGTCGCCCTCCAGCTCATAAGCCCAAAGCATACTGTTAAGAGGAGACCTGGGGACTCACCTAGCTCTAACACCTACCCTTCAGTTCATGACCCGCTCCTCCAAATACCAAGCTCGATACCCAAGGCCACAGAGCCGAGCTAAAGGCCTGGAGCGAGTCATCTTAATGGTCCAAGTGTCCTCGGGCCCCCACAAGTCGCTCCGAATCTGCAAAACGAGTGTTATTAATATGTAAGTGAGTTGAGTATGCATAATTTACTAACAAGAAAGGTTGTGCTTTGTAGGTACTGCATCCTATGTCAAGGAGTTCAGGTGTTGTCTGCAGATGTGAACTCGCGCAAAGTGCCTCTTCACAACGTGGCTGGTGCCCCACCTGCCGAGGGCTGGGAAGTGGTCCCCCACTCATGTGACACCCACAAGCAACTCTAGCTCTAGAGCCCAGTCCTGGAAAAATAAAACAAGAGAAGTTAAGAAAATTGATGTAAATAATGAGGGTCAGAATAAGGTAAGGAAAGAGAGGATCATGACATACCAGAACAGCATGCCAAAAGCTACAGAATCTCCTAGCCCCTCGGACTACCTTGACCATACTCCGGTAAAAGTACGCTAGAGCACAGCTACCCCAATTGAATGTGGGAACTTGGTCAAGATCCCAAAGAGCTGATAAGAACATCAGGTTGATGGAGCTGGCAGTGTCAACGAAGAAAGTGGTACCGAGTAGGTAGAGCAAGAAGGCCCTCACCACCTAGTTAACCTCACGGGGAGTAATCATCGTTGCGGCCCACTCCCAAGTGTAGAAACTCTTGATCAAGTCCAACTTGAGGGTATGAGTCCCCTTTATGTCAGGAGTCATCCCCAAAAGTCACTTGATGTATGTAGCTTTATCCGGAGACAGCTAGTGTAGACTCGCATCAAAGGGAATGGGATCCCCGGCACAGGCAATCCCTATGATGGCGGCAAATGACATTGGGTCTAGAGTAAGCTCACCGAACGGGAGGTGGAAAGTGTGAGTCGTATCAAGCCACCTCTCCATTAGAGCGTGCAGTGGCTGATAGTCTGTGCACCCCTACTCAGATGGAAGCAAGAGAATGAAGTCCTCAAACCCCGTCTCCTGAATCCGATCCCTCCGCTCATTGGTCAATTCATTGTAAAAGACTCGAGCTCCATGGAAATTCCCCGCAGCCTTGAATCTCTGAGCGTCATACTGCAAACAAAGAGATAAGGAAGTGAAATTTATGCATTTTATGATTTCAGAAAGAAATTCAGAATGAATGGACATTTAGACAGCGTGGTTCACACTGTTGATGAAGTGATCGCCTCATTATAGAGGCGATCGGCTCTGTGAAAGGGCGATAGGCTATCGTCTCTTCACAGAAGCTGATCATCTCATCGATGAGGTGATCGCCTCTATGAGGCATGGATGGGCACAATTCTTAATTTCTGGCAATCAAAACATGAATTTCACATTTGTTTAATTAAATAATGTCCTAGAATGATAATTATGTATGATTAATCACTGACCTAACATAATTTTATAGGAAATTATAAGGTACTAACCTCTCCGGATGTAGATGAGCAGATGTGGGACCCTAAGTCTGCTAGAAGAGGAATCAAGTCTCCGCGGGTTAATCCCAAGCTCCTAGAAGCACTAACAGGATGCGGGATGTGATCCCACTCGGGCACAGGGCTTGTTCTCTCATTCTCCATTGACTGTAAAAGGAGGAAAGATGCAGGGAGTACAGGATGTGTAAGGGGAGAAAAGAGAAAAAGAGAAAGGCGACAAAAAGTAAAAAAGAGTAAGGACAAAAGAAAAATGTTATTTTTTATAGCAAGGGTGTAGGGTTTTCCCTAAAAAAATGAATGATCAGATGAAAATTACTATCGTATATTAAAAAGGCAAAATTCAGAGGTAAGGATTTCCAAAGTAAAGTTTCGAGAGGTGTGGGCCAGGAAAACCCACACCGTCCAAAGACAGAGCTGTTCGGGTTTGAATCCCCAAAGCTCAAAGAGAGAGCTGTTTGGGTTTGAATCTCTGAAGCTTAGAGACAGAGTTGTTCGGGTTTGAATCTCCAAAGCTCAAATATAGGGCTGTTCGAGTTTGAATCCCTGAAGCTCAGAGACAAAGCTGTTCGAGTTTGAATTCCCGAATCTCAAAGAAAGGGCTATTTGGGTTTAAATCCCCGAAGCTCAAAAAAAGGGTTATTCGAGTTTGAATCCTTAAAGCTTAAAGATCGAGATGACTGTTCGGGTAGTATCCCTGAAGTCAAGAGTGAAGGACAATTGGGCCAGGAAAACCTGAAAGTCTGTGTCCCCAGAGAAGTGATAATCAGACAAAAAAAATCTAAAAACCACATCCCCAGTGATGATCGGGCCAGGAAATCCCGAGAATCAAGTTTTAGTATTGTGAGGATCGAGCTAGGAAAACCTGAAAATCAAGTTTCAATATTATGATGATCAGGCCAGGAAAACTCGAAAATCAAGTTTCAATATTGTGATGTTTGGGTCAGGAAAACCTGAGAATCAAGTTTCATTATTATGAGGATCGAGCTAAGAAAACCCAAAAATCAAGTTTCAATATTGTGAGGATCGAACCAGGAAAACCCGAGGTTTACAGTTTCTAAATTTCTTTATCAAATATTAATAAGTGGCTGATCGGGCCAGGAAAACCCGAGGATCACAGTCACGTTTCAGAATTGAAAGATTCATCTCTCGGGTAAGACTCGAGAGTTAGGTACGTTGCTCATCTTGTTGTTTGTTTATTATTGTGCATGTGATTTTTTGAAAAATGATCATTGCATGCATTTGATTTTTCAAAAAATCAGGGGGCAAACTATAGACACCCGATTCGGTTGACCCGTGTTAAAGGACGAAATAAGAGCGCTCGATTTGACCGGCCCATTGTCAAGCCCAATGATGAGAATTTGAACTTGGACATGAGAATGAAGCCTGAATCTCTAATGAAAAGTGGACTTGAAAACCTAAAGCCTAAAAAAGCCCAATTATCCAAATTTGGCCTAGGCTCGCCTGGCCCAACGCAGGCCCGAGCTAAAGGGGCATTACCTCAATGCAATTAGGTGATTGCCTCATTGATGAGGTGCTGACTCTATGGCAGCCACTTGCAGCTGCATTTAATGTAGTTGCAATTATGACGACCAAGTGGTGTGGGCCCCACCCTTCAAACATGTTTCTTGCTTGAGAAAAGGATTTTTGGGGAAGGAAAAAAGGCTATGGAAGCTCATGATGAGCTAGAGGGCTTAAGGGCATGGGAAAGCTAAGGAATAAAAGGAAAAAAAGAGAGAGAAAAGAGAGAATGGGGGGTTAGTAAGAAAAAAGGGAAAGAGGGGAAGAGCTCTGAAAAAGAAAAAAAAAAAGAGAAGAAAGAAAAAAATGTCTTGAAAGGAAGAAGGAGGGATTTAAGCAAAAGAGTCCACATCTCCATAAGAGAAGAAGGAAGAAACTTGTGTCAAAGGTAGATATCACATCCTAACAAGGATCTCAATCAAAACATCTCTAAGGGCCTCTCATTTTGGTATAAAACCTACACTTAAACTTGACATGTTCATCATTTTGTGTGTTCTTGCTTATGTGTAACTAAGTCATTAGTATATTTTAGGTATTTCTAGTTTATCTTGCTCAATATCCCACTTTGTTGATGTGATTTTGAATACTCTTGCATGTAGTTGTGGTTTGATGATTATAGAGTGTGTATATGCATGTTTAGTTACTTAAAGTAGAAGTCCAAGTGTGTGGGAGTCAGTTTCAGCCTTCTGAAGAGGCATCGCCTCTTGTTAATGAGGCGATCGCGTCATCAATGAGGCGACCGCCCCATTGATAGGCCTCTAGGAAGTCTTCCTTTTGTGTGTGCATTTTATGCCCTTTTTGACTCAGAGATATAGGGATCCCTGTTGATGAGGTGTCGCCTTATCTCAATAAGGTGACCGCCACATTGATAGGTTTTGTCTGTTTTCTGTTATGTTTTTTTAATGCTCGTTGTGATGTCCACTTTGACATGCATTCTTTCAACCTTAAACATGGCTATTTCATTGCATGATGATGTTCATCTTGATTGTTTGATGCTTCCTTTAGTTCATAACATAAAGAACCCCTTTTACAAAAACTCTTTGTAAATATCGAAATATGTTTGGTTTATTATTTCGTTTTTTGTGAAAGGAAATACTAATTGTGTGTTGTTCGCAGGAATTACTGGATGATTTCCATCATTGAGTAATCATCATTGTTAGTTATCCCTTATATATTATCGTTTTTATGTTGTTTATCGATTTATTTTCAGTATATGTTTAGTTTATTTTTTGTATATTATTTTATTATTTCGCCTAAAAACGTTGTAATCCTTAATCCCTTTCCCATTTGATTTTTAATGTATGACTGTAAATTATTATTTATTTTATTGTTGTTGAATGTTAGGACTTAAAGACACAAAATTGGACTAATGTGCAAACTCGAACTTGATTATAAAATTTGACAATTATCCAAAGGTAATTTTATTACGTGTGATAAATGAGGAAATAATTAAATAATTAAATGGTAATAAAACGCAAAACACAAATGGAGGCCAACCGCAAGGTTGAGTGAACATTCAAATACTCATACCCAATTTCCGAACCCGATCTATGATGACGGTTTCTGAGAACCTCCATGGGATCCAGTTGTTGTTCAGTGTGTTCCGACTTTTATCCGGGTGGCGACTCCATCTCCAAATAGACCAAAGACCTATATCGTATTTCCTAATGGGCCTCGAGCCCACACAATGCCGTGGTTGCCAAACACTTAGGCGTGCACTAAACCCCGCGGCCTACACTAATATAAACTTATGCTTAAGGCATTCAATTTAAGGGAGGAAAATGTTGAGTTGTTTTGTTACTTAGTCAAATAAAATCCCTACTCTTAAAGGGTGATATTTTTTCTCTTTTAGTCTTTTCACGTCTCTAGGAGTTGTTAGACATAGGTTGCTTATTTCTCATTCAATTTGTTATGAAAGGCTATTTATAGCCAATGCTTTTCTCATCTTGAAGAATACAATCTTCTCACTATCAATATTCTTTTCATAAGTTTATCTTTTGATCTTAAGTCAATTAAGAATAAAATGAATTTTCCAAACACGTTATCTATAAATCTTGTTCATGTTCAAGCACATAGTTATCAAGTATTTTTATTCCCCCAAGTACCATGATTTGGTACTCAAGTATCAAACACAATACTTTTAAATTTCGGATCTTTTTAGTGCTCGATTTGAATCTCTGAAAACATAGTACCAATTGTTTTTGGAGGAATAAAATATTAATATGTAATCATTATTTAAATATAATTATTCGTTTATCTATAGATATTAAAGGCTTAAAAAATAAGTCAATAAAAAAGAATAAGTGTTTTCTCATTCCTAACTGATAACAATTACTTAAATATCAAAAAGTCCAAATACTAACGTTAATAATCAATCTAATTCTCTCTACCAACTCTTCAATTCTTACTTCTTCTTTTTTTCTTTCCAGTCCCTCTCTAACCAAAATTGCAAGCTAATATTAGAGAGGGATACAATGGATTTAAAAATGATGAGGGGATTGTAATTATTCTAAATTAAAAAAAAATTCATTATTATTTACTAAATGATTCAAAAATATACGTTTGATGTATTGTATATATTGCTACTAGAGTTCCAAGTACCAGTACCCATACCCATACCACGAACTGAAACGTACCGCAAACCTTGTAACTATGTTCCAACATGGGTAGTAGAAAGGGAGGATTTTCCACTATTAGTTTCACCTTCTAATCCTCTTGATCTTACAACCTGGCCAACAATCACAGTGACATCATCGAGCTTTCCTCCTGCAAATGAACTTTGGTTAACCATGTTATCAAGTAAAACAGAATAATAACCATATACTGCAAAAGAGCATGCCTGTAAGCTTCATTCCGAGAATTTTTTTCCACAATGGAACATCGAAACCCTGTTTAGAAGTGCTCATTAAATAAATTAACAAGTTCTTCTTCTGGAAAGATGTTTTTATTTGTTAGTTGCTTAATTGCTACATTGAGTGTACCTTGGACCTGGCTTCCAATGCATATGGTGATTCGAATTCTGAATCCACTGAATGCTTGCTTGCTAGGTCAGCTAATGCTTTTGCTAGCATTCAAATTGAATCTCAGTTAGAAAATTATGCAGCTGAGTCACAAACTCACATTTCTGTAGCATATAAATTAAACTATGAAAGCATACCAGCCTCAGTGACATCAGTGTGTCTGGCAACAGAGGAAATAATTTCCTCACTGAAAACATTGTCAAAGAGTCCATCTGTGCCCATCACAATGGTGTCTCCCTCTATTAATTCTATGTTGCTGACCTATTAAATGATGATAAAGCTTTGCTGTGATGTGCTAGATGTAGTTTTGAAATGTACGAGTTTTAAGCAAATTGATGCACTGAAAACGGAAAACAGATTTGCATCATTTTTAAACAGGTAAACAAGCAGGCAAATTGAGGCCAGGTAACAGTTCATAGGAACATGGACAATTGGAATTTACCAGTTCTTGATGATAGGTTAACAATAACTAATCCAGCCAAAATAAGAAAAGCAGTTATAAAACGAATATCCTATGCTCATACTGGGAGGTTAAATATATAAAATGCATCATACCACGGCATCGACATATGTCTGTCCAACCATTTCTGAACTTAACTGGTAAGGACAATCAAAATAATGCTCTTGACTAGAAGTGGAAAAGATTATCTGACCTGTACAGTCAACAAGTGTTCAGATCAAATGTTCATCGATTGTATAAAAGAAGAGGAAAAATCTTGAAGAATAGAAAGGTAAACTGATATACCTCCACGGATAACCCTTAGTCCACAATCCCCTACATTGGCAACTTTTAGCATTCCACCCCTCTCCAGCATGGCAACAATTCTATTTAACCAAGTGAAAAGTGGAGCTTAATGATGATATCTTAACATATAGGTCTACAAGTCAACTGCAGGTTGTCAGTTGGGAAAGACATCTTAAGCCATATCAACTTACACAGTAGCTGAACCGATAGAGGAAGTAGCAGCATGTGCTTTCTTTAAGAGAATCTGAGGATCATAGTTGACCTACGAAGAGTAAGGTTGATCAAGTGTGTGTTAGCATAATATTTTTAATGGCCAAAGCTAATTCAATCATATTGTATGCACGCTGACAATCACATTTTGGGAAGTTATTTAGCATAGGAGTTAATTTACTGGACAAGAATGTTATTTTCCCTCGTATATACTACTATAGAGCTACCTCTTCATTCCCCACAAGACATGAAGCATTGGCCATCAGTTCCCGAGGGAACAATGAAGGATCCACATTCTCTTCAGCCCAACTGATAATCATACAAATTGAAAGAGAGAAGTTTCAGAATCGATCAACAAATATCTGGTATCATTTCCTATAAATTTTCACATGGACTCACGGAATTCATCAACAATTGAGAATACAGGGAACAGATAAGGGGGGGTCTACTAAAAGCAACAATTGCATACCCAGAGACACCATCAGCAACAGCAATAACTCCTCCATTATAGCTGCTCACAAAGAATGCATCTTCTCCGCCTCTGTCAATCTATGAATGAAGTTAAGATTATAATTCTACTGTAGAACTGTTAAAAAAGAAGGAATCCTGGGGTAAACAAATTAACGGAATGGCTACCTTATTGGGATGTGGGATGAGGTGAGCTCCAACGCAGAAAGAGACCTCTGAACTGTGAACATGGCAAAAATTAAATAAATAAAGGATTAACTCTTGAGTAAAAAGTAAACAGCGACATAAGAATGAAAATCTTTATATATTGATATATTAGCTAACCCAGCAGGGTTGAGTTGTGATGAAGCAAAACAAAGCCATTGGTTCTTCCGATTTGAATTTGCAGAAGATAGATTAGGAATTGAGGAATGTAAGAATGGGTTGCACCGAGAAATGGAAATTGCCATTTCCCGCTTTTAGATATCTTCGTTTTTTTTCAATGGAAATTGCCTTTACTACTGGACCTTTGTTTCAAATGTGTGGTTTCAATTATAGCAACACAGACACTGTTCAAAAGTTTTTTTTTTTTTAAAAACCTCCAATTTATCCCTAATATTTAGTGTGAGACTCAGTAGATCCTTCATCTATTTTTTAGTTTTAAAATATATTTATTGTTGCTGAATGGGGTCGGTCTCTAAAATTAGCTCTCTATCAAAATATTTCTAAATTTTTAATATCAATAAATAAAATTATCCTCACTTTTCTATTAATAGTATAATTTTTAAGAATATTATATTATTAATTATAAACTTTTCTAAATTAAACTATACGTAAAAACTAAAAGTATTAAATTAAAAATAAAAATTCAAATTCAATTGAATTGAAAGTAATGCTTATATATATATATATATATGTATATATATATAGAAATCTTCGCTCTTTAAACATCTTATTTTTTATATATTTAAAGAAAAATATGAAAATAAAAAATTATTTTCTACAATTGAACTAATATTAATATATATCAGGGTTAAGCATTTCACTAAAAATATAATATTATATAATATTTGGGAGCATTTGTTAGGTGAAAAAAGTGGGTGGGAATCGGAATCAGAAGCAGAATGAGAATGAGCAATTCCAATTTCTAGTATTTTGTTAACTAAAATTAATATAGGAATGAGAATATGATTCCCCCATTAATTGAACCATCATTCTCCTTTTATTCTTAAGGAATGACTTTTGATTCCCTTGAAAATCAAGTCAAATCAATTATAAATTGGTCAAATATTTAAATATTAACATTTATTTTTAAAATTTATAAATGAAACATATAAATTAATAAAAATATGCGTTAAATGTTTGGATAAAAAATGTTTATCAAAAGTAAACAATTTTTATACTTTTTTAAAAAAATTATAATAATATTTTTATAAATAAATATTTTATAATAGATAATTATAATATTAATTTTTAATATATAAAAATAACTATAATGTTAATTTTTATATTTAAAAAATAATTATAAAAATATTTTTTCATAAAAGAATTTTTAATTGTTAAATGATATTTGATTCTCATTTTCATTACCATTTCCTAGTGGAAGCAAACACCTTTTCAAATTTTTGTTCCCTTTCTTATTCCTTCTCATTCTTATTCTTATTTGATTCTGATTCCTGATTCCGGAGTACAAACCAAACGCCACTTTAGTAAATTGAGAAAGAAAAGAACCTTGCTCTCCAAACATATAATTTCTCTTACATATTTAATGAAAAATAAAACAAAGAAAATAAAATGTTAATTTACTACAACTGAACTAATACGTATAAATTCTATTATTAAATATTAGGATAAAGAAGAGGAGAAAAATGTGCTTTTGCTCCAAACATTTAATTTTCTTTTTTATATTTCAATTTATTTAACTAATTTAGAATGAAGTATTCCAAAGTGTGTATAATAATAATTTCATATAGCCATATGCAAGAATGGTATGGTGACCTATAAGAGAGAGACACATATAGTAAGCTTCTCTAGGTAAATATCTTGTATTTTGATGTTATTGGATGATCTAGTAGACATTTCTTTATCATCTTTTTTTGTCGATAAATTGAAATTTCATTGTAGGAAACTAGGACTACAACATCTTGGGAAGGAATAAGACATTCAAACACAACTAAAACAAAATAAGCAAAAAACAACAAAAAACTATTGCATCTCCACTAATTTTTGATTGAGATTACTTATATAGTAATTACTTAGAGTCATTTGAGGAAATGATGCTAAGGTAATGAATTAGTTCCTTCAATGACTAGAGCTGTGAGAAAAAAAAAGGGATAAAGTCTGAAAGACTAAACTCCTAGCTAAGTCAAGCAACCTAAAACAAAACCAATAAACATACATACTTGAATACAATCATCCAAAATATTTGAAATAAAGCAAAAAAATGAGGGTGAGCTCCCTGACTCAATCCAAGATCGGTAGCTGCTGACCTTCTATAAAATCCTTACTCTTTGGCTCCTTTTTTGCAAGTGTGGATGATAAGCCTTCACAACTATAGTCGAGATGCCTTCCAGTCACTGCATTCTTTTTTCTTGCTCTACTACAGAATATGAGATTTCTACATCGAGGCTACTGTAGCAGCTAAGGAGAGCATCCGCACCAAAAAGAGCAAAGTTATTGTTAACAAGATCTAGATCTTGATATATAGATCTAGGGAAGATTAAAAAAAAACTAAACCATAAAAATTAAAATTATAAACTACAAAATAAGATAATGAAAAGAGGAAAAAAAAGAATAAGAGTTGATATTTTAGCCAAAATGGCCAAAACTTCACCTTACTCTTCACTATGAATGGAAGACTAAAAGAACTAGAGGACTTTTTCCCAACTAAAGAGGAACCTCTAGAGAGCAATATTTATGGCGAATCCCATTTCTTTATCATTTTGTCTCTTTAATTTCTGTTTTCTTATTTTTTAAGGGTTATAAGTGCTTGAACTTGAATTATAAATATGCTAAAAGACCAATTTTTCTAGGCATCATTGATCTCTCATGTAGGTACATTGCATTTTTTTTGTCATGTAGTATTCCATTTGTGTTATAGTCATGCAACCATATATATGTTATATTGCACATAACCATTGTAATTACCCTGGAGGTGAATAGGGATTTTTAATAAATTTAAAGAAGATTAAGAAAAATGAAAAGTAATTAGAGTGTAAGAAAAGGAAGAAAACACCCAATTAAGGAGTTTGGTTTATCAATAAACCTATGTCTCCACCTAACTCTCCTAAGTTAGGATTTTTTAACACCACAATTTATTCACTTAGATTGATTTTTACAACCTTGAGTTTTAAGCTCAACTCTAACCTTATAAACAAGAGTTTTAGGCTTAACTCTAAACCACAACCCAAGTGTTTTTAATATGCAAACACTTTGACCTTTCACAATTAGAACAATACCTCACTTCCCTTTTTATAACCCCAAAAATATAAAAAGAAGAATCTCTATTCTAACTCATAAACCAACTCTTAAAGGAATTAATCAAATACAATGAAGGTAGATGAAAAGAATTAATGCTCAATGAAAGATAAGAGAGAAATTTTTAACAACCAAAGTGTGTAACTCTTTATTGAAGCTTCAGTGTTGATTTTATAGCTTGAGCATAAAAAATATGGTTATTGGGGGCATTAACTTTGTCCCCAACCACCTTCAAGTTCATTAAATGCAAAAATAGCCTTTTATAGGATTTTTGCTGCTCACAACTGAGGGGAAGCTCAAGATCGGGACTTATGAAAATATAACTATTATTGTTGCAGGTGACTATTATGTATTGAAGGGTTGCCTGATCACAAGTTGCTAATGGTCGTGAGGGTAGACCATGAGAGGCTTAAGCTCTATTGCTCATTAAAACACCTAATGGTCACAGCTTGGATCAGCCCGTGACTTCCTCTTATGACCTGGCCACGACCACCTCACGATAATGAGGGCATATCGTGAGGGTCTCTGTGTCTTTTACCTCTCGTGAGTATTCCCTTATAGCCTTTTTTTGAACCATTTTGATGCCTTTAATGATCCAAATTGATCTTGAGCTATATTGCATCTTATATTTGGTAGTTTAATAGGCTAAGGAGTTGAATGACTTCACTTTGATTCTATAAAATCAATTGGACCTAAAAACACACTTAATAAACACATTAGATTAATCAAATTATTTGTTAAAGTTAAAACTTTATAGATTGAATGAACATAAGGTCAATAATCTCTCCCTTTTTGACTTTGGCAAATAATATGTGTGTGTGAATTGTGCATAATCAAGTGAAGTGTGAAAAGTGTACTTTTCTCCCCCTTAGTTCATGAGTTAATTCTAAAAATAAGAAAGTATAGCTCCCCCTTAATGTGTGCATGTGTGTATAAGTGTTTATGTTTGAGTGGGAATTTTTATTAAGCCAAAATTCATAAAAGTTCTAGTCATGATCAAATATTCAAAGCATACACATATATATACACACACATGTGTTCTCCCCCTTTGTCAAAGATAAAAAAGAATCACAAGTAAGAATAAGAGTAACTTCATTAATAAAAAATATGGTTTACATGACTAAAAACATAAAAGAAAACTTAAGGCAAGGCCTAAACATAACCAACAAACACAAACTAACCATAACTTAAACATAAAACAAGTACAGCTTAAAGAAAAACTAAAAATAAACTAAAAGTAAACCACATAAGTACTAAGTATAAAAGACAATTAAGAAGTAAGATCCATGGCATGCTCATCCCCATAAGAAGATTTTTCTTTTTAATAATTTCTTGAATCCTCTAGTGATTATAGCTATCTTATCATCATTTTCACTACAATCCACTAAGCTTTCATCTTCACTTACTTCTTGTATAACCTTCAATACAATGCTCTTTTTCTTCTCTTCTTTCTCATCTCTCTTATCTTCTATTTGCTTTATAATAAGCTTATATGTAATTAGCTTTCCAATGAGCACATCGGTTGATAAAGTTGAGAGCTTTCCAATAAGCACATTAGTTGATAGAGTATAAAGGTCTTGTGCTTCTTTAATTGAAGTGACTCTAGGTTCCCAATCCTTTTTAGAATATTATTATTCACTTCTTCCTTGGAAAAATGTTTTCCAAGTTTGTTTAGAGTAGTAAGAAGTGTTGGGTAACAAGTGGGGTGATCAAATCACCCATGTGGATTCGATCTCATCACATGAGGTGACATCCACATATAACTATTAGAGCACACAACACTTGCTCTCCCAAGCAGAGGGCCACGCTTCATCATATGAACATGTGTGAGAGTTCCTAGGAATAGGATAGTCCATGCATCACATCACCATGCACTACTATCCTTTGCTCTAATACCATTATTAGGTCTCGTGATACATAACACAGTGGAAAAGAAAACTTTTAACCATAAAACCCATAATCCAAAAACTCACCAAGATAAAATGGCAAGATAATTGGAAGGAAGATAGGAGGTTCACTCTCGTGACACCATACCTTAAGCTTTTTATGTCTTTTTATCGGATTAAGAAGTCACCAAAAGATCATGTCCTCTACAGTATCCACATAAACAAGATGATCCAAAGTAAAGTAGGTCTGTTATAACCTTTATTGTCTCATAACACATTTTCTCTTTATGTCTTTTCTTTTCACAAAATAAGTGTAGGAAGAAGAAGGAGAAATGGTGGCTTAACCTTAAACATAAACCCTAAAGAATAAGATGTATTTATAGTCATCCTTTCTAGGGTTTCATACATCTCCACTTACCAAAATAATTTTGGTAAGTTTAAACTTCTCTTTCTATTTTGATTCTAATTCCAAATTAGAATCCTTTCCTATTTATTTTAGATAACTCTTACCTTAAATAAATTAGGAAATAAATAAATAAATACTAATATATATACATAGATAAATTAGGCATTGCCAATTGCACAACTCATCTTTTTTATGCGGATGATATGTTGATTTTCTACAGGGCATTTATTAATAATATTTATAGGTTGGTTCAAATTTTGATGATTATGGAGCCATTTCAAGTCAGTTTGTGAATTAGAATAAGTCTAAAATTTTCTTTGGAAAATATGTCTCAAATAGTTATATGGTTTCTCTTAGCTCCTTTGCTGGTCTTCGCCGAGGTTCTTTGCCTTTTATCTATCTTGGTGTCCCTTTTATTTATTGGTGCTCCTAAGCATAGATGGTTGCAAATTATTGCAAACAAAATTCTTTCCAATTTTGATAAATGGAAAGGACACACTTTATCCATGGCAGGACGATTAGCTTTTATTATGTCACGACCCAAAACAGGGGCTATGACCGGCGCTAGGGAATGGGAATTCTTTCGAATCTGGAACCTGTAGCAAGCCACAAAAAATAAAATAAAACATGTAGTAATAATAATAACATAATTAAAATATTCTGTAGTGGAAATAAAATCATAAATAATTAATTAATAATCCACTACGGGATTTAAATCAACAACCTCATCTCATATATACAAATAAGCTTTTAATACAAATCCAGTTCAAATCCTTAAAATATACAACTCACATAATATAGTACAAAACCCATTTAACAATTTTACAACTACTGCAGTGTCTAGATTATAAAAATAAAACTCAGGTAAGCAGTTTACATAATAAAGCCAGGGCGAAAGAAATTTGGCATATGGGTCTGCTACTAAGATCTGAAGACGATGACTCTCCTGAAAAATAGTCAACGGAGGGGAGTCAGACCTCACTGAGTGAATTGCTATAATATATATATATATATATATATATATGCATAACTAAATGGCAATGCACACAGTCAATAGAGTATATATAATAAATATATATACAGACAATTACACACAGATGCAACAAATCATTTTATATATTTTGTAAAAATCACTATTTATGAAGGATCAAATAGAACCCTAGAAAATCACAACCTTAAAACAGTGTTAGACAACACTCTAGCCATACAGGCTCACTTATTCCAAATATATTAACTTGTTCCATTTGGACAATAGACTGGCCCCGAGACATTAAGTCAACCGAGCTCCAGCAGTCTGACTGTCAGTGTGATTGGCCCCGAGACACTTGGTCAACCGAGCTCCAACAATCACACTCCCAAATCATATCTCACACATCAAATAATCAAATCCAATCAATATCCATAAATGGTTAGTAATATAGCCTAAATGCTATCAGCGTATCGGTACGTACTCGGTCCTAGTGCTGCCCACTAGGTAGCACGTTCTATTGATATCCTTCATTAAAATATAAAACATACATTCATAAAAATAAATGATGCATGAATTTAAATAAAATAGCAACATAAACCATATATATACTAGAAATATACCAAAAATAAACTAGATATATTTCGAGTACATATACGCCAAATAAATCCAATTAAATTTCAAAATAACTAGAAATATATTCAAAAATATTTTAAACATAATTCATTAATAAAACATGCATATAGTTTAAAATATACCAAAAATAAACCAAAGATAAACTAAAAATAAACTAAAAATAAACTTAAGTACTAATTAAATCATTATGCATATATAATCAAAATAACACATATATTTCTAAAATCATGCACCTTAGAGCATATATATATATATATATATATATAATAACAACTCACTATTTATTGCGCTCCTCAAGATGGATCCGATGGGCCTGGTCCACTAGGCCTCGGTCTCAGTGCAACTAAACAAACAAATGACAATAGAAATCAGAAAAATCTAACAGAAGTTCTAAAGACTCGATCTAGAATACTAGACACAGAATTAAAATGGGAATTCGACCGGACATCATGTTTTACAAGAATTCTACCAAAAATTCGACAGAACCTCCCCTGTAAAATGGACATCTCTCTACTCAAAGAGTAGAGCCGGTCCTGCAAAAAAATACACTTCGAAATACACACAAAACACAACCACAATCCCTTGGTCGGATTCCAAACTACAATTCACCGACCGAGGTCCACAATTCACAGAATATTCACAAAATACCAAAAATACCTTTATATAATAAAAAAACATTTTATAAATTCAAATTACATAATCAACCTTAAAACACATTAAAAACCGATAAAAACTCATTTATTTAGAAAAATCATATAATATACATATAATTTGACAATAATTTATGAAAATAGTTTTAATTAGTTAAAAATACTAAATAATTTGTATAAATCATTTTTATACCCTAAATAACTATTAAAAACAATTTAATTGCATTTTTAGCCAATTTAATGTAAAATTACCAAAATACCCCTATATATATATATATATATATATATATATATATATATACTAAAATTAATCCAAAAATTCACCAAAAATAATATAATTGCAAAAAATTAATTTTTTCAACATATATTTCAATAATATCAATAAATATACTTAATTAACCAATTTATTTCAATTAAACACCCAATTAACCCTATTTTTCAAAATTACATAAACTAAATAAATTCAAAATAAATACATAAAAATTCACAAAAATTATAAATAAATTTCTATAATTCATTTCAACACCTATATTTACCATAAAACACAATTTCATAATTTAATTAATCAATTTTCAAAAATTAGAAAATAATAATAAAATAATCAAAAATACCCAAAAATCAAAATAAATTCCAAAAATTCCAACATGTAGATTAAGCTAGTAGGATCAAAGTTTGTGAAGGAAGTTTTCATGAATCAATCAAATTGAAGCTCAAAAAAATCAAGAACCCTAATAGGCTGAAATTGAAAAATTGAAACCTAGGGAAATCTAGACCATTTTAAGTGAAACAAAGCTTGGAATCACACTCACCGGAGCTCAAGGAGAAGATAGAGATCGACGGTGTCGAAAATGGTGGCCGGAATCATTATGATCGATGGTGAGGAACAATTTCGAATTTTCGGCCAAATCGAGCTTCAAACAGCACCGGAGAAGGAAGAGAAGGCGGCGGAGCTGGCTGAGGATGAAGGTGGCACGCCGACGGTAAAGAAACGGCATGATAGTGATCGGATTCGTGAGGAAGACGATCGGGAGGGAGAGGAAGCTTCAATGGCAATCTTGTAAATATTGTAAACTTTATTTTTTTGTTAAATAAATATGTATATATATATCCAAATCATATATTATAATAATAATAATCCCACACACAAATAATACTCACCATATATATATATATATATATATATATATATATCCAAATCATATATTATAATAATAATAATCCCACACACAAATAATACTCACCACACATATATTTTAATATATTTAATAATTTATACTCTTATAATTAATTAATATTAAAGCTAAATAATAAAAATTAATGTAATTAACTAAACCCTAATTTAATTTAAATAAATACACATATATACACTTTATTTTAACACTTTAAAAATTATATATGAGTTCATGCAAATTTATAAAACTAGTCAAAATAATTAGTATTAAATTATTTACGTGTCAATTTCCCCGAAAATATAATTCCTGGAAAAATTTTACGTAAATAACTTAAAATAATATAAAACAATTAAAATTAGTTTTAATTAAATAACAAACTCATAAAATATCATAATTATATACAAAATTATTAACACTGCATATCCCGATGCAGTATAAAAATATTTAAAAACTCGGGATTTTACAGATTAATTCAATGATTCATGGCTCATTTCTCCATTCTTTCATGGTTTATAAAATGGCCAGCCTTGATGCTTAAAAAACTCGAGAAAGCTATCTGGAACTTCCTTTGGACTGGTGATGTTAAGTCTCAAAAATTAGTTGTAGTTAATTGGAGCGCTTATTGTTCTCCTTTTAATGAAGGTGGTTTGGTTTTAAAAAAGTTGTCATGGCTTAATCAATCTTTGCTTTGCAAATTGGCTTGGTGGGTTCTTTGTGAGGAGATTTTTACTTTCTCCTTTTTAAGACATAGATTTTTTAACTCCTATAAGCAGCCTCAGTCCCCTTTTATATCATCTTCAATTTGGTATTTGGTCCATAGTAGTTATGCTTCTCTACAACAGACTTGCCAATGGATTCCTCATGCTAATTTTAATCATAGCTTTTGGTTTGACAATTGGTTGGGATACAAAATTATTGACAGAATTTCTATTCCATCTTTGCATTATAAGTTTCTTCATGCCTCTATTTCAGATGTGTATTATGATTGTTCATGGCATATTCTAGACGCTTTTTGTTCAGCTTATCCTCACATTACGGTTGATATTTAGAATGTCTTTTTCTCTTTTATGGAAGAATTTGTCTACCATTTTTCTCCATCGGGTTCTATTTCTTGTAAAGTAGCTTATGACTATTTTAGAGTTTGCTCACCCAAAGTTTCTTGGAGTTGGGAGGTTTGGCGCCACTACCTCCCTCCGTCACGTTCATTCCTTACATGGAGAATTTTACATAAGAAAATTCAGTCTATGGAAATTTTGTGTGCTAAAGGTCTTCATCTAGTTTCTAGATGTTGTCTTTGTCTTTCCACTGAGGAATCATTAGATTATATTTTTTTAAAATGCCCTTATACTACCACTCTTTGGTTCGCTTTGTGCAGCTTGTTTGAAGTCTCAATTGATCTTTCTTGTGGCTTTCATCACTTGTTTAAAGCTTCCATGAACCTGCATTTCTCCTATAAAGTCTATGTTCTCTAGCAGGTTGGAGTGCATGCTATCAATTGGAATATATGGTAAGCTCAAAATAGGGATATTTTAAAAAATGTGATGCCTCATATTTCTTTTTCTTTCCATATGGTCTATGAAGCAGTTAAAGAAGTTAAAATCTTTCAATCTGGTCATATGGATAATTCTATTCTTGACCGTCGCATTTTGTAATGCCTCAAAATTGCTGGAATTCCTCACTAATTTCTAGTTGCTACCCCTGTCATTTGGGTTCTCCCTCTATCAAGTTGGACAAAAATCAACACATATGGTATTGCACTTTGTTCTTTTGGTCATGCTATGGCTAGTGTAATTTTTAAAATAACCATGGCTTAGCACGCCTTTCTTTTGCTTTTCCAATTGATGTTAGATATGCTTTCAAAGCAAAACTATTGGCTATTATTACTACAGTAAACAGGGCTTCTGAGTTGCATCTCTACCCTATTTGGATCGAATATGATTCTATCCATATGGTTCATCCACTTTAAGAAAAAGTCACCTTAGTTCCTTGGCGGGTTCGAAGGGAATGGCAGATTTGCATTACTCAACTAAGAAACATTCAACACTATGTTAGTCATGTTTACAGAGAGGGAAACAAAGTCACAAATAAAATTGCTTCTATGTCTCTTTGGGTTCAACAGTCTCTATAGTGGGAACCCTATCCTTCATGTTGTCATGATATAATGATCAATGATGTTGTTAGTTTAAAAGGTTACCACTTTCATTAGTCTTTTTTTTAGTGTCTTTCGCTTCATGGGTTTTTTTGGATTAAGCTCTATAAACAACACTTCTTTTTATTCTTTTATATAGGGTGGTTTCTTAGTGTGTGATGATAGTGCTAAGGGGGTGCCAACTTAGTTGGGATGGCTAGGTGCACTTCCTGATGCTAAGTTCTCCAAATTTTCATTAAAAAAATTTACTTATTTATTTAATCTTATATAGAGATAATTATTGGGCTTATTACCCTATGTCTACTTTGGGCTTGTTCTAAGTGTGCAACCCTGTAGGTTCAAACAACATTAGCAATGGGCTTAAAATTTCCATTTTAGCCTATATGTCATAATTGGTCTCTAGCAAGACATTATGACTACCCAAGTTGTGTAAAGGCCAATAATCTGACATAACCTAATATACAATGTGTATTGTAGTCCTTTTGTCACATGATATCCTGATTGAACATAAGGCCTGGATTATGTCATCCTTATATTGTTCAGTCTAATTGTTTCTCAATTCCAAGTAGAGTGACACTAATAACTCTTTATTATTCTAGCATAGCCATGCATTTCTCTTCAATCTAACTTATCGAGGGGCCTAACAGATATCTTCTTAAAATAACTAAGGGACAAATTCCATCTTAACTACTCACATTCCTCACACAACTTATTCTATATCCAATCATAACCTGTTTTACCATTCAGTTAAAGTATGGTGTAGGGATGTGTCAAAATACAAAACTTATCATGCAGGGAACCATGGTGATCTCAAGTCAGAGGACTCAAATAATACTATTGTGATGAGAATTACTTATGACAATAATTCATGTAGTATTCTCATAGTAGGTCAATTTAGTACATCATTTCCCTAAATATGTACCTATGAGTTTGACTTAATGTCTCATATACATGATCAATAAAACCTAATTATCAATCAACCTCATACTAGTCTTTATTCATTGTTATTTCCACAACAAGAATTGACTAGGGATATTTAGATTGGAATTCAAGTATCACCTAAGAGTTTTACTATTAAGTCACGTACTTGACGGTCTTAGTAGAATTAACTAATCAAGGATAATACTAGAATTAGCCAGTAATAATAAAAATACCTTTTTTATTAAAATATAAATATGACAATGTCAAAGTATGGTCATTACATAATTGGCCTAGGGCATATCACTAACAATCTCCTACTTGTACTAGGCCCAATCAACATTGTATCTTACACCCATTGACCTAGTATAACTCTTATGCCTGGCCTATGGAAGAGGCTTAGTTAGTGGATTAGCAACATTGTTATCTATTGGTACTCTGCATATCTTCACGTCTCCTCTCTCAATGATCTCTCTAATGAGATAATAATGCCTGAGTATATATTTGGATCGTTGATGTCATATGGGTTCCTTAGCCTGTGTTATGGTGCCATTGTTATCACAATACAAGTCCACTAGATTTGATATACTAGGAATAACTCCTAATCCAGTTATGAACTTCTTGATCCAAACAACTACATTGGCTACCTCTGAGGCAACTATGTGCTCAAATTTTATTGTAGAAATGGCAACAGTGTCTTGCTTTGAACTTCTCCAGCTTACTGCACCTCTATTTAAATAAAACACATAACCTGACTATGATCGAAAGTCATCTTTATCATATTGGAAACTAGCATTTGTGTAACCATTTATAACTAGCTCATCTTCCTGCCCACCATATAGTAAAAATGCATCCTTAGTCCTTCTTAAGTACTTAAGGATATTCTTAACAGTTATCCAATGACTTTCACCTAATTTTGACTGGCACCTACTCATTATGTTCAAAGCATATGAGACATCTAGTCGAGTGCATAACATGGCATACATGATGGATCCAATAGCAGAAGCATATGGAATTTCACTCATGCGGTCTCATCTGCTCGTTATATTCAAAGCATATGAGACATCTAGTCAAGTGCATAACATGGCATACATGATGGATCCAATAGCAGAAGCATATGGAATTTCACTCATGCGGTCTCGCTCATCTTATGTCTTTGGACATTAAGTTTTGCTAAGACTAATGTCATGGGACATTGGTAAGAATCCTCTCTTATAGTTTTGGATACTAAACCAATTCAGTACCTTATCAATGTAAGCGCTCTGACTTAGGCCAATAAGCCTCTTAGATTTATCTCTATAGATCT
Organism: Mallotus nudiflorus; assembly: GCA_947683625.1. Lineage (NCBI taxonomy): Eukaryota > Viridiplantae > Streptophyta > Magnoliopsida > Malpighiales > Euphorbiaceae > Mallotus > Mallotus nudiflorus. Next base: position 6,522,737 of record CANTUR010000201.1, on the reverse strand, counting down.
TGATGCCTAAAATTGAGAAACAATTCCCTAACCATGATTTAACATTTTACAAAGTAGGAATATCATTTCCAATAAGTAATATGTCATCAACATATAACACTAGAAAAACTATTGTGCTCCCACTAACCTTCTTGTAAACATAAAGTTCATTTTCATTCTTGATGAATCCAAACTCTTTGATTACTTCATCAAAATAAAGATTCTAACTCTGAAAAGCTTGCTTAAATGCATAAATGGATCTTTGAATCTTACAAACCTTTCCAGAATTCTCAAGATTAACAAAACCCTTTGGTTGTGTCATATTCACATCCTCAATTAGGTTTCCATTAAGGAAAGTTATTTTGACATCCATTTTCCATGTCTCATAATCATAGTATGCAGCTATGGCAAGGAGAATTTGAATAGACTTAAGTATAACAACTAGTGAAAAAGTTTCATAATAGTCTATACCATATGTTTGCTTGAAACCCTTTACAACTAGTCTTGCTTTAAAGGTATGCACATTGCCATCCATGCTAGTTTTTCATTTTGAAAACCCATTTGCACCAAATAGTTTTTAAACCTTTAGGTGGATCAATCAAAGTGCATACTTTATTATCATACATGGATTACATTTTTGATTTTATGGCCTCTAACCATTTCTCAGAGTTTGGACTTTCCATGGCCTCTTAGTAGGTTATGGGCTCACTTTGATCCATAATTATTACATCATTATTATCTATTATGAGAAATCCATATCTCCTAAGATTATAACGTGTCCTACCAGACCTTCTAGGACCTTGTGGTACTAATGTAGATTCAACATTTACTTGTTAATCCAATTGAGGTTCCATTTGTGGTATAATGCTATTCTACGGTTCTTGAATTTCTTCAAGTTATACCTTACTCCCACTAGTTCCTTTGGAAATTTATTCTCTTTCCAAAAAGACACCATCCCGAGTAACAAACACTTTGTTCTTAGAAGCATTATAAAAGTAATATCCTTTGATTTCTTTAAGATATCCCACAAAAGGGCACTTGTCAGATTTGGGTGCTAATTTATCTAAAATTTGATGCTTCACATAATCCTCACATCCTAAATCTTAAAAAATGATAAACTGGGAGTTTTCCCATTTTATATCTCATATGGTGTCTTTTCAACTTCCTTTGATGGAACTCTATTACGAAGGAATGCAGTAGTTTCTAAAACATAACCCTAAAAGGAGGTTAGAAGATCTAACTGACTCATCATAAATCAAACCATATATAATAAAGTTCGATTTCTCTGTTTAGATACACCATTCCATTATGGTGTTCATGGTGGAGTTAATTGTGAAACTATTCCACAATCTATAAGATAATCAATAAATTCTTTGCTTGAATATTCACCACCTCGATCAGATCTTAGTGCTTTAATATTCTTACCAAGTTGATTTTTTACTTCATTCTTGAAAATTTTAAACATTTCAAAAGATTCATAATTGTGCTTCATTAGATAGACATAGCCTTATCTACTGAAATCATCTGTGAAAGTAATGAAGTATTGATAACCTCCTCTAATAGTGGAACTTAATGGACCACACACATCATAATGTATAAGGCCCAATAAGTCATTAGCCCTTTCATTATGTCCAATAAAAGGTGTCTTAGTCATTTTTCCTAATAAACAAGAATCATAAGTTTCAAATGATTCAAAATCAAATGACTTCAAAAGTCCATGTTGATGGAGTTTTGAAATGCGTTAATCATTTATATAGCCTAAACGACAATGCCAAAGATAGGTTGTGTTTAAATCATTAAATTTAAAATTCTTTGTATTAATGTTATATATGAACTTTTCATTAGTTTCTTCTATGTTTAAAACATAAAGACTATGATTTCGTGGAGCATATCCATAGAAAATGTTATCATGATAAATGGAGCATTTATTATTCCTAATAATAAATTCAAAACCATTCTTGTCCAAACGAGAAATAGAAATGATATTCCTGCTCATAGCAAGTACATAATAATAATTTTCCAAACTAAAAACAAGTCCACTAGGCAAAGTTAATTCATAAGTTCCTACGACTAATGTAGTAACTCTTGCTCCATTTCTAACTCATAGGTCAACTTTGACTTTAGCCAAGATTAAACTCCTTTTTAGACCTTACACATTAGTACAACTATGAGATCCAGAACTGATATCTAATACCTAAGAATCAGAAGTAGATAAATTGACTTCTATAACATGAATACCTAAAGAGGTAGTTACACTACCCTTATTCTTCTTCAGATCATCCATGAAGAGCTTGCAATTTATTTTCCAATGACCCGGCTTATTGCAAAAAAAGCATGTTCCTTCCTTAGGTGGTTTTGCTTGGGATGCAGGTTTAAGCTTAGGCTTGAGCTTCTAAAAACCTTTGGAAGCCTTAATTTTGCCTTTACCCTTTCCCATCCTTTTCATACCTTTTCTTTTATTAACCATTAAAACACCCTTGATAGTCTTGATGTTTTTCTCAGTAGTCTTAAGCATCCCATGTAATTTAGAAACTATTTTGTTAATGTCATGCATGTTATAATTCATAGCAAAACCATAATATGTTTTTGGCAAAGACTGAAGAATAATATCAATGGCTAATTCTTGCTCGATGTTAAGACTAATCTTGTTCATATCTTTAAGATGACCTTTTATCTTAAGAACGTGAGGACCTACGGAGCTGCTAGTAGTCAACTTGTAAGAAAGCAATACTTTTATAGTGCTAAACCTTTTAATTCTAGCTTTCTCTTGGAACATTTACTTGAGATGGCCTATCATGGTATATGCATCCATTTCCATCAATTACTTTTATAGTTCTAATTCCATGCATCTAAGTATGAGGCAAGTGACATCAACAGAGTCATTAAGATGCTTACCATGAGCATCCTTTTGAGCTCTAAGAGCATTAGCAACTGGTTCATCTGGGATAGGTTGATCAAGGATATATTCCTTTCTTTCTTGCTTAAGAACAATTCTTAAGTTTCTATACCAGTCAAGGAAGTGAGTCCCATTAAACTTATCCTTCTTAAGGATCAATCGTAGTGACAAATTAGATGTTATATTTGATGCCATTATCTACAATAAATATATATGCAGTGTACTCAATATTTTATCAAGTTATTTTAATAAGGCATAATTATAAGTCCCATAAAAATATAATCAAATTAATAACCCTTAAGTTGACTTGTAAATTTTAGTGGGACAAGGTCCATATTTCATCATACTCTAAGTGAACTTTGGCTCATCGCCTAAAGATAAGGTTATTTAGGTAAGTAACTCTTACCAATTACATCTCATGTAACTCTTGGAAGGGTATGAGATTTGACATCACATGTCCTGGCTAAAAATTCCATCTAATGCCCTAGGTCCAAAACCCTTTTGATGACCTAATTAAGTCAAACCATAATAAACATTTAGAAATCACTCTTTTCTAACTTGCCTTCCTCGGATGATATAATACACCCTACTGTGGTAGACCCATATATAACAATCTAAGGCTTGAAAAGTGTTTGAGCATATGGGAGGCATCATGGTAACTTAAAATTGAATGAGGGCTCCTATTTATTTTACCTTATTTATATATTATTATGTTGTAAACATACATCACATGCATAACATCTCATACATGACATAATAATAAGGTAATAGAGTAAACATGACATAACATGGCCCAAATCTATATTGATCTTTATAAGCCAATATGAAGATCAATGGTCAATCCTAGGTAATAAGGCTTCCTCTATTCTGAGCCTTTCACCTTGGATTTCCACTCTAAGTTTCCACCTTGGATCTCTATCCTTGGTCTCCTTTTGTGTCTCTATGTTAGGTCTTCATTTACATTACATTACAAGTTGTAATCTATGTTATTCTATTACTACTTAATAAAATAAAATTACAATAAAAGAAAAATAACTCGTAGGCTGTATTTAATAAATTACAACCTATAAAAATGAATAACAAAAATCCAATCACATTAGTCTTAAGGGCCATGCCATGCAACATGCAATTTTACACTAAACACATAAAGCATAATAGATTAATTTTCATTAAAATTAATTATTATGATGAAAATGATTTATGCGGCTAATCCATTCGATGGTCCCGCTTGAACAAGAACATATCAATTTTGTTCAACACTTGAACAAGAACGCCATCAATCTTTCTATCTGCACTTTGCAAATTTGCAGTTAGGCATGGCTATGTGCCTTAATGTGCATGATTGTGTGCCCTGTATTCTGTAAAAATTACTCACATGCATGGCCATGTGCCATGATGCGCATGACTATGCACCTTGTGCAGCTAATTTTCTGCCTTCGAAAACATCATATATTTGCCAAAATTTCATACTATAAATGGTGTTTAATATGAACCCTAAAAGGGATCAAAAGTGCCTGAATATGAAGAATTCAAACTAATTAGCTTAATTTCCTATTATGAAATTAATTAGCTTGAATTGAATAAATTTTGAGTTATTTTCCTATTTTGAAGTCAATAAGGAAGATTCAAGAAGATTCTAGAAGATGTGAGAAGATTCAAGAATATTCCAAGTCAAAGTCAACAAGTCAACAAGCCAAAGTCAAATTTAAATAGTCAACAAGTCAAAGTCAAGGGTCAATGGTCAATATATGACATGGCAAGTCAAGGGTCAACGGTCAACATATGACATGGCATGTGACATGGCATGCTTCAATGCTTAGTTGTCATGAGTTGTCATTTTGCTTAGTTGTCATGAATTGTAATGAGTTGTCAATTTTGACTTTTCAAAGATTAGTTGTCATTAGTTATCCTATTTTGAAGGAAATCTCATTAATTAAGGATTTTCCTATATAGGCATCTTTAGGAATAATGAAGAAAACCTTTTCCTTTAAGGATTAGGTTATTTACATGCCTATATAAGGGCTACATATATTATGGACAAATTTAAGAATGTATTTTTGACAATGTTAATCAATTAAGTGAGGTTTTTCCTTAACTTTGTTCTTTTGAAACTTTGTAAGTTTACTTGAATTGTTTCTCATCTACCTTTCATTACAATTGCTAAGTTAGACTTAGAATTATGTGATTGTTCATCTTTTAATAGCTAAGTATTTTGCTTCAATTTAATAAGCAAGGGGTTTAGCTCCATCAACACAACCTATCCTTGATGATCCTTGGGCAACGATTTCAAAGTTGGATGCACGTTCTATCTCTATTATAGGTAGGGTTCATATCAGTGTTTATCATAATAAACAACCATAGACATTAATTCAATTAATGTAATTAATTTTTTTTATATGGATTGTTTAAATCATCACATAAAAATTATAAAAAGAAATTTTGAAAACACTTTTCAAAATGAAGTATATCACATATATTTCAAAATTATTTTTCAATTCTCACATATATACATCACATATATAAAAAATCAATCCAATTGAATTACAAGTGGCTCTGATACCACTGTTGGGTAATAAGTGATTGAATCACCTATGTGGATTCAGTCTTATCTCATTAGGTGACATCCACATATACCTATTAGAACATGAAACACTTGCACTCCTGGGTGGAGAGCCACGCTTCTTTACACAATCACATGTGAGAGTTCCCAGGAATTGGATAGTCCATGTATCTCCATACACTTCATCACCATGTGCTACTATCCTTTGCTCTGATACCATTATTAGGTTCATCATACATAACATAGCAAAAAACAAAACTTTTAACCATAAAACCTATAGCCCATATCCATGTAATTAGACTTATATTAATTGAGAGGGTTTCTAAATAATAACTAAGATGATCTAATAGCAAGATAGTTTGAAGGAAAAGAGGGGGTTCACTCCGATAACACCCTATCTCGAGCTTTTCGTGTCTTCTTATTGGATTAAGATGTCACCAAAAAATCACGTCCTCTATGGTATCCATATGAACAAGATGATTGAAAGCAAAGTAGGTCTGCTAGAACCTTTGTTGTCTTACAACGTGTTTTCTATCTGTCTTTTCCTTTCACAAAAGAAGTGTAAGAAGAAGAAGAGAAAAGGTGGCTTAACCTTAAACATAAACCCTAGAGAATAAGATGTATTTATAGCCATCCTTTCTAGGGTTTCATACATCTCCACTTACCAAAACAGTTTTGGTAAGTTTAAACTTCTCTTTCTGTTTTGATTCTAATTCCAAATTAGAATCCTTTCCTATTTATTTTAGATAACTCTTACCTTAAATAAATTAGGAAATAAATAAATAAATAAATACTAATATATATATATATATATATATATATATATATATATATATATATATATATATATATATATATATATATATATATATACACACACACACACACACACACTTATTTATTTAATCTGTCATAAAGATAATTATTGGGCTTATTAACCTAAGTCTGCTTTGAGCTTATTCTAAGTGTGCGACCCTGTAGGTTCACACAACATTGGGAATGGGCCTAAAATTCCCATTTTAGCCCACAAGTCATAATTGGTCTCTAGGAAGACATTATGACTACCTAAGTTATGTGAAAGCCGATAATCCGACATAACCTAATATATAACATGTACTATAGTCTTTTTGTCACATGATATCCTGATTGAACATAAGGCATGGATTATGTCATCCTTATATTGTTTAGTCTTATTGTTTCTCAATCCCAAGCAGAGTGACACTGATAACTCTTTATTATTCTAGCATAGCCATGCATTTCTCTTTAGTCTAACTTATTGAAGGGCCGAACAGATATCTTCTCAAAATTACTAAGGGAAAAATTTCATCTTAACCACTCACATTCCTTACACAACTCATTCTATATCCAATCACTACTTTTTTTACCATTCGGTTAAAGTATGGAGTAGGGATGTGTCAAAATACAAAAATTATCATACAGGAAATCATGGTGATATCAGGTCAAAGGACTCAAATAATACTACTATGATGAGAATTATTTATGAAAATAATCCATGTGGTATTCTTATAGTGGGTTGATCTAGTACATCATTTACCCAAATATATACCTATGAGTTTGACTTAATATCTCATATACATGATCAGTAAAACTTAATCATCAATCAACCTCATAATAGTCTTTATTCATTATTATTCCCACAACAATAATTGACTAGGGATATTTAGATTAGAATTCAAATATCACCTAAGAGTTTTATTATCAAGTCACATACTTGATGATTTGAGTAGAATTAATTAATTAAGGATAATACTAGAATTAGCCAATAATAATAAAAATGCCTCTTTATTAATAAAATATAAATATGACAATGCCAAAGTATGGCCATTACATAATTGGCCTAGGGCATATCACTAACAAGAAGAGCATTGAGATGATTGGTCATTTCAGTTATTGATTCTTAAGGCTTAATCTTGAAGAGTTCATACTCATACATATGAAGTTAAATCTTCTTTCTTTTTACTTGCACATTTCTTTTATAGTGAGTCTCAAGTGTTTCCTATACTTCTTTTGTGGATTAGCAATGTTGAACTTTGCCACCTTCTTCTCTTGTTATAGAGGAACGTAGAGTGATCATTACTCTCTTATTTTTGTGATTTTCTTCCTTTTGAGTTTGACTCCATTGACTTCTTTCAAGATGCACTTCCACTTCATTTACTTTACCTTTTAAAGGTTCCCAACCATCTAAGATGACATCCCACAACTTTATTGGATCACTATCTACATAGACCTCCATTTTGAATTTTCAATGTGGATAGTCACTCTCATCAAAGAATGGTCTAAGTAAAGAGAAATTAATACACTCACTTCCTATGATCTTGAATTCTAGTAATTAAGTACCCAGAATACAAGCTCTGATACCAATTGTAATTGCCCTAAGGGGGTGAATAGGGCTTTTTAATAAATTTAAAGAAGATTAATAAAAATAAAAAGTAATTAGAGTATAAGAAGAGGAATAATAGATCCAATTAAGGAGTTCGATTTTTCATTAGACCTAGATCTCCACCTAACTCTCCCAAGTTAGGATTTTTAAACTCTATAATATATTCATTTAGATTGATTTTTATAACCTTGAGTTTTAGGCTTAACTCTAACCTTACAAACAAAATTTTTAGGCTTAACTCTAAACCACAACCCTAGTGTTTTCAATAGGCAAACACTTTAACCTTTCACAATTAGAATAAGACCTCACTTCCCTTTTTTTAACCCTAGAAATAGAAGAAGTAGAAGAATCTCTATTTTAACTCACAAACCCACTCATAAAGGAGTTAATCAAATATAATGAAGGTAGATGAAAAGAATTAATGCTTAATGAAAGCTAAAAGAGAAATTTTTAACAACTAAAGTGTGTAACTCTTCAATAGAGCTCTTGGTATTGATTTTATAGCTTGAGCATAAAAAATATGGTTGTTGGGTGCATTAACTTTGTCCCCAACCTCCTTTAAATTCATTAAATGCAAAAATAACCTTTTTATAGGATTTCTAGTGCTCATGATCATGAGGGGAGGCTCACGATCATGACTGGTAGCCATTATTATTGTATGTGATCATTATGTCTTGAAGGGTTACCTAGTCATGAGTTGCTCATAGTCGTGAGGGCATACCATGAGTAGCTCAGACTCTATTACTCATTGAGACGCCTAATGGTCATGGCCTAGATCAGCTTATGACTTCCTCTAGTGACCTGGTCCCGACCACCTCACAATCATGAGGGTCTCGGTGTCTTTTGGCCTACAATGTTCGTTTGGTCCTTTAGCTCCTGAGCAAGGCTCATGACCTATAGCCTTGTTTTGAGCCATTTTGATGCCTTTAATGATCCGAATTAATCTTGAGCTATATTGCATCTTATATTTGGTATTTTGATAGGCTAAGGAGTTAAATCACTTCACTTTGATTCTATGAAATCAATTAGACCTAAAAACACACTAAATAAATATAATAGATTAATCAAATTATTTGTTAAAGTTAAAACTTTAGAGATTGAATAAACCTAAGGTCAATAACCATGAATTACATTATCTCTATGATGATCTATGTGAACTTGGGATTTACTTGAATCTTTATTGTTAAAACTTATGAAAAATAAATAACACAAAAACTATATAATGACAAAAGTGACTAATAGGTCTATCTTATTTTATTGGATATTGCAAAAATTATTTTATTAAAAATTCCAATAAAAATTAGAAGAAATATGCCCTAAAGCGTATTATCATACCTCCAGTTTTGATAGCCCCTTAACATAGTCTAATGATGAAGCTATGTCAATGTGAAAGGATGAGAAACATGTGTTTTTATCCTTTACAAAAGCTACTTCATCCTATGAACCCTTAAAACTCACAATCTAGTGACTAAAAACCGTTAAAGTTAGATTTTTTTTTTACCTTTAAAACCTGTCAAAATTGCCCATCGAACCTCAAAGGCACCTAAAAAAGGTAAAATCATGCATCTGGTACAGTGCAACCAATGCATGGGTAATCCTTATTTATGCGCTCAAGCAGCATTGACTACATATGGGCAAAAGTGAGCTACACACATGCATTATATCTTAAGGTAGGTCCGATATTTTGTATAAACTTGTCATTTTAAATATTTTACAAGGAATTATTTTTAGAAAAGATATACCATTAATTTACCAACTACAACAAAGAAGCCTAATTGGATTTTTAAGCTATTCTACTTCATTTTTTAGGATTTTAGACCCACAAAACTAAACATAACTCTGTGTTTATCAAAACATGCTTTAAGAGGTATAAAAATTGTATTTTGAATCTACTTCTATCCAAAACTATTGGGATGATCCATTTGATCTCATTTAGAAGTATCTTGGTTCCTTTCAATTAAATCGAGTCTAGCCAAACTATTCTGAAGCCAATATACATTTCATGTTTATTTTCTATATTGCATAATTCTACTTTTACTATTTTCTTCTTTATTTTAATGTTTTAGGCTGGTGTTGTGATTATGGTAATTTTATGATGGGAAATCCAACCTTATTTGTATTGATTTTATGAATTTTGTACTAATTCTATTTTTCTATATGTTATGTTGTTCTTAATAAATTCTATAGGCACCATGCATATGGGTAACCTAGCCTAAACATGCAATTCAAGTCCTAAAACTACATCCTCTTCCTTAGTTCATTGATTTTGATAGTTTTTATAACTAGTTTGATGATTTTGATGAAGTCATATCTATTCAGTTAATTTTAGGTTGCTAAATGTTAATTTCCTTCTTTTGATACTATTTTTGTCATTGTATAGTTGTTTAGCTATTTCTAAATTGTTAGCTATTTTGCATGCTATAGAATTATTTCTAGTTAAAACCCCCTATTATTTAATCTATATTGACATGGTTTGGCATGTTTTCATATGCATTTTAATTGGTCCTTCTATTTTGTATTCATTTTATGATCTTTAGAGATTCTTGTATGTATGGATGATGTATATACTGTGTGGATGCAAATATTACTATACTAACCTTTATTTTGTCAGGTTTTTATTATATTGAGGGCTAAATATAATTTTTTCACATATTTTCCTCTTTTGATGTATGTAGGCGGTAGGGTTTAGTGTGCGTCTAAGTGTTTGGTGACTACAACACTGTATGGGCGTGAGGCCCACTAGGAAATACAAAATAGGTCTTAAAGCCTAATCAGAGATGGAGTCACCACCTGAATGAGAGTCAGGACACACTTATATGACAACTGGATTCCACAGAGGTTCCTAAAAGCCGTCATCAGAGAACATGTTTGAAAACTAGGTATGGGCTTTCAAAATGCCCACCCAACCTTGCGGTTGGTCTCCATTTGAGTTTTATATTTTATTACCTTTAATTATTCAATTATTTCTTTATTAACATGCAAATTATGATTTCCTTTAAATAATTGTCACATTTTATATTTAAGTCCAGGTTTGCATATTAATTCAATTTTGAGAATTTAATCCCAACATTTATTAAAATAGTAACTTACAAAATACATTTAAATCAAATGGGGAAGAGATTAAAGATTACAACATTTTATGCAAATAAAGGTATAAAAAATAGAAAACAAATAAAAAGTAAACAAGCATTAAACTACACATAAATGTAAATAAAAGGCTAAAAGGGTCATAAGCTAAAATTGGATGATCAAGATCACTCCAATTCCCTATGATAAATAAAATATTAGCCCCTAAAACATGTAAAACCTTACAAAAGGAACCATCAAGTCAGTTTATGAATCAAGTCAATACAAATAGAGATTGTAAATACTTAAATATTAACCCCAAACAAAATAGTAAAAATGATCGTGTAAAGAAAACTAAAAGTAAAAAAGTATAGGAATTCATAGAAATTCGAATCATGCATAATTTATAAGAAATATCAAAACAAGGTCATACAAGACCCTGTCATAGTGGATAAGTCAATTGCAGAGGGGCGACGCCTCTTTGAAGAGGCGTCGCTCGATCATCAAACACACAAACTTGCAAAAAGTAATAAACTTCAATATGAAGTAAACAATATATATTCACATACTCAAAACTTGCAACTATATTTAATACCTTAATAGATCATACCAAGAACATGGTATAATGTAAGCAATAGACACAAAATATATCAAACAAGTGAGTAAACTAAAGACTATGCAAGTACATAACTCTAATATTGAAATTAGGTGAAGATTATTACTGATATGAGCTTATTTTCCAAAATGGTTGGCCCTTAGAGGTTGTTTTGGTTTGGAGCTTTCACTTGAATGCAAGATTTTCACTTCCTTCCTTCAAGAAAATGATCTTTTGAACTTGATTGCCCTTATTCTTACTCAAGAGTGTCTCCTCCCTTTATTCCAGAGCTCTACCCTTTTCTTCTCTAAACCTCTTTTCTTTTTTCTCAAATGTTCATAATGATTGCCCCCTTATTCTCTCTCCTCTTTCTCTTTTTTAATCCTATGCCTAGCCCATACCCTACACTTTTTACCCCTATCATTCACTTTTTAGCTCATAAATTCTCCAAAAACTCCTCTCCTTATGTAATAAACTTAGTTTCAGTGGGAGGTGGGCCCACCACTTAATCGCCATGGTCACCTCTGCATTTAATGTAGAGGTAGGTGGCTATTATTGAGGCAGAGTCTCTTCGATTAGGCATCACCTCATCAACCTACTGCCATAGAGGCAGCACCTCTTTAATGATGCGTCGCCCCTGCTCCTAAACTAGGCCTTCAGTCAAAGTGGGCATAGGCTTGTCTCATGGGTTTAGGCCTCATTCATATAGGTTTGGGCTTGGATTTTAGGGTTTTAAGCTCTTAAGTGCATCTTTAAGAAGGTTTCAGGCTTTCTCTTGCATTCAAGCTTTGCACATTATCATCATTAGGCTTTGTTATGGGCCGACCAAATCGAACATCCATAGTTTGCCCCTTATTACAGGTCGATCAAACTGGGTGTGTATAGTTTCCCCTCTGATTTTTCAAAAAAACCACACGTATACAATGATAATTTTTTGAAAAAATCACATGCACAACACAATTAAAAAAATAACATATGACATACCTGATTCCCGTGCTTCGCTTAAGAGGTGAATTCTTTAATTTGAAATGTGACTTTGCTCCTAGGGTTCTCTTGGCCTAATCAGCCACTCATTAATATTTAAATAAAACATTTAAAATGTGATGATGACCCCCGAGTTCTCCTTGCCCGATTTGCCACTCATTAATATTTAATGAATTATATAGAAACATGATTATCATGTTTTCTTGGGCCAATATGCCATTCATATGAAATGTGATTCTCGAGTTTTCCTGGCCAGATACACCACTCTTCTGAAATGTGATTCTCGGGTTTTCCTAGCCTGATATACCACTCATTTAAAACATGATTCTTGAGTTTTCCTGGCCCGATACACCACTTATCTGAAACATGATTCTCAGGTTTTCCTGGCTTGATTAGTCATTTCCTTGAAATGTGAACTTCGAGGATACAACCCAACCAGTCACTTATCAAAATGTGAACTTCGAGGATTCAAACCTGACCAATCACTTCTTGAATCATGAACTTTGGGGACATAACCTGACTAGTCACTCAGAAAAATATGCACTTTGAGGATTCAAACCTAACTATACACTATTCAAAATGTAAACTTCAAGGATTCAAACTCGACCAGTCACTTCTTGAACATAATTTTTGGAAATTCCATCAAGCCTGATTAGTTACCTATTCAAAACATAATTCTCAAGTTTTTCAGGCCTGACGCATTGCTTAATTTGAAATGTCAACTAGAAAACCTTCATTCTATGACATTAATTTTTGAGATGCAGTTAAGGAAACCTTCCCTTTTTATTCATAATTATCTCCATTTAATCATTTACAACACCTTTCTCCTTCTTGCTTTTCAAATTCCCCTTTTCCAAAAATTTAACTTTTTAATAATTTTTTTCACTATAAAAACACCTTTTCCCTTTTTCCCCTTTGCCTTTCTCTTTCTCTTTTCTTTTTTTTTCTTTTTTATTCCTTCATGCGCTTACATTCTTTCAAAAATGGATGATAAGAGGACACTGCCTATGCCTAAATAGGATCACATTTTGCCTTTCACAAATGCCCCACATAGTCTCGGATTATCAAAGGGAGACATGATTCCTCTTTTGGTAGATTGGAGGAGTCATATTTGCTCATCGGCATCCAAAGAGGTTAGTACTCAAATCCTTCTTATTTTTCCTGTAAATTACATTAGGTTAGGATGTATTTATGTCCATTTACCATCTAGGATTAGAAGTAAGACTTATTAAATGTGAATTTTATGAATTTGGGTGAAAAAATTAAAAGCTACCTGTTGTTCTTTGACTTGCAAAAGTGATAATCTCTATACTATAATGAAGGGGCATCACCTCTATCTTATAGAAAATTGATACTGTGATAGGGCAATCACCTTATCTATGAGGCATTGCGCCTCTATAATAGGGCGTATTGACCATTTTCTTTTTCTTTATTTTTCTTTCAAAAAGTAACAAAATTATACTATATTAATTCAACTTCCCTTATTTCTTTTGCCTCATGATGCACAAACATTCAAGGGCACTGGAAACTTCCATGGGGCCTGAGTCTTCTACAATGACTTGATAAAGAATCAAAAGGATTGGATTCAGGACACTAGGTTCAAAGAATTTATACTTTCGCTTCTTGAAGAATAGGGAAAGACATATTATCATCCACTCCACACACTAATAGAGAGATGGTTTGATACAACTCACACCTTCCACCTCCTATTTGGGGAACTCACTATAGAGCTAGTCTCATTTACTGCCATCACTGGGATCGTATGCGTTGAGGATCCTGTTCCTTTTTATGTAAGCTTGCATCAGTTATCTTTAGACAAGGCTGCCTAAATTAAGTATCTCTTTGGTATGATCCCAAACATGAAGAGGGTATATACCATCAAGTTTGATTTGACTTGGAGCTTCTATACTTGAGATAGAGCTGCAAGGATGGTCACTCCTCATAAGATCGACCAAGTGGTGAGGGAGCTAAAAGGTTTTATGGCTTTTGGCATGCCATTCTAGTAAGTTTTATCCTCTATTTCCTTTTAATTCATTCTGATAATCATTTACTAACATCAACTAATAATGTTTCTTTTGTAAGTCTGGGCATTTGAGCTGGAGTTGCTCGTCAAAGTAACTCATGTAAGGAATGATTTTCTAGCCATAAGAAGGTGGAGTGTTAGTTATGTTTTGAAGAGATATCTAGCTCAAGTGCACATCCATTGGTAGTATTTGAACTCTCTGGCATAAGATGTGATACCTATAACTATTATAATCATATTAGTAACTTTTACAAACTTGACTCACTTACCTGTTAGTGTTTTGTAGATTCAAAATGACTTATGGGGGCTTGAGAATGGATGGAATTCTAAAATGAACCACTCTAGACTTCTGGCTTAGAGGAGAGTCCTTCTTCGTAGGCCAAGCTATCAAGTTTGGTATCTTGGTGAATGGGTCCTTATTTGGAATAGGGATGCTAGGGTGAGGTGCATTCCTAAGTCCCCTCCAACAAGCATGCTTTGGACACACGAGTTGGAGCATACTAAGCTTAATCAAGTTAGTGTTAGAGAGTTGGCTCTGGATCACCCTATATGGATTAAGAGCCGATACTTGAAGTTTGTCCAAACCTACCTCCTGCTGACAGTTCGTCTATCTGCTACTTCTACCTCTCAAGTAAGCGTCTGATGCTTTGACTTATGTTTAAGATTATTATATTCTAAAATGATTTTTTCATTTTCAGTCTACAATTACCAAACCTATATCCCACGTCAGGCCTTAGAAGAGAGAAAGAGAGTTTTAAAGACCCCGTATTAATCTAAACAGAGAGGGGACTTTGGCTGCTGAGTGGATGAGGACCCCCCACCACTTCTAGCTCTCAGTTTGTCATTGTTAGCTTCGCTTCGCTTACACTCTTGATCCCTTGGTTCATTGTTGGGTTCCTCTAAAAGAGCTATCTCATTAGTTCTTAACCTTGGATGAGGATCTTACACCCTCATGTACCCCTGGGGGCACCACTCATGTGAGTTCACTTTTGACCTATTTCCTGAATCATTCTTGACATGTTTGTTAGTTTTAACATTCTATCTTTAGAGCAAGGGCTACACATGTATAGGAAGATTAAAGCTCAAAGGGATTAAATGATGGACATCACTCAACAATTAAGGGTAATAATCCTTCTTATGTCTATATGTATGCATGCTTACATGATTTACTAACTTGAGGCCTGCTTGAACAGGATTGTGATGAGGCTAGCCAGATGAGAATTACCACCCTCGAGTACCAAATTGAGGTGTTTCAGATTGATAAGGATGAGGACGACAAGGATAAGGGCAATGATGGTATTAGAGGAGGAGATGATCCTAAGGGCACCGAGTCAAATGCTTGATAGATTAGGGCCCATTGATTGTTCTTTTGATACTACTATCCTTACTTGCTTAATTATGATATTGCAAGATTTTTACATCTTGTTATAATTGAAATATTTTTAGAATTTAACTTTTGTTTCAATAAACCTTTATTTCCATATACTATTTAGCATCTATAATTACATAAACCCTTTTTCTGGGCCATCAAGTTCTAATTCTAAGGCTAAAACTGCATAATATCATCAAGGGCTTTTAACCATTTGCTATTAGAGTGACGATCACCTCTTTTATTTTTGTTAAAAAGGTGATCACCTCTTTGTACTGAGGTGTTGTGTCTTCGATGAGGTGATTGTCTTAGCATCAAGTTAGTTCCCTCTCTTTAAATACCTAACTCTCCACTTTTAACTCCATTTTTAAACATCTTCTCCTCAAATCTCTATTTTCTTTTTCTAGATACCTTCAAAAGCTTAAATCATGACTAAAAGAAGCCTTAAACTGCTACAACCAATCTTAAAAGGCTTAAATAGCATATCATAGGCCAAATTGGAGCCATTCCACCTTTTAGTCTTCAGATCATTACATGTTAAGAGAATTAACTTCCCTTTCCTCCACTCTGTAGCCTAGCTTTGGGACCTTTAGAAGCATGTCTTTGATTCAACATAGTAGAACTATACCCTCTACTAGAGGAATTTAAAGCCATTTTAGGTTGCCACCTGGATTCCTCTTGCCAACTTGTAATCCCTAACCTTGGAATTCTAAACTTATACTTTATCTAGTATTAGATGGCCCAGATGTTTAATCTTCCACCCTAGTCTTCATCTCACTACATTCTTAGCTTGGAGATCACATTAGACCCTTCCTTAAAACTATCAGGGGGATAGACAAGAGAGAAGCCTATTGGGCCCGGATGATGGCCTTCTGCTTGTATGTTTAATTCCTGTTCGTTTCCCTTTCTAAAAATTATGATTCAAAAACCCTCCACGTCCTAGATCAGGTGGAAGCAAGACTCAACCTTTTCCCTCTTTTCCTATCAAAAACCATCATCAAACTAGACAACTTTGTAGAAACCAGGCAATTCTTTAGAAGCCCACTTTTATTGGAGGTAAGTTCCTTTCCCTTGGATCCTTGTTCCATTATCATTTTGTTGTTGCATCTACCTTCTTAATACTTTTATAGATGTGGTTTCATAAGAAATTAGGATTGCTTGAACCCCCTCGAGACATGGTATGCTATAGAGCCAAGCATTGTCGAATTAGAAAGCTACACCCCATACCAGAAGATGTCCAAAAACTGGCTAACGACATTCCCCGATACTCTAATCCGATGGATGTGCCCTTGGTGGAAATTGCACCACGTGACTATTCAATCTTACACTTACTGTGTTCTGATTGCTAGTATTCATTTTTCCATGTTCTATAATCATGTCTGTCTCTACCGTTATTATGGGCATAAACAACTGATCATGGGGTTGGTACATGAGTTTGAACTAGGATCCTTTTCTCAAAACTTCCTAGACAACTAAGTCACTACCTAGCCTCATAGAATCGTTCAGAGAAACATTGACTATAGTAGGGATCTATCCACTGATGATCAGTATAAGGCATGGATTTAATTACAATAAATAGAAAAAAATGAGTTTACTAGAAATAAAAGGACAAGGGAATTGCAAGCATCGAGTGCTTAAGGTGCTAAATAAAATAATAAAAAGAAAAATTAGTTTAAGAATTTAATCATCATTTCCCTTTAGTTAGATAGAGTTTCCTTTTATAGTTAAATAGTTTGTTAAAGACACTTAACGCAATGCTTAATAGTAATCAAAGCAATATACTTCATTTAATTTAAGCACAATTTGCATATACATTTTGCTTTTGACATATCTCATGTCGTTAATTGGCTTGCCCTTGCAAGTTTTCCAATTAACCATTTTTTTCCTCTTTCTCTCTCCTTTTATATGTCTTCAATTTTTTCTTAGACCGCCCTTCTCAAGGTTTTTAATCCAATAGGACTTTTATTTTCTTAATTTTTTTTCTCCAACTTTTGCCTAGCTAGCTCCTTTTTGAGGTTTTCTCCCTAGCGAGACTTTTATAAAAAGTACTTCTTAAACTTATCCAGGTTGATTGGCTCTCTAAATTCATTCCCTTCCATGTCAGATAGGATAGTGGCATCCTTGGAAAATAACTTTTTTCCACATAAGGACCTTCCCAATTTGGCTTGAACTTTCCTCGTGAGTTGGTCATGATCGACTTCGTAAGCTTCAATACTAAATCACCCTATTTGATCTTCCCTAGCTTGATTTTCTTATTGTAAGCTCGAGCTATCCTCTTCTGATACAACTAAGAGTGATACATAGCCTTTATTCTCTTCTCATCCAGTAATGCCAACTGCGCCAATCGACTCTCCACCCATTGGAACTTAGGGATTTTGGACTCTAAGAGAACCTTTAATGATCGAATCTTGACCTCTACTGGCAACACAACTTCACACCCATATATTGAGGAATACAAAGTGACCCTTGTCAATATTATAGTAGTAGTTATGTATCCCTATAATACAAACTGCAGATAATCCACCCAATCCCGATAGTTCTCCATCATCTTAGCCATGATTTTATTTACATTCTTGTTTGCAGCTTCCACTGCCCTAGTCACTTATGGCCTATACAAAGATGACATGTGATGTTCAATCTTATATTTTTTTAACAACACAGTTGTCTCCGCCTAAAATTGGACACCATTATCAGTGACAATATAATGAGGTAACCCATATCCATAGATTATGTTTTTCTCAATAAATCTTGCCATCTTCTTGGAGCCGACAGTGGTATTAGATTCATCTTCGACCCACTTAGAGAAATAATCAATCATCGCTATGATGTATCGATGACCGTTTGATGCTCTTGGCCTTATCTCTCCTATAATATCAATTCCCTAAATAGTAAAGGGCCAAAGGGAAGTCATTCCCTAAAGCTCCATTGAAGGTAGGTGACTCACATCCCTTTACGCTTGATAGTTATGACATTTCTTTACAAACTTGACACAATCTATTTCCATTGTTAGCTAGAAATAACCCTGACAAGCTATTTTCTTTGCCATGACTGTCCTATTCATATATGGCCCGCATACTCCTTCATGGACTGCTTCCATAATTTTTTGAGCTTCATCTTTGTTAACACATCTTAAATGAATGCTAGTAGGAATTCTTTTGTATAGCATCCTATTATAGCTAATGAATTGTTGTGACAACATTCGCAGTGACATCCTTTCTTTCTTATAATCATCCTCAAGGAACTATCCTGTTTTCAAATATCGCTATAGATTATAAAACCAAGGCTTCTTGGTAGTAGTATCAACTAGCATGATCTTTATTTCTTCATAACAAGGGTTTTGGGATTTCACTAAAATTAGAGGCTTAACTTCTATTTGTCTCCCACTTTACCACATGGAAGCCAACATAGCTAGGGCATCTGCTATCTGATTCTCTTCTCTTTGTAGATGAATAAATTTTCATTAGGTAAAGGATAGTGAAATAGAGCCAAATAATCCCAATAAAGACGCAACATGTCTTCTTTTGCCTCCCACTCTTTAGAAGCTTATTTCACAACCAACATAGAATCCCCATACACAGTGATGTCCTCTATCCCCATACTACGCAATGCTTCCAAACCGAAGATATAAGCCTCATATTCAGCTTGATTATTTATTACCTCAAACTCTAACCTTTTTACCGTTGGGATCATTTCTCTTTATACCATGATCAGAATTACGCCAATACCAGCCCCTTTGTTATTAAAAGCTTCGTTAAAGTGCATCTTCCATCCTTGTACCTCTATTACCCCCAAATGCTCATCAGGAAGCTCTAATTACCATTCTTATTCATCAGCTACTAGATTCTGAGCCAAAAAGTCTGCTACCACCCTCCCTTTTACTACCTTTTTTGCTACATAGTCTATGTCAAATTCGGTAAGTAGGACTGGCCACCTAGCTAACTTTCTCATGAGTGATGGATTTTGCTGAAGTTACCTGAGGGGATTATGTTTAGAAACTGCCTGTACTTTATAAGATTATAAGTAATGCTTGAGCTTCTTTGTCGCCCAACTCACGACTAAGCATGTCTTATCTATAAGATTGTAATGGGTTTCGTACTATAAGAGCTTCATACTCAAGTAGTACACTGTATATTCAACCTTCCCTTCAGTTTCTTGAGCTAACATTACCCTTATCACATCCTTTTCAATCGCCATATAAAGAATTAAAGGTTTACCTGACTTTGGCGATTGTAAGACTGAAAGATTCATTAAATAATTCTTTATAGTGTCAAAAGCTAGCTAACACTTATCATCCCATATTACTAGTTGATTCTTCCTCAGAAGCTTAAAAATTGGCTCACAAACTATAGTTAAAATGGCTATGAACCTACTAATATACTGCAATCGCCCAATGAACCCCTTGACTTCTTTTCATTCTTTGGTGCATGCATTTCTCTAATTGCCTTGACCTTATCTGGTTATACTTCTATTCCTTTCTGATTGACAATATGTCCCAGCAATTTCCTAAACATTACCCTAAAAACACACTTCTTCGAATTTAGTATGAGGTTGTACTTTTCTATCCTTGCCAAGAACTTGTTTAGAGCTTTGAAATGTCCTTCTCTGGTTGCAAACTTCACTATTATATCATCTACATACACTTATATCTCTTCGTGGATTATATTACATAATAGAGCAGTTGCCATCCTCTTATAGGTGACCCCTATATTCTTTAATCCAAATGGCATTACCAGATAACAATAGATGCCTTACTCAGTAGTGAAAGACATTTTAAACTTATCTATTATTGCCATCATGATCTGGTTGTATCTCGAGAACGCATCCACGAAAGAGTACATTGCATTGGAAGCTACACTATCAACCAATGTGTCAATATGTGGGAGTGGAAAATCATCTTTCGGGCAAGCTTTATCCAGATCTTTGTAGTCCACACACATTCTGACCCTTTTGTCTTTCTTGGGGACTGGAACTATGTTCACTAACCACTTGGTGTCTTCCACTACTTCTAGAAATTTCGCTTTCAACTACTTCTCAACTTCTTCCTTAACCAAAAGAGCCTATTTCAGCCTTAGCCTCCTCCTCTTTTATTTTATTTGTGAGATGTGGGGATACATAAGGATCCTGTGTTTCATGATCTCATTGTCAATTCTTGATATATCCTCATAGCCCTAAATGAATACTTTTTGTCTTTTTATTAATGTTTCTTTCATTTTTTCTTTTTTATCATGAGTTAAATCATAAGCAAGCAATTTATTTTTAGGGTTATCATTTGTGCCTAATTAAATGATTCAATTTACATGGGATTAATGTCAAACATATGCATGAAATGATAATCACAAATAGAATAAACACTATAAAACACATCACATAAATAAGCAAAATTAGACTTCATTGTATTCACTTTTGAAAAAGAACAAGTCATTAGTTTCAAATAGAGTAGCAGGGAAACATCAAAGTTATCATAAAAAACATCTATGATGGAATTGCGGACATAGGTTTTAAGATCCAGCTCCTTGTTTTGACTATCAGCGTCTTTCATCTCCGGAGCAGCAATGTTCTCCTCAGACTCTTCCTCAGTTGGTACTAGCTCTTCCATTAGAACTTCCTCAGTAGTAGCTATCTTTACCCCTTTTCACAAACTCAACAAAGATTTTGAATCCCGAAACCACTTCCCAACCATCAAAAGAGGTTCAAGAGCTCCCTTATATAGATAATCGGTGCCTTCCCTCATAAAAGTCTCTCATAAAGCCTTTCTCTCAACCACGAATTCTTCCTCTCTTTTCTTAAGCTGATCCCAAATGTCAAACTCTTCATCATAGTCATCATCCCCATCATATCCTACCTCATGCTTCATAATTGGCTCTTTGCACTCCATAAATTTTGGGGGTCCATTTTGGTTCTTTCCCAGTCCTATGCCAGGCATGAATTTCATGTTGCGCATCATATTTAGAACCCCCTCATCTATCTCATCCTCATAAGAAAACTTTGAAACTCAAACTTATAGGGATCTCTTTGGGAGCTAACTTTAAAACAACCACATCAGCTTCAGTTTCTATAGAGATGGTGACAACCTTGCCTTTGTGTTGAAACTTAATATTCTAATGGATAGTGGATGACACACCACCTAAAGGATGAAACCACGGCCTTCCTAACAGGATAGTAAAGGTCGTGAGAATATCAATTACATGCAAGTTGACCTAAGTCTCGATAGGTCCCATCTTGACCAAAGCCCTAAATGTCCCCTTAACAGGCCTCTTCGTATCATCATAAGCCTTGATAATCACTTTAAAAGGTTTCAATTATACTACAGTCAACCCCAACTTTGGCAGAATCTTTAATGGACACATATTAATGACATAACCATCATCTACCATCACGCAATAGGTCATCTTTCCTTTTAATTTAGCCTTGGTGAACAAAGCTTTATGGTGATCCCTTCCCTCTAAAGGTAGATTGTCATAAAAAAAACACGATGGCTCCTTGAGGGATTTCTATTAATGAACTAACCATTTGTTCAGGAGTACAACTCATAGAGATCTTTTTCTAGTCTAGAGCCAAAACTAATTCTTCCCGATGGTTTTTAGAATGCATAAGCAACTCCTAAACACTAGCAATGGTCTCTTTATCTCTCTTCACCTCTTCCTTTGAATTCTCTATATTTTCTAGTTCAGGTTCGATAGTTTTGTTTCTTCTTTTTTTCTTTTTGACATTCACAACTAGCTAGCCCACTATACTCTCCTCATCTTCCCATAAATTAATCCATCCCTCATCCTCACCATCAGAGCTCTAGATATCCAAAATTTGCACAATGAGTTCTATGGTTTGTTCATTTTGGTCCAGGTGGTTGGGTTCAGATTTTGGTCAGCTACGGGTGGGATTTACGAAAGAGTTTAAGACTTGCTCTTCTGTTAAACCGGTGTTGATAATTAGGATGGGTGTGTTTGGTGGTGGTACATTTCAATAATTGGGCAAGGGGTTGTTTTGGGTGTTTGGCTTTGTAGTTTTAGGGTCAGTGATCTTACCTACATCAATCAGGTCTTGAATTTCATGTTTCAATTGGGCATAATTATTAATGTCATGTCCAATGGTCTGGTGAAATTTGCAAAAGCGTTTTGGGTTGGCATTTGGCATAGGTTGTTATGAAAGTAAGGGTCGTAATAAGTTCTTCTCAATCAGATTTTCAAGGATTTTAGAAAGAGACCGCCCTAAATTTGAAAACCTTCAGGGTTGCCTGACAACGTTAATTTGCATACTACTTGGTTGTCTGATAGTATTGATTTGCACATTACTGCTCAAACCAATTCCATCCTTGCCCCTAGATCTTCCTTTAAAGAATCTATTCTCTTAGGCCAAATCTGACTCTTTTTATACCCCAAATCTGTACAGTAGGTCAATTTGATTTTATTAAATTGTGAAACAGCAGGTCAACTTTATTTTATTTGATATTGGTTATTTAGGATAGATTATTGTAGGTATTCAAAGGTTTTCGAAAATTATTTTTGTGAATTTTTATGAATTTCCGGAGTCTCGGGGTTACTGTTCAAGACACTGTTCCCGAGCCCAATTTTTTTTTATATATTTTTAATAAATTCTACTAGTTATTTTAAGTAAGTTTTGTTAAGGAAGTTTATTAAAATTTTGTACCGAAATTTTATTATAAATTTCGGAATGTTTATGTAAAAAAGTGAATTTTGGGAAAAATTAGTATAAATTAATAAATTTTATATTTTAATTGAAATTATGGTGAATTATTATTTTTTGGATAATTTTTGAGTAATAAATAATATAATATAATTTTTATGAATTAATTTCTATTTATGCTAATTATTAGTAATTATCGAAATAATATCCGAATAAAATTGTACTTATGATTTTTAAGATTTGAATGATTTTTTGGTTGTTTAATTATATAATTGAATAATTTAAACGATTATCGGTAATTAAATGCTATTTAATTTTGAAAATTAGAATAAGGGCTTTGATAATATAATTTGATTATTAATGTGGATTTCATTATTTATCTTATAAATAAATGTCTTTTATGCTTTTATTTCATAAATTAATTAATTTTGGTATTTAAATGAAATTTTATTGTTGTAAATTGTGATTTGTGAAATTAGTTCTCGGCTGGACATAAATTGTAATTCAGGGGCCCAACTCGAGATTTGAAGTTGTTGCTAGTATTTGAAATGTTTTTTCTGTGCAGATTTGGCTATAATTTGGTAGAGAGATATCCGTTCTATAGAGAAGATTCTGCTGAATTTTTGATAAATTTCTCGTAAAATGTGACATCGAGTCAATTTTAGTAGAGTCGTATTTTAATGAAGTCATTCCTTAGAAATCTAGAATTTATAGGAATTTCATTTTTATTTATTTCTTTTCTTTAGCCGCTCCTCTAGTCGAGTCGACAGGTCGGGGTTGAGCGTGACTGCGTATAGGAGCGCATTCAACCTGTAAGTTAATAATTGAACTGTGTGTAGGATAATTTATTTTAAATATAAATTTATTAATTTTGATAAATAGGAGAATTTATTAAAGAATTATACTATTATAAGAATATATATTTGGATTAAATTCTTTTATTATTGCTATAGTTATATTAGTATGTTTATATTAAATTTTCACATGATTAGTTAATTTTATTTTTATTTTATCTTATTATAAAATTCCTTATTTTTATTTATATTTATTTATTTTAAAATAAATTACGGTAGAACGGGCTACTTGATGGGTTTTATCAGGACTGTGTGCGCACCGGTATGATTGAGAGTGAGTGTTGAAAGTTATATGGCTCGGTTGATACTTTACTCTCGGGCTTGATTTATATATTATTGAAACTGGTAGCTCGGTGATGCTTTACTTTCGGAAATCGCCATTAAATATCGGTTTAAGTGAATTGACTGTGGTTAGTAGTTCGGTTGACGTTTTGCTCTCGGGAACCGACAGTTTTTGGATTATAAGAGAGCTAAAAGGTTATTAGATTGTGAACTAGGGTTTTACCTAGTTTTCTTATAAAAATGATTTAAGGAAACTTATTGTATTTTATATAATATTTTATGATTTTTTTAAACACTTTATTTCGGTAAAGGGAGATTTCAATAAATCAAATATTATAAATTATAAATTATAAATTTTATATTTTCATAAATATATTTTAAAGGAGATTTTCATACTATATATATTTTTTTTATTAACTTACTCGGTGAGGTCTGACTTCCCTCAAATATTTTTTTAGGATCTCAGGAATTATTAGTCAGTCAGCCTACTTTACACCGGATTTCTTCTTTTCTGGTTATTCTATGTAAGTCTATATAAAATGTATTATTATTATGTATTTAAAAATCTAAAACATCGCAATAGTAGTAATGGTTAACTGTTAAGTTGTTTTTTATGAATTATTACCTGTATTAAGGGTTTGTACTAAAGTTAATTATTATATTTTATCAAAAATTGTTTTGAATATTATGTTATTGGTGTTATTTATTTTTATTTAAATATTTAATTTTTATTATTGCTTATATTTCATTGTAAATTTCCCTTAAGGCTTACTATGAATTTTGATTACTTTATGTATTCTTATTTCTTAATGTCGGTTATGTGCTTTTTGGATTCGGGTCGTGACAACAAATTGAAGGAAAATATAGAAAAATGGAGAGTTTGCAAGAAATAAATGTTTTTAATTTCCTCAACTATTTGGGTTATTTTAGTATTTGTTTGAGCTCTGGAGTTTGTTCATTATTTTGGGCTAAGATAAGCTAAATACTAATAACTAATGAGCATGCGTGTGTATAATACATTTCTCAGTGACTATTGCTCAACATTTTTTTTTAACTGTTATTTTTAACTGGTAAAAGAACCCAACGATGTTAGAACTTGATAATTGTTTATGGAGATTTATTATGAACTGTATTTGGATTCAATTATATGGTCTGAATTAAATTTTGAAATTTAGCCTAAATGATGCACTATAAGTTGTATTTTAATTTTTTTTTTTTGTTACTAAATATGCTAATGCATTGTGTCATTGACAATGGGAAAATTATTTGCAGAAATGGAACTGCAACACATATCAAGTTTCAAATTTTGTTTTCTCCTACTAAAGAGTGAAATTCAAAGATTTTACTTTAGCTGCCAGTACCCGTTCTCATTTTGAAGTAAGATGAAGCAATACTGAGGGTTCTTTTTTTTTTTTTTTTTTTTTTTTTTGTTGTTGTTCTAGTTGCTCATCAATTTTGGTAAGAGTCAACTATGTGATAAAAAATTTAAAATATAATTATAATTTCAATTTTAAAATAATTAGAAAGTGTAAATATTAATAAAAATTATGACTGAAAATAATAAAAGAATAATAAAAAGTGAGAAAGATTAAAATGATAATTTACACAAATTTTGAGGACTATAAACTCGGAGGTATTTAAAAAATACAAATCTTATAAGGTCAAATTTTAACTACACAGAGGAATTAGAATTTTTGCTATAAAAACGAGAGGCTATAAATGCATTGTGCCTAAAATTAAACTACTTTAGACATTCATATTGAGTTATTTTTTATTTATAATTTTACTAATATCTAAACTAAGGATATGCACGAGTTATAGAGAACTCGAACCGACATAAAAAAAAAACAATCTAAAATCTTCAGAACTAAGAACTAAAAATTTCAATTAACTGCTTGAATCACTGTCACAAAAAAAAATTATTGGAGTGGATCCAAAGATCACAAGTTATCCAACAATAAAATTTGTATAGTATGTAAATTTTCAATATATTTTATTATCTTCATATTATAAAATTATTAAAATATAAATATTAAAATAAATTTAAAAGAAAATTTATATAAAATACTGTTATTAAATATAATATATTTAATATAATATAAAAAATATATTTCTTTATTATTATGAACTTGTTAAATATTAATTTTAAATATATAAACTAAAAAATAATATAACACTCCAAATTTCGATTTTTCTAATAACCAATTTGGATTCTCCAAATATTCACTCTGAATTGCTCCAAAAATCATAGCAATTCGGTACAGAGAATAAAATTTTCGGAATCGGATCCAGATAATGAGAATTTACATTCTCCGGATTGGTCCGACTGTGCACAACCCTATATTCTGAACTCACAAGTGAGTCTGTAATACATGCTACTTTCTATTCCAAATTGAAGTTCCCACAGTATGATAAAATAAATAGCACAGTGATTTATTCTTGGTTTCTACAAGAAATTTGACCTCCAGTTGCCGTTCTATAAATCATAATTAATGGAGCTCTCCGTGAAAATTTACCAGAGCTACATTAAGAAATTGATTAGGAACCACTTGAATCACATAACCAGGTTACCCCGTCAAGCACTAATACTCTCAATGTCAGCACTTTTGTCCATTCTCTTAACAATGCCAGCAATAACCTATCAAAATTAGTCAAAATAAACTTAAAAAATTTAAGAGATCTCAGGAGTTTATTTATAATAATAATAAAAAAAAAAAGGCCCTTCTTATTCATCATCTCCAATTTGTAAACATACCTTTCCAGGTCCTAATTCATAACTCTTCTTCAGCCCTTTAGTTAGAAGAGTCCTTAGTGTTGTTTCCCATTGAACAGGAGAAGTCACCTACAATATGAAATTTATCATTCAATTAAATATTTCTGGCTTTATCTGTTCAAATATATATATATATTTCCGGCTTTATAATGTATAGACAAATACTAAGTAGCTTACTTGGCATGCTAATATTTTCTTGATTGTGGCAGGATCTGAATGTGGCTGAGCATCAACATTGGAAATGACTGGTATTCTTGGAGGTTTAATTACAGTTGCTGCTAATGCAGCTTCCAATCTTGATACAGCTGGTTCCATGAAACTTGTATGGAAAGCACCAGCAACAGCTAGCCGCACCTAAAGATCAGTAGAGTATATTTTTAATTCTGGTATCAATATTGCAAAAACCACAAAAAAATAAAGTTAAGGGGAAAATTACTATCATTCGAGCTTTAAATGACTTGGCCTTGGCTTCTACTGCTTCCACTCCCTTCATACCTCCAGATACGGCATAGTTCCCCTGCCAAAGTAAATGGCAAAGGTGCATTTCCGCACCTAATGTTTATACCAAGGATCATATATGCCCCTTATGGTTTTTTTTGGACCATTTTAAAGAGCTGCAAGTGGAAGCAACTTTTAAAAGACCTGGGCATGAAGAAAACTTACAGGACACAGGTAATTAGCAATCTGAACTCTATCAGCTTCATCAACTTCTTGATTTGCTGCATCGCACAACTGCTGAACTTTATCAGAGTCCAGTCCTATAACACTGACCATAGCACTTTTTGCAGCATCAGCAGCTTCCTGAAGGCAGTGTTGTAAGAGGATTATTAGTGAGGGATGTCATAAGCTGCTCCATTTTGTTAAAACACTATTAAGCTATCAGTTAACCAGCTACGGTTGCTTACCTGCATAGCTTCACCCCTCAGTTTGACAAGCTTGAGTCCATCTTCAAAGCTTCCATAAATAAATGTTAAAGAAAAACAAAAGAAGAATACTTCAATTAAGAAAAGAATTAAAATAAAACAATTGTTTGGTTAAATGATTCCTAAGTGGTGTACTTTTGACTGCAAACAATCACAATGTGTGAGAAGATTAATTGAATGAACGGGGAAAATGCATCTACTTGCTGCTCATTCAGTTTATTGAATCAATGAATTGAATAGTTTGTGAACATCATGGTCATTTAATTTAGGCTTCTTACCTAAAAGCTCCAGCAAAGGCTAGAGCAGTGTATTCTCCCAAGCTGAGACCACATGTGACATCAACAGAATCAATTATCTGCTGGCCTCCATCATAAGAGCGGAGCACCTCAACTGCAGCTAGACTTGTGACATAAATTGCAGGCTGTGGAGATGTGTAAGATACCAATGGCTGTCAATTAACTTTGACTTGCAAATAACAGTTCAAAACCACAATGGCAATATATAAGACTATTGAAACATTTAAAAATAAAGAAAGGAACTAATATCCACTGGCTCAAAAAAGGTGCATAGAATGCACGTAAAAATTGGACAAGGGAAGGGAATGAAGTTAGTTTGAAAGATTGGTTCAACTGCTAAAGCTAATTGGTATTCTGCTTATCAATCATAATGGAAGCACTAATGTATAAGAGAGAATGACAGTTGCTTATGAGCTTTAGCCTTTTAGAACTACATGTATTGTGCATGTCCTTATCACCTTCTTTTAAGAGAAATTGCTAAAGAATTTTGCTGACAGGATTAAGTATAAGGTAAAAGCCGAGTCAGGAGCAGAGTACCTGGCTGATCACAGTTGAATCTAGCTTCTCTTTTGGACCATTGGTGCAGAGCTCTAGGATATCATACCTGCATGCAACAGCTGAATAAACATCAACTATCATGACCAACAGAAGTAAATAAGATTTGATTTGAGGCAGAAGATATTGTCATAAATCCAACCCAAACCAAAATTACAATGCAATGTATTGAATAATTGTAAAGAGCTACCCTAATATGTCATTGGCTTTCTTGTACAAGTCTGCCGCAGCTGGCACACTTTGAGCCTCCTTTCCCATTCCAATGGATTGTGCACCCTAAAATAAAAATAAAAATGATAAAGTTTAAACAAACAGATGCAATACTTATAAAAGAACACAATTTGGATGGATCGCTAAATGCTATAATTACTTAAACACTTTAATTTCTAATACTAAAGTCTTCAAATTTGTCTGACTTGTCCGCCAACAAATCTATTATTTCATATCAGTCAAACGTATTCACAGCTAATATAGACACTGACAACAGTGAGAGCTGCAGAAACCACATACTTCAGTTTCCCATCGTTCAACTAATGAAGCTAAACAGAAAGAAGAAAAATTGCAGAAACACAAACAAAACTTGAAGGGGATTGAATGAGGTACTAACCTGACCTGGAAATAGAAATGCATAATTAGGCTTGTAATCCTTGAACAAGGCATCATCAACTACGCCAATAGTTTGAGATCCAACAGATGCACTCATAGAAACCTTAGATCGATCCAAATTTTTAATACCAAATCCTCGCATTCCATTCTTATTGCATCCATTGAGAGAATCAGAAGCGACAAAAGAAAGGGCTTTGAGAGAAGCGGCAGGGACAGCCAGAGAACATGCCATAGCAGACAACGGCGACGGCGACCTTGAATGGGAAGGGGAAGAAGCTCGAAGAATAGGAGAATGGTGAAGAAGGGTGCGCATCAGAGATATTATGTTATAACACGCAGCGGCTGATGAGATTGGCGGAGCTTACAAAGAGAGACGTTGAAAATGGCTTCGAAAGCCACGAAACTTACCAACATTAACTACTATTAATCAGTTAAGAAATTAGGAGATTTAAAGTATCGGGAATCATATGCGTATTTTGAGATTCATAATCAAATATCTAGTTTAGAAATTTTCCCGGATGTGCACGGATTGGAGTAAGTTGGACAATATCAATTCTCTCAACCTAAATTGAAATTTGAAAAATTTTAAAAATAGTTCTCCAAAACTAAATTGAATATTAAAATTTTTTATTTTAAATTACTTCGAATTTTCAAAACAATTTAAAGTGAATAAATGAAGCAAATGCAAAATTAAATTTAGAGCAATTCAAAGTAAAGAAATGAAACAAATGGAAAATTAATTTGAATTGATATATTTTTTTGTTATTATCATTTTTATTTTTATTTTTATTTGTATTTATCTTAAGAAATTCTATAGTTTATTGTAATTTATATATTCAGAAATAATAACTAATAAATTAAAAATAAGAAAGTATACATTTTCACTTTATATTAAATATTTTATATTAACAATATTAAAATTTTTAATTAAATTTCACTTTTAAGTTTTACTTTAATATTCATATTAAAATAATTTGAACATATGTATGAATTTTACTATAGAATATTTTATTTATAATATTAAAATTTTATTATATTATTATACATTTACATCAACACAAATATACGCGCACGCACACACAGACATACATATATATATATAATAAATTTTGTAATTTATAACCATAAAAAATATATTAAGTGAACAATTAATAATTGTTCATTTTTAAACCTTTGAATTACATTGATTTTTTTGTTTTGAGCCCCTATCTTTTTATTGCATTGCATTGCATTGAGCTCCTTTACTATTATTTATATAGCTATTGAGCCCTAATTTGACAAATTTCATAGTTATATTTTTCATACTTCATGGTCTCAATGCATTATATAAATAATATTATAGGGGCTCAATGTATACACACATAATAGTATAGGGGCTCAATAGTTACATAAATAATAATATATGATCTCAATGCAATGAAATAAAAGAATACGGGCTTAATAAAAAAAACCATTATAGTTCAGGAGTTTAAAGATTATATATATATATCCTCTCTTGGTGGGATAATTTCTGCAAGTTATGTGTGTCTCTATAAATGACAAGCTGTTTCACCTACTACCTATATATGAGATAAATGTTTAAGTTTGGCTTCTACAAGAAGTTTTGTGTCAATTATTTATTGTCTCCTATTGTGACATCTGCCATTGATAACCATAATCTATGAATTTTAAATTTATCAAATATTACGGTAAAAATTGTCACTTCACATATTAAAATTTGAATTGCCACATGTGTCTAGGGCTATCAATTTGAAGAATCCTATTTATTATAGGATTTGTGTTTATTGAATGGATGAGTATAGCTAAAAATTGAATTTTGCAACTTCTACAGGTATTGTTTTATTCAGTTTTCTATTGTCTTTCCTTTTGCCACGTGTGCCAAAAATTTGAATTTTAAATTTTAACTTGAGCAGTTGCCAAGATAAGTAATTATTTCAAATTTTGAATTTAGATGGCCATTTGTAACTACGGTTTTTATCTTTTAGTAGGTTTATTTACTGCAAGACTTATACTCTTCTTCACTTTTATTTTTGCAGGAGAAAGAAAGTAATTGTTAAAGAAAAACCCTTCATTGAATATGTAAATATTCCTTTCTTTTATGTATGGCTGAAATTGAGAAATTCGTTGCCTTTTCTTTTGATAGTGTAACGGTGGTAGAAATGGGGTCTTTTCCCTCTTGGACTTGCCAATAGGACCAGAGCCTGCCTTTATGGTGGTTCTATGGTTCAATCTAGTTCCACCGTAATTAGTGGGAGGACCGATGATATTGCCATGTTGTTTAGAGGTCTTGGTGCAGTAGATTTGCCTTCTATTTAAGATTCTGATGACTTAAAAACGTTAAGACATATGCACTTTGTTCTATCATCTTTTAAAATTCTTATCCCTGATTCAACAATTAGGATTTTTGATGATTTAGGTCCTAGAAGTATCTTGGTTTATGAGGACATTTTGAAGGCTGGGGTTAGATTTTCTCTTACCCTTTTTATGCCTATGTATTTATGAAATTAAATCTTACTTTAAGCCATCTAAACCCAAATAGTTGGAGAATAGTGGTGGTTTTATGTCTGTTATCTACAGAACATGGCATTCCAATAAATTATACAATTATCAAAGCTTTATATATTTTGATTAATCAAGAGATTTCTCCTTTCCTATTGCCTCATTCTAAAAGTGTTTTTTTTTATTAAACTTCCTTATACCCAAAAGCATTGAAAGGAAAACTTTTTCATATTAGATGATGATTGTGGTTTTAGTATTGGATGGACTTCATCCTATGAATTAGGGAAGGAGCTTAATTTAGAAAAAGGAGATTCAGACATTACTGAGTCCTTCATAAAGTTGTTTCAACCTAAACTTAAAGATGTATGTGCCTTGATTGAATAAAAAGTTATTTTTAGTATTGTGATGGATCCAAGGAAGGGAAAAAGAAAATTTACCCCTCTAATGATGGTATCTTTACTTCTTCTTTGTGTTGTGTTGGTGAAAGTGTATTAATTTCTTATATTCATAAGGTATTTTACCCATATATATGGATTACAAAAAGCTTAATGAGTTGTGAAAGGTGTGAAAGGCTTCTACTGTTTCTTCAGCAACTACTAAAGCTCCTTAGGATTCTACAAAAATAGCTTTTGAAAAGTAAGGTATTTTGATAAGCCCTTCAAATGTCACCTCCAATCATGTGGTAGAATTACCTTTGAGCTTGCCTCCTTTAAAAAAAGTTAAAAATGGATGTCTCTAAAAGCTTTGATAAAGTAATTTTTGTTGCAACCATTTCAATATCAAAGCTGCTTTCTTCTCTTTATGAATAATATGGCTTAAAGGCTTTTGTTTGCATGTCACCTATTATTTTTGCCATTTCAGCAGTCTCATTGTTGCCATAAGATAAGTCCAAGCTTGTTATTCAATAACATGGAGACTTGATTACTACTAGACAAAGCTAACTTCTTTAGGTTATTGTATCTTAACTCTTACATATATTGCTTTTGGAATATATAATTTTTATATATGGATATATCTAATGTCTTTACTTGACCATAGGTATTGAATTCTTTAACTTTGCTTATTGAAAGAACACAAGCGTATAGGAACTATATTGGTAAACCTACCACAGATCTGAATGAATAAAAGAATGAATAAGAGAGGAAGCTTGATAAACTTTTGAGGATTGAAATTGATTTAAAAAAAAGGATTTTAACATTATGAACAATATTTATGGCTTTGACCTTTGCCACTTGGCTCTTTTGGTTAGGATGTTTTTATTGGTGCAATGCACTTGATGTTTGTGAACATTGTGTTTAAGTTTATAATTATGCTTGCATGTTTTTTTCTTAACCGTATTATAAGTAGGAAACATATTTGGTATGTTACTTTTAAGGGCATATTATTTTCCATAAGCTTTTTTCATTATTTTAATCTTATGGGGAAGGTATCCATGGTAGCCTACTCATGTGCGCACAAGGGCCAATAAATGCTCATAGGCAATTACCTGCAACGATAAAGTTCCTTCCACCCTATAAAGGTGTACTTTTACCTTGAGTTATATATCTTAAAATATAGATATTTGCAAACCAAAAGATGAAAGAAAGATACTTTCATTAATATTTAGAATGCATTTACATTAAGACTTTAAAACAAGTTATCTTTTTTAAGGAATTAAAAACAACTATAAGATTTAATCAACCTTACTTTAAGGAATTCAAAATAACTAACCCACAAAAAAATACAAAAGATAGAGAAATCAAAACTACTATTTTAATATGAATATGGTTTACAGGAAGTACTTTTTGAGGTTTTCCATATTTTAAGTTCTTAGTAGGTCTCTACCTTCCATACTCTAAAGCTTCTAGGTGCCATGTCCAACTACCCTATTGATCCTATAGGGACCTTCCTAATTGGCTCCCAATTTTATAGTTCCTGCATCTCCCTTACTGACTTCCTTTTCCTAATCACTAGGTCTCCCTTAGAGAAACTTCTTTTCTTTACCTTCTGATTATGATACTTGGCCATTTTCTATTGTAGGTTGCCATTCGAACTACTACTTGTTCATGTTTGGCTTCCAAAAGGTCTACGTTTACCTTCAAAGCCTATTCATTTTTCACCTCATGGAAATGCATGAATTGATAATTAGGAACTTCCAATTCCATAAGCATGACTGCTTTATTTCCATAGATTAATAAGAATGGTGTTTCACCTGTGGAAGCTCAAGGTGTGGTTTTATAAGCCCACAGGATGCTATATAACTCATCAACCCATAAACCTTTAGCATGATCTAGCCTTTTCTTAAGGCCTTGAAGGATAGTTCAATTAGTAACTTCTACCATTCCATTTATTTGCGAGTGGGCTACAAAAGAGAAATGAAGCTTAATGTTAAGATCATTATAAAAACTTGTAAAATCTTCATAATCAAATTATTTCCCATTATCCGTGATTAATACATGAGGTATGCCAAACCTATAAATAATGCTTTTATAAAAAAAAGTCTTTGATTTTACCTAATGTGATAGTGGCTAAAGGTTCAATTTCTACCCATTTGGTAGAATGATTTATGGCCACTACCAAGAATTTTCTTGGGCTTGTTGCAATTGAGAAAGGACCTAAGATGTCCATACCTAACTAAGTGAAAGGCCAAGGCACTGCCTATAGGCCTTTAGTTTATTGTAGGCTGATGCATAACGCTATTGAAGCTTTGGCATTTTCCATACCTTCTAACCAGCTTTGTGGTATCTTTGAGCATTTTGGACCAAAAATACCTTTGCAAAGATGCTTTTCTTGCTAAAGAGCTTGCTGCTTCATAAGCTCCACATATGCCTAATGTATTTTTGTCAATATGTAAGTGCCTTCATCTGTAGAAATGCATCTCAACCATGGTTGATTATAAGATCTTTTATATAAAATTCCATTAATAAAGAATAGTTTGCAAATTTTTGGATGATTTTTTCTATCTTCAGTATGGAGAATACCTTCAGATATATATTTAATAATTAGAGTAATCTAATTGTCTATAGCATCTATCATAAAAACTTACTGCTCCTCTATATAAGGGTGCCATAGGTTTTCTTTGAAAACACCTTTAGGAGGTTATGCATCTAAAGTTGCAATCTTGGTCAAAGTGCCTACCTCTATGTTATTGGCCTTGGGTATTTGTTCCAAGGTCCAATCTCCTTCATGTTCTTCCATTTCTTGCAATAATTGTTTAACTTTCATTAAATATTTTACCATCTATGGTTCTTTTACAAAAAAAAAAATTTCTTTTATATAATTAGCCACGAGTTGAGAGTTAGAGTGTATCATCAAATGTTTTGCATGTAGTTCCTTAGTTATAGATAGCCCTGTAATAAGGACTTCATATTTTGTAGTAGGAAAATTTAGACTTATCATGTATTTAATTTGTACTCTTTCTGGGCCTTAAAGGACAATGCTTGCCTTAGCTCTTTTTTGAACCCATAGCTCCATCTATATAAAGCTTCCATTCTCTATTGTTTGATGTCTGCTGCTGTATGGCTTCCTTTTATAGGTTTGACATTACTGCCACTAAGTCAGCCAGAACTTGAGCTTCAATGCCTTCCTTAGTTCATATCGAATGTCAAATTCTCCAAGCCTGATTACCCATTCCATTAGCCTTCCATAGGTTTTTGCTTTTTACAACACCTTCTATAACTGTACATTAGTTCTAACAATAATGGTGTGTGCCTAAAAGTAAGGTTTAAGTCTTACTACTAAAATTACCACTGTATTTGCTATTTTTTCAATCGCTGGGTACCATTGTTCAACACCTTTTAACACTTGGATACATAATAAATGGGCATTTACTCATTGTCTTCCTTCCTAACCAATACCACAACAATAACATTATTTGTGGTAGAAAAATACAAATACAAGACTTCACCTTAATTAGGCCTACTTAACAAAGGTGGGGAGTTGAGGAATTTCTTTAAGCCTTTAAAAGCTCGTTAGCATTCATTTGTCCACCTTAAGTTCTTAAGGTCTTTTAATATTTGGAAAAAGGCATGCATCTTTTAGCTGAATAGCTAATGAACCTTCCTTAGGCTGTAATATTGCGATTTAAATTTTAGACTTCGTTGAATGTCTTTAGAGGCATCATATTGATTATAGCTTGAATTATCTCTAGATTTGCTTATATACCTCTTTGTGACACCGTGAGGCCTAAAAAATTTCCTGCCTTCACACTGAAAACACATATCTCTAGATTTAATTTCATCCCATACTTTGAGAGTACTTCAAACACTTAGCTTAAATCCTTAGCATGATCTTCTGCCTTTAAACTCTTAATGATTATGTCATCCACATAGACTTCCATAGATCTTCTTATCATATCTCTAAAGATCCTATTCACTAACCTTTGGTAGGTGGCTTTAGCATTCTTTAGGCTAAAAGGCATGACCTAATAGCAATATATACTTGTGTTAGTGATGACGGTCGTTTTGGCCTGATCCTCCATACATTAGGATTTAATGGTATGTAGTGGATGCATTTATGAAGTTGTAGATTTCATGACTTACAATAGAATTAACAAGTTGATCTATATTAGGAAGAGGATAACAATCTTTTAGACATGCTTTATTTATATCTATGAAATCTAACCATTTGCCATTAGGTTTTTTAACTAATACTATATTGGCCAACCATTCAAGGTAAAAAATTTCCCTTATGGTGCTTGCACTTTTTAACTTATCAATTTATGTAGATATAATAGCTTGTGGCTTTAGGGCATGATTTCACTTTTTATGTATAATAGGTGTTGCCTACTGATCTACATTTAACCTATGGCATATCAAATCAAGACTTACTCCTATGATATTAGATGAGCCCTAGGCAAACACTGATTCATTTGCTTGTAGGACTTCTTCTATCTAAGTTTTTATAGTTTTTAGAGAAATGAGCCAATAAAAAGCTTTTTACCTATGGCTAAAAGTGTCAGCTTTTTTTCATCCAAAGACTCAGTGGCGATGCACTTTGATACATCCAATGAGGCATCCTTTAGAGTAAATAAGTAAGCTTCTCTTACTACCTTATGGTTTCCTCTTACTACAACTACTCCCATTTTCGTAAGTATCTTTATGGTTAAATATTTGATAGATATATAGCTCCTATGTATTATAGGATCGGCCTTCTGATGATTACATTATAAGAAAATGGGATGTTAATAACAATGAATTCTATTTTAAATTTCTTTACATGCTCTTCATCTCTTAACTCTATTGTTAGGTTTATAACTCCTTCAATAGGCACCTATTTACCTCTTAACCTGATAAGTGTAAACTAGATGAAGTTTGTTAGGACTCAAACCCAAAGCTACATACACCTTAAACATTAGTAGATTAACTGCACTCCCGTCATCAACTAACATTCTTTTTAAAATAAAGTTTTTGACTATACCTTCCACCATTAGAGCATATGTATGTGGAGATGTTAACTTGTTTCCATCTTCTAAGGTGAATAACACTAGTACTATAGGTTACAACTTGTTAAGTCCTACAGATATCACTTTGCCTTTAGATCTTTTTTGTTTGGTTGCCATATCTTTTAGGAGGATCCCCTACTATAATGTTGATGATACTTGTGAGTTTTGCTTTTGCACCCTTTTTTGTTTCTTTTTCTATAACTTTGGTAGGTTTCATTTGCCTATCATATATAGCTTTTGAGCCAAAATTTTTTTTTAAAGCTCCTCTATGCACTAAACACTTTATCTCTTCTTTCAAGTGCCTACATTCTTTAGTATCATGACCTATATCCCTATGGAATTTGTAGTATTTTTCTCTATCTCGCTTTCCTATGGAGTGATGACTCATCTACTTTAGCCAACAGATGTTATATTTGAATTTTCTAAACCATATTAAGACCTCTACCTTGGAGGTTTTGAGTGAGGTATAGTTAGTGTGTTGATATAAACTCCTTCTATCTTCTTGATGCCTTCCTCTATCCTCCTAGCCTCTTCGATCTTTATCTTCTCTATGTAATTTTTTAGCAAACTAGTTCTACAGTCTTAAGGACTACCATACTACATCCAATCTTATGAACTTTTATGCTTTGCTATCAACTTAGTAAAGCTTTTAAGAGGATAAGATAAAGTGAATCTATTAATTTTCCATACATGGTATCATGCTGTAAGGCAGTTAGAGCTTTAGTATGACTGAGGTTCTCTATAGGTATAGCCACTTTGTTAAAGTGGCTGATATAATTCCATAGGCTTTCACCTTCCTCATGTACCACTTTCTATAGGTTTATAGAGACTCTTTTGGTAGGAATGCTAGTGATAAAACTTGCTTTGAACAATGTTGCCAATTGAGAGAATGAGGTGATATCCAAACCTAAATACCATTCTTAAGCCACATCTTTCAAAATAATTAGGAATACCTTACATAATTAGGCTTCCTCTATGGTATGGAGGTGCATTACGGTGCAGAACTTAGCCAATTGACTTTGAGGATTGGAAGTTCCATCATAAGATTCTAGTTGTGGGATTTTAAATCTTGATGGAAAAGGTATCTCCAGTAATTACTTGGCCAAAGGTCAAGTGTGCGCCAAATCTTGGTCCGTCTCTTCTAGTGCTAGAACTTTGCATTTTTTCATTGCTTCCAACACCTTTATTATGACTTCTGCCTCGGTAACATGAACTCTCCTCTCCTCTTCTTTGCTTATTTCATCTTATGAAGAGTCTTTACTTAAGATGGCTGGACTTGCTACCTCTATGATTGGTCCTTTAAGCTTTTAGACCTGATGAGTGCAATATTTTAGACTTAGTGACTCCCTTACTTCTAGGAATATACCAATTGGGATGGCCATTGCCTTGTCTACTTTTTTTAAAAGGGTGACCAAGTCTTGATGGATGGAAGTTAGTTCTTCCTTGTCCATCGTAGCTTCTAATATAGGTTCATTGTTATTGGCATTTTGAACCTCATCGGGGATTTGGCAATAAGAGCCATTAAGTGGCAGATTAGCTAAAGGTGGCTGAGTGTCTTCATCATTTGAGTGATTTACCATAAGGCAGTCACATATAAGAAACAATAAAGAATTTAGAAATCCATGCTTACCACACCAATTGATAATGTCAGTTCCTTGAGCTCCTACTTTAGTGGGAATAATTAGTGGTAATTGGTTGATCTACAAAAGAAGAAAAGTAAAGATGGGGCTAGGTGGGATCCTAGTGATCCCATTCTAATGCTTAAATTAGTAAGGTAATTGAGATAGAAAAGGGATTAAATTGATTAGGGATTAGATGATTTACTTTGTTAGAGTATAGTCTTATATCAAGATGAATTAGTTACCAGCTGTAAAGAGATTTCTAGGTGAGTGGAAGTAATGCTAACACGTTAGAGTAAAAATAAGAACCAGTATGCTAGTGGGCTAAATGAGGAAAGTGGATGACCTTTGCTTTCACAGGCTTTAGGTGGTAAGTCATCCTACCTGTGGAAGGTTTTAGGCTATAGAAAATGATATGTAATATCTGTTAACTTAGTATTTGACTTGGACTTTGACCTTAATGTATATCGATTGAATTTTCTTTATATTATCAATTACCAACCACACATTCTTAAAAATAATAAGATTTCTTCACATTTTAAAATTAAAATTTTTAATGGATTTTAACTAAATTCTTCAGAAATAACTACAAAATGAAGATATATAGAAGAGTAATTTTTATTAAAATACATTTTTTAAGAAATGAAGATACTTTTATTAGGTAGAGATTAAATCAAAAGATAAACAATCCTCTAACAATAAAGGAGGCAATAAAAGAACAGTAGAACAAGCTTCAAAACAAGTTATTTTTACTAAGCAATGAGCACAGTCATTCGTTCGTCAATTAATAAAAGACATGGAAAACTCTGCCACTTGCTTACTTAAGTAAATACAATCCATTAAAAATTGCTCCAAAGTTAGAAATATCTTCTTTATTTAAGTGAAATGCATCAATCACTCCCTTAGTATTAGATCCAAACACTACTAAATAGCCTCCTACAAACCTACTATCATACCTTAAATTTGACTATCCTTAAAAAGGTCCAATGATGAAACAAACCTCTGAGATGACTAGAGTCTGCTCATTCATAACACCTCTGAAGTGTGCAAACTTCAAAAACCTAATCGACCCTACCAGCGTGCAAAATCAATCATTGAGCCATTAAGTTGTGCTTCAACCTTACAAAATACGAATTATTAAAATATAAGAAGGTTATTCCGAGAATTTCCTTTTTAGAACACTCAGCTTGTTAGACATTTCATTAGACTAGGACCTAACTTCATGAAAAAATGGAAGTTGATTTTGACAAAATGGACTTTAGGAACACATCTGAGAGGCTTTAAAACCTTCACGAGTGGTCCCAGAATAGTCCAAAATAACCTGAGGATCAACGTGTGTCACTTAAAAGTGCACATAAAGCCATAAACAACCCTAGGTGTCATGCACCAAAATAAAAGCCAAACCAGACAAAATGGACTTTGGAAACATGTCTAGAAGGCTCCAAAACCTCTAAGAGTGGTCTAAAATAGTCCAAAAGAACGCGAGGATTAGCTCATATTGCTTAAAAGTATGTGTAAACACCCTTAGGTATCTCGCACTAAAATTGAGGCCAAATTTGATAAAATAGACTTTGAAAACATGACTCGAAGACCCAAAAGCCCTAAAACCAACCTTAGAAAAGCTCACGTAAGCCCTGAATGGTGTGTATAACATGTGAAAGTGAGTGCAACTATGCGTGAGAGCATATGGCCATGTGCTAGTGTGTGACCACATGCCAAGCATGTAGTCGTATGCACTTCGCATGGTCACACACTTTATCTTAGGGACTTACTTGTAACCATGCCTATACCCCCCCTATTCCACAAATTTTTCATTATAAACAGGAACCTACACATCCCATTTTGAGGGGGAAGCAAGTGGAAACACACACTTAAGAAATCTGTCTGATTGAAGGCACTAAAAACCCCTTTCTAGATATTTTTTGCTCTCCCATTGTCATTTCTTAGGAGATTAAACCTCTTTTCCACTAAACCATGCCTCATCTTTATCAAAGCACGCTTCAAAGGTATACAAACTAGCATCATTCTATTGTCATTTTGGATCTCTCGATAAGGAAAAGCTTAATAATCCCTTAAAGCTAA
Source organism: Mallotus nudiflorus (assembly GCA_947683625.1). Lineage (NCBI taxonomy): Eukaryota > Viridiplantae > Streptophyta > Magnoliopsida > Malpighiales > Euphorbiaceae > Mallotus > Mallotus nudiflorus. Next base: position 6,481,312 of record CANTUR010000201.1, on the reverse strand, counting down.
AGATTAAAAACCCATGCAAGCTTAGTCAAGTATGAGGACCACATAATTATTTTAGCACATTTAATTTATCACATTATATTTTATTTTATTATCGCGAACATTTAGGAATATTATTGTTCTTTTGTGATAAGATTGGCAATTTTGCAAGCTATATAAATAATTTATGCTTTATTATGGTTATTTTATATAGTCATTCTGCATCCTCTAGTTTCGAAACATAAGACCACATTGTAAATATCAATAATATGAAAAGTTAATATCCCAGAATAGAATCATCATGTTTTGGTCTAGTGATGACATCATGCATCCCCTATATTATCATCATAGCATAAATAATCACTACAAGAATGCATGATCATTTACATTTTGCTTATTCTTTCAAATGATTGAGTGTCCATTACTTATCCCATTGTTCATGTGATCGAGCAAGTTATGTGAATGGTCATATTTACACTATAGACTTATCATATCTAAATTAGATTTACATTTTCACAATCTCTTTTTCCTTTTATATGTATTTTATTAGGAAAGCGATATAATGGTAATATCTTTAGCTTTATCTTCCACTATTTGATGAATGATGTAAATGTTATAAAAACTGTCATTATCAAAACTAGGGTGTTATTGTAGCTATACATTAAACATCGTATAATGAGAAATAGTCAAAAAGTAGATGTGATCCCCCAAACTTGAAAAATCTCTACTGGGGCCAATACTCGCTGTGTCACTTGATATTGTTCATTTCTTTTCCCAATTTTCTAAAAATCAGGTGGCAACTCCACAAAATAAATAAAATTATCTTATTCTAGCTCGAGACTAATCCTTTATCCATATTCGATAAAGTTGCCATGTCCCCCAAAAACAAAATGAAAAGACCCTTACGGAACCAATTTGTCTCGAAACCAAAAATAAGAGACGCAAAACAAAAAGGTTGATGACAGTGGCAACTCCACTAAGGACTTCTAAGTAAGAGAGATCAACTCAAAAATAACTATTTCTCATTATGCAATGCTTAATTATATAGAGCCCCTCCCTAAAAGCCTTAATAATACTAAATGACATTGCCACCATGATTCCACTTAAGTCACAGGGCGATGAAGACATGGTATTATTACCTTTAGTCTTTACTCGTGCATTAGCTGGACTCATCTGACCAGAGTTTATAACCCAAGTCCTAAAAGAGGGCAAAAGAGTCATCAAAAGAATGCAAGACTCACTGACCGAAGTATGTAACCTTAGTCATATGGGGGCATTCTTGCTAAAGGAACCCTTAGCCTTTCACTTTGGCTTAGCTCGTGTAGATAAACTAGTAGAAACATCCACTAGGATTCCACCAAGTTATGCATGCTATCCTTGTCCATACACTATTCGTCTGACCTAATATTTATAAAATGACATGACTCTCCCAATGTTTATCATCGAATGATGTCGTAATGTTAGTTTTCATAGAATGTTCATGCTTAGGACCACATGATTCTCATATACTTAATGTGAGCCTAAAACATGGGGCATGATAAAGATCATGTACCTCAGCTTGAATGCTTTGTGTAAACTAATAAATAATGACATCCCTTGATGATGAAACCTATGAAACGTCATCCATTTATCCTTATCAGATCAAATGAATGGGTTACGAATTTGACTAGACTATGGACCTTTATGTCGATAAAATCTAACTATAAACTATCGAATGATACTTTGATGACTCACAGTAAACATATTGAATATCGATATAGAGGCAAGAACTTGAGCTCCCTCTGATTGACCTTGGTCCTATGCATACGGGCATATACGGGCTTTAGACATCATTTGACGCCCAACAATTGACCTCCACATTGACATCATATGGTTACCTTAAGCACATTTTAGTATTATTTCTTAGTTTACCCTTTGGTTATGATCAATATAAATCGTAATAGCCTAGTTTTGAGAGCGGAACCATACCCCCCAATGACTAAAGGTTCAAAACCTACCTAGGAAAAGGACTGAATAACCTTATGGAGAAATAAGGTCAAAAGCGAGAGCTTGCTTGTGATTGGTTTGTTCATTGTGCAGGAAAAACTAACAGCTTTAATCATACATACATAACATACACATACTAACCACTATTTCTTGCAGAAATAATCATCTTTCATCATAGGATTTTGCATCCACTCCATGCATACATGCTCACCTTTTTCTTTTGTAGGCACACATCATGCATCATTCGTTTAGCTAACCTTAATAAATGTATAGGAATCCTATATCCAATATGAGTGACCAAGAATATACTCCTTGCTAGCAATTTGAAGACACGCTAAGAGAGGGGATCCAAAAATTACTTGTTAATGGTACCATAGCTGAAATCCTCTAAGCCCAAATCAAAGCCAAAAGTGCTCGAGATGGAAATAGCATACCATTGAATAAAGCTTCCACATTTATTCACCCGAGGGTAGATAAGGTAAAGGGAATTCCTCATGCTCTAATTTAAGCTGATGATGACGATGACTACTGCCAGGATCTAAAAAATGCATCAAAAGCTGCAAAAATTACTTACATGACCAAGCCTGAATCGATAGGGGAGGCCAAATTATTCGCTAACAAAATGGCTTAGTTAGAATTTACCTTCAAAGACAAGGGTACTCATGGCTCTAAAGCTTTATTGACTTGGCACTATTCAAAGATGAGCCACTTTTAGACAATTTTAAACTACCAAACTTTGCTAAGTTCGATGGAATAGGGGATCCAAGGGTCCATCTAAGGCAATATGCTATCTTAATGGCTATTACGAAGCTTAGAGAATCTTATTATGTTTGATTCTTCTTTACATCATTAGAGGAAGGATCGAGGGCATGGTTCTTTGACCTTAAAGATGAAATCAAAAGCGATTGGCTATTGCTAACTCAGAAGTTTATCAAGTAGTATGAATACAACAATCAGCTAGACATCATTTGAAGAGATCTTAAGACCATAAAGCGGAAACCCGATAAAACTTTCTCTGATTATGTCATAAGATGGTGGGGAAAAGCAGTCAAAATGAGAAATTATCCTTCAGAGGATGACCAAATAGAGTGAATAATCAAAGGGGCACTATCGTACTTTAGAAAATAGATGAGCTTTGCTCATTATCTTGACTTCAAAGCTCTCCATTATACTAGGATTAGAATTGATGATGAGGAACCTCAACAAGCTAGGAATACCTTCTACTGCAATACCTAACCAAACATTAAAAAAACCTTCACCCCGAGTTGTAAAAATAAACATGATCCAACCTGAAACCCATAGTTCACCATCTATTAATGTAATCAGACCATCTAGAAAGTTCTCAAACTTCAACATCCTACTATCCAAAGTATTCTAGAGACTCTAATAAAAGAACCTCCGATAATCTCAAGAACCTAGGACTCTTCCAAACCCACTAGCCCCTCAAATTAACCCAAACTTATTTTACCACTTTCACCAAATGCTCGGTCATACCATTGACACATGAAGAACCCTTAAGAATGCAATCCAAGACCTTATTGACTCTAGCAAAATTAACGACCTAGAAAAATGACCCAACACTAAGACTAATCCTCTCCTAAACTATCAAAACATGCCTCCACTAACCATCATTATGATTTCCTTTAATCTATCAATAATCCTTGTTTAACAATCAATCCAAGATGTCTAAAAAACCTAAGAAAAGCCCTTACAAGACAAACTCTTGAGTCTCATTCTTAAACCCCATATTTTGATGAATGGTGAAGTGATTGATTGCCCTTACTCATAAGAAGTAGACACATATGAAAATCCTAGCAGTAACTATGAAGTATGAGATTTATTGGGCCAACCATTTAGGAAGTTTAACTACAAAGTCAAGTACACAGTACCTCTTGTTACCCATGCACACTTAGAAGATATAGTACCCTCAGGACAGGGAGAAGAATTCATCATTGAAGATAAGGTGGAAAGTACTATTTAGCTTTAGAAACTGCAAGTCATGGGGATCGATGTATGGTATGATTTTGATGATCCTAAAATCATTATCTAGGACTATAACAGTAGTACAAAAGTAGATAAGTAAGCAATTGAGGGGCCCTCACTAGTAGTCAATCATATAACTCACAATGGGTAGGTATATCAACCTTTTAAGAAAGAAAAGGATCCCTTTAAAGGAAAAGAAGTAATAAGTGATCAACCTCCAACTAAAGAGGTAGACATTATCCTCAAGCAACTTAAAAAGACTCAGGCACAAGCTAGTATTTAGGACCTACTCATGGCCTCTAAGAAGCACAGGGATGCCCTTTTAGAGCACTAAATGAGGCAAAGATTTCCATTATTACCTCACCTTGCAAGATGATAGCCTCCTTAATGAAAGCTCCCTTTAATAAAATCACCTCTTCAAATGAAGATTTGCCCCTCGAGGGAAGGGTCCACAACCATCCTCTCTTCATACAAGCAATTATTAGATCTAAAAATACTCTATGTATTATAGTGGATGATGGATCTGCCATTAATGTTTACCCCCTAAGGTTGCTACATAAGTTTGGGATGAATGTTAAAAACCTGGAAGAATCCAATGTGGTCATACAAGCCTATGATGATTTAAAAGAGCTAGTCATTAGCACTTTTAAAGTAGTAGTCACAGTGGGGGATATTGAATCAATAATAGAATTTACTGTCTTAAACATCCCTCTAACTTTTTCCCTACTACTAGGAAGACCTTATTTTCACCCACTAGGGGGTATACCTTCCACTATGCATTAGAAGATCAAGTTCCTTCTAAATGGAAAAATTATTATCATCCTTACTGAAATAAACAACATTATTGCCTATTTAATTACAGTCCCACCAGGATTCTAGGTTTCTATAATTAGTGATGGTCATGTCAATCCTAAAGTTGCTGCTATGATGAAGAAGATGTAATATCTACCTGGAATAAGATTAGAAGGAAGGAAGGATAGACCAACAAATATGGTCTAAAGTACAATCTTGAAGATGACACTAGGGCTAAGAAGCCAATCTCTTTTATGGCTGAAAGCTTAACCTAAGTCTATTAAGGATAAGCTAAGAAGTGGGTAAGCAATGGAATCAATAAATTAGGGTTTGAGATCTTCAATGACACCCTCAAAGGAAAGCACTGACTAAATATAGTCATTGAGACTGACTTTAATGAGCTGATGAGAAATCTGGAAGAATTTAAGATTAAGACTATCGATTATGCTCAACTGCTGCCATCCTTGAATCAAGCATCGATGATATCATGTTTGAAGACATTGCTGATGATGATCTTTATTTTTTTCTTTATTTGAAACGGATGATGTAATAAACTCCAAAGTTAATGAAATGAAGTCAGATTTTGCTTATTGATGTCTTTCCTGATGGTATTATGCATTGCATTAATCAAAACATTAGTATATTTGACATTCATTCCATATGCACTTAATCATTTAAAATTGGCACATTATCTAAACCACACATTTTGCATATTTTGAAAGATGTTACCCTTAAAGAGAGGGGAGAAATTGAAAAAATACGAATAGAATATTCAAAAGTATTTTCCTAGATGTATGATGATATGCCTGGTATTAATAGAGACATTGCTCAACATTTCATTCCTACCAAAAATGGGTGCAAATCGCTAAAGCAAAAATTGAGAAAACTAATATGAACCCTAAAAGGGATCAAAAGTGCCTGAATATGAAGAATTCAAGCTAATTAGCTTAATTTCCTATTCTAAAATTAATTAGCTTGATATGGACAAATTTTGAGTTATTTTCCTATTTTGGAGTCAATAAGGAAGATTCAAGAAGATTATAGAAGATGTGAGAAGATTCAAGAATATTCCAAGTCAAAGTCAAAGTCAAAGTCAAAATCAAATAGTCAAAAAGTCAAAGTCAAGGGTCAATGGACAACATATGACATGGCATGTGACATGGCATGCTTCAATGCTTAATCATCATGAGTTATCAATTTTGCTTAGTTTTCATGAATTGTAATGAGTTGTCAATTTTGACTTTTCAAAGATGAGTTGTCATCAGTTGTCCTATTTTGAAGGAAATCTCCTTAATTAAGGATTTTCCTTTATATGTATCTTTAGGAATAAGGAATAAAACCTTTCCCTTCAAGGATTAGGTTGTTTACATGCTTATATAAGGGCTAGACTTATGTAGGATGAATTAAGAATGTATTTTTGACAATTTTAATAAATTAAGTGAGGTTTTACCTTAAATTTGTTCTTTTGAAACTTTGCAAGTTTACTTGAATTGTTTCACATCTACCTTTCATTACAATTTCTAGGTTAGACTTAGAATTGTGTGATTGTTCATCTTTTAATAGCTAAGTATCTTACTTCACTTTAATAAGCAAGGGGTTTAGCTCCATCAACACAACCTATCCTTGATGATCCTTGGGCAAGATTTCAAAGTTGGATGCACATTCTATCTCTATTATAGGTAGGGTTTATATTAAAAACTAATACCAGAATGGGCTTAACTAGTGAAAGAAAACATCAAGAAGCAACTCAAGGCAAGGTTCCTAGAGGTAGTAGACTATTCAGAATGATTAGAAATGTGTTGCTAGTACCGAAGAAAGATTGAAGGGTAAGAATCTATGTTGACTATAAAGATAAGAACATGGCCTACCTAAAAGATGATTTCCCACTACCTCACATAGATATACTAGTTGACAGCACCACCATATGTACAATGTACTCCTTCATGGATGGATTCTTTAAGTACAATCAAATCCTAATGGCCATTATCGATAAAGCAAAGACAACTTTCATAACGAAATGAGGTACTTATTGCTACAGAGTAATGCCCTTTAGACTAAAGAGTGCGGGATTAACTTACTAGAGAATGGCAACTGCAATGTTCTATGACATGATACATAAAGAAGTAGAGGTGTATGTTGACAATATGATGGTCAAGTAAAAAACTAGGGAAGAACACTATAGACGACGAGGTTTAGTGTGCGCCTAAGATTTTAGCAACTACAACACTGTTTGGCCTCAAGCCCTAGGGAACACACTACTATGTCATAATGACATAGTGTGGAGATGAGGAGTCACCACTTAGGGTAATTCGGACAAATCGAAAGGTGGTACTTCGATTCTCTAAAAGAAAGCTAGCACCACAACTAGGAGATTTTGGAAATGGAATATTAACTTCTCTTAGTCTCATGTTCATTTAGAATTACTTTGTGAATTAGTATCTTATTCTCTAATTGCATTTAATTTTATTTAAACCCAAATTAAACATCTATCTAACCCAAAAAAGGCAATAGGTCATAAAATTACATGTAAAAAATGCATACAAAAGGCAGCGTCCCTAAGTCTAAATTAGGTTAATTTTTGAAAGTTAGCTATTTCTACATATTTTTATTTATAAGTGAAATGGACTAGAAAAAAAACCTATAATTAATTTTTGTAAGCTTAAGTATATTTATTTTAGCTTAACTAAGGGAATAGTCCTAAGTCTCCCTTATCACCTCTTCTACTTTATCTTTCTCGTGAATCTCCCTTATCACCTCTTCTACTTTATCTTTCTTAAGACATTTGAGATGTATCCCATTCGACATTCTTTTATGCAACACCCCATCATGACTTGCAAAATTATGTACAAGCACATGCGGGGCATATCTTTCTTTTGAAGTGGCCTCATCTGGATATTTTCCTTCCTTAATAAACCTCTGAACATCATAAAACCATGGCTTCTCTTGAGGCCATATTTGAATTCCCATAATCTACTCACCCCCATAACATAGAGCCTTTGATTTCATGATCACTAATGGCCTCATAGTCAACCTAATCACACTATCCCATATTGAAGAGAGTGTTGTAGTGCATCTGCCATTTGATTGTCATCTCTTAATAGATGGATAAAAAGACACTTGGTGAAATTCTTTGTTAAAGCTTTCAAATAACAGACCTAGGGTTTCAACTTTTCCTCTTTCACTTCCCATTCCTTATTAACCTGGCTAATAACCAATATGGAATCCTTTTATACTAATAGCTCCTTTGTTTTAGCTACCATCGCCGCTTTTACTCCATGAATGTATGCTTCATACTCAGCCATATTATTAGTTACTTTGAAATCTAGTTTCTTAGCCATTGGTATGGTTTCTCTCTCTAGCATGATGAGGATCACTCCTAACCCAGCTCCTTTGTTGTTTACTGCACCATCAAAATAAAGCTTCCATTCTCGATGCTCTACAACTGCTAGATTCTCATTTGGGAATTCTAGGCTCCACTGTTCATCGACCTCTACTGCATTTTGAGTTAGGAATTCCAATACTGCCCTTCCTTTAATAACCTTCATGGTAATGTACTTTATATTAAATTCAGTCAAGAGAATAAGCCATCAAGACATCCTTCTAGTCAAAGTAGGTGCTTGCAGTAAGTATCTTAAGGGGTCTATTTTTGAAATGGCCTAAACCCTATAAGACTGAAAGTAATGCCTCAATTTACTTATTGCCCAGATCATTATCAAATATGTCTTTTCCACCAAATCATACTTTTCTTTATACAGTATGAAATTCTGGTTGAGGTAATACATTACATGCTCTATCCTATCCAGCCCTTCTTGTGCTAACATTGCCCCCATTGCCATTTCTTCTGAAGCTAAATATAGGATCAAGGGTTTACCTAGAGTGAGATACTACTTTATCTTATTAAAGGCCCTTTAACAATCATCATTCCACTCTATAGGTAGATCTTTTCTCAGAAGATTGAAGATTGGGTCACAAATATTAGTAAGCTTTGTAATGAACCTGCTAATATATTATAACCTGCCAATAAACCCTCTCACTTCTTTCTCTGCCCTTGGTGCTGGCATTTTTTGAATCACTTTCACTTTACCTGGATCCATTTTGATTCCTCTGCTACTAACTATATGCCCTCACAATTTCCTTAAAGTAACTCTGAAAATGCATTTCTTTGGGTTAAGTCTTAAATTATACCTCTCAATATGTGTTAAGAATTTTTCTAGTGCTTCAAAATGCCCCTATCTTATTTCTAACTTGGCCATAATACCATTTACATATACTTCCACTTCCTTATGCATCATATCATGGAAAAGAGCGGTGGTTGCCCTAAACCCATAATGCATAACCTTGTAGCAATACGTCCCCCATTCCATGATGAAAGCTATCTTGATCTTATCCATAACTACCATCATTATTTGATTATACCTAGAGAACCCATCCATGGAGTACATCGCACCTAATGCCGCACTATCCACTGTCACATAGATGTGAGGTAAAGGGAAGTCATCCTTCGAACATGCTTTTATTTAAATCCATGAAATCAACACACATTCGCACCTCACCATATTTCTTAGGTACCAAGACTATGTTTGCTATCCATTGGGGATAATCTAATACCTCTAAAAAGTTGGCTTAAATTTGTTTAGCAATTTCTTCTTTTATCTTTTTAGTCCATTCTGGTCTTAACCTGTGCAATTTTTGTTTAACTGGTTTTATTTCTAGATGAGTTGGAATGTGATGCCCTGTAATGTCCTTGTCTAAACCTAGCATGTCTTCGTAGGTCCAAGCAAATACTACCTTTCTTTTTGTTAGTATTTTCTCAAAATTTTCCCTCTCTTCAGGAATTATATCATATGATATAAAAATGTTCTTTAGATTATCATTTGTGCCCATGTTAAATGAATCAAATTAAATTGAATTAATGTCAAACAAGTATGAATGATCAAAATTATGATGCATAAAACTTTCAGGATGCATATCACACAAGTAAGCAAAACTAGTGTTCATATCATTGACTAAAGAAAAAATATAGTTTTTGTCCTCATAGAGACTGGATGTTATTACATCAGTTTCTTCATAAAAAAACATTAGTAAAGTTATCACTACTAAGAGTAGCTAAATCTTGGGGTGGCTCCTCTATAGGTGGTAGACATAACATCTCTTCGATAGCAGCATCCCCTATTCTTCCAACTACTTGCTTCATCACTTCTTCTTTATTGCTCTCAACTAATTTTTCCATAATCTGGTCCTTGAAAATCTCGAACCCAGGAACATTTTTTCCAGTGACATTAACGGATTCCTTAGGACCCAGATAGTACTTGCCCTCTCTTGGCTTAATGAAACTCTCGTTAGGGGCATATTTCTCATGGCCTTTTCCTTCTTTCTTGCCCTTTTGCTGGTAGATACTGTCTCAGCACACCCTAATCCTTTAGTGTTGTTTTGACTTTTGAATTCTAGTAGCTTAGGACTTCCTTGCTCATTCTTGCCTAGCCCTCATCGAGGTTGGTAATTCATGCTCTCTATCATTTTTACAACCCTTGGGTCTATCTTAGTCTTGTCAAATATCCTAAAAATTTGAAAACTAGGAGGAACACATACTTATTTCTATTTTTCCAGTATGGCGACTACAACTGCATTGGTTCTTGCTTTAATTGTCACTACATCTCCTTTATAAGGGAATTTTATCTTTTAGTGCACAATTGAGGGTACCCCTCCTAGAGCATGGAACCATGGCCTTTCCAATAACAAGGTATAAGTAACTAGTATATCTAGCATGGTGAACTCTATAGTTGATTCCACAGGTCCTATTTTAACTAGAGCTTAGAATGTCCCCTCCACATTCCTAATGCTGTCATCATAGGCTCTGATTATAAGGTTTGAATCTATCAAGTCTTCAGCTTTCAAACCTAAGTTAGGCAAGATCTTTAATGGGCATACATTAATGGCAGAACCATCATCAACCATTGCAAAGTTGGTTCTTTTCCCTTTTACTTCAGTTGGGATAAATAGTACTTTTTTTATGATTTCTTCCTTTCAAAGGCAGGTCATCATCTGAGAAGGTTATCAGCTCATGTTTCTTTTCTATAACTTTGCTACCATAGCCTTGGGTGTGGTTGCTATTTTAATGTTTATGTTTGATAGAGCTTTCACTAGAGCTCTTCTGTGGCTGCCTGAGTGCATCAATAGTTCCTAGATATTGACATTTTCCTTAGCCTTCTTCAGTTGTTCCAGAATCAAGTCTTCCTTTTTCCCTTCTTCTATTTTTACATCCTCTGTCTCTTCTTTTTCTACAACTCTCTCAATCTTCTTTTCTGCTGCCTTATAATTCCTCCCATTTTTAGTGGCATGATTCACTTTGGGGTCATCACTTCACACATCCAAACCAGTGGGAATCTCTTCATTAGAGTCATACCAGATGTCTATAACTTGGATGAATCTATCCCTCTTTCTATCCTTCTATACTTCTACAATGCACGTTTCCTTTCCCTTTATGCTAAGCTTCCTCAGAAGTGCTCTCAATAATTCCTCAATCCCCTGTTTATGAGTTAGAGACTCCTTCTTCTCTTATTTTGCTGGCCCATCACCAAATTCATCACCCCATCCTGAGGGCATAATCCCCTCAAGATGTATATTACTGGAAGTAGGCTTTAAATAAAGCACCCTATAATCAAATTTGCCTAAAGGCTACCCTAATAAATCCTCAACTCTTGGCTATTCTGGGATTTTGGATTCTTTCTCATCATTAAACTAATCAGCCCATCCTGAGGTCACAATTGATTCAACTGGGATATTTGTAGAGGGTGGTTTGGAATAGAACACCTTATAGTCAAATTTCCTTAATGTTTGCCCTAGCAAATCTTCAACTCCTTTAGAGGCATCAGGAGATTCTCCATTAATTGTAGGGTTTAGGTTTTTAAAGGAGTTTAGCACTTCTTCTTTGCTCACTCATGAGTTAATTATCATGGTGGCTGGTGGTGGGACATTTCGGTAGTCAGGGAAAGGATTATTTCTAATGTTTGGGTTAGAGTTGGATTTTTCAAGGTATGTGATTTTTTTGGAGTCTATTACATTTTGTATCTCGTGTTTGAGGAAAATACAGGTGTCTGTGGAGTGGCCAACTACTTGGTGAAACTTATAATAGCTACTGGGGTTATACCTTGGGACATTTGGGTTAGGAGGTTTGGAGAAGGTTAAGGGTTGGAGTAAGGCTTTATGGATCAATCATTCTAGGACTTTGGAGAGTGGTTGGTTGAAGTTGGAGAATCTTCAAGGTTGCTGAACTGCGTGCAACTCCACAACTCGGCTAGTACTTCCCTATTGTGTGCCCTCGGTTGGGTAGTTTTGGGTTCCAGTGCCTCTAAAGCTTCTTTTCTCATCATTCTCAATCTCTTCTACTTGCAAACAATCATCATATAGGTCTATGAAAGTTTTGGGGTTCATCATCTACAACCTCTTAACTAGATTAGGTGACACATTCTGAACTATCATCCTAACTTAATCCTTCTCAGCCAGCTTATTCTTTATCAGCCCTACTTTATTCATGAATCTGGTAAGGAAATTAGAGAAAGATTCATTAGGTTTCTACTTTTTCAGTTCTTGATCTTTGATGGACACTTCCAACTAGGTGTTATAATTATTTATCTTAAAAGTTAGTACATAGTTTTTTCCAGTCAGTTCTCACAGATTTTTCCAACCCATGATACTAGTTTATAGCCATTCCCTTTAAGGATAATAGAAACAACTTATTAATAACTACTAATGGTGCTTTTTTAGTGCTCATGGTTGTTGTGTACTAGTTAAGATGAATCCTCGTATCTCCTCTCCTATCAAATTTCTATAGTTATGGCATCTTGAACTTGTTAGGCAACCTATTATATTTCATCTGCAGCATGTCATCAAAGTCAAATGAATGCCCCATGCCTTGTCCCCTAATCAGCTCTTCCATCTTAGACATCTTCTAGGTTAGTGCTCGCATATGCTTAGACTCGTGGTCATGTACCAGTTTAAGGGATTTTTTTCTTTATCTTCTCTACCATGTAATTCTTGACATCCTCTGACTTCACATTGATACTAGGTGGGTTTTTAGCAATAGGTTGCCCCTTAACATTATTAGCAGTAGGTGGGATAACAATAGCAGTAAGTGGTTGTTCAATTGTAGGTGTTGGTATGACAGTAACAGGTTGTATCAGTTCAAATAGTGCTTGTCTCAGCTCATCTTGCATCATAGCCGTCATGTCATCCATCAGAGCTCCCTTGATGTCTTCTAAGGTCTAGTTCCCTTGTTGTTGTTCCATTTGTTCAAATTCAGGTGAAGTTGGTTCAACTTCTAAGTAAAGTGGGTTGATAGGGCTTCTTTTTAGTCTATCTAGTCTGTTCAGGATTTCCTTTGCTAAGGCTTTAGGACTTGACTCGTTCTTCTTAGTCTGCCACCTTATAGTCCCCAAATATGAGAAGACCTTAATGTATCTATGATGGCTGCAAAACAAGGTGTTAGTATGATGAATGAGATGCATGTATGCATGATGCACATGCTATGCAATAAGTAGCAAGTATCAATAAAGTGTACAATATACATTCTTCCAACCTTATTCCTCCTACACACGTGTTCAATGGCAAGTCTCTTATCTCTTAATATCAATAATGGATATCAGGGATCAACGTGCATGCTAGATCTTTCTTAAAGTAGTAAAGCATAAAAACAACATTTCTAGGTATAAAGGTCTAGCCTAATCTTCATTACCCCAAGGGCTTCAAAAGTATGGGCTTGGGCTTTTATAAATTGAAATATCTCATGGTAATAAGCATGGAAATAGTATTTCTAAGTATAAAGGTCAAGCCTAATCTTTATTGGCCCAAATGGGATTCAAAAGTATGGGCTTGGGCTTTTATACATAGAAATACCTCATGGCAAAAATCATACAAGCAATTTTTGGTAGATCCTAGGAGAAGTAACTAAGCCATTATATATGGTTAGGGTCTGATAAAAAGTTAAGGTTCCCTTAGCAAGATGCCCTCTTTTATTAAGACTTAAGTTACAGGCTAAGGTCAGAGGGGCCCAACATCCTTTACAAACTTGAGAGAAGACTACCCCCCTTTAAGACTTAGGTTACAGACTCTGGTTAGATGAGCTCGGTAATCTCTCTTGAACTGAGTTAAGGCTAAGAGTGATGGTTAGCCAATTTACAACTCCATGAAGCTATTGGAATCATTAACCAATGTCATCGATTTAATAGGGACATGCAGAATGAATGCAAGAATAAAATGATAATTAATAAAATAATTCCAAAGAACATAAGTAGAATCAATATCTCTTATCCCTAGTGGAGTTGCCATTATAGATGATGGGCTTTAGTGCGTGCCCAAGATTTTAGCAACTGCAACACAATTTAGGCTCAGGGCCCTAGGGAACACACTACTATGTCATAAAAACATAACGTGGAGATGAGGAGTTGCCACACAGAATAATAATTGGGACAAATCGAAAGATAGCACTTAATTCTCTAAAAAAAAGCTAGCACCATAACTAAGAGATTCTAGGAACGGAATACTAATTTCTTTTAGTCTCATGTTCATTTAGAATTACTTTATAAATTACTATCTTATTCTTTAATTACATGAAATTTTATTTAAACACAAATTAAACATCCATCTAACCCAAAAAAGGCAACAACTCATAAAATTACATGTAAAAAATACATACAAAGGCAGCGTCCTTAAGTCTAAACTAGGTTAATTTTTGAAAGTTATCTATTTCTACATATTTTTATTTACAAGTGAAATGGACTAGAAAAAAGACCTATATTTTTAATTAATTCTAGTAAGCTTAAGTCTATTTATTTTAGTTTAACTAAGGGAATAGTCCTAAGTCTACCAAATATATTTAAGCTAGCACCTATAGGTTAATTAAAATATGAATTTTAATTAAAATAGACCTAAGTCTAATTAACCTAATGGGTCTAAATTAATTTTAATTAATTAACCTAAGTCTTTTTTAAGCCTATTTTTTATTTAGTGGGTTTGGACCGATCGTGGGCTTGGGGTCTAAAGAACCAAAAGATCCAAAAACAAAACCCAAAAAAAAAAAATCATAACAAAATTATATCAAACACAAGATTTATGTGATTTTCTTAAAAAAAAAACCCTAAATCAATTTACATGCAACCCTAAATTAATCTACACCCATAATTGATTTTAACTTATTTTTACCCAATTGAACCTATATTACTAATCAATTTTAGTGTAGAGAATATAAAATTTTACTATTTTATTGGGGCTATTACAAACTACTGTATAAAAATTAAAATCAAATTAATTATCACAAAAAACAAAAGAAAATTAAAAGAATGTAGAAATCATAAATCCTAAATCCTACGGGGGTTTTACAGATCTTAATCCATGACATTCCATGGATTCTTCCAATGGTCACTGCCCAAAATCATATATCTCCAACCTTCACTTTTAGAGTACCATAGAACATTAATAAAAAAAAAAACACAAAAAATTTAAGTAGTATCTACTCAATTAAGAAATAAAAAAATAAAAAAATCAACTCAAAAATAAAAAATGAAAAGGTAGAAGATGTTTTGCAAATGCTGTTTGAATGCCCCTCAAATTTGGATTGTCACCGTTTTGAGATTGACTTTGTTGTTTTTCCTTTCTTGATCTTCTGGACTTTTAAAAGAAAAAATGAATTTTTTAGTAGCTAATTAGGGTTTTTTCTCTTTGATTTTTATAGACTCTGCCTCCTTTTTCTCTCCTTTATTCTATCCCACGAGCTAGCTTACTAGCTAGGGTTTTTATAGCCTCCCCTTTTGGCTTTTAAAGCTAGACCTATCAACCTCCAACCCCTATGATCACATAAGAAAGTTGGCTTTTTAATTTTTGAAATCAAGATCAAGAGATAAAGCTTTGAAAAAATCATAGACTTAGTACATAAGGACACATGGTGTCCTGGACCAATGAAAAATTAAAAAAGGACAAAATCAGCGTAAAAAATCACTTTTAGTGAAAATCAGAATTCTAGAATGCCAATTTTCATCTTGTAATGCCAACTGGCATTGCCTAATGCTGACTAGCATTACATAATGCCAGTCAGCATTATGTAATGTCGATCGGCATTACATAATGCCAGTCGGCATTAAATGTCGACTGATCAATTTTATTTATTTATTTATTTTAAATGAAATTATAAAAAAGGTCCTTGGAAGTTTCTAATTTTTGCAATTAAATTCCTAAAAAACTAATTTTGCAATTAAATCCATAAAACATTCTAATTTAGTCCTTTAAATCATGAAACTCGACACCAAAGATCAATTCTTAATTAGATTTTTATAATAGGGGCTTTCATTGCATGTGTGCACAATTGCATCCTAAAATTGGGTGCTTACAAACACCCGTCAAACCTCGAAAAATTCCTCAAAAGAGTAAAAAAGTGCAATCTCAAGTTTAATCCAAAGAAATGCATATTTGGGATCACTTTAGGAAAGATGCTAGGATATATTGTCAGTTAGAACAAGATTAAAATGGATCAAGACAAAGCAAAAGCAGTTAGAGAGATGCCAATGCCAAAAATAGAGAAAAAAATAAGAAGGTTTCTAGGGAAACTATAATTCATCAGCAGATGCATTACCAAGTTGATAGTAGTGTGTGAACTGATCTTCAAGCTACTAAAAAAAGATTAGCCAGTTGAATGGAACAAATAGTGTCTGCTAGCAGTTAATAAGATCAGGAGCTACCTAGCCAACCCACTAGTTCTAGGACCACCAAAACTAGGGATACCTTTAACCCTATATCTAGTCATCAAAGGAAATGCAATTGGTGTAATGTTAGCCTAAGATGGAGAAACAAAAGCAGAAAATGTAATCTACTACTTAAGCAAGAAGATGCTGCCATATAAGGAGAAGTACAACCAAGTCAAATAAATATATCTGGCAATGGTATGGGTAATTAAAAAATTAAGACATTACTTTTAGTCCTACAGAATTTAGGTTGTGTCTAAAATGGACCCAATGAAGTACCTTTACAAAGCTCCCTCTTTAGTGGGAAAACTTACCAAGTGGCTCGTGTTGCTAATAGAATTTGATGTGTAGTATCTAACTAAGAAGGTAGTAAAAGGAAGAGCAGCACTTAAATTTCTATCTCTTAACCTATTCCACACTCAGAAGAAATCCAATTGGACTTCCCAAATGACCTCAGTCAGCCATCAAAATCTAAGGATGGCACATTTACTTTGATGGAGTGGTCAATCAGTTCAACGTAGGAGTTGGTGTCATATTACAATCCCCAGAAGGTACATAGTACCAATGGCCAAAAAACTCAAATTCAGAGTCACAAACAATGAAGGAAAATATGAGGCATGCGAACTCAGAATATAAGAACTAATATCCTTAGATGTTATAGAAGTTGAAATCTTCGGAGATTCCATACTAGTAATGATTAACCATGCCATGGAAGAGTGGGAATTGAAAGAACAACACTTAAGGCCTGACCTAGACCACCTGAGGCTACTTACCATGTCCTTTCAAAAATGTAAATTCATTCATCTCCCTAAAAATTACAATCGGATGGCAAATGCACTTGCTTCATTAGCATAAGTGTAGGAAGGACCATCCAAAATGCACATGAAGCCTTTAATCCTACTCAGATCGGGATGACCTTGCCATAAGAACTACAAAATAACAAAGACAAAAATAGTTAAAAAACCCTAGTTCTATGACACCTAGAGACATCTAAAGGAACAAGCCTATCCTAATCAAGCAAATGAAATAGATAAAATAGTCATTTGACAATTAGCATCAAAATTCACATCGCACCAAGGTGTGGTATATAGAAGAACCTCATATAGTTTATAACTCTAATGTTTTGATGAAACTGAGGCTACAAGAGCAATAGTAGAAGTACAGGAGGGTGTTTGTGGTATGCACATGAATGGAGCAATCCTAGCTAAGAAAATAATTAGATAAGGGTTCTTCTGGATAATAACGATGAAAAATTGTATCAAATTTGTAAAGAAATGCCACAAGTGTTAGATCCACAGGAATGTTAGCCACCTCACCCAAATAGAACTACACTACATCTCCTTTCCATAGTCCTTTTCAGTATGGGGACTAGATATAATTGGGAAATCCACCCAACAGCCTCAAATGAACATAGGTTCATCTTAGTGGCAATGGATTACTTTATAAAGTGGGTCAAAGTTGAATCTTTTGCAAGGATAGGAGCCAAGCAAGTGGCCAAATTCATTAAAAGAAATTTGTTCTGCCGATATGGGATCCCCCAAAATATCATCTCTGATAACGGTGTCCAATTCCAAGGGCAAGTTAGAGAGCTACTAAGGAGTTATAAGGTGGAACATCACAAATCTTCTCCTTACTAACCACAAGAAAACGGGGCTATTGAAGCTACAAACAAGAACATCAAAAAGATTTTGTAAAAAATGACTAAGACTTACCGAGATTGGGTAGACAGATTACCATATGCCTTATGGGGGTATTGAACACCAGTTAGGACTTCAACTGGAGCAACCCTTTTCTTGCTAATATATGTATCAAAAGTAGTGCTTTTGATTGAAACATAAATCAAGTCTCTTCGAGTAGCGATTGAATATGAACTACCAAAAGTACAATAGACTTAACAAAGGCATGATAATCTCACCCTCTAGGACAGTTAAAGGCTTAAGGCTCTACACCATACACAATTGTATCGGGCTCGACTAACAAAAACCTTCAAGAAGAAAGTGAAACACAAGAGTGTGAAAGCAAACAAGGCATAACATTCTAGACCTAAAATAAAAATTCAAACCAAACTTAGAAGGCCCATACTTGGTCAAACATGTCTTATTGAAAGGAGCAGTTAAGCTAACAGATTCTGAAGGCAAAAAATTCTTTGAACCTGTCAATATAGATTGCTTGAAAAAGTACTATATCTAAGGTAAAAAAATCCTGCTGAGTTAAAAACCTAAAAAGGTAGCTTAGGTAAAAGTTAGGGACTTCTCACTAGGTTGAAAACCCTGTATAGGCAATGTGAGCGACCTTGTCACTTTCTTTATTTTGATTCTTTATTACTTTATTAGACAGTGTAGCTGGTCTCTCTATTTCTAAGGGACATGGTAACTTTACTAAATAGGGACAAATGATTGGTGTTATGGGGATGAGATGCTTTTGATTTTATGGAGTTGCCACCCAATTTTTAGAAAACTGGGAAAAGAGAGGGACAACATCGGGTCACTCAGCAAGTATTGTTCCCAGCAGAGATTTTTGGGTTTGGGGGATCACGTATACTTTTTTACTATTTCTCATTATACGATATTTGATGTATAACTACCGCAATACCCTAGTTTTGGTAATGACAGTTTGTATAGCATTCACACAGTACATAAGATAGTATGAGATAATGAAACTGAAAGCTTTATTACATCAATTTTTTTTTGTAAAATACATGTAAAAAAGGAAACATTACAGAAAGATAAATCTAGTATGATTGATTTGCAAGAATAATATGATCATTTACACAACTTATTTGATGAATGATAGGATGATCATGCATGCTTGCAATGGTTATTTATGCTATAATTATGTATGATGATAATCTGAAGGATGCATGAGGTCATTACTAGACCGAGAACATGATGAGTCTATTATGGGATATGAACTTTTCACATTATTGATATTTATGATGTGATTTCATGATTTTGGAAATAGGGGATGTAGAATGATGTGAAATGAGCATAATAAGGCATATATTATTCACACAGCATGCAAGATTGCCAATCTCATCATGTAACCATAACAATATTCCCAAATGGTAGCTACAGTAACAAAAATATAGTGCAATAAAATGAACATACTAAAATGGTTGGGTGGTCCTCAGACTCGGCTAAGCTTGCGTGAGCTTTAAATCTTTAGCTTAGAGGGATTATCAAGCTTCCATCATCAAGAGGTTCAAAATGACAATATAATGATGCTAAATTGTATACCTTTGAAGCATGCTTTAATAAAGATGAAGCTTGGATTGGTGTAAAAGGGATCTAACAACCTAATGCAAAGGCTATGAAAGAGCAAAAAACTATCTGGAAAGGAGTTTCTAGCACCTTCAATCGAACTAATTTTTGAGTGTGTGTGTGTTTCTACTTGTTCCCCCCTAAAATGGGGTATATAAGGGTCAATTTATATGAGAAAATGTGTAGAATGGGGTGATGTAGGCATAGTCACACGTGTATAAGGGGATTTTTGCATGTGGCCATGCGCACGCATAGTGTGCTTTTTCATGTGCACTTAAATGCTCTACGCACTCTTCCTAGGTTTTACGTATGTTGTTCTAGGGTTGGTCTTTAGGGTTTTTGGGCCTTCCGGACACATTTCCAAAGTTCATTTTGCCAAATTTGGCATCAATTTTAGCATATGACACATAGGGTTATTTTTGCTCACTTTTGAATGATACGCATTGATACTCAGGTTATGTTGGACCATTTAGGACCACTTTTAGAGGTTTTGGATCCTTCCAGTCATGTTTTCAAAGTTCATTTTGTCAAAATTGATTTCCATTTTTCACAAAGTTGGGTCCCGGTTTAACGAAATGCACACTAGTCTAATGAGCTGAGTATTTTGAGAGGAGTTTTCTTGAAATAAAACCTCATTATCCTAATAACGGAGCACAACTTAATGGCTTGGTGATCGATCTTGTACACTAGTGGAGTTGTTTAGGTTTTAAGGTTGCACACTTCAGAGGTGTTACGAACAAGTAGACTATAGTCATAATGGGGATTCATTTCATCATTGGACCTTTTTGGGGCCAGTCAAATTTAAGGTATGATAGTTGCCCTTTGCTTCACATATGTTGAATAGCCACCTGGTGCTTATGTCAATACACATGAAGCAAATGCAAAGATGCAAAAAATGTTTTAGCAGGGGGAGAGGTACCTACCTGTGGGTTATTTTTTTACGGTTGTTGTTGTGTTTTGTTTATTACCATTATTTTATGACTTAGTCATCATGCAAGGTGCTATTTGGGACATATGAAAGCTTATGATTCATATAAAGTGAATTGGGATTTATGCAACTATGACCTTCTCAGGTGTCATGCAAATAAAGATGCTACTAAACAAAAAGAGATGTGACTATGACCTTTTCAAGTGTCACACAAAATGAGGATGCTACTAAGAAAAATGAAAATAACCTTAGCATGTGATTATAAAATTTTTAGTGTCACGCAAATGAACATGTGACTATAACCTTCTTAGGTGTCATGCGAAATGAACATGCAATTATAACCTTCTTAGGTGTCACGTAAAATGAATATGCAACTATAACCTTCTTAGGTGTCATGCTAAATGAACATGCAACTATAACCTTCTTAGGTGTCATGCTAAATGAACATGCAACTATAACCTTCTTACGTGTCACACGAAATGAAGATATGACTATAACCTTCTTAAGTGTCAGGTGAAATGAACATGCGATTATAACCTTCTTAGGTGTCATGCAAAATGAACATACGACTAGAACCTTCTTAGGTGTCATGCTAAACGAAGATGCTACTAAGAAAATGAGAATGCTCCTAAGTAGTATAGATGCTCCTAAGTAATGTGATAGTACATTTAAGCAATGAAAGTGCTTCTAAGCACTAAGAAGATGCTTTTAAGTAGTAAAAAGTGCTTTTAAGCAATGTGGGTGCTTCTAAGTAATGAAAGTGCTTCTAAGCAGTGTGAAAGTGACTCTAAGTAATGTGAAGATGCTCCTAAGCAATGTGAGAGTGCTTCTAAGTAATATGAGTGCTTTTAAGCAATGTGAATGCTTTTAAGTAATGCGAGTGCTTCTAAGAAATAAGGGTGCTTCTAAGCAAATGAAAGTGAGTGCTTTTAAGCAATGTAGAGTGCTCTTAAGTAAATGAAAGTGAGTGCTTCTAAGAAATGGGAGAGTGCTTCTAAGGAATATGAATGATTTTAAGCAATGCAAGTGCTTTTAAGTAATGAGGGTGCTTCTAAGCTAATGAAAGTGAGTGCTTCTAAGCAATGTGGAGTGCTCCTAAGCAAATGAAATTGAGTGGCTCTAAGCAATGTGAGAGTGCTTCTAAGCAATATGAATGCTTCTAAGCAATGTGAGTGCTTTTAAGCAATGAGTGTGATTCTAAGCAATAAATGAGGTAGTAGTGATGATGCAGTAATGATGCAATGATGATGCAATAATTTGTCATGTTATGGATGTTATTTTGATGATTTGGAGTAAGATATCCTTATATTGAATTTTCCTTGCTCTTTTTCTTTTATAAAATGTTGAGTTTTCTAAAGAAAGCGGTGCACACGCAGTGTGTTTAAATAGATGGAGTCCTCATCAGTGTACTTTTGTGTGATTTTTATGCATATCTTATGCTCAAATGGATGTTTAAGACTGTAGAAGTGAGTGTGCAAAGTCTCAAAGTGTGCGTAAAACCATAGAAGAGCACTTGGAAAAGGGAAGTGCACATGACTGCGTATGGAGGGCACGTGATCATGCACTTCCTCCCTCTTAGTTTATTTAAATAGCCATTTTTTGAGATCTTTGGAGGCTTTGTTCATATTTCTTTGAGTGTTTTTTACTTTTCTTGATGTTTTGGGTGCTTTTTGCTCTATTTTTGCTTTTGTACTTCTGCATAAAATGGAGTTCCCTAACATTCTTAAGGGTCTGGAGGACATTTTTATTGATGTTGATGTTGATCTTAAAGGTGACTTTGCAAAGGCTGCTGGAGCTAGGACGTTTACAGCAAGTACTAGCACATTTAGTGCTTAGAGTTATCAGCCTTTTAGGCTTTCTTAGGTAGATTTGATCCCTATTGTTCATGGCTTGGAGACTCATGCTTGGGTGCATTATCGTCGCTAGGTAGGTCCCTTTTTGCCCTTATTTTCTAAAGCTTGTCCATCAACTATTTTGATGTATGAGGTTGTTATAGTTGTAGTTATGTAACTCTTGCTGTAATTGTCTTGTCTAGCTTTATTGTAAATGCTAGTGGTTGGTAACTCTTTTTTTATTTTCTTTTGTGATTGTTTGCTTGCCGTGATGCTTTTATTTTCAGACTTTATTGTTTAGATCTTATTAAATGATAGAGATATATGTGTAAGTATTTAGTAGTTGTGCAAATATTTGATAGCATACCTATTATTTGTAGCCTCGTAGGTATGTCATTATACTACCTAGTAGTTTCACTAGGGTCAACATGTACTATTAGGGTTTCCTAATGTGTGTGAAGTAGATGATTAATGGGAAGGGCTTTGATGGGGTGGTTGCTGCATTGTCTTATAATTCATTCACGTCGAGTCAGATTGCTATGTATGCATTGATAGAGTGGTGGATGGACACAATGCATACTTTCCATCTACCTGTTAGGGAGATGACTATTACTCCCTTGGACTTTACTGCCATCATAGGTTTGAGCTTTTTTGGAGAGCCCATTCCTTTTAGTGATGAGGAGTGTTCCATTATTATGGCAAGGAGGTGTCTTATGAGGGATTTGCTCGGGGTAGTCACTCCTATGAAGTCTAGTTGTGTAAGCACCCAATTTCGGGATGCAATTGTGCACAATTGCAATGTAAGCCCCTATGATGAAATTTATTCAAAAATTGAAGTTGGTTGTTGATTTTCTGGACTTTAGGGACTAAATTGCAACATTTTTTAGGATTTGATTGCAAATAAGTCATTTTTTCAAGGGTCTTTTGGTAATTAAAAGTTAAAATTTTTTTTTTAGGATCGGTATTGGTGTAATGCTAACCGGCATTACATAATGCCGACGGGCATTATGTAATGCCGATTGGCATTACGCAATGTCGGTCGGCATTGCACAATATCGATGCGCAATAATTCCATTTTTTGATTTTTTTCACGTATTTTTCCTTATTTTTATCAATTTTTTTAGTGTTTTGAGTGGTTGAAAAATTTAAATTTTATTTGATAAGTTTTTTTAAAAGAAACATAGAAGATATATTTTTTTTTAAAATAAAAACAAATGCTATCTGATATGATATGATCAGATAGGTCTATTCCTCATTTGGAGGAAGTTGAGTATGCTCAGACTCTGCATTTAAAAGCAGAGTCTACATGCGTGTTGGAGGAAGTTTTTTTTTTGGGAGGTTTTTGGCTGGAGGGACTTCTTTTTCTTCTGGTTTTTGAAAGGATTTTTTACAAGAAGAGACTAAGAGAAAGAAGACACAGTGAGAAAAAAAGAGAGACTGCGAGCATAAAACCCTAATTTTCGATATTGAAATTTCCGAAGGCAATAGTCCAGAATCAACAATATCTTAATTTTAACGGTGATAATCCAATCTGAGGGGCTCAAAAAGGGGCATTTTCATATCATCTCTAGTGTTATTTTTCTATTTCTTTTATTACTTTTTTTATTATTTTCTGTTTATGTTTTTTTTTTCTTTTATTTTTGTTATTGTTTTGATTATTTGATTTCATTGCTAATTTATTTTTTTTTGTTTTAATGTCCGTATGTGGATTGAGGAAGGGGAAACCGCCTATGTTTAATTGAATAGAAGATTCATGGAACCTGTACTGTTTTAATAATAGTTCTTAGGATTTTAATTTTTGTTCTGCATTTTTGTATCCTGTGTAATTTATTTTAATTTTTGGGTGTATAATTATTTAATTTTAATTTTGTATATAGTTTGTAATAGCCCCAGTAGTAGGAATAGTAAAAGATTTAAATTTCTGCACTTTAAAATTAATTAGTAATTAGGTTCAATTGGATAAAAATTAATTAAATTTAATAGTGGCTTTAGTTAATTAGGGTTTGTATGTAATTAAATTAGGTTTTTTTAGAAATCATATGTGAATGTGTGTTTGATTTGATTTTGTTATGTTTTTATGTTTTTTTTATGTTTTTTGGGTTTTTTTTTATGTTTTTTTTGGCCCCAAGCCCACGTTTAGGTCTAACCTACTAAATAAATAGGTTTAAAAATGGTTTAGGACTTTAAATAATTAAAATCAACTTAGGCCCATTAGGTTAATTAGATTTTAGGCCCACTTAGTTAATTAAAACTTGTTTAGACTTAGCTCAGCCAACTTAATTGCATTTCTTTTAAAATAAATAGACTTAGGCCCACATTCCATTTAAAATAAAACCGGATTAAGACTTAGGCCCACTAATTTAATTTCTTCTTTAAAATTGAATAGACTTAAGCTCATATCTTAGAAAGAAAAAAAATAGATTTAGGCTCATGAATTAATAAAATGTAGGCCCATTTTTTTTCACCTGTAAATAAAATGTAGATTTAGCTAACTTATTTAAATAAAATTAACATAGTTTAGACTTAGGGACAACGTGATCTTGAGTGCATTTTTACTTGTAATTTTATTGACTTGTTGCCTTTTTGGGTAGATGGATGTTAATTAGGGTTTAATAAAATTACATGTAATTAGAGGATGAAATAATTATTTATAAAATTATTCTAAATGAACACGAGATTAAGAGAAGTTAATATTTTGTATCCAGAAGCTCCTGGTTGTAGTGCTAATTTTCTTTTAGAGAATCGAGTACAACTAATCAAATTGTCCCAATTATTACCTTGGGTGGTGACTCTTCATCTCCACTCCATGTCTTTATGACAGTGATTAGTGTGTTCTTTAAGGCCCTGAGCCTAAATAGTGTCACAGTTGCTAAAATCTTGGACGCGCGCTAAACCCCGTCATCTACTGTCTATAAGTTGCAAGAATAGAGTTTGTTTCTTATATACGGGCTTTGTATGATGATGGTCTTGTCTCAACATAGTAGCTGGCTCACTGTTTTTTATTTTATTTATTGAGTGCTATTATCTTCCCAAACCTTTTGGGTATAGGTGATTTGCGATTACTGCCCATATTAAGAGATATGGATGGCTTGTTGGGCTATTGCTAGGGTACTTTTACCTTTGCTCATATATACTTAAGACTTGACATAGTGTGCCGAGGTGGCTAAAGGATTTGCAGATGCTTGTTCGTGCTGGACGTAAGTAGGAGTTCTTTTGTCTGTTCTTTTTACTTTTGGTTTGTTTTTTTTTGACCCTCTAATTTTGAAAAATTAAGGCGTATGAGTTTGGGATTCTTCCTCATTTGTCCATTAACCATTTCTAGGAGGATGGCTTTCCTTGTTATTATTATTGGATAAGGAAGGCCATTGATTTGATTGAGGATTGCACAGTAGCTCGGGACCATATGAGGAAGTTGTCCCCTGATAAGGTATGTGTGACTCCTATTATGTTGGTTGTTCCTTTCTTTAGGATCATTCATTTATTGTTGCCTTTT
Organism: Mallotus nudiflorus; assembly: GCA_947683625.1. NCBI lineage: Eukaryota > Viridiplantae > Streptophyta > Magnoliopsida > Malpighiales > Euphorbiaceae > Mallotus > Mallotus nudiflorus. The sequence continues at coordinate 6,455,333 of CANTUR010000201.1, read as the reverse complement.
TTAGTAGATCTTTCTTTACTAGTGGGTGGTGAAATCTCTCGGACGATAGAGATGGTGGTTGTATGGTAGCTGACAAAGAGACTAGTGTTGGTCTCTGGCCTTATTGGTAGGGTATGGTATTTGGGCGAGCAAGTCCATCATTGGTAGGATGGTCCATACATGAGGAGAGTTCCCATCACTCCCTTTAGTGACATGTTCTGGGGCAATGAGCTATACAGTGATGATCTTATGGTTGTTATGATGGGATTCCCCTCTGAGAGCCTATTGGAGAGTAAGGGTTTGCCTTATGTCGATGTGTTGATCCCTTAGTTGATTGATGCCATAGCTAGTGGGACTTTTCCTTCACCTCCACCTTCTCAAGCAAATGCATCTCATCCATTGGGTTCGAGGGTTAGACCATCATGTAGGTCGTTGAGAGTCACTTCTTCTGATTTGGTAAGCTTTTATTCCTATTTTGGTGCAAGCATGTAGCAAACTTTATTAGGAATAAACTGTAATCAACATGAGTTGTGAGAACTTATCTGCAGCAATGCCAGAGGAGATCTAGATCCCGCTTTAAGGAGGATAAGGGCATGCTTCACACTGAGGTAACTGCTCATGCCAGTGGTGTGGCTTCTAGCAGTACTATCATTGGGGACTTGATGGATCAACCATCTTTTTCTTTGCTTGGGACAAATATCCTTGGTAGAGCAGTGAGCTTCGATTTGCCTAGACTTGGCTTTCATCAATCGAGTGTTGCTCTTACTGATGCTACCCATGTTCATGTTCTTCACTTTTTCTTACCTGTGCTTCATTTATTTAATAAGTAAACATTGATTTATTTATTTATTTTTATAGATTTCTGTCTCCTTTAGTCAGTACTGGTATACTGTTACTGGGAGTGCGCAACAGTGCTTTTTAGAGTTTGCCATTACTTAGAGGGTATGCCATTTTTATTATACCTTTTTATTTTATGCACATGTTTTATGTATGAGTGTATGATATGCAATGTGTAATGCAGGTTAAGCACCATCTCGCTAGTCACGAATGCGAACGAGAGCGTGCAGCTTATCATGACCGCATTAGCGAGCTAGAGTCATAGCTAGCATCCTTTTCAATGAGCAATGATGAGTGAGGGTGAGACGAGGGGGATGCTTAAGCAGGATCAGTGCTTGCTTTTCATGGCAGCCATGACTGATGTAGTTTTTTTAAGAGCTAGGTATAGGACTTTTGGCCTATGGTTTGCTTTATTGTATTATTTTCCCCAGATTATGGACTTTGGGTGTTGTATCTGGGCGTTTGTCCTTTATGTTGTATGATGCTTGTATTATGATGACTGTCTATGCTTTTTGTAGTGTATCATTGATGATGTTGTTTGCCATTACTATCGTCTGCCATTACTATTGTCTGCCTTTTTTTCCCTTTTTTGCCTAAGGTGTCTCCTTTTGGAGCTTTTCGTACTTAGCTGGCTTTTCTTTTTCTTCCATTTTTTGCTTATAGTGTCTCCTTTTAAAGTTTTTTACACCTAGTTGGGCTTTTTTTTTATTATACAATAGTGGTTGATCTTAAAGAGAAAGCTTAGAGAGGATGGTAAGAACCATGGTCATGTAATGAAGGAAAATGCAAAGCATGCTTGATGTAATTCATGATGATAAAATGTCTTGAATTTTTCAAAGACATTTTGCATAAATTGGCAGACATTCTAATTTCATTGTAATTATTTAAGAAAAGCATAGGTGCATTCATACAAATTTTGAATTTGAGGTTACCCCTGTCCTTAACTAGCCTTCTTAGGTTTTCTAGTTAAGTGTTTTCTCTTTTTCCCTAATTTTTTCCTAAGCTACCATTTTTAGGTTTTTAACTTAGTGGGAAGTCCCTAACTTTTGCTTGAGCTACATTTTTAGGTTTTTAACCCAGTGGGATGATTTTTTTTTCCTTAGATGTAGTACTTCTTAAGGCGGTCTGTATTGATAGGTTTAGAGAATTCATTGCCTGTATTGATGTAGTACTTCTTAAGGCGGTCTATACTTCTCCTTTTGATAGGACATATTTGACCAGGGATGGGCCTTCCTAGATTGGTTTAAATTTCCCTTTAAGGTCCAAAACATTCTATCTTGTTTGCTTTAGCACCTAGTCTCCTGCTTTTATGCTCTTATGTTTTACTCTTCTATTAAAGGTCTTGGCTAGTCGATCCTGATACAATTGTGTATGGTATAGAGCCTTGAGCCTTTGGCTATCTAAGAGAGTGAGATTTTCATGCCTTTATTAAGCCCACTATACTTCTGGTAATTCATATTCGATTGCCACCTAAAGAGACTTAATCTCTATTTCAATTGGAAGAATTGCTTTTGATCTATACAGTAAGAAAGGAGTTGCTCCTGTTGAAGTTCTGACTATTGTTTGGTACCCCCATAAGGCATGTGGCAATATGTTATCTTAGTCTTAGTAAGTTTGAGTAATCTTTGACAAGATTTTTTTATGTTCTTATTTGTAGCTTCAACGACCCCATTTGCTTATGGTCGGTAAAGAGAAGATTTATGATGTTCCACCTTATAACTCCTTTGTAGCTCTCTAACTTCCCCTTGGAATTGGACACCATTTTCAGAGATAATGTTAAGGGAGAGCCCATATCGGCAGAATAGGTTTCTTTTGATGAATTTAGCCACTTGCTTGGCTCCTACTCTAGTGAATGATTCTACTTTGACCCATTTTGTAAAGTAGTCTACTGCCACTAGGATGAATTTATGTCCGTTTAAGGCTATCAGGTGGATTTCCCCAACTATGTCTAGTCCCAATGCTGAGAAGGGCCATGGAGAGGAGATTTAGTGTAGTTCTATTGGGGGAAGCTGGCTAACATTCCTATGGATTTGGCACTTCTGTCATTTCCTTACAAATTTAATGCAGTCTTCCATCATCATCATCCTGAGAACCTTTGTCTGATTAGCTTTTTAGCCAAGATTGCTTCATTCATATGTGGACGACAAACACCCTTATGTACTTCTTCAATTGCTCTTATAGCTTCAGTTTCATCTAGACATTAGAGTTATAAACCATATGAGGTTCTCCTGTATAACACACCCTCGTGTGATGTGAATTTTGATGCTAGTCTCTAGATGACTACTTTAACTCTTTCATCTGCTTGATCATGGTAGGCTCATTCCTTCAGATATCTTTAGATGTCATAGAACTAAGGCTTTTCATCTATTTCTGTCTTTGCTATTTTATAGCTTTTATGACAAGGTTATCCTAATCTGAGTAGAATTAGAGGCTTCATAGGCATTTCAGATGGTCATTCCCATACTGATACTAGGGAAGCAAGTGCATCTGCCATCTGATTGTGACTCCTAGGAAGGTGAATGAATCATCATTTTTGGAAGGACATGGTAAATAGCCTCAAATGGTCCAAATAAGGCTTTAAGTGCTGCTCTTTTAGTTCCCACTCTTACGTGGCATGGTTGATTACTATCATAAAATCTCCAAAGATTTCAACTTTTGTGACATCTAGGGCTATCAGTGCTTCTATTCTGAGTGTGCATGCCTCGTATTATTCTTTATTATTTGTGACTCTAAACTCCAGCTTTCTAGCAATTGGTACTACTTCACCTTCTAGAGATTGCAGTATGACACCGACTCCCACACTGAGCTAATTGACTACTTCATCAAAGTATATGCACCATCCTTGGATCTCAATGGCCTAGCTGAGGTCATTTGGGAAGTCCAGTTGGATATCTTACTAAAAAGGTAATAAAAGGGAGAGCTAGAAATTCAGCCACTGCTCTCCCTTTTATTACCTTTTTAGTAAGATATTGCACACCAAATTATGTTAGCAGTACGAGCCACTTGGCAAGTTTCCCCACTAGAGAGGGAGCTTCGTAGAGGTAATTTATAGGGTCCATCTTAGACACGACTTGAATTCTATAAGATTAAAAGTAGTGTATGAGTTCCTTCATTGCCCATACCATTGCCAGGTATATCTATTCAACTTGCATGTACTTCTCCTCATACAGCAACATCTTTTTACTTAAGTAGTAGACTGCGTGTTCATCTTTTATTTCTCCCTCTTGGACTAACATTGCATTGATTGTATTCCCTTCAATAGCCAGATACAGGGTTAAAGGCATTCTTGGTTTAGGTGGTTTTAGAACTGGTGGGTTGGCTAAGTAGCTTTTGATCTTGTCAAATGCTAGCTAATATTGTTCGTTTCATTCAACTGGCTAATCTTTTTTGAGTAGCTTAAAGATCAGTTCACACATTGCTATTAACTTAGCGATGAATTTGCTGATGAACTATAGTTTCCCTAGAAACCCTATTATTTCTTTATCTTTTTTTGGCATTGGCATCTCTTTGATGGCTTTTGCTTTGTCTGGATCCATTTCAATCATGTTTTGATTGACAATATATCCTAGCATCTTTCCTGAAGTGACCCTGAATATGCATTTCTTTAGATTTAACTTGAGACTCTACTTTTTGACCCTTTTAAGGAATTGTTCAAGATTAGAGGGGTGTTCTTCCTTGGTTCTTGACTTGACCATCATGTCATCGATGTATACCTCCACTTCCTTATGTATCATGTCATGGAACATTGCAATTGCCATTCTTTGGTAAGTTGCCCTTGCATTCTTTAGTCCAAAAGGCATTACTTTGTAGTAGTAAGTACCCTATTCTGTTATGAAAACTATCTTTGCTTTATTGATAATGGCCATTAGGAATTGATTGTAACTAGAGAATCCATCCATGAAGGAGTACATTGCACATATGGCGGTGCTATCAACCAGTATATCTATGTGACGTAGTGGGAAATCATCCTTCGAGCAGGCCTTGTTTAGGTCTTTGTAGTCGATGTAGATTCTAATCCTTCCATCTTTTTTTAGTACTGGCACCATATTTGCTAACCAATCTGGATAGTCTATTACCTCCAGGAAATTTTCCTTGATCTATTTCTTGATGTCCTCTTTCACTAGTTGGGCCCATTATGGTTTGAGTCTTCTTAGTTTTTGCTTTACCAGTTTGCACCCTTCTTTGGTAGGAATGAAGTGTTGACCAATGTCTCTATCAATACCAGACATATCATCATACGTCCAGACAAATACTTTTGAAAATTTTATTAATATTTTTTCAATTTCTCTTCTCTCTTTAGGGGCAACATCTTTCAAAATATGTAAAATGCATGGTTCAGATTCCGTGCCAATGTTAAATGATTTAGTACATATGGAATGAATGTCAAATATGCTAATGTTTTGATCAATACAATGCACACTCCCATAAGGAAAGACATCAAACAAGTAAGCAAAATTCAATTTCATTGCATTAACTTTAGAGTTCATTACATTAACATTTTCAAATAAAGAAAAGGAAATAAAAGAAGTGAACTTTCTCTAGATTAGTGACTTGAGAGATGTTTCTATATTTGGATCATCGACTGCTTGTATGCTTCATCTATTACACCATCTTTAATACTAGCAGTAATTGATGGATGATTCTCATCCTCCATGTTTCTCTAAAGTTATCCACAAACCTTTGTTGTATCCTGCATAGCGAACAAACCAATCACAAGTAAGTTCTTACTTCTGACCTTATTTCTCCACGAGGTCTTTCAGTCTCTTTCCTAGGTGGGTTTTGAACCTATAGTCCTTAGGGGACTATGGTTCTACTCTCAGAACTAGGCTATTTTGATTTATATTAGCCAAAACCAAAAGGTTTACTAAGGAATGATACTCAAATGTGCTCGAGGTAATCATATAATGTTAATGTGAGGGTTAATTGTTAGGCTTTAAATGATGTCCAAAGCCCATATGCACCCGTATTCATAGGACTAAGGTCATTCAAAAGGAGTCTGAGTTCTTGCCCCTATATCGATATTCAATACATTTACCAGGAGTCATGAAAGTATCATTTGATAGTTTATAGTTTGATTTTTTTGACATTAAGGTCCATAATCTACTTAGGTTCCTAACCCACCCATTTGATTTGATAAAGATAAATGGATGACATCTCGTAGGTTTTGTCATCAAGGGATGTCATTATTTGTTAATTCGCATAGACTATTCAGGTTGAGGTACATGATTCTCATCATTCCTCATGCTTTGGGCTCACATAAAGAAGATGAGAATCATGTGATCCTGAGCATAAATTTTCTATCAAAACTGTCATTATGACGCCATTTAATGATAGGAACTAAGAGAGTCATATCATTTGTGAATATCAGGTCAAACGAACATTGTTAGGACAAGGATAGCATGCATAACTTAGTGGAATCTTAGTGGATGTTGCTTTTGGTTTATCTATATAAGCTGAATCAGGGTGAAAGGCCAATGGTTCCTTTAGCAAGAATGCCCCTATATAACTAGGGTTACAAACTCTAATAAGTGAGTCTAATATTCTTTTGATAACTTGGTTGCGCCCTTTAAAGACTTGGTTTACAAACTCTAGTTAGATGAGACTGGTAAATGCACGAGTAAAGACTAAAGGTAATAATACAGCATCTTTGTTGCCTTGTGACTTAAGTAGAATCATGGTGGCGATGTCATTTAGTATTATCGAGGCTTTTAGGGACAAGTGGTGCACGTGTGATGTGTAGTGCAAATGTAGTGGTGAGGGGCTCTATACAATTGAGTATTGCACAATGGGAGATAGTCATTTTCAAGTTGATCCCTCTTACTTAGAAGGATGTGAGTGACCTTGTCACTTTCTTTGTTTCAGTTCTTTATTACTTTGTTAGAAAGTGTAGCGAGTCTTTCCATTTCTAAGGGACATGGCAACTTTATCGAATAGGGATAAATGATTGGTCTTGAGGGGATGAGAGACTTTTGATTTTATGGAGTCACCACTTGATTTTTAAAAAATCAAGAAAAGAAAGGGACAACATCAGGTCACTCAGTAAGTATTGTCCCTAGTAGAGATTTCTAGGTTCGAGGGATTGCATATACTTTTTGACTATTTCTCATTATATGATATTTGATGTATAGCTACCACAACACCCTAGTTTTGGTAATGAAAGTTTATATAACATTCACACAGTACATCAAATAGTATGAGATAATGAAGTTGAAAGCTTTATTACATCGCTTTCTTGGTAAAATACATGTAAAAAAGGAAAGATTGAGAAAAGACAAATCTAGTATGATTGATCCGCAATAATAATGCAATCATTTACACAACTTATTCAATAAATGATAGGATGATCATGCATTCTTGCAACATTTATTTATGCTATGATGATGTGTGATGATAATCTAAAGGATGGATGAGGTCATCACTAGACCGAGAGCATGATGAGTCTATTCCAAGATACAAACTTTCACATTATTGATATTTACAATGTGATTTCATGATTTTGAAAATAGGGGGTATAGAATGATGTGAAATAAGCATAATAAGGCATATATTATTCATGCAGCATGCAAGATTACTAATCTCATCAAGCAAGTATAATAATATTCCCAAATGTTGGTGACAGTAAAATAAAATGAAGTGAGATAAAATGAAGGTGCCAAAATGATTATATGGTCCTCAGACTCGACTATGCTTGTGTGAGCTTTGAAGCTTTAACTTCAAGGGATTATCAAGCTTTCCTCATCGAGAGGTTTAAAATGATAGCAGAGTGATGCTAAATCGTATATCTTTAAAGCGTGCTTTGACAAAGAAGAGGCTTGGTTTGGTGGAAAAGGGATCTAACATCCTAAGGGAAAGGTTGTGGGAGAGCAAAAAACTATCTAAAAGGGTTTTCCAGCGCCTTCAATCAGACTGATTTTTGAGTGTGTGTGTTTCTACTTGCTTCCCCCCTAAAATAGGGTGTAAAGGGGTCAATTTATAAGAAAAAATGTGTATAATGGGGTAGGGTAGGCATGGTCATGCACATATAAGGGGATTTTTGCGTGTGTCCATACACAGTGTGTGCTTTCATATGCACTTCAATGCTCTACGTGCTCTTTTTGGGTTTTACACGCGCTGTTCCGAGGTAAAAACAACATAAAATATTGCAAGAGAGATAAAAATGTAGCATTCTTATGAAAAATGTATTAAAAACATAAAATATGATAACATGATCATTTAAATAAATGTTAGGCAATATGAGAAAATAATTTCAAACATATATGCATATCGTGCCACTAAAATGCATCACAAAAATAGTACATATAACAATAATGTTGATGCTAAATGAGCTTAACTATCACATGATCATATAGAGCTTAGCTAGCTAATCAATTGTGTAGTACTTAGCATAAAAAATAAACACAAATTATCCATAACATATTTGCCTCTTTTTGTACAAAGGCAAAATGAAAAGAAAGAGATCTAAAGGGAAATGAACCTAAAGGGACCAAAATTCTTATAAGAATAAAGCAAAGATACATAAAATCTTTGTAAAAATATTTAAGACTTATCAAAGATCAAAACATTTCCTAATAAGAAATTATACATGAATTATGCATGTATAAACACAATAATAAAATATTATACATATTTATAGTAACAAATAACAAACTTAAATATATTTCTCCTTTATTGTCAAAAACAAAAAGAAAAGAGAGAGATATAAAGGGAAATAAGAACAAAGATACACAAAATTTTTATAAATTCTATGTCATACATGCACAAAAGTAAGCAGAACAAGGCCTTTTATCACATATGATGTACGATAAAATTAGTCATACTTACAATGTTAATATGCATGCAAAAATTAAAATAAATTTTCTCCCCCTATATCAAATAAAAATATAATATGTCATTAACATAAACAAAAATTTTAAGAGAGTTTTAAAATTTTAAAAAATACACATGTTAAAAAAATTAACTAGGTACACATGCAAACTCAAATTATTTCTCCTCCTTTGACAAAATGCAAAAGGAAAATTAAAAAGATAAATCAAATATAAACTGATGACCATAAAAAAATTTTAAGATCAAAATCAAAATATTTATCAATCTAAGTAATTAATAAGCACAACATGATTTCACATGAAAATAGTTCAACCATCAACTAAACATAAAATCACAACAAATTAGAACCATAAATCATGCCAAGTTCATGCTTAATGAAATTTACTATCTCTTCATTGAGAGGTATGGTAAATATATCTATAAGTTGATTATTTGTATCAATAATTTGAACATGATCATGCAAGAAATGATGTCTATTGTCTATATGCTTAGTTCTAGAATGCTGAATGAGATTTTTGATAAGGTTGATAGCACTTGTATTATCACATTTGATTGGAATGTGATCAAGTTTTACACCATAGTCTAACAACTATTTTTTTTGCCATGAAACTTGGAAAAAACAAAGACTTACTATAATATATTCAGCTTCAGAAGTGGACAAGAAAATTGAAACTTGTTTCTTGCTAAACCAAGAAACTAAACATTGTCCTAAAAATTGACAAGTTTCAAAAGTGTTTCTTCTATCTAGTAAACTACCGGCAAAGTCTGCATCAGAATAACTAATCAAGTCAAAGGATGAACTCCTAGGATACTAAAGTCCTAAATGCAATGTACTGTAAAGATATTTGAAAATTATTTTAATAGCATTCAAATGAGACTCTCTAGGACTAAATTGAAATATAGCACACAAGCAAGTAGCAAACATAATATCAGGTCTACTAGCAGCTAAATAAAGAAGGGATCCGATTATACCTCTAAATTGCTTTTCATTAACCTATTTTCCATTCTCATCTTTTTAAAATTTGGTTGTGGTGCTAATTGGAGTTTTACTTATTATAGCTCCATCCATGCCAAACTTCTTAAGAACGTCTCTTGCATACCTGGTTTGATTGATGAAAATCACATTTTTTTTATTGCTTGATTTGTAGTCTAAGAAAGAATTTGAGTTCACCCATTAGACTCATCTCAAATTCTCCTTGCATTAAATTAGAGAATTCCTCACACAAGCAATGGTTAGTAGCACTGAATATAATGTCATTAACATATATTTGAAAAATTAATAAATCATGCTTGGATTTCTTTATGAAAAGAGTTATACCAACTTTTCCTTTAGAGAAACCTTTCTCTAATAATCTTTCATAGCAAGCTCTACGAGCTTTTTTTAATCCATATAATGATTTGGAAAGTTTAAACACATGATTTGGAAAATCAAAGCTTTCAAAACTTGGAGATTGTTCAACATACACTTCTTTTTCAATAAAACCATTTAAAAATACATTTTTAACATCCATTTGATAAATTTTGAAATCATGCAAATGCAAGTAGCATTCTAATAGCTTCTAACCTTATAACGATGGCATAGGTTTCATTATAATCAATGCCTTCCTTTTGATTATAACCTTTAGCTACTAGTCTAGCTTTATTCCTAGTTATGACACCTTATTCATTCATCTTATTTCTAAACACCTATTTAGCAGCTATAATAGGATGATGTTTCAATTTAGGAATCAAGGTCCAAACCTTATTTCTCTCAAATTGATTTAACTCTTCTCACATATTAAGGACCCAAAATTCATCACATAAAGCATCATCAATAATTTTGGGTTCAATTTGAGAAATGAAGGCTAAATTAATAATAGACTTTAATTGAGATATAGTAGTTACCCCCTTTTGTAGTATCACCTATAATGAGGTCTTGAGGATGAGCTTTCTTGAATTTCTAATCCTTTGGAAGTTCATCCTTCAAGGTAGGTTGAGACATTTCCTTATTATCTTCCTTGCTTATACCTTCAAGTTCCAAAGGCTTACTAGCATTTTCTTCTTGAGTTTCCACAATCTCATCGTTACCTACAAGATTATCAATACTACAAATATCCTTTCTAGGATTAAGTGAGTTTTATTCATCAAATATGACTTGCATTAACTCTTCAATGACTAGAGTTCTCTTATTAAAAACTCTATATGCTTTACTAGAAATAGAATAACTTAGGAAAATTCCTTCATTAGTTTTGGAACAAAATTTTCCAAGATTATCCTTAGTGTTTAATATAAAGCACTTACATCTAAATACTCTTAGATATGAGATTTTGGGTTTTCTATTGTTCTATATCTCATAAAAAGTTTTATTCAAAATTGGTCTTTTAAAAACTCTATTTGAAATGTAGCAAGATGTGTTAACGGCTTCCACCCAAAAGTATGGAGGAAAATTATACTCATGAAGCATTATTCTATATATTTCCATAAGAGTTTTATTTTTCTTTCAACTACCCCATTTTTTTAGGAGTTCTAAAAGAAGAGAATGTATGTGAAATACCATTTTCATCACAAAAGGTTTTGAAAAATTCATTTTCAAACTCGATTCCATGATCACTTCTAATAGAAGAAATATAAAACCTTTTTCTTTTTAAACTCTTTTTGCAAACTTTTCAAAAGTTTTAAATGCATCATTCTTTAAGCAAGGAAACATACCTAAGTAACTCTAGAGTAATCATCAACCAATACATATGCATAGTGCATACCACCAAACTAGTAACTCTCGTTGGTCCAAACAAATCCATATGTATAAGTTCAAGTGGTCTAGAAGTGGACACTACATTTTTTTAGCTTAAATGAGGACTTGGATTGTTTTCCCTTTTAGAAAGCATCATAAGGTTTATTCTTAGTGAATTCAAGCTTATGTAAGCCAATCATAAGTTCATGTTTATAAAGATAATTCAATAGCTTAAAATTTGCATGTCCTAACCTTCTATGCCATGTCCATATGTCATGGGAAATTGACATCAAGAATTTAATATCTTTGTTATCAATCTTATTCAAATCAATAATATAAACATTATAAACTCTTTCACCACTAAAAATTACTTTGTCTTCATTAAGACTACTAACAAAGTAGTTCTTAAGATAGAAAGTGACCTTATTTCCCATATCACATAATTGACTTGTACTAAGCAAGTTATGTTTAAGACCATCAACAAGCAACACATAGTGTATAGTTAAGGATTGAGGATTACTAATTTCTCCAATGCCAATAATCTTTCCTTTTGCATTGTCCCTGAAAGTAACATGCCCCACATCCTTAGCATTAGGCTTGTTGATTTGCTATTTGTCTCCCGTCATATGGCTTGAGTATCCACTATCAAGATACCATTTTATTTTTTATCTTATGGACTTCAAGAACACCTCTTTTTTTCTTTCAAAAGCCATGAAATAAAGGTTGGCTACTTCTTATTGTTCCTCTTCCATTTCTGATTTAGAGGAGTCATCCCAAGTTTCCTTATAAGCCCTCCTTTTCTCTTTTGTTCCTTTGCTCTTGTTTTTGAGTTTGGTGATAATTGCATTTTACTATTAAAATTTACACTCTTTAGTCTTTGATTTTATTTAATAACATTTCATTTTACTTGCATAATTTTCCATTTTCTCCATAATAATTAATAAATTTAGCATTTAGATAATATTAGGACATTTAAATGTAATATAAATATAATCATGCATTAATTAAATAAATTAGGAGTTTTATATTCTCTATCTAATTTTTATATTCTTCTCATTGAGTTTTTGTTTTGTCTGTAGAAATTAAATGCCTTAAGAAAAGTTAAAGATTCAAAAAAGTCAAAGAAAGGAACACGGGTGTGCATTGATCATGCACGACCATGTGATGCAAAACACGACCATGCTAACATTTGGGAAGGAAGGAGCACAGTTGTGTAAGATAGAGCACGGCCATGCCATTCTATAAGAGAAAAGGAGCATGGCTGTGTAAGCTAAGGTACAGTTGTGCCATTTTATAAGAGGAAAAGAGCACGGTCGTGCAAGGCTCAACATCATCATGCTAAATCCAAGGCCAAAAATGGCACGGCCGTGCACTCATAAACATGGTCATGCCACATTAAAGGGCAACAAAGGCATGGCCATGCCTTGACTCACATGACCGTGCCATAATTTCTAAAGGCAAGGACACACCCGTGCACTCATCAACATGGCAGTGCAAAGAACTTTATACGAATGTGCATGGCTTTGCAAGTCTAGCTATGCTTGTACATTTAATGAATTTCAACTTGGACGCATGCATCACACATAACCCTAATTTTGAGGATATAAGACATCATAAACTCATGGAAAAAAGGAGGGACGAACAAAGGCAGTAGAAGAAAAGTAAGGACGAATAAAGGCAGGAGAGCAAAACAGAGAGACATAATAAAACAGAGGATTGAAGAAATAGAGACAAAAAATAGAAAACATTTCTCCAGACTCTTTTTCTTATATTCATTTATTCCTGTCTTTAATAATTTACATTATATGTAACTAAACTCCTTTAGAGTTTGGATTCATATAGCCAGGACTACTGTTTGTCTGAATATTGCTTTGTTGCAATTAATTATCATCGGTCAATTTCTCAGGTTTTGCTTCATTAATCTTGTGTTTAATTTAGGCCTGATTAAATGCATGCTTGTGGATAAATTTATGAAAATGAATGTTGCATGATTTGTTAGCTCATAAAACCTATGATTCTAGGGATTCTTGATCACAAAAGTAGATAAGACCTTCGAGGATTAATATACTATTAAGGAACTTAATAAACCTGAGTAATTCATTAGACCATGAGAATAGACTATGTTTGCTTTAGGTATGCCTGAGTGATTTTGAAAGAAGCCTTAGGAATTTATGAACAGCCTACCCATGATTGATATTTATTAACTAAATTAACAAAATCTTGTAATTCAAGCAAGTGCCTGGTGAATGAACCCAAGCTCTAGTTTTTAAATCCTAAATTTCTATAAATATAATCTATTTACATTAGCATTCTGTTTATTTAATTTTTGAATTTAAAATAATTCATTCTATTAGCTTGTAGGATGCAAGATCACACTTAGTGCTATAATTTCTCATCTCCCTATGGGAACGATACACACTCATCATATATTACTTGTAACAAACTATACACTTACAGAAATTGCCCAACATTTTAGACACTCACTTCGAATGTGACCTAGTTTCTTGTATTCATAGAAAGTAACGTATTTGGTTTTCTTTTTATCTTCTCTTTCATACTTCTTATTGAAGTCTCTTATTTTTTTATGAATTTTTATTTTTCAAGAACTTCTTAAAGTTTCTAGTGAGCATGGCAATTTCATCATCTTCATTGCTAGAACCTTTAATATTTTCTTCTTCACTATAATTTTATGAAGCTTTCAAGGCAATGCTCTTCTTCTTCTTTTCCTTTTCTTCTTGCACTTCATCTCTTTGCTTAATTGTTAGCTCATGTTTTAAGAGCTTTTAAATAAGCATGTCGATAGAGAGAGTTGAGAGGTCTTGAGCTTCCTCAATTGAAGTAACCCAAGATTCCCAATCCTTCTTAGGTAGGATTCTTAGAATCTTGTTGTTTACTTCTTCCTTGGAGAAATGCTTTCCAAGTTTCTTGAGGGTTGTGATAAGAGCGTTGAGTCTATTTGTCATCTTTGTGATTGACTAATGAGGCTTCATCTTGAAAAGTTCATATTCATACATGTGAAGTTAAACCTTCGTACTTATAACTTACACATTGCCTTTATAATTATTTTTCAAGATCTTCCACATTTCCTTGGCTAACATGCAATGTTGAAGCTTGCCTTCTTCTTCCTTTATTATAGAAGAGACTAGAGTGATCATCGCCTTTTTATTTTTATGATTTTATTCCTTTTGCTCATTGTTCTATTACCACCTTACTAGAGTAGTTACCACACCATCAATGGTAGTTATAGGTGGTTACCAAGCTTTTAGGACAATATCCCAAAGTTTGATGGAATCACAATCAAAGTATAGCTCCATTTTGAACTTATAATAAGGATAGTCACTACCATCAAAGAATGGTCTAAGTGAAGAAATATTTTATGATTCACTCCCTATGATCTTATATTATAGCAATGAAGTTCCTAGAATTAAAGCTCTGATACTAATTAAAAAAGGCCTAAAGGGGGGGGGGCGTGAATAGGGCTACTAAATAAAAATCAGAATGACAAAAATAATTCTTTGAAAGAATTGAAAGAATATTGAGAAGGAAGAATGAAGAACACAATGATTTAAAGAGTTTGAATGCAATAACAATCCTATGTTTCCACCCAACTTATCCCCAAGTTAGGATTTTCAGTCACCCATAATCTTATTCATAAGATTGAGATTACATAAGAGTTTTATGGCTCACTTTTACAACCTTACAACATGAGTTTTCAAGGCCCACTCAAAAAACTAAATCCCAAGTGTTTCAATGGACAACACTTAAACCAATTCCTTTAGAAATAAATCTCACTTCCATATTAATCTATTATAAGATTTAAGATGAAGAGAAATTCTATTTCTAACACATAACCAACTCTCATAAGAGATATAAACAAAGAGTGAATATTTATAATTTGAGAGCTTTAATGGATGTTAAGATAGAGAATGATAATAAGAAACTTTTTTTTAACTTCCATTTAAATCTAAAGGTGTTTATATAGATAAACACCAAAAAAATATAGCTATTTTAGGTGCTAAAAATGTGTCCAACATCTATATTTTGAATCCAACATTTATAATTTAGAATTATTGAAAGTAATGCTATCAGACTGGTGTGTACGAGTTGAAACCATAATTAGCTACTAGAGACATTTGAATTTGCCCAAACTTTCTTTATAATTGTAGAAATTTGACTTATCTTTCCATATCATTTTTAATCACTTTAATTTCACTTCTGTAGCTCAAGATATTTTCAAAATACTAAGAGCTATGCAATCTAAAATGGCAAACTATTGTTAGATAGTTGTGCATGAGTTCAAACCCTGATTTTCTATTAGAGACATTTAAATTTTCCTATAATTTCTTTATAAAATTTGTAGATATTTGACTTATATTTCCATATCATTTTGAAACACCTCAATTTGACTTTTGTATCTCAAGATATTTAATAAATACTAAGAGCTGTGCAATCTAAAATGACAAACTAATGTCAGACAGCTATGCAAGAGTTGAAACCATAATTTTCTATTAAAGACATTTGAATTTGCTATAATTTCTTTATAAAATTTTTATATATTAGACTTAGTTTTCCATATCATTTTTAATCACCTTAATTAGTCTTCTGTATCTTAAGACATTTCCAAAATACTAAGGGTTATGCAATATAAAATGGTAGATACATATGTTGACTTTGACTCAATATTTGCATACCTAAATGAATTCAGATTTTGACAAGTAAGCTCAATTTATAAAGCTCAAGATGTCTATTTCAAATGCGAATAAGATAACTTTCTCATTAGAAAGCTCTAAGGATGTCAAAAGCCTCATTGAATCTCAAAGATCAAATCAGCCCAAGATATTCATACTTCATTGTAACTTCCAATAGAGGCCTAACTTATACACACTTAAACAAATAAATTAAATTTTTAAAATTAAGTTTTTTAAAATAAAAAATTAAGATTGACTACTGCTAAGGTCAACAAGACTTAATCCCAAGGCTACATACACCTTAAATGTTAGTAGGTTAACTACACTCCCATCATCAACTAACATTCATTTTAAAATAAAGTTTTCAACCATACTTTCTACCACTAATACATCAATATGATAAGATCTTACCTTATTTCCATCATTTAAGGTAAACATGATTAGTATCAAAGGTTGTATCTTATTTATTCGAATTACAAATACTTCACTACTATGACTTTTACGTTTAACCGTGGCATTTTTTGGCGTTGAACCTCCTACTTCAATATTAACAAGTTCTATGGGTTCCTTTTTAGCATCCTACGAGTCATCTTTTTCTACACCACTTTTGACTACCACATGCCTTTCAATTATGTCTTTGGAATGAACAAAACTTGCCTAGTGCTCTTTTTATAATAACTAATTAATTTCCTACTTCAAGTGCCTATAATCTTTAATGCAATGACCTACACCCCTATGGAACTCATAGTATTCATCTTTATCTCACTTTTTAGTAGAATAATGACTCACCTGCTTTAGCCAATTAACTTAATCTTTAGATCTTTTAACCTATATTAATACCTTAACTCTTGAGGAGTTAAGTGGAGTGTAGCTTATATGGTGATAAGTGATTCTACCTCTATCTTCATGGTTCTTTCATCTTTTATATTCTCTAGGCTATTTTTTGGAAAATTTGGGATGCACCTTGATAGATCTTAGGATCATCCAATTTTGTGAACTTTTGGGCTTTGCTTATTAACTTGATGAAACTTTTAAGAGGATTAAAGTATAGTGAATCAATTAATTTACAGTGCCTAGTTCCCTATTTCATGGCTATTAATGCTTCATTATGGCTTATATTCTCTATTTGCACCGTAACTCTATGAAGTCGACTTTTATAGCTTCATAAGCTTTCTCCTTCTTTCTACACTCCCTCCTACAGGTCTAATGATATCTTTTTAATAGGAATATTGGTGATATATATGGCTTTAAATATGGTTGTGAGATGTGAAAATGAATTGATGGAAGCTTCCTCTAATATTATATATCATTCATGAGGTACATCTTTAAAGTTGTAGGAAATACTTTACAAATTAGAGCTTCCAAAGTTATGTAAAGGTGCATCATAGTGTAGAATTTTGCCAAGTGACTTCTTGGATTTGAGGTTCTATCATTTTATTCAAGTTATGGAATCTTGAATGTGTGTATAAATTCTTAATTTAGCTCTTCAAGCACCAAAGCTCCACTTTTTTTTTTACTTCAAACACCTTCTTTTCCACTTATACACCTACCACTTAAATGCTTTTATCTTATGCATCAATAAATTCATCCTATAATGAGCCCTTAATGGAGATAACTAGACTTGTCATCTGGATGATAGGTGTTTTATATTTTTGCACTTGATGAGTGAATAATTTAGGATTAGGAATTCTTTTAATTATAGGGGCACACATATTATTACATTTATAACTTATTCTGCCCTTTTCATGGGATTGGAAAGATCTTGCTGAATACAGACTAATTCAACTTTCCCTATTCAATCAAGTGCCTCTAAGATGGTCACCATTATTAATTGCCTATATATCATTAGGAATTTGGCTTGATGATTTAGTAATCGATGGATCAGTAATGGGTGGATGCATATTTTTATTATTAGGAGAATATTTTGCCATAATATAGAAAACTTAAGGAAATTATGAGAATTAGAGCTCCATGCTCATCATACCAATGATAAACTTGGTTTCCTTAGGCCCTTACTTCAATGGAAGATAAGATGAAGTGCTGATGGCTTATTTAAGGATTTGCAAGATAAGAATTATAAGAATAATTCTAGGCAAAACCCTAGTAGTTCCACTCTAATGCAAAAGTCATTAAAGAGATTATTAGATAATAGAGAAATTACTATATTGGTGATTGGATTGGTTATCTTATTAAGTTAGAGTAGAAGACTATTTAAAGATTAAGGAATTGCCATATGTGGAGTATTTTTGGCCTAATAGGAGAATGGTTATATATTTGAGTGAAAGTTGGCACCATTATATGAGTGGAAGTTATGCACCATAAGTATGGAGAAGTGGATAATTTACATGTTCATAGGCTTGCAGTCTATAGGCTCTTTCACTTATGGAAGTACGTAGGCCCCAAGTTTACCACTATTCAACTAACTCAACGTGTGATTAAGACTTTGACCTAGTATTTAGGAGTTAAATTTTGACTTTGTTATCAATACCCATTACACCATAAATGAGAAAAAAAATATAGAACCTAAGAATCACTGAAGTGGTAATAAAAAATATGAAAAAAATTGATACTAACTCCTCAAATTAGAAAAAAAAAAGAATTGGCAAAAATCTATTGACACTCAAAGCACAAAAAACACAAAACTAAAAAGAGAAGAAGAAGAAATTAAAAAAAAAAGAAGAAAAACATCAATCATAATCATTTGAGCTTTCTTTGTGGCTAGAAATCCATTGTTAATGGAGTTAATTTTGCAAACTTTGTTATGGTTAGTGATGGATTTAGTTGAAAACATGAAGATTTTGGTTAATTTTGCAAAATAAGAAGAATAAGAAAATGATGTTCAACATGAAAATAAACCTAAACAAATTTATGAAAATACAAAGAGGTAAAATGAGGAAAAAAAAAAGTAATTATAGTCTTGAGAAAATTTAGTAAAATAATAGTACACAATGTAATTTTATCTATAAAAATTAATTAATAATTGATAATCCCATGTAATTAAATGGGCCTTTAAAACCCAATATATGCAAAAAGCCCAATATATGTTATAATATAAGCTTTCCAATTCCATAAAGGAACATATATTTAAGGTGAACTTAGTCAAAAGAGTACTAAAAGGGTTACTGAATACAACTTCATGTTGGATTAGGTTTATTTTTTTAAGGTTATATCCTTATATGCAATTCATTCTACAATTCATTGACTTAAGCATTAGAGAACTTGTGAATTGAAGATTTCAAACTCATCATAAGTTTTCGTGCACTTGTAGGTCTAGAAAGCAATATCAAGATTATTAATAATTATAGTTAACTAAATATAATCTAATGACTTTATTTTATTTAAATAAATATATATATATATATATATATATATATATATATATATATATATATGCATACTCGATAATAAAAATCATAAAGTATAAATGCCTATTCAACTATCAACCTTTTTAAGTTGGTATTAACATTAGACAACTTGATAAGATCCTAAACTCCATGAGTTGACACTAAATTCATCTCATCCTTCATGCCATCATACCATAAATGAGATTCCTTACAATCCAAAACTAAGTGAATAAATAAGCATAATAGCTCAGAGTATACATGTGGGTGCATGGGTCATATGCGTGACTTATACACATGACCGCATACATTTGAGCACGCATTGACATGGGTTTGTGATTCATTCAGGCTACTCAAGGCTTGTTCCTGGAGGTTTTACAAGCTTTAGGAAGGTATTTTAGTCCTTTAATGTAATGAAACATGCACTAGTTCAATTGCTTACATGCCTAAGTAGCTATGCACATGCAATGGTTGTCCAAAGTATGCAGTTCACTATTTCAGGTGCTCATTTCATCAAGTCGAGGCTCAATTTGTTGAACTAGTGGTTGGTTCATTAACTCATAGGTTCAGTTTTTAGTTTTGAGGTTTTAAAGGCTTAGGATCTTAGGTTTTAGGTTTGCATACTCCAAAAGAGATAGCAATATACAATTTTTATCATTTTTCATAAATTATTTTCATCATTGGATCGTAATTAGACACCGTAAAATTTTAAAGTATGATAACAAGGTTTCTCCCACTTAGTGAAAATTTGCTTCATTGTGGTTTAGTAAGATAATACAACTATTTGTTATATGATAATCCTATGGAGACTAGTATGCATTTGCTTAAGGGATGCCCTTAGGCTCGAGTAGTGTGGTTATCTAGCCCTTTAACTATTAAAGATGATGGTTTCCCCCAGACTTCACTTTTTTAATAGCTCATATATAAGTTTAATCATTTAGATAAAAAAGATGAAATTGTTGGTGGTTCAAATTTTATGGCTTTTATGGTTTTCTTAGAATAAGTCCTTTATGGCTCAATTCCTCAGTTCTTATGGCTCCTTATATGATTGGTAACCTAAAGCTTTCTTAAGTACTTGAACGCAAAGGTTTATCTAAACTTTTAGTAGAGTCTGATTTGCATAAAGGGTCTGGGATAGTTCATTGGATACCACCAATTAATGGTTATTATAAGTTAAATATTGGTGTTGCAATAAACAATGTGAACTTGAGAAAGCTAGTTTTAGTCTATTAGTAAGAGATCCTTTTGGTGTTGTGCTTTTATCGACATGTAATATGGTCTCTCTTAGAATGGATGCTACCAATAGTGAAGCTACTGCTTTACATTATGGGATGGGGATAACTAAAGAAGCAAGTTTCTTGAAAATAATTACTAAAATAGACTATCAAATTCTATTTTTAAGATTGCATAATAAAGATGTATATGCTTATTGATTAATGACATCTTATTTTTAGCTTCTAGTTTTGAGTCTTTAGTGTTCAACTTTATTAAATGGGATGGTATAAGGTTGCTAATGGTTTGGCTTGGTGGGTGTTATCCATTCATTCTAAAACTATTTACATGGAAGATGTCCATTTAGTGTCTCAAATATTGTACTATAGGATATACCCTCTTTTACTTTTTTTTAATTAATATAAGTTGCCTATAAAAAAAAAAACTCCAATCACACTTGTCTTTAATTTATTTTTTAAAATTATTATTATTTTTTACTTTATCAAAATTTATCTTTGTTAAATAATTTATAGGATATTTAATTAAAATTTTACGTTTTATTTTACTATTAAAGTTTTATCAATGATAATTAATTTATCATTGATAATTTATCTATGATAATTAAGTTTTATATTTATCTTTTTTTTTTATCTATGATAATTTAATACATAATATAAATTGAATTAAATTAATTCATTAAATTTAAGAAAATAAAATAGATCTAACAATATACTAAAATGGACATAGTTTACCTATAATTTTTATTAGTTTTTGCTAAATTTTTAATTATCTTTGCTTGAAATTTGAAACATATATTTTTTACTTTAAGAAGTTTAATTTTATTTATTTAATATTTCACAATTTTTGTCATTTATAAATTTTATAAATAATTTAACAAACACTCATAAGTGAATTTATGCATTCAAGTGAGACTTTTCCAAATATGGAGTTCAAATCAAGCTTACTATTCTTGGATAAAAAAATAAAAATAATTAGGTATAATGATTCCGTAAGTTGTGAAAGTTATACTGATTTTTCAATAACGTCCTATAAGTAGTAATTGTTTTAATTGAGTTCATTAACCTTTTATAAATTGCATTGTTAGTCCTAGGCCGTTAAAATTGATAGACTTCACTAATGTGTCAATTACTCCTCAAATCTTCTTCAACCTGATCGATGACATGTCAATCATGCTAAAAGAGCTTCAAAATACATAATGGCCTACGTATATCTATAACAAAATATCAACTTACTAAGCCCATAAATCGATCTCCTTCTTATTCTTTTTATAAATCCTCCTCCACTTCACAAACTTAGGCCACTAGTTGTTGCTTAAACTAGTCATCTTCCTTGAAGATACCATTCGGATCAAGAAAAATCTAAAAACTTTCTATTAATTAATAGCACTACCGACAAAACCAAAGCAACCATTTCCCTTCCCCTCTTTAAGCCATTATCCACCAAAGGAGAAGTTGAACTTACTCTTAAACATCTTCACAATTCAAATCCTCTCTTGATAACTCTAATAAACACCCATAAAAAACTTAATTTATGTTTCATGATATTAGAAACTTCAATAAATTTTTGAGTTTTATTGCTTCAACATCATCACTTGTAAAAGGGAAGATGTAAAGTGGAACTTGAATCCAATCTTAACAGTCTAAGGGAATCATATATGTCTAAAACAACATATTTTTAAAGGTATGGTGGATGCACTTATGGTTGAAAAATCTCCTTTAGGATGGCCTAGTAATGGTTCAAGATGCATTACTTATATAGAAAATAATTTTCTCTGTGTTGTTAAAATTGCACAAGAATCGCCAAGCGAAAGAAATATTTAGGCATTCTAAATTAATACATTCTAGTTAGATGGGATATCATATATATGCTGAATTCTAGAATTCAACTTGTAAATGCCGAAGATGACCTTGATGCTCACATTTTATGTTGTTTTACTCTATAAGATATTATACTACTTATTTTCTCTTTAAATTTATTTTTGATGCACAATCATTGCTTTTGATTATTGAGACTATAAGACATTTCTCACATGGGGGTCTATAATATATTTGTGTTATTTTCATTTCTAAACACATACTAAAACGAGCTCTTGTTTATTATATTTGATTGGAAAAAAGAACAAAACCAGCAACATATTAGAACCTTATATCCTAATTTTCAAGAAAATATTTAAGAGATGATTCCCATTTTTTAGGATAATTTTTTAAACAATCGTAACAAATTATTGCATCATGATGAAGCTTTTTTTACAAATTGGAAACTTAAACTAAAACACCCAAGTGATCTAGCTTTTTTTATACTACAATCAAAGTATCAATTTCTATTAAAAAATTTAAAACCATAAAAATCACAAAGATCTACATCAGCTAAAATTAAACTTAAATAGTGTAATAGAAGTATAAAGATGGAAAAACAAATAGTGTCCTCAAAGACATGAACAATTCAAGAAAAAATGTTCCTCAACACTCCTAAGTAGAAGCAGATAAAAATGCTCTTTAAGGTTGATATTTAGCAAATAGTCCATGGAATCCAAGAAGGTTAGCATTGACACCATCTGGCATAATGCAATTCTCTAACTTCAACTTCATATAATCAGTGCAATTGAACTTGGTGAAACCCCACTTCCTGAACCTGGCAACTAAAAAACTTAAACTTTACATGGTGGAGAGCCTTTTTAGCATGATGGTTATTGTTGTCCTTACAATGAACAAAGAAAAGAACTTGACTAATGGCCGCTCTAGCATAAGTACCCTGAGGTTTACAAAAATAACCCCTTATACTATTTTGGAGCTTATTAGCTCCAGCACATTAAAGCATATTTTTTATACACAATACATGGAAAGGATGCACTTGAACCCTCAAATGGAAAGCATCTTTTCCTACATACTTTGCCATGTATTTGTTGTAAGTAATATGTGTAGCCTTAAAAGGTTCATTAGAGACATTCTTAAAAGACCCTAGAGGGGAGTGAGCAAGGCTATTGAAAAATAAAAGAAAATTAAAAGGATTCTAGTATGAATTAAAAGAATATTAAAAAAGAAGAATGATGAACATAAAGATTTAAGTAGTTAGGATTCTCAATAATCCTACATCTCCATTGAACTTATACCCAAGTTAGGATTTTTAATCACCATAATCTATTTTCCTAGATTGATTCTTATAACTTGAGTTTTAGGCTCAACTCAAACCTTACAACTTGAGTTTTCAAGGCTTACTCAAAAACCAATTCACAAGTATTTTCAAGGCTTACACTTAAACTAAATTCCCAAGTATTTTAGTGGCTAAAAACTTAAAATAATTCATTTATAATAGAACTTCACTTCCCATTTTCTTAATCCCAAAAAAGGAAGAACGAGAATTTCTATTCTAACACTCACCAACTATCACAAGATAACATATAACTATAAAATGAATAAGAAAGTTTAAAGACCTTAATTGAATGCTTAAGAGTGTATAAGCAATAGACAAGTTTCTTTTTGTCTCAAAATGATCACCAGAGGTTGTATTTATACTTAAGCAATTCAATTATAACTGTTAGAAGCAATAATTTCATTCCTAACAAAATCAAACATCAATTGGATGAAATTTGGACCTTTTGAGCTGTAATTACCCTAGTCCCAATCAGGATTTTATCATTCCTAGTCAGGATGCTCAAAAGATAGCCATTTGTAGAAATTTTATTTGAAATTCTGATTGGTCAAGAGCATCATCTCAGTGGAGACTTGGATCGGGATTTTTTCTGTCTAATTTTTAGAAGATGCATCAATTGGTCCCTATCTAGCACTTTGATCCTAAGGGGACATTCTTGTCTTGGGCATGGTCTCGACCAGGACTAAGCCCAAGATGGGTTCTGTCCTAATCTTAACATTTCATAAAATTGACCTCTTTTGTCCCTACCTTGATTCTGGTCGGGACGGGGCTTGCGACTACATTCCAGTCTTCATTTTTCTTATTTTCACATCATTTTGACATCTAATCTCTAATTTATACACACTTGAAATAAATACATTAAATGCTCAAAATTAAGTTTGTTAAGAACAAAATTAAGATTGATTATAACTAAAGTTAATAATCTCCCTCTTTTTGATTTTGACAAACTTATTTTGAGTTTGATAAAATAATATAAAGTGAAGTGTGTGATGTCTTCAATTCCCTTTAAGTAAATAATTTTAACTCCTCCTTAATTCATGCATATCATAAAAATATTAAATTCAAGGAATAAGGAATTCAAATAAATATTAATTAATGAAGAATATCAATAATAAAATGATACTTATAAGAGAAAACTAAATGATATCAATTAAAAAAAATGATACCAATTAAAAATAATGATAATTTATAAATAAAAGAATATCCTCCTTTTAAAAAAAATCTCCCTCCTTTATAGAAAAATTTAATTCTTTCTTTTTGAAATAAATTTTGATTCCTCCACTTTAAAAAAAATGATACCACTTAAAAATTATTAAAAATTTTGCATAATTTATGAAAAAATATATTTCTTTATTTCTCTCCCTTTGGAAATATAAATTTAAAATGTCTGTCTTAAGAAAACAAAATCAAGGTCTTTTTTAACACATCACAAACATGACACATGTAGCATTATAAAAGACTAAGAACTAAAACAATAAAAAACAAGATAATATAAAATAAATTTTAAATCTTCTCCCCTAATTAAGTCTTTTATTAAAAATGTCTTGAGAATTTTTAAGATAGTTAATTTGGCTTATTAATTCCAAAATACTATCTTTAGTTTGGATATGTAGCTTATTATAATTTTCAAGTGTTTTAAGAAGTCTTTCTTGGTGTGTACCTAATGAATTTCCTAAGGAAATTAAAATGTATGTGATTGTATTTAAATGAGAGTCTTTTGAATGTAAATAGTGTGTATAGGCTTTCGTATGTGTATAGTAACATGTATGTTTAGCTTTATCTAAAGTAATTATTGTATTATGTGTACTATTTATAGCTAAGTCTAAATAGTCAAAAGTTTTATATTCAAATATGTCCAATTTTGGTTATTTTGCTCTGATACCAGTGAGGAGTTTGAGGATACTTTGTTAAAATTTTATTTTTGGAAAGTATACTAATGCCAAATGTCTTGGTGTCTAAAGATAAAGAATTTATCTAAAGAAGTCTAATATGGGGCCAACTATCTGGTTAAAGTGAAATTATTATCCTATAGTCTTCTAGGTACTTTATTTGATGTCTTGTTCTTTCAATATCCCACTTACAAATTGTGATATTGTGATTCAAACCAGTATGTCTAATACCTAAAAAGTATAATGTATTTCGTCTTGTAATAAGTCTTATGTATTCTTATTCTAATTCTTGGAGTCTGAAATTTTCTTCTAATAATTGTAGATTTATATTGTCTAAGGCTTGTCTACTCATTAAAGTGTACAGATAGTCTGACAATCTTAACAATGTTTTATCTTAGCTATGGTGTTTTCGATGTCTTTTTTAAGAGAATTAATGTGTGATTTTAGTCTTAATCTATCACCATAAGTACTTCTTCTTATTAGTTTTAAGTATTGTTCCTGTTGATAATATAGTCTATTTTCTAATTGGGTAATTTGCCAGTCTATTCTATAAATTGTCTGCTTAATGCTCATGAGGAGTTCGTGTCTGATTTAGGAGTGGATGGTGGTTTTGAACTAGATGTTTGTTCTTGGAATTGTAAATATGGAATATTTAGAAATTATCTAATTAAAACATTTAATGAGTCTGCTAGTGCTTGAAATAAAAACAATCATTTAGTGACCTCGTCATAGTCACAGTCTAAGTCATGGTTCTCTGTGTGGTTGTTATCTTCTATGTCTATTTAATGCAATGTCTCTTGTTTAAATTCTATTAAACTATCTTTACTTTGTAAGTCCAATAAACAAAAATTTTCTAAAACTTTCTCTATTCTAGTCATGAATAGTTACTGTTAAAACAAAAAATATTATAGAATAAAATATGAGATTCACCCAATAGATACTAAGATAAATAACTCAGAGCATTCTTCATATCCATATAATTTATAAAAATCTATCTAAATGCATCATCCTAATATTCAGATATAATGAAAGATTAAAGATTTAAATAATTAAATCATGATTATAAAAGTTATCCTATATATTTAAAGAAAAAACTAGTGAACTTCCCAGAAGTTTTACCCATTCATAATCTTTATCTATTGGAGTACTTTTAATTAGCCTTCCTCATGGTCATTCTTCCTTCTAAGGATAATAATAGGGACTACTACTAGTTTTTTTTATCTCTTTAAGCATATAGTCTGAAAGAATTATAATAATGATTATAAACTATTTAAATCTTTCATAAAAATCAATCATATCATAAATAGAATCATACAAATAGAAGATCAAAATAGAGTACCTGGATATGAGAATACTTCCGTTTATTTATCTTTTCTCTATGGATGAACCCCAAAGAGAACCTAAAAATAATACATAATTAGGATATTTGCTATTTACAATATTTAAACCTAACTCATAGGAAAGTGATTTTTCTCAAGATCCTAGAGATGGGCGAGAGATGTATTTTTCTTAAAAGTTGCTTTGCTCTTGTGAGAAGAGGGTTATCAGAGGCTTTTATATCTAAGAAAATATAAGACATCCTCCTTATATAGATGGAGGAAAAGATTAAAATTGCATAAAATATCCCCTAATGGAGGGAACAAGAGGAAAGCAAAATAAATAATGTCAAAGATGCTTTGAAGATAAGCATCAATACAAGTCTTTTTTGTGTGTCTTCACATGGGTTGGACCATCTTCTTGTCTTATCTCTGATAGTGGAGGAGGTCCACTTATTTATCTTCTACTTTAGGCTGGAAGTCTTCAAGGATAGTGGAGGGGTCCACCATTTGTCTTCTACTTTTAGATGTTGATTAGGTATCAAAATCATTATCTTTTATCTTTTGCTCTTTTTTGTATAGTGTTTCATATACTTTTACAAGTGTATGAAATTCACTAGTTGCTTTTATGTAGAAACTAATGGAGCTAGATTCTAATAATCCTTTGGTGATGTATACTTTTTCATAATGTGTCCCATCACATAAGTCATATATGTCAGTTTTAGGACCATCATTATTGAAGAAAAAAATTGTAAGCAGTTGTTTTAGCCTTCCAATGGGTTAGTGGCTTAGGCCAAAGTTCTTTTGGCAATGTCAAGAAGTTTCTGGATGAAGATGTTTCGAAGGAGTATTTTTGTATCTTGGGTGTCCGAGTGTGTGGATAAATGCCATGGAGTAACAGGGTTCTGTTTGCCCTGCTATGTCTTCAAAAGGTGTAGTTATTATTTTAACATGGATAGCATTATGGGCTATAGCTTCAAGTAATAGCAATTTTAAAATTTTAGGAATGTCCATAATGTTTGTTAGGTCATGGACCAAAAGTCTGTTAAAAGCCTATGTTGAAAGAATTGTAATGGACTTATCTCAATGTTTTTAAATTTCTTACCAAATGGGAATTTATTGGCCCAAATCCCCTTAAGATCTGAATGAGTAGACTAATTGGCAATGGCAAGAATTTGTCTTTCCACACAAATGGTGTTCATTCCTGTAAGGAAACCTATTATCACAGTGATAGATGTATCCATAAAATATACCGTCATTAATAGCATTACAATTGTGGAATTGATCATTATGGCATAATTCTAAAAATTCTTAGAGGATTATGAACTTTATCTAAGAAGTGTCTATGATGTCTTCGATCCATGTGTTCAATGAACAGGGAACATTATGTTCTATCATGACTATTTGATTGGTCAATTTATCTACTGGAACTGTGTGTTTAGTGAGTGTAGTGGAATATGAAATTCTAGGTTTAGTGAATGATGAACTTGCTAGAGTTGTTTGTTTGTGGATAGTCTTTTGAGTAGCTCGGGCGAGGTAAAGTTTTTGGTGTTAGGAGAAAGGTAGTCTTGGAGGTCTTTTTGGGCTTTATTATAGTCATAAAACACTTTAAATTTTTATGTCTTTAATGTCTTGTCAAATTTTGACATTTGTTTATGGACCTTAATCCTTTCATTAATTTCAATCCAATTGTCGTAAAGTCCAACATATAGGCCATTATATAAAACATAGCATAAAAATTTTTTGACCAGAGGTGTCTAGGATGTTTAAAAGTAATTAATGAGAGCATTTATTACTCCTATCTTTTTGGATATCCCTGTTTCTCCAGTAGGGAGATTCTAAATACTGTCTATTAGGCATTATTGAGGGCATGTACAGTCTTTTCTTCCTACAAAATTAAAAATATGAGTGTTTTGAAAAATAGGTAACTATTGTTGGCCAAATTTCATAGTGGCAGAAATTGCATTTGTCTTGATGTAAATTATTGGTTTCTTTGAACCCATGTTTTTAAAATTTATCTTATTGTCTTTATTTTGAGCCTTTGCAATAAAACTTTGTCTATTCTTTATGTTTGAGGATTTTTCCTCTGTAACCTCCTGCATAAGACACATTAAAATATCAATCTAGATAGATTATCTGCAAGGGTATTTTTCTTACCATCTATATGTTCAAATGATTAAATTTACCTTAATTAGTGACTAAATTTACAAAATTTAACCACCTATTGGCATTTTTTTCTTTTCTGTCTGCTTATTGTAAAACTTAACAATAGCTTCATAATCTGTCCTAATTGTAAATGGCTTATTGTAGATATATAAATAAAAAATTTCAATTCCATTTATTACTACAAGTATTTCAAAGTCCAAAGATGTTAGTCCTTTTTCTTTGTAAATACCGAATGAGTATCTATAAATTTGTTCATCTGTCCTAGGTGAATACTTATGAGGTTTTGCATATAATACAACTCCCCATCCTAATTCACATCTGTCCATTTCAATAATTATATAGTCTGTGAGTAATGGAAGTCTAACTAATGGAAGATTTTGTACTTGTCTTTTAATATTTTGTATAATCTTAATCTTGGTTAAATTTTCTTTGTCCTTTTATTGATGTCGTATTGTATAATGGGCTTGTAAGTTTTGATAAGTCTTTAATAAAAGGCCTAGCATAATTCAATAGTCCTAAGAAGGCTTGAAGTTTTTTAAGTTCCTCAATCTTATTAGGAAACTCTAAGATTTTCCTTGTAATGTGAGGTTAAAGTTTAATCTTTCATTGTCCAATTTTTGAGCCTAAAAACTCTATCTGTCTTTTATTGAGAACCATTTTATTTTTAGATATGATCATCCCATGGTTTTCAAATATGTTAAATATAGTGTGTAAGTGTGTAATATGTTCTTTTTCAATTTTTGAAAAAAAACTAAAATGTCATTAATATATACCCATGTAAATGTACTGCATTATCTAAATGCTTCATCCATTTTTCTTTGAAAGATTTATGGAGCATTTTTTAGTCCAAATGGCATTACAAGCCATTCAAAATTTCCTTCTGGGCAACTAAAAGTTATCCAGGGAATACTATCTTCATGCATTTTAATCTGCCAGAAACCTGATTTTAAATCAAATTGTTGCATTCTGTATTTTGTTTATTAACACATCTTTTTCTGGTATTTTATATTTGTCTTCATGTGTATTGTCATTTAGTCTTTTGTAATTAAATACCATCATAGATTGTCCTTTTTTAAGCTTTGATTCTTTTTGGACAATGAAGGCAGGTGACCTATGTCTAGATGTGCTTTGTCTTATCACTTGTAAGTCTAAGAGTTGTTTAATGTGCATTTTACATTCTTCTATCTCCCAAGTATTAAACTTAATTTTTCCTACTTTAATAGTTAAATCATGATTAATTATGTCTAACTTACAAGTTATTTTATTTTTGTCCTAATGTCTAGTAGGATTCTCTCCTATAGTTTCGAGTATTTCTAGTCTATTGATTATATTGTCAAGTTCAGTGTGTTGTTCTAGAGTTTTCCTAACTTTAGATAAGTCTATATCCCTAAGTTCTTCTTATTCTGGGATATGCTCTTCTAGGTTAGTCTCATTTCCTATTAAGAAATTGTCTAAACTATTTTGTTTACATTGACCCTTAATTATGCAAGTACAATTTTTCATTTTGTCTTCTAAGTTATTTGGAAAGTTTGGGATTGGCATTGGTACCCTATAATTCTCACCACGCTACATAAGCGCATACTCTGATATTATAGGGCTAAGTATGGGTTTTCTGACAAAGAGAACATAGTCATTAGTTGCAAATACTCCACCCATGTCTCCAAATAAGAATGATAATCCAATAATCATCTTAATGTACTGGTGGTTAAAAGTGTCTACCTAAAAATGGTTGACTTTACATGCTTGACCATATTGGTTACAGTTATCAACAATTTTATATGCATTAGTAATGTATTTATGTATACATTACTATTTCATCATATTGTGTGGTTTTTCTTCCTTGTGGATGATGTCTTATAGAGTTTTTATCTAAAAATTCTATAATTTTTAAGTCTACAGTGTTTTCTAAGGCTCCATTTACTATAAGGGCTGGAAGAACTATTTCTTTACCTTTTATATTTAAAACGATAGAAACTTTAAGTTCAGTAATAGGTGTCTTATTGCTTATAGTTGGTATTTTATAATATACCAATTTTTTAGTCTGAGAACTTGGTGTTTCTAAAGCCATTAATTTATGAAATTGAAAGTCTGAGGATTCACCTGGTTAAGATATATGTATTCCTGTACTAGGTGGATTGTCATATTTTTTTTGTTGTTTTCCTTTCTTAAGTTTCCTAATTTCTTATGAAAGGATGTCATAAGAATCTTCAAGTATTACTACTCTATTTTCTAGAGTAGATAGTCTTTGATTACTTATGTTTGTTGAATGTGCATTAGTAGTCTCATGTATGGGAAATGTAGTCTGATAGTGTTGTTCTAGACACAATTTGCATATTTCTAACATGCATTTTATACATCTAGCTTTAATAGTAATGTGTGGGAAATGTCTACATTTAAAACATGGATTTATGTCTAATCCTGTATTATAGTGTCAATGATGTATGCAATTTGTTGTCTCAAAGTTTTTAAGATATGAAAATATAAAATTTATATTTTTATCTTCTTCTTCAGAAATTGATGTTTCTGTGTCAATGTCTTGTATTTTATCTATTTCTTGTATAAATTGATTTATAAAAGAATAGTCTTTAGGAGTTTTTTCTATTTCATCATATACTATAGAGTAAATAAAAGATGAGTCTGACATGTCTTCATCAACATGTATTAAGTTCATATTTGTTTGTTTTATAATCTCTGCATTTCTTGTATAAAGAATATGTTTGTAAGGGCATTCTTTTGAGAAATGTCCCTTTTTGCTACATGTAAAATAGATAAGCTTGTTTTGATATGTCTTATCTATTTTTTTATCTCCTGACATGTTTGTCTTTCTTAAGATAAGTTTTTTTTCATCAGATTTCCTAATCTTATAATATTTTCTTTTAATCTTTTTAGGAAATCTTCGCATCTTTTGCTTAATATGTTTTTTAGTTTTTGGGTATTTAGATTCGTAGGCTTGTGGTGATATGAACCCTACCTATAACAAAGATAGAACGTGCATCCAACTTTGAAATCTTGCCCAAGGATCATCAAGGATAGGTTGTGTTGATGGAGCTAAACCCCTTGCTTATTAATTTGAAGTAAGATACTTAGCTATTATAAGATGAACAATCACACAATTCTAAGTTTAATCTAACCTAGAAATTGTAATGAAAGGTAGAAGTGAAACAATTCAAGTAAACTTACAAAGTTTCAAAAGAACAAAGTTTAAGGAAAAACCTCACTTTTAATATTTCAATGCTTTAATTCGTATGTCATAGGGTTAGCCCTTATATAGGCATGTAAACAACCTAATCCTTGAAGGAAAAGGTTCTATTCCTTATTCCCAAAGATACCTATATAGGAAAATCCTTAATTAAGGAGATTTCCTTCAAAATAGGACAACTCATGACAACTCATTACAAGTCATGACAACTAAGTAAAATGACAACTCATGACAACTAAGAATAGAAGCATGCCATGTCACATGTTAACCATTGATCCTTGACTTTGACTTATTGACTATTTGACTTTGACTTTGACTTGTTAACTTATTGACTTTAACTTGGAATATCCTTGAATCTTCTCATATCTTATAGAATCTTCTTGAATCTTCCTTATTGACACCAAAATAGAAAAAAAATAACTTCCAAATTTATCTAATTCAAGCTAATTAATTTCAGAATAGGAAATTAAGCTAATTAGCTTGAATTCTTCATCATGCGGCTCCAAGCTTGTACTTGTAGTCAAATCCACCAACTTGCTTGTAATGTGAAAGACAAGCAAATTCAATGCTTGTTTGAACTTCTTTGTCCTTGATCTTGTCATTGGTCCCTTATAATGCAATGGATCACTTGGTTTGATGGGCTTGCTTAGCTTGGTTGCATCATATGGTGTATGTATTTTTCTACAATACCTAGTATTTTGTGTCTTAAGTTGTTTTTGTATAGCAATTGCTATACATTTGTCCTTTGATACTTGCATAATATGTTGTATTATGTGTCCTATATTATCCCACCCTGTAACTATGTATTGAGGGATTATCCTAAGCTCTTCCTTTCATTTATTATGTATTTTAAGTCCTAATTCTCTTAGAAGTTTAGAGAAGAGTCTATTACCTAGTTCTTGAGAAAAGTAATTTCCTGAAATTGATGCAAGATGTAAATAGTTATAGGAAAATTCTTTTATATATTCCCATGAATTAAGTTGTAATTATTCTAGGTCTCTGAGTGCTTGTTCTTGTCTAATTTCGAAACCTGTAATAGTCTCTTATCCTGTTATCATCCTATGGATGAGTCCTGTGAAGTTTAATATGTTTGGTCCTAAGGAAATTATGTGTTGGAGTTCCTGAGGGTTTTCTCTTTTATATGTTTCCCATACTCCTCTTACACTTTCTCATAAGAATGTTTCTCCTTTATTGATCATGTCTTCTCCAGTAGTACTATATATAATGTCTTAGAACTAATGAGGACCACTGTTCTATGTATGTATCCCATTATTGTGGATCTATTTTGGCAATATTAAGTAATATTTGATTTCCAAAATAGTAGTCTTTATCAGGGACTAATCTTTGTCCTATGTTATGTCTCCTAATAGGTATGGTGTCTGGTTAAAGTTCTGTTATTCTCTTAGGAGGGATGCCTGCATCATAAGTTGTTGTGTAGGAATCTCCAGTACTATACTGTGTGGGTGTAGTCCTAAAGATAGAGCTCCTAGATTGTATGGGTTGTTATGTATTTAATTGTGTACTAACTTCAGTAAAAAGATTCATTAATATTTTGTTGTATCTTCAGTCTTAATACTAAATGAATCTATGTCTAAATCTTATGTTTGCTTATATTGAATTAGTTCTTCAATCTTGTTAAAAGATTCTTGGAATTCATCAATATAGTTTGAATTGTCATTAGTGTCTAAGTCAATGTCTAAGTATTCTACTTTTCTAATATTGTAATCTTTGTCTAACAAAAAATCATCATTGTCTTGATCAAAATATGAAATTCATGATAAATACATTTTTAATGTATGTCTTTTTTCTTAATGCAGATTTACCCCATATATGTCCTTTAATAAGTATTGGTGAATTTTCATTAAGATTTGTTGTCCTAATCATTAAGTTAGAAGTAGATTCATCATCTTTGTCTTCTTATAAGATTGATTTTCCTTTTTCTTAGTATGTGAACCTAACACTATATGAGTTATCTGTATGTTGATAATACTCAGCATTAGTAGGTGTCAATGTTTCATTTACAGGTCTTATATGTCCAAGGTTCCATTCTAGACCTGTTAAAGTTTCTGAGTTTATTTGTTTAGGTGGAATCATTCTAGTTCCTGTTGTTAATATAATGTCAACCAATCCTCTTAAGTCTAATTTATAGGATGTAGCTATATTGTGCATTGCTTTTCCTATAAATTGTATTTCTAAAAGAATATTGTATCCTATAAAGTCTTGATATCCTTTTGTTAGCATTTTGATTTTAATATATTTCTTAAAATCATTTATTATCATATTAAAGTTTGGGGAAATATAATTTATACTACCGTTGTTATTCATGTCTGCCTCCATTATTCCTATAATGGCTTTATCAAAGTCTAAATGTCTAGTATCATAAAGTACTATAAGTACTTTTGTCCTTATTCTTGCCCTGGCTAGAGTTCTTATTCCAATGACTACTAGACCAAGGTGAATATAGTTAAGACGTCTATAAGTCTTGAGTTGGTTGCTACCTTCCTGTGAGACTAAAGGGATTATTACCTCTTGTCTATTAGGACATGCAATCCTAACATTTTTTATTAATGTAATAGGTGATGTTCATCTTATGAAAGTGTTTATAAATCCTTATTGGTATATAGTCCTAGGATTTAAAGTTCTTAATTATCTATCAGAAAATATACTTGTATCATTTTCCAAGTCTATAGTCTATTCAAGAGTTTGTGTAGAATTTTGTTTACGAAATAACCATGATGTTCTATTATCTATATTAGGTTCCCTAAAAGTCCTAGACGTCCCTGTAAATGGCATAGTCTCAATCTGTGTTTGGGTTTGGTTACTCATTATGTTTTAGGTTTTCCTACAAATAAAAATTTATTTATGGGTTTTTTATCTTGAACAATCTTTTTGCCTTTATCTGATGTCTCTATTTTAAGATTACTAAGTCTAGATAAGATGATGTCTAGTTTTATTTTAATGTCCAAAGGAGTTTTAGTGATCTTAGAGTCTAATTGGACCTATCTTAATTCTATTTTTTTGAGTCTTTGGTGGATATGGGCTAATAAAGCAATAATAGTATTATTTTGGGCTATAATGATTTTGACTGGTAAGGCCTGAACCTTAGAGTTATGAGTATAGCTAGTGTCGAATTGGGCTAAAGAGTCATTATATATTTAGGTATATCCTTTTGCTTCTTTAAAATATGTATTTTTATAAAAGTCCATTAATATCCTAAAACTGTCTTTTTCAAGTCTTTTACCATGTCTTTAATCAATGTAATCTCTTTTACTTGGTAAATTATCTATTTTAATTAAGTCAAGTCTTTTATTAAAAATGTCTTAAGAATTTTTAAGATAGCTAATTTGGCTTATTAATTACTATCTTTAGTCTAGATATGTAGCTTATTATAATTTTCAAGTGTTTTAATAAGTCTTTCTTGGTGTGTACCTAATGAATTTCCTAAGGAAATTAAAATGTATATGATTGTATTTAAATGAGAGTCTTTTGAATGTAAACAGTGTGTATAGTCTTCCGTATATCTATAGTAACATGTATCTTTAGCTCTATCTAAAGCAATTATTGTCTTATGTGTACAATTTATATCTAAGTCTAAATAGTCAAAAGTTTTAAATTTAGAGATGCCTAGTTTTGGTTATTTTGCTCTGATACTAGTGAGGAATTCGAGGAAACTTTGTCAAAATTTTGTTTTTGGAAAGTATACTAATGCCAAATGTCTTGGTGTCTAAAGATAAAGAATTTATCTAAAGAAGTCTCATATAGGGTCAGCTATCTAGTTAAAGTGAAATTATTATCCTACAATCTTCTAGGTACTTTATTCAATGTCTAGTTCTTTCAATATCCCACGTACAAATTGTGATACTATAATTCAAACCAGTATGTCTAATACCTAAAAAGCATAATGTATTGCGTCTTGTAATAAGTCTTATGTATTCTTGTTTTAATTCTTGAAGTCTAAAATTTTCTTCTAATAATTGTAGATTTATATTGTCTAAGGCTTGTCTACTCATTAAAGTGTACAGATAGTCTGACAATCTTAACAATGTTTTATCTTAGCTATAGTGTTTTCAATGTCTTTTTTTAAGAGAATTAATGTGTGATTTTAGTCTTAATCTATCACCATAAGTACTTCTTCTTATTAGTTTTAAGTACTATTCATGTTGATAATATAGTCTATTTTCTAATTGGGCAATTTGCCAGTTTATTCTATAAATTGTCTGCTTAATGCTCATAAGGTGTCCTTGTCTAATTTAGGCATGGATGGTGGTTCTGAACTAAATGTTTATTCTTGGAATTGTAAATATGGAATGTTTAGAAATTGTCTAATTAAAACGTTTAATGAGTCTGCTAGTGCTTAAAATAAAAATAATCGTCTAGTGACCTTGTCACAGTCATAATCTAAGTCATGGTTCTCTGTGTGGTTGTTATCTTCTATGTCTATGTAATGCAATGTCTCTTGTCTAAATTCTATTAAACTATCTTTACTTTGTAAGTCCAACAAACAGAAATTTTCTAAAACTTTTTCTATTATAGTCATGAAAGTTATTGTTAAAATAAAAAATATTACATAATAAAATATGAGATTCACCCAATATATAGTAAGATAAATAACTCGGAGCATTTTTCATATCCACATAATATATAAAAAATCTATCTAAATGCATAATCCTAATATTCAGATATAATGAAAAATTAAAGATTTAAATAATTAAACCATGATTATAAAACTTATCCTATATATTTAAAGAAAAAACTAGTGAACTTCCCATATGTTCTACCCTTTCATAATCCTTATCCACTGGAGTACTTTTAATCAGCCTTCCTCATGGCCATTCTTCCTCCTAAGGATAATAATAGGGACTACTATTAGTTTTTGATCTCCTTAAACATATATTCTGAAAGAATTATAATAATGATTATAAACTATTTAAATCTTTCATACAAATCAATCATATCATAAGTAGAATCATACAAATAGAAGATCAAAATAGAGTACCTAGATATGAGAATACTTCCATTTATTTATCTTTTCTCTATGGATGAACCTTAAAGAGAACTTAGAAACAATACATAATTAGGATATTTGTATTTACAATATTTAAACCTAACTCATAAGAAAGTGATTTTTCTTAAAATCCCAGAGATAGGCAAGAGATGTATTTTTTCTATAAGTTGCTTTGCTCTTGTGAGAAGAGGGTTATTAGAGCTTTTATATCTAATAAAATACAAGACATCCTCCTTATATAGATGGAGGAAAAGATAAAAATTGCATAAAATATCCCCTAGTGGAGAGGCAAAAGGGGAAAGTAAAATAAACAGTGTCGAAGATGCTTTGAAGATAAGCATCAATACAAGTTTCTTTTATGTGTCTTCACATGGGTTGGCCCTTCTTCTTGTCTTTTCTATGATAATGGATGAGGTCCACTTATTATCTTCTGCTTTAGGCTGGAAGTCTTCAAGAATAGTGGAGGGGTCCACCATTTATCTTCCGCTTTCAGATGTTGATTGGGTATCAGAATCATTATCTTTTATCTCCTGCTCTTTTTTGTATAATGTTTCATATACTATTACAAGTGTATGAAATTCACCAGTTCCTTTTACACATAAACTAATGGAGCTAAATTCTAATAATCCCTTGGTGATGTATACTTTTTCATAATGTGTCCCATCATATAAGTCATATATGTCAATTTCAGGACCATCATTATTGAAGAAAAAATTATAAGCAGCTATTTTGGCCTTTCAATGGATCAATGGCTTAGGCCAAAGTTCTTTTGGCAATGTCCAAGAAGTTTTCGGGTGAAGATGTTTGGAAGGATTATTTTTGTATCTTGGGTGTTCGAGTGTGTGGATAAATGCCATGGAGTAACAAGGTTCTGTTTGCCCTGCTATGTCTTCAGAAGGTGCAGTTCTAATTTTAACATGGATAGCATTATGGGTTGCAGCTTCAAGTAATGGCAATTCTAAAATTTTGGGAATGTCTATAATGTTTGTGGGTCATTAACCCATAAGTCTATTAAAAGCCCATGTTGAAAGAACTGTAATGGACTTATCTCAATGTTTTTAAATTTCTTGCCAAATGGTAATCTATCAGCCCAGATCCTGTAAGATCTGAACGAGTAAACTAATTGGCAATGGTAAGAATTTGTCTTTCCACACAAATGGTGTTCATTCCTGCAAGGAAACCTGTTATGAGAGTGATAGATGTACCCACAAGATATACCATCATTAATAGCATTACAATTGTGGAATTGATCATTATGGCATAATTCCAAAAATTCTTAGAGGATTATGAACTTTGTCCAGGAAGTGTCCATGATGTCTTCGATCCATGTATTCAATGAATAAGGAACATTATGTTCTATCATAACTGTCTCATTGGTCAATTTATCTACTGGAGCTGTATGTTTAGTGAGTGTAGTGGAATATGAAGTTCCAAGTTTAGTGAGTGATGAACTTGCTAGAGTTGTTTGGTTAATGGATAGTCTTTTGAGTAGCTCAAGGGAGGTGAAGTATTTGGTGTTAGGAGAAAGGTAGTTTTGGAGGTCTTTTTAGGCTTCATTACAATCATAAAACCCTTTAAATTTTGGTGTCTTTAATGTCTTGTTAAATTTTGACATTTGTTTATGGACCTCAATCCTTTCATTGATTTCAGTCCAATTTTTGTAAAGTCCAGCATATGGTCCATTATATAAAACATATCATAAAAATTATTTGGCCAGAGGTGTATGGGATGTTTGGAAGTAATTAATGAGAGCATTTATTACTCCCATCTTTTTGGATATCCCTCTTTCTTTAATAGGGAGATTCCAAATACTGTCTATTAGGCATTGTTGAGGGCCTATACAGTCTTTTCTTCCTACAAAATTAAAAATATAAGTGTCTTTAAAAATAGGCAACTTTTAGTAGCCAAATTTCATAGTGGTAGCAATTGCATTTTTCTTAATGTAAATTGTTGGTTTCTTTGAACCCATGTCTTTAAAATTTGTATTATTATCTTTCTTTAGCCTTTGCCACAAAACTTTGTCTATTCTTTATGTTTGAGGATTTTTCCTTTGTAATCACTTGCATAAGTCACATTAAAATATCAGTCTGGATAGATTTTCTGTAAGGGTATTTTTATTACTGTCTATTTGTTCAAACGATGGCTTAATACCTTTATTAGTGATTAAAGTTACAAAATTTAACCACCTATTGGCATTTGTTTTCTTTTATGTCTGCTTATTGTAAAACTTAACAATAGCTTCACAATCTGTCCTAATTATAAATAACTTATCGCAGATATATAAACAAAATTTTTCAATTCCATTTATTACTGCAAGTATTTCAAAGTCCAAAGATGTTAGTCCTTTTTCTTTGTAAATACCAAATGAGTATCTACAAATTTGTTCATCTGTCCTAAGTGAATACTTATGAGGTTTTTCATATAATACAACTCCCTTTCCTAATTCACATCCTTTCGTTTCAATAATCATATAGTCTGTGACTAATGAAAGTCTAAGTAATGGAAGATTTTGTACTTATTTTTAATATTTTGTATAATCTTAATATCTTCCTAGTTAAATTTTCTTTGTCCTTTTATTAATGTCTTATTGTATAATGGGCTTGTAAGTTTTGATAAGTCTTTAATAAAAGGCCTAGCATACTTCAGTAGTCCTAAAAAAGCTTAAAGTTTTTAAGTTCCTCAATCTTATTAGGAAACTCTAAGATTTTCCTAGTAATGTGAGGTTGAAGTTTAATCTTTCCTTGTCCAATTTTTGAGCCTAAAAACTCTATGTGTCTTTTATTGAGAACCATTTTCTTTTTAGATATGATCATCCTATGGTTTTCAAATATGTTAAATATAGTGTGCAAGTGTGCAATATATTCTTTTTCAGTTTTTGAAAAAAACTAAAATGTCATAAATATACACACATTTAAATGTACTGCATTATCTAAATTCTTTATCCATTTTTCTTTTGAAAGATTTGTGGAGCATTTTTTAGTCCAAATGACATTACAAGCCATTCAAAATGTCCTTTCGGGCAATTAAAAGTTGTCCAGCGAATACTGTCTTTATGCATTTTAATCTGCCAGAAACTTGATTTTAGATCAAATTTATTGAAGATTTTTGCATTCTATATTTTTTTTATTAACACATCTTTGTCTGGTATTTTATATCCATCTTTTTGTATATTGTCATTTAGTCTTTTTTAATTAAATACCATCCTAGATTGTCCTCATTTAAGCTCTTATTCTTTTTGGACAATGAAGGCAGGTGACTATGTCTAGATGTGCTTTGTCTTATTACTTGTAAATCTAGGAGTTGTTTAATATGCATTTTACATTCTTCTATCTTCCAAGTATTAAACTTAATTTTTCTTAATTTAATAGTTAAATCAGGATTAATTATGTCTAACTTACAAGTTATTTTGTTTTTATCCCAATGTCTAGTAGGATTCTCTCCTATAGTTCCGAGTTTTTCTAATCTACTGGTTATATCATCAAGTTCAGTGTGTTGTTCTAGAGTTTTCCTAGCTCTAGATAAGTCTATATCCCTAAGTTCTTCTTGTTTTGGATATGTTCTTCGGGGTCAGTCTCATTTCCTATTAAGAAACTGTTTAAATTGTTTTGTTTATATTGGCCCTTAATTGTACAAGTACAATTTTCCATCTTATCTTATAAACCCAAGCATTATTAATAAAGGTAAATTTCTTGGAATGTTTAATGAAAGTTTCATAAAGAAGAATGTGATTGGTAAGGTGTAAAAGGTCAATATCAATGCCATAAATTTGAGCTAATGTTATAATAATCCCACCAATACAAATAGCACCGGTGTGACTATCACTAATTAGCCATGATGCACAAATCTTCCTAAGGCTATGGGTTCATTGTGCACCATATAATAGAGGATGAAAAGATCATCTAAATAGAGGGTTTCATTACAAAGAACTCTACCATTTGTGGAATAGGTAAGGAAATAATGCACATACCATAATGCTTTAGATTTAAGATGAGAATCTTTTGTGTGGCCAGTAGAAAAGCTTTTATCTTGAGGAGAGTTAACTTCATTCCAAAAGGTAGAGGCACTCCAATATGCCTTAACTTAAACGTGTCCTTCTTGATAGAAGCCACAAAGAGTGTCAAACTCTTGGCAAGTCATGAATTTATCTTTCCCACCCAATTTGAAAATGCATGGAAAAGTAAGGATTATTATCTTCAAAGTGAGCAGATTGAAGGTTATAGGAGGAAAGAAATTTAATAATAAGAGAATTATAAGAAGGTAAAGGTTATAAAAGGAAAGAAATTCAACAATAAGAGAAGCAAAAAAAGGTAAAGGATTGAAAGCATAATCAAACAAACCTACATAAAGTAAGAGCTCCTTGACTTTATCAAAGCATCCAAGATCTTTAAAAGCTTGCTCATGCATGAACCTTGATTGAATATAGCTTCTCTTATTGAATTATGCAACACTCATTCTGAAATCTTGAGAAGAATAAGAGAAAAGAGAATGAACTCTTCTAGGTTTGTCTTTATTAGACGAAGGATCTTAAGAAGAAGAAGGAAGATTAGTTGGTTGCTTTGGAGTCATGAATAAAAATAGCTAAAGAAGACTAAGAGAAGGAGAATAATATTGTTGAGAATTTTAAGAGGAAGTAGTGAATAATAAAGAATGGAATAACAAAGTATTTATAAACAAGAAGTAGGGTTAGATAGGGTTTAAAATTTGAATTTTAAGTAAAAAAGGAACCTCAAAATTTTTTCTTGATTAGGATTGATGTGCCAAATAAATGTAAAGTTCAATTTCCTAGTGCTATCAAGAGTGCGGTCTTGGTCCGGACATGCACTCATTCCAGTTGAGACATCCAGTCCCGGGTAAGATCCCAATTGGGATTAAAACTAGGATCTATTATGTTTCACTAATTGAAATGCATAGATTCATGTCCTGGGTGGGAAAAGTGTAGTCTTAGGCAAGATAAAATCCCTAACAGCATCTCTATGTTTTAAATCTCGCAATTAAGTCCAAACTCTCTTGCACTTAAGTCCTTACAAATAAATGCATAATTTTGAATTAACTGAGGAATAATGGGATATTAAATGAGAATTATGATTATACTCATTTAATAAAGATAAAAGAGGGAATTATTTTATTGAATTAAAATAATTAATTAACTAAATTTAATTCAATAAATAATTATTAATTTGTAAAATAGGAAGGTTTTTTTTAAAAAAAAGATTGATCATATCTTAATACACAGATCAAATAAACATTTAAACATATATCTATATACATGAAAATTATTAAAAAATATGTTAGATTTGTATAATTAATTCTTTGAAATAATTTCAATAATTAATTATTAAGATCAAAATAAAAAAAATAATCAATTATGATTAAGGTAATTTGACCAAACAATCAATAAGCATAATATTATTTCACATAAATTTGTGAAATTAATCAATCCAACCATCAATATAATAATTAAACATACATTCTAGACAAACTAAAACCATCAATCATGCCAAGTTTATGCTTAATGAAATTCATTCTCTCGTCAATGAGAGATTTTGTGAAGATATCTACAAGTCGATTATTTTTATCAATAAATTCAAATAACATATCACCATTTTGAACATAATCATGCAAGAAATGATGTCTAATATAGATATGCTTAGTTCTTGAATGTTGAATAGGATTCTTGTTAAGGTGTATAGTACTTGTAGTAGCACATCTGATAGGAATGTGATTAAGTTTAATGGTACAATGCTTAAAAGGGTTAATTTATGAAATCTACATATCAATATAGTCAAGTACAAAGCTTGGACGAATTTTTGGATTATTTGCTATTTTGGAGTAAATAAGGAAGATTCAAGAAGATTCTACAAGATGTAAGAAGATTCAAGGATATTCCAAGACAAAGTCAAGAAGTCAAAGTCAAATTCAAAGTCAATAAGTCAAAGTCAATGGTCAACATCCAACTTGACATGTGACATGGCATGCTTCAAAGCTTAGTTGTCATTAGTTATTTGTTTAGTTGTCATGAGTTGTCAATATGACTTTTCAATGTTTAGTTGTCATGAGTTGTCAATTTGACTTTTCAAAGCTTAATTGTCATTAGTTGTCATATGTTTTAAAGGGATCCTATTTAGTAAAGGATTTTCCTTTATAAGTGTCTTTAGGAATAAGTAAGAAAACCTATTTCTTTAAGGATTAGAATGTTTACATGCCTATATAAAGGCCATATCAATATAGTACAAATTTGAATAAGTTTTATCAATTAAATTTCAATTCTTATGAGGTTAAAGTCATTCTCTTTTGTTCTTAAAAGAACTTTTGTGAATTTATCAAGTGAAGGCTTAGTATATTCAAATATAGTTTAATTTAGACTTAAAATTGACTTTGTTAATCTTAGGTTTACATTAAACAACCTTTAATTCTTTATAATTAAGGTTCTTAAGTACAGGTTATTTAAGGGTTTTATTGAGGATTAGAGTTTCTTTTTGCTTGATTTATGAATGATCCTTGGCAAGGTTATCAAGATTGAATACGGTTTTGGTACAAGTTAACCACGTTTGTATCATTTAATGCCAAAGTCCATTAATTATTTTTTTGCCATAAAACTTATGAACAATAAAGACTTATTGCCACATAATCGGCTTCTGCAATGGATAAGACAACTGAAACTTGTTTCTTACTAAACTAAGAAACTAAACATTGTCCTAATAATTGGCAAGTTTTGGAAGTGCTCTTTTTATCTAGTAAACTTCCAGCAAAGTCTGCATCCGAATAACTAATCAAGTTAAAGGAAGAACTCCTAGGTTACAAAAGTCCTAAATGCAAACTTCCACTTCAATATTTGAAAATTCTATTGATTATATTCAAATGAGA
This sequence comes from Mallotus nudiflorus, assembly GCA_947683625.1. Classification (NCBI taxonomy): domain Eukaryota; kingdom Viridiplantae; phylum Streptophyta; class Magnoliopsida; order Malpighiales; family Euphorbiaceae; genus Mallotus; species Mallotus nudiflorus. The sequence goes on along the minus strand of CANTUR010000201.1, from coordinate 6,411,132 downwards.
CTCCTTATGACTAGATTGAAACCTAGCACAAAAATGTTTAGCAAACATAATATCATGTCTACTTGTAGTTAAAGAAGGGATTCGATTATACCTATAAATCACTTTTCATCAACTGGTTTGCCATTCTCATGTTTATTGAGTTTAGTGATGATACTCATTGGAGTCTTGCTTGATTTAACTCCATCCATTATTAAATTTTGGAGAATTTCTCTTACATATTTGGTTTGATTGATGAATATCTCATCCTTACATTACTTGATTTGTAGTCCATGAAAGAATTTAAGTTCACCTATCATACTTATCTCAAATTCTCTTTGCATTAACTTATAAAATTCCTCACACAAGCAATGTTTAGTAGCATAAAAAATAATGTCATTAATATATATTTAAACAATTAATAAATCATGCTTGGATTTCTTTATGAAAAGTGTTATGTTAACTTTTCCTTTAGAGAAACTTTTATCTAATAGAAAGTTACTCAATCTTTCATACCAAGCTCTTGGGGCTTATTTTAATCCATATAATGCTTCTGAAAGTTTAAACACATGATTAGGAAAGACAAAACTTTCAAAACTTGAAGGTTGTTCAACATAAACCTTTTCTTCATTAAAACCATTTTAAAGTGCACTTTTAACATCCATTTGAAAATTTTTTAAATCCATGAATGATGTAGCATTCTAATAGCTTTTGACCTTGCAACTAGGGTAAAGGTTTCATCATAATCAATGTCTTCCTCTTAATTATAACCGTTAGCTACAAGTCTAGCTTTGTTCCTAGTTATGACACCTTATTCATTCATCTTATTTCTAAACACTCATTTAGTGCCTATAATAGGATGATGTTTTGGTCTAAGAAATAAAGTCCAAATTTTTTTCTCTCAAATTGATTTAACTCTTCTTGCATAGTAAGGACCCAAAATTTTGAACTAAAGTCTAAATTTTGTTTTTCTTAAATTAATTTAACTCTTCTTGCATAGTAAGGACCCAAAATTCATCATTATTATTTTTGGGTTCAATTTGAGAAATAAAGGCTAAATTAACTACTGAATTATGTTAAGACCTATTAGTTACCCTTTTGTAGTATCACTAATTATGACATTTTATGCATGTTCTTTCTTAAATTTCTAATCCTTTGGAACATCATCCTTCAAGGTAGGTTGAGTCATTTCCTCATCTTCTTCTTTTCTAGAAACTTCAAGCTCTAAAAGTTTGCTAGTATTTTCTTCTTGAGTCTTCTCATTCATAAGCTCACCTACACTATAATTGATACTATAAACATCCTTTTTAGGATTAAGTGAGTTTAATTCATTAAAAATAATATGTATTAACTCTTCAACTACTAGAGTTCTCTTATTAAAGACTCTATATGCTTTGCTAGAGGTAGAATAGCCTAGGAAAATTCTTTGATCAACTTTAGAGTGAAAGTTCCTAGGATTATCCTTAGTGTTTAATATTAAAGCACTTGCATCTAAATACTCTAAGATATGAGATTTTTTTCTATTACTCCAAAGCCCATAAGAAGTTTTGTTTAAAATCAATCTTTTAAATGCTCTATTTGTAATGTAGTAAGATGTGTTAATAGCTTCCACGCAAAAGTATAGAGGCAAATTATACTCATAACACATTGTTTTAGCCATTTACATTAAAGTTATATTTTTCCTTTCAACTACCTTATTTTGTTAAGGAGTTTTAGGAGAAGAAAATGTATTTGAAATACCATTTTCATTACAAAGGTTTTTGAACAATTCATTTTCAAATTTGGTTCCATGATCACTTCTAATATATGAAATATGAATTTTTTTTTATCTTTTTGAACCTTCTTTTTTGAAAAAATTTCAAATGCTTTAAATGCATCATTCTTATGAGCAAGAAAATACACTAAAGTGTATCTGCAGTAATCATCAATCAATACATATGTATAGTGCATTCCACCTAAACTAATAACTCTAGTTGGTCCAAACAAATTCATATATATAAGTTCAAGTGGCCTAGAGCTTAACACTATATTCTTGAGCTTAAATGAAGACTTGGATTATTTTTCCTTTTGATAAGCCTCAAAAGGTTTATCCTTAGTGAATTCGAGTTTTGGTAAACAAATCATAAAAGTTTATGATTACAAAGATCATTCAAAAGCTCAAAGTTTGCATGTCCTAACCCTCTATGCCATGTCCATATGTCAATGGAAATAGACATTAAACATTTTATCTTTGTTATCAATCTTACTCAAATCAATAACATAGACATTGTTTACTCTTTCACTATTAAAAATCACTTTGTCTTTATCAAGACTACTAATAAACCAAATCTAGGATAGAAAGTGATCTCATTTCCCATGTCACATAATTAACTTATACTTAGTAAATTATGTTTAAAACCATTAATAAGAAACACATGGTGAATGGATAAGAATTATGGATTATCAATTTCTCCAATGCCAATAATCTTTCCTTTTGCATTGTCCCAAATGTGACATGTCCTCCATCCTTTGCATTAAGCTTGTTGAATTGCTCTTTATCTCCCGTCATGTGTCTTGAACATCCGCTATCCAAATACCACTTGCTTTTTGTTCTTGTAGACTTCAAGCTTAACTACAAAATATATTTTAAATACTCTTTTAAACCCAAACCTTAATTGGTCAAGGTTTGTTAGTCTTAAAATAATCTAAAGGTAGCATTGCAAATGTAGTTTTTGATAGAAGCATACAATGCTAGAGTGACCTTTGGTCATGTAATAGAAACATTCAACATTGGCAAATTTATTTTTCCTAAAATGATATGGTTTCCTAGTGTATGAAATATGCCATTTATGTTGTAGTGGTGTGTGTCTCCTAAAATTATTTTGAGTAATAATGTGAGACATACATTGACAATGTCAATGTGCATTTTGATCGGTTTGTGCAACATATTTAGGAACATTATCTTATGTAATATGATTAGGAGTGTTATGTCTAGTGTACATATAAACATGTTTAGGTGGTGGTCTTTTAGCTTGATCCTTACCTCTTTGTATCAATGAAGGTTGAGTCTTGTGAGACTTTCCTTTATTATTTGACACATGAGATTTTTTAACTTTGAAAGCTTGAGTCTCATTCAGTTTTAAGGTAGAGGGAATTGAATTACATGATGCTTTAATAAATTTAATATGAGATGATGATAAGGATGAAGTCATTCCATTTTGATATCTAATTGCATGAGTATTTCCATAAAGTTTTTGAGAGTCAAGTAGACTATCTAAACTCTCCTTTCCTTTTTTGAATTTGGAAATGGAATTTTTTAACTCTAAGTCCTTATTAGAAAGCTTATGATTTTCATCACTTATATTTTCTTGAGTTGCTATTCTAAAAAATAAGAAGATTTTAAATTACTAGCAAGTTTATCATTTGATTTAACAATATTAGAAAATTCATTATTTAAATTTTCAAATTCCTTAGTTAAGCTAGATAACTCATGCTTATAATGCTTTTTCTTAAAAAGTAAACTTTTGCATTTTAGCAAGAGTTTGCTCACAATAGAGCTCTCATTATTATCATCATTATCATAATCACAATAATCATCATAAGAAGAGTCTGAAGTAGATAGTACCTCATTTTCATTTTCAAGAGCCATGAAGCAAAGGTTGGCTACTTCTTATTATTCCTCTTCCATTTCCAATTTGGAGGAGTCATACCATGTAGCTTTGAAATTTTTTTTCTTTTTTCCTTTGTTCAATTGTTCTTAAATTTGAGTTTAGGGCACTCACTTTGAATGTGACATAGTTTCTTGTATTCATAATAAGAAACCTTTATAGTTTTCTTCTTACCTTCTCATTTGTACTTTTTGTTGAAGTCTCTAGTTCTTGGGAAATTTTTCCTTCTTAAGAACTTCTTGAAGTTCCTAGTGAGTATGACAATATCACCATCTTTATTACTAGATTCTTACTAGTTATGAGCACCATCTGGGTCAGGACTTGGATCGGGATTTGTTCTGTCCAATTTTCAAAAGTTGCTTCAATTAGTCACGGTCGAGTAACTTTGATCCCGGGCAGGACACCCTTGTCTCAAGCATGGTCCCAATCAAGACTAAGCCTAAGATGGGTTCTGTCCTAATCCTAAAATTTCATGAAATTGACTTTTTCTGTCCCGGTCTTGATTTTGTTTAGGACAGGGCTCAAAACTATATGATAGTCTTTATTTTTCTTATTTTTTCTTCATCATTTTGAGTTCTAATTAATTCCTAACTTATACACACTTGAAATAAAAACACATTAGATGCTCAAGGTGAAGTTTGTTAAAGTCAAAATTAAGATTAATTATTGTTGAGATCAACAATTCTCTTTCTCCCAAGACACTAAATGCACACAAAAGGGTAACTCATCCACTCCTTTCTTTTTCATCCCAACATCATAAATCCTTATCATAGGGTCTCAGGCACACCATGACAGTATCATGATTTTGGGTATGGCTTCTTCTTGATTTAATGGTAACATCTAGTAGTTCTCTTCCCCATGATGATGGTTTTGTTGATAAGCGGCAAAAACCTTAGAAAACTAAAAATCAAAGTGTTATTCTTTGAGGTGTAATTAACACGTCATCTCTCAAGTTGAAAGAAATTTGAGGAGTAACTGACACATTAGCCAAGTCTATCAATTTTAATGGCTTAAAATTAATAGTGCAATTTTTAAAAAGTTAATGAATACAATTAAAACTTATAGATTTTAATTGAAAAATTGATATAACTTTTAGGACTTACAGAGTCTTTATCCCCAAATAATTAAGATTTACATTCACAATGAAATTTAAATTTTAATGCTATAACAAAATTTATTCTTAAACTATCTATAGAAAATTATACAATTTGCAAATAACGTACTTAAAATTGAGATTTTCAAATCATTTGAATGTTTATAAAATTAAAATTTTTGTTTGGAATAATATTTAAATAAGTGATTTACTTATCATAGAGTTTTAAATTAACAATATTATGAATCATAAAACCATACCAAAAAATTAGAATTAAAAAAAATCACATTTGTGAATCAAGTAAACATATTATCAAAATTAAAATAAATTTATAATTTATGAAGATTTTTATCAATCAACCATTTTGTATCAATAATATCAATCGACTACAAGTTTCACTATTATTTTATGTTTAAATTAATAATATATTTTGATTTATAAAATAGATATGTATTTTAAATTTTTGAATATTGAAAAAAATATGTTAGTCAGTTATATAAAAATTTTCAGTTAATTGCTTAAATGAAGAAAGAGTTTATTTAGTTGGAGCGCCTACAAATCAAAATCTAGAAGAGAGGAGAAAATAGGAAATAGCAATTCACTATTAAGGGTAAGACACGGTTAAAGCCACCTTCGAAATAAAAAAATACAGGAAAAAAAAAAAACAATTGGTCAAAGAAGCTGCTACCCCCAATTCACGCACATCCACAATCTCTCTTTGTTCTTCTTTGCTTTTTGTTTTTCAATGTATCATTCCATTTCCATTACTGGAGATGACTGACAACATACAATGGCATTTCCATCTGACTCTGCCTTAAATATTAATAAAATAATTTCCCAACAATTACTATGCCAAAAAGTACGTTCATCTCATTCGTTAGGCATTTTTTATAGAGAAAATCCTTTGGAATTCTCATTTAGCCTTATACTTTTGGAGATTGCTTTGGTCATTCTATTATCTCGAGCTGTTCGTTTTCTTCTCAGACCTCTGAGGCAACCTAGAATTGTGTCTGATATCATTGTGAGTTTCTTAATTAATTAATGTTAATGCATGATTTTTCTTTTTTATATATAATATTTGCATTAATTAATTATATGATGAAATGTTGGTTTGAAGGGTGGTATCTGCATTGGACCCTCTGTTCTGGGATGCAGCAAGACGTTTACTAGCATTGTGTTCCCGGAAAATGCTCAATTTATCGTGAGAAATGTTGGAATCATGGGTCTTATGTATTTCATTTTCTTATCTGGAGTTAAAATGGATCTTTCCTTAGCTTCAAAAACAGGAAGGAAGCAGTTGTATATAGCCATACTGGGAGTGGTTTGTCCTTTTTTGGCAACAGGTATAACAGCGTTCCTTCTTCGACCCTCGATGGATATAGAACTTGCCAAAGTCTCTGGGTTTGGAGCGGTAGCTGCAGATCTGGCTTTAACTTCGTTTCCTGTAATTTATATTATTCTTAGGGAGCTAAACCTACTCAGTTCAGAGATTGGACGAATGGCATTAACCACGGCTGTGGTAAGTGATTCACTTGGTGTGATTGCCATTGTTGTGTTTGAGTCATTAAAACAAGCTGAAGGTAGAGATCACAGTGCCATTTGGTTTTGGATATCCAGTGGCGTATTAGGAGCCTTTATGCTTATTCCCATTCGACGAATGCTACGTTGGATTGTTAAGAATACTCCAGACGGCAAACCGGTTGATCAAAATATTGTGATTCTGAGTTTATTAGCGGTGTTAGTGATTGGATTTTTCACAGACATGTTTGGACTAGCAATAGCCACTGGATCATTATGGCTGGGCCTCATAATTCCTGACGGTCCACCACTTGGAGCTGCCATCGTGGAGAGAAGTGAAACCATAGTCGTGGAGTTGTTCATGCCGTTTGCATTTGCAGTCGTGGGGTTATTCACAGATGTGTTTTCCATGGCTGAATATGGTTGGTCCAAGCTGGCACCACTGTTTGCATTGGTTATAATAGGTTATTCCTCCAAACTTATCATAGTTTTCGTGGCTGCTCTCTTTTTCGACGTTCCCTTAAAAGATAGTCTCACTCTCAGTCTCATTTTGAATTTAAGAGGTCAATTGGAGCTATTGATCTTCTTACATTGGTTGGACAAAAAGGTACATTTCTTTTTTATTTTGTATATCCTAATCACTTTGCTTACAACTTCATAAACGAACACAATATAATTAACATCAATTTTACTTAGTTTAGCATAAGACTTCCTCAATTAACTTTTAAATTATATTAATTAATTAATCACTCTTAGATATTACAATAATATTAACAATTTACTTAATCTTACATTGAAATGCAAGTATTTTATTTGAAATACTATATTTTAAATACAAAAATTTCAAATAGCATGGAGTTAGAATTATTAGATTCTCAATAATTAATCTTTTAAATTTATTTCAAAGTTTCATCAATAAAATTCGTATACTTGCTAAGTAAAAAGATTTCATTCAAATTTAAATTTATGGTCAAATCCCTTTCCTTCAAAAATAGCTGAAATTTCCTAAGTATAGAATAAACCTGAAAATTTCAAAGATCAATTAATTATAAATATTTATCCAGAATTGATTACATTTATTTAAAATATATATATAGCCTAGCAACTAACTACTTAAATAAACCCTATATGTGTTATATATTTAAAAGTGCATAACTCGTATATAAATTAGTCATCAATTCGTAATATACACGTACTGTAAATAATATATATATTTAAAATTATTGTAAAATAAATAATTATAATAAATTGTAAATTAATCAAATAATTTATAAAAATGAGCACTTAAAAACTCATTTTAATAAATTTTTTTGTTATGTTTTATTAAGAGTACCTTTATTTTTAATATATGTAGAAGATTTTTTTTCTTATGTTAAATAAAAGAGGAAAAAATTTTTAGTTGAATAAAATAGATAGATATGTTTTAGGTAAAGTAGAATAAAATAGATAGATATCTTTTACGCAAAGTAGAAAGACAATTTTTATGGAATAGGAGAATGGCGCGTTAGAAATTATAGAAATTATAGTGTTTTAAATAAAACAAAAAATATATTTTTTAAAATAAGGATTTTTTTTAGAAAAATATTATAAATTTTAGTAATTTAATACAAAAGATATATATATATCTTCAAAATGATTAAGTGGCTCTTGGTGGAAAGAAAAAAAAAAGAGTGAAATTGTAGGAGAGAGTTGTAATTCCGAATGATCAAGCGAAAAAATAAAAGTGATATAAAAAAAAACATAACACATACATGTCTCTATATTTATTACTTTTTATTAGTTTAATATATTAATTTATATTTTTATCATTTTAACACATAAACTTGGTGAAAATGTAATTTTAAAACTTCTATCATATATGACATAAAATAACGAATTAGCATATGTCACATTAGAAGAATTTAACTGATAAAAACTATAAATAAAAATGTCAAATTAATAAAAAGTGACAAGTACAGAAAATAATAAATGCATTATGTCATCATATTAGTACAAACTAATGTATCTTAGTCAAATTCAGGTGTCAAAATAAAAAATATATAAATTAAGGTGTCAAACTGATAAAAAATGACAAATATAGAAAACCATTTATGTTTTATGTCAAATATATATATATATATATATTTTATGTATAATATCTCGTTACTTTTGACATCCTACCTGTATACCACACCAAATAGTTTTAGCCAATTTTTTTACAAGTAAATCCATCAAATTTTAAAATATTTAATTCAGTTCAATTTCTGATTATAACTATAATGTTTAACACGTTTAGTCCAAAACCTTACTTTGTCTATAATATTTTTATGTAAACCAAAGAAAAAAAATTATCTGAAAAATGCATTTATAATAAAATAATAATAAAGGTATAATAAAAAGAAATGTTATCATTATTATTCACTTTAATATTCGTTTTGTAATTTTATACATAATTTTATATTTATTAATATATAAATAAAAATTTGTCTTATCGTTAGTAGAGGCTTAAAAAATAAAAAATAAAAACATTTCTCCAGCCATACTCTCATATGTAATAAATATAGTTACTACTGCCATTTGCATGAATACGAAGATTAGCAACTTATCCATCACAATGTGAAAATTATATCTCTTATAGCTATTTCAGATAATAAATAAAATTTATATCTGCTGCGAATATATCAACATAAATCTTTATATAGAAAAGGGCTAGTACCATTTAAAAAAAAAAATAGCAAATTACATTTTGTCCCATGAAATTAGACCTAATTCACCATTTTCCTCTCTTATTTAAAAATTAAACTTTTTTATTTTTCAGTTTCCGGTTCATTAATACTTAAAACCTTCTCATAGAGCCCCAGTGAATTTTTTTTATGTTAAAAAACACTTAGTTCCCTCTATTTTATAAACTATATAGTTTAATCCTTTTATTTTACAAAAACATACACTTTAAGCCATTTATTTTAATAAAATTAAATATTTTATTGTATTTTATTTTTTAAAAATTTTAACTATTAAATTTTTAAGAAATTTTTTTTTTAACTCTTCCATATATTTCTATCAATATTTTATAGTTAAAAATAAGGTTATAAATTCAATGAATTTATTAATTTGCTTAATTTCACTTTAAAAGCTAAAATGGTTCAAATTTTTAGTATTTGGTTTCAACAATTGAAATTTTTAGAGCTATTAAAAAGAAAATTAAATTAAACTGAGTGCAAAAAAAAAGTTAATATAAAATAAAATTTAGTATTTAATTTTTATTTAATATATTTATAGATGTCTATAGGTGTTAAAAATTTAATTGACATATAAATTTTAAATTTAAATAACTAAAAATTTGAGGGATTAAATTGTGTTATGAAAATTAAATTGTTTTATCTTTATAAAGTACAAGGACATATGTGTCTTTTTAATATAAGAGATTCACCAAAATCCTATTGGAAGCACTAAAGTGTTGACAAAATAAAAATTGAGGAATAAAAAAAAATAATTTTCAAATAAGAGGGAGAAAGGTGTGAATTATATTAAATCTTGAGATCCAGAAAAAGGTCTAGTACATATAATTATAATTTTTTTTTTTTTTGAATTTTACAAAATTATATTAACTTTTAAAATTTGATAAAGCTAACTCACTTTGATATATTATTTACAATTTTCGAATTATATAAATACTAATTATAATAGTTGGTTAGCATAAGTTTAAGATCATATGAAATGAGAATGATCGATTTGTTTAATTTGTAAATACTATATGTTTATATCTTTTTTCTAATAAGTTAATTTCTTCATATGAATATGGAACTCGTACTAATAAATATCAATTAATCTAAATTAAATGTTATGTGTGCACTTTATTTTTCTAATTTTAACTAAGTTGCAGTTGTCTTAAAAGTATAAATAATATATTAAATACTATAGTTTTGCAAAGTTTTGAAGGTAAAAAAAAGTTATAATTTTTTATATCAACAAACCTTTAAGAAATATATGGTAATGAGAAAAATAAGGCCAAATGCCTCAATTGCACCCTTGAATTTTACTCATTTGATCTGTCTCACCCCCAACTTTCATTTTTATATATCATATTTCTATACTTTTATTTTTGACCTATAAGTGGCCAAAGTTAAAAAAGTAAACAATTAAAGTTTAAAAAAAAAAAAAAACCAAGCTAACCAACAGTAAACCCCTAAATGGTGTCATCTAAACCAAAATCTTCGGATCTCGTTCCTCCTTCGTATACTACTCGATCTCCTTCATCTCCTACTATTTGTAATTCTTCTTTTTCATTACTGTTGCTTCTGAAAACAAATTCATTGCAATTTCAATCCTCCAACGTCATCTTTAAAGACGCACTCCTCATCAACAATGACAGTTGACTATATCTTACGCATCATGTATTCAAATCCAACACCACCTCCTCCATTAACGTAAATTTGATCCTCAAAAAGTGTGCTACAATACAAAAAAGAAAAATTATCATCCATTTTGATCTCTATCATTCACATTTACTCCTTCTAAAATGCAATTCTTGATCCCATTAACATCATCTAATCCAGCTGCTCTATGCAGTACATCTCCAAGCTGTAACAAACTATATAAATGTGAATTTCCATTGTCAACAACAACACCGAAAGCTCTATGGCTAAATGGAGAGGAGTACATCCATTACAATCTATCGCTTCAAATTTCATTCCCATTGAATTACAAAATTTAATCACTTTTACATAGCCAAAATTAGCGGCAACATGAATTTGGTGTTCTACCATGTCAATCAATCGAATTTTGAATCAACAATATGTTTAAAAATACAACGTTAAACCTCCATGAAGGTAATTAGGAATAGACTAATGAGACGATGACTCTAGAAGAGTTTCTCACCAAAGTTGGAGTTTGTTGATGATGTTGATGCTAATGTTAATGTTAGAGATGACGTTAATGTTGATGAGGTTAAGATGTCATCATTGTTGATTGCTGGTGGAATTTATGCTTATGATAATCATCAGTAGGTTCTAGTTTCTATTTCCACTCCTCATGGTAATGCATATCACTTTTTGGATAAAGTTGAAGAGTCGATTGTTTCGTTTGGGAACGACAATAGTGGTGGTGACAGTGGAAGGGTAGGAAGAAGAAAAAGAGGGAAGAGTGTGGTGATGGATAAATGAAAAGAAAAAAAAGAGGAAAAAAGGCATTTTTTCTAGGTACCTCATACGAATGGGCATATGAAGTCATGCAACTTGCCACACGGTAAAGGTATATGTTCAATAAAATTGATGAAGTCTAAATAAGGGGTTATGAAGTTTAGAAGCGTTATATATGAAAATAAAAATAAAAATTGAAGGGTGAAATAGATTAAAAAAGTAAAGTTGAGGAGTGAAATGAGGTATTTAGTCAAAAAATAATTAATTAACCTTTTACTGTTTTGGATCATTCATTTTTTTTTTAATTTCATGCCATCATCTATGATGCATATGGTCCCTTGTGATGTGACTTAGTAGCATAATTGGTTTTTTTTAAAAAAAAAATTGTTGTGTAACCTCAATATATACAATTACAGTAATAAGTAATTCATATATATATATATATATTTTTATTTATTTATTTATTTTTAGTGTCTTTCATTTTAATATTAGATAATTTACATATATTCAATTGATAAATATATATCAAGTATTTAATAATTTGGTACACATATATATAGGGTGATATTATTGTTATTATTATTATTATTATTATTCATGTAGATATTAGCTTTCTTTTTTATTTTGCTATTTATTTTTATCTCACGAAGTGTTCATATGAACAGATAGTTGGATTCCAACAGTTTACATTACTGGTCATATTAACAACGCTAATAACTGGCATATGCACACCTTTGATCAGTATTCTCTACAACCCAGCGAAGCCGTACATGGTAAACAAAAGAAGAACAATCCAACATAGTCCTCCTGGAAAAGAGCTGCGAATGGTAGTTTGCATACATAATAAGGAAAATGTAGTTGGCCTCATTGATCTCCTTGAGGTCTCATATCCGACTACAAGTAATCCATTCTCAATCTATGCACTCCATCTCGTTGAGCTTGTAGGTCGTGCAACCACAGTGTTGATAGATCACCAGCTGTCTACAATGTCTTCAAAAGATGCTGACCATGAAATCATACGCAATGCTCTAAACCAATATCAGGAAGCAAGAAATGGTTTTGTAAATCTTAATTTCTTCACAGCTTTGACAGTAAGGCGAACAATGTACCAAGACATTTGTAAGTTGGCTTTACTGAACAAAGCTTCTCTCATCATTTTGCCATTCGAAAAGGGGAAACTAGAAACACTTGCAGGAACTGAAATCGTGCGTCATGGTCGTGGAATGCAATCAATAAATGTTAATGTTTTAACTCATGCCCCTTGCTCTGTTGGGATTCTCGTAGATAAGGGTAACGCTCATAGCGCTATTGTTGTGCAACCCTTTCGGCACTCGTCGCGCTACAAATATGTCGTGCTATTTTTGGGAGGACCAGATTCTCGTGAGGCACTCACATATGCAGACAGAATGGCTGCAAATCCTGATGTTTATCTTACAGTAGTGAGGTTCCTTTCACACAACAATCGAGGAGATGATGAGATGGAGAAAAAAACTTGATGATGGGTTAGTGACGTGGTTTTGGGTGAAGAATGAGGCAAATGAGAGAGTAGCCTATAAAGAGGTTGTGGTGAGGAACGGAGAAGAAACACTCGCTGCAATTCAAGCCTTCAATAGCAGTGATAATGATTTATGGATTGTAGGTAGGAAACAAGGGATAAACCCAATGATACTTCAGGGACTATCAAACTGGAGCGAAAATCTAGAACTTGGAGTCATAGGAGATTTTATTGCATCTTTTGATTTTAATAGTACAGCTTCTGTCTTAGTATTGCATCAACAAGTAATGAGAGTGCACGGGACTAAATGAAATGAAAACCTTAAGTTCAATTTCATTAAAAAAGAAATAATTTAATTGCAAATAAATGATATTTAATATTTATTTGTAAATATTTTTTTAAATTTGTAAATAAGTTCATTTTCATTTTCATGTGTTTAGCTTAATTGAAAGTTTTATAAAATTTATTTTAGATGAATTTTACATTTTATTGCATGTAAAAAAAAAAGAGATGAAGAGAAATTAAAAATGTGCTTATAAACCTTACAAAATTATCCCCAATACTTTTGGGTACAATTTTAGTCATCCTCATGTGCGGTTCATATTGCCTCCGTCTCCAATTTTATATATAGGGGATGAAATTATAAATGTCGTCTCTATTATAAGGGAGTGTAGTCGTCCCATCTTAAAAAGACGATTGTCATCTCCTAAGATGGGGATGATTATTGTCTTCAAAATGATTGGGAATGACATGGTACCCCTAAGATGATTTAGAAGACAATTCCCATCCCTAGTTTAAAAAATTATTGGTATCTCTATCTTAAGGGACGATTCAAATTTATGGATAAATAATTTTATTCTTTACATATGATGATAATTTTGGTCCCTATAGATATTATTAATGTGAACAATTTTTGTGTAAAACTCTAAATTTAGTAAATACTATTAATTGTCAATATTTAAGTATTCATTATTTATAATTTGATAATGACTGAAATTTAACATCATCAATATTAATAAGCATTTGACAATAATATTATCATTTTCTAAAAATAAATTACAAATACAAAATAAAATAGAAAAGATAAATAGCTCATCCATTAATACAAAGGGCAAAAAAAAATTTACATCATATCATATTTTGTCTTATTTATGCATATTGAAAATGTTAAAAAAAGAAACATTTTAGAAGGTAAAGCTAATCTTCAAACTTCAATTTTGATGATAGAAATGAAATATCTTCTTCAAACTTCACATGCATCCTATAAAAGTTTATAAAACAAACAAATTAGTCAATAATAAAATTTAGATATTATTTTAAATATTATATAAACATTTGCATATTTAAAATAGTTGCATCCATCTGTAGTAATGGTGCTATTTTTTTATGCATATCTTTTTTAAAAAAAAAAAAAAAAAAGTGAATCTTTCATTCATTGAAAAGTAATAATAAATTTTGATAAACATAAAATATGAATAAAATACAATCAAGAAGTATTGAAAAAAATTCTCACTGAAGATATGGAACCATTCGTCACTATTATTCAATCGCGTTGATAGAACTTTTTTTTATTTACAATTCAATGATTTGTTCAACAATCTTTATACTCCACTCCATAGCATTTATTAGCTATAAGTTGGCTCTATGGTTTTTAATTGATTTCGATCATAAAAAATATTGAGAAAAATTTCATAATAGAGAGAACTATAAACCTCATAGAAGAGAACCACCAAAACCCGTAAAGAAACAAGAAAAAATAATAAAATAAACATATTAAAAATATGTATTTATTGGATAAAAAAATAAAATAGAAAAAATAATAAGGGACCATCGCCGATCTAAAAGATGATCGACGGTGGCAAAAAACAAAAGTATTTGATGAAATTTGGTCTGTATGCAAAGCCAGATTGGCATTTGTTCAAATGCCAATCAACATTTGCTCAAATGCCAATTGGTATTTGCCTAATGTCGATTGGCATTAGGCAAAAGTCGATTTGCATTTGGTCATGTCGATCGACTTTTTTTATTTTTTGATTTTTTTAATTAATTAATTAATTCAAGTTTGTTTATTTATTTATTTTGTTTCCTAAGTCCTTAAATTTCATCCAACGAGCGATGAAATTCACAAGTTGTTTTCACATAGGTCGAGAATTATTTCACAAGCTACCTGATAATGTAGCACAACTGATATGGGCTTCCAAGTTCAGACATTTCATTGTTGCGCTTCCTTCAGCTCAAGGCATGCCAAGAGTCAGTATATGCGAGATTTGATCGAATTCACTCCGATGTGTAAGAATCAGAAGAATGTTCTTTTATCGTTGGTTGAGGGATTCAGACACCTTCCTACCACCACTCCTCGTCAGATTGCACATAAGGTGAGTTGTCTCCTTCTAATATTGTTAGGTACGACCCTCTTTTACGAGATTGGTCATGAGGTTAGTATTGCTCTGTTTGGCCCACTCTGTGACTTGGATCAGGTTACTACACTTGACTAGGGATCTGTTGCACTTGCTTATCTTTACTACAGACTGGACACTGTTTGTAGAGGTGCTGTTACGATGTGTGGCTTTTGGCATACCTTGCATGTATGTTAACTTTTCTCTACTTGTCACCATCCCTACTTTCTGTATGACTTGCTGATTTATTTATTTTTCTCTTTCAGATCTGGAGTATAGAGATCGGGTTGATCAGGGGCTTTGATGCTATCAGTTCTGATAGGAGTCTTCCTCTGATGCAAAGAAGGAGCTCTTCCCGTTTAGCTAGTGCTAGGAATACTCCAGATCAAACTTATCGTAATCAGTTGAACATTATCGAGTGGTACCTAGTAAAAAGCAAATTCATAAGTACTTTATCACTTAATGAAAATAAAAATTAATTAACATGATTTTTCAGATTAATTCTAATTGGTTGGTAGGAGTTGATAATGTCTAGAGATATAACTTTATGGCTGGTGTAGTACAACTTGAGTCTATGAGGGTTCTACTCCCTGGATATGGTTGTCGGATATGGTATTTAGGAGAGGGAGTGCATCGTTGTTCTTCCAGGCATTCTCAATGTCGTATTCTATCCGATGTCCCTTCTTTTATATTGTGGAGTTCTCATTTAACGGGTTCAGAGCTAACAGAGGCACTTTAGGGATATGATGCTTCAACCTTCCCCCAGCGATGAAGACATTACCAACAGTTCATTCATGAGCATCTCTTAAAGCAGATTCTTATTGATCGGGCTAAGGTAATCTCTAACCATTTCTTCTATTCTTTTTTGGAATTCATGCTTCATTTATTCTTTATTCTCAGCTCAAAGAGAATGGCTCTTCTATTGATAAGGTGATGGAAGAGGAGACTGAGACTACTCTAGGGACTGAGACCATTCATGAGTCTAAGACTGTTCATGCTGCTGATATTGCTCCTAATTCTAAGGGTCTTAGGTCTAAACCTAGCCATGCACATTTTACTCAACATATTGGAACTAGTCATGATGGGGCCTTTGCTGGTGTTATCCTTGGTGATGTTTCTCTTCCATATAGGTTCATGTTCTACTAGGCTCCTACTGTTCAGACTCCAGTTGAGCAACAGATGCATTTCAGTGAGGCTCAGCTTCCTAGTTTTTCCCCTATGTATACTTCTCATGTGAGTCCATTTGATTTATTTCCTGCATCAATCTATATACTTGAAACTGACATTAGTAAAAATTTTAAAAAACAGATTCCTCAAACACATGCAGAGTACTTGTATGGACTTACCTTGTCTCAAATATTCTTCACTATACAGGTTATAAATAGTTAGAGGGTAAGTATATACATTAGGAGTGCAAATGTATGCATGTTATGTATGAAATGCGCATGACCTGTTATTTCCTATATGTACAGAGCTACTCTAATGATATGGAGCGTGAGACCGAGATACTTCATTTATAGCTTGCAGGTTCAGACATTGATCCTTATAGCATTGGGACTTCATTTGTTAGACCTCTGGACACCTTTCATCAAGATGATCCTACCAAAGGATAGAGCCTATGGTCGGATTCTAGAGCTTAGGATGACTGATATAGGCTATTAGACTTTTCTATCATACTGTTATATTCTGAATTTTGTATTGTTTGTATACATTGTGTTGAACTGATCCTAGACTTGGATACGTGGACTTAAGTAGAGTAAAGGGTTTCTTTTTTACCTTAACTTTTATCTAAGCTGCCCTCTCAGGTGTTCGACTTAGTAGGCTTGTCCTAATTTTTGTCTAATCTGGCCTTTTGGGTTTTCAACTTAGCAAGCTTTTATTTTATTTTATTTATTTATGTATTTTCTAGATCTGGTTACAAGAGAAGCTGAGCTTGCTTGCTGTTCCTGCTAACTCTTTATCTTATTAGCTTTATTAACTATAATCTCACCCTTTAAAGGTGAAGGACAAGCATACTATAGACCAGTGGGTGAACTAGTTATAGGGCATTACTGATGCTAAGATTACATGGATCTGGCCTTGGTGGAAGCTGAAGTTTGTGACCCTTGACCTATATGATCACTGTGTTCCCATCCTAGGGCTGTATTTCTCAACTTTCTTTTCTCCTTCCCGCCTTTGTCATTAGTATGGCCGCCCATAATTCATAGTTACTATTCTAACTGACTTTGAAGGCTTCCCCCTCAAATAAGATTTTTTAGACAAGGTTAAGAATTTATGGTTTCATGGGACTTTTAAGCAAAATATACACTTGGATGCTGATAGAGCTACTGATGATAATTATAAGACCTGCGTTGCAATACAAGCTATGGAGCCACTAAGATTCTCTAGATACAAGAAGACTCAAACTTTGCATGATGAGTCACAAAAGAAGAAACACATACATCAATAGGAATTGGTCTCATAGAGCTAATTTTAAGCTCTCATGTTCTGTTTTCCTTTCTAGTACTTATGCATTTTAAATAAGATAAAATATGTAATGTTAAAAAAAATCAATTTCAAAAGGATTTATTAATTAGGGCCAAAATGAGTACATTTATTACATCACCTGATATAACTCTTGTTATCAACTAGTCCTTTTGGATTTTCTAGCTAAATATTTTTCTCTCTTATTTATTTACCCTAATTTTTATTTGACTAGTCTTTTGCGGGTTTTCTAGCCAACGAGATCATCTCTTTTATTTTTATTCCCTAATTTTTTCTTGCTAGCCCTTTATGGGTTTTCTGAACAGCGGGAATGCCCTAACTTTTACCTGACTAGCCTTTTCAGGTTTTCTAATCAGCGAACTTTATTTTCTTTATACTACTTTTATTTTATTTTTTATAGGTAGTATTTCTTGAGGTGATCCAGGTTAACAGGCTCCATGAATTCATTCCCTTCCAGATTTGATATCTTTGTAGCTCCCTTAGGTAAAATCGATTTGACTAAATATGATCCATCCTAGTTTGGTCTGAACTTTCCTCTAGGATCAAATACCACTGCTTTGGACTATTTTAACACTATGTCCCTAGCTTTTATCTTTCCAAGCTTAACCTTCTTGTTGATTCTCGCTATCCTCTTTTGATATATTTGAGTATGAAACCAAGCATCCATCCTTTTCTCATCTAGAGATACAAGGTGATCATATCTCTTTTGTGCCCATTCACTCTAAGGCGTTTTAGCTTCCATGACAACTCTCAAGGATTTGATCTCTATTTCCATAGGCAAGATTACTTCACAACCATACACTAAGGAGAACGAAGTTTGGCCCGTGGCAGTTCTAGCAATAGTCCTATATCCCCACAAAGCAAACAGAGAAACTTAAACCAATCTTTATAAGTCTTGACCAATTTATAGAGGATATTCTTGACATATTTTTTAGCTGCTTCTACCGCTCCATTGGCTTGAGGACGATACGGTGAAGACTTATGATGTTCAATCTCGTACTTTTGTAATAATTCTATTATTTTTGCCTGAAATTGGACACCATTATCTGTCATAATGTGATGTGGAACCCTATACCTATAGATAAGGATTTTCTTAATGAACCATGCCATATGTTTTGCTTTTATGGCATTGAAGGACTCAACATCTACCCATCTAGAGAAGTAATCTATTGCCACTACTTGATGTTGTCGGACTTATTTCTCTTATGATATCAATTCCCCAAGCTACAAAGGGCCAAGGTGATGATAAACTATTCAGTACTGTAGAAGGAAGATGGTTAATATTTCCATAGATCTGGCACTAGTGACACTGCCTTACTATTTTGATACAATCCTTTTCTATACTCATCTAATAATACCCTTGCCTAAGTATCTTCTTAGCTAGGGTTGTCCCATTCATGTGAGAACCACAAGCTCATGCATGAATCTCTTTCATCACTTTTTTAGTTTCATCTTTCTTAAGACATCTAAGTTGCATTCCATTTATCATTCTCTTGTATAATACTCTATCATGACTTGCATAGTTATGTGCAAGAACATAAAGAGCATATCTCTCTTTTGAAGTTGCTTCATTTAAATACTTTCCTTCTTCGAGGAACCTCTGAATATCATAAAACCACGATTTCTCTTTAGGCCATATTTGAACACTCATAATCTACTCTCCTCCATAACACGAAGCTCTTGATTTCATGATCACCAAAGGCTTCATAGTTGACCCAGTCACACTATCCCACATCGAAGAGAGTGTTGCCAATGCATCTGTTATCTGATTATTGTATTTTGACAAATGGATAAAGAGGCATTTATTGAAAGCTTTCAAATAGCATATTTAGGGTTTCAGCTTTTCATCTTTCCCTTCCCATTCCTCATTAGCCTGGCTAACAACCAACATTAAATCCCCATAAACAAGCAATTCCTTTGCCCTAGCTGCTAGAGCTGCTTCAATCTCGTAGATGCATGCTTCATACTCGGCTATATTATTTGTCACCTTGAAATCTAATTTCTTGGCCATTGGTATGGTTTCTCCTTCTAGCATAACAAGAATTATTCCTAATCCAGCTCCTTTGTTGTTTATAGCCCCATCGAAGTAGAGCTTCCACTCCCGACGCTCTATGATTGTCAAGTTCTCATTTGGAAACTCTAAGTTCCATTATTCATCACCTTTGACCACATTCTGAGCTAGGAATTCTGCTACTACCCTTCCCTTAATGACTTTCATAGTGATGTACTTTATATCTAACTCAGTTAGGAGCACTAGCCATTGAGACATCCTTCCAGTCAAAGTAGGCGCTTGAAATAAGTACCTTAAAGGATCTATC
Organism: Mallotus nudiflorus; assembly: GCA_947683625.1. Classification (NCBI taxonomy): domain Eukaryota; kingdom Viridiplantae; phylum Streptophyta; class Magnoliopsida; order Malpighiales; family Euphorbiaceae; genus Mallotus; species Mallotus nudiflorus. The sequence goes on along the minus strand of CANTUR010000201.1, from coordinate 6,391,088 downwards.
TTTGAAATAGCTTGAACCTTATAGGACTGAAAATAATGCATCAATTTCCTTGTTGCCTAGATCATGATTAAACATGTCTTCTCTACTAAGTCATACTTTTCCTCATATGGTAAGAATTTCTTACTAAGATAATACACCACATACTTTATCCCTTTTGGTCCTTCTTATGCTAACATTGCCCCCATTGCATTTTCCTCTAAGGCCAGGTATAAGATCAATGGCTTACCTTGCCTCGGTGGATTTAGTACAAGTGAATTGGCAAGATATTCTTTAATAATTTCAAATGCCTTCTGACAATCATCATTCCACTTTACTGGCTGGTTTTTTCTCAAGAGTTTGAAGATAGGGTCACAAATATTAGTAAGCTTTGTGATAAACCTACTAATATACTGTAACCTACCAATAAATCCTTTTACTTCTTTTACTATCTTTGGTGTTAGCATTTCTTGAATAGCTTTCATTTTATTTGGATCCAGTTCAATTCCTCGACTGCTAACTATATATGCCAATAATTTTCCTGAAGTAACCCTAAAAATGCACTTCTTTGGGTTGAGCCTCAGATTGTACCTCTTAATTCGAGCCAAGAACTTATTGAGAGCTTCAAAGTGTCCCTCTCTTGTTTCTAACTTGACCATCATATCATCTACATATACCTCCAATTCCTTATGCATCATGTCATGGAAAAGAGTAGTGGCTACCCTTTGATATATTGCACCTGCATTCTTTAACCTGAAAGGCATATCCTTATAGCAATATGTCCCCCATTCTGTGATGAAAGCTATCTTGATTTTATCTATAACTGCCATCATTATCTGATTGTACCCAAAGAACCCATCCATAAAGTAGTACATCGTACTTAACATCGCACTATCCACTATTACATTGATATAAGGTAAAGGGAAGTTATCCTTTGGACATGCTTTGTTTAGATCCCTGAAATCTACACACATATGTATCTTACCATCTTTCTTAGGTACTGACACTATGTTTGCTAACCATTAAGGATAATCTACTACTTCTAGAAAGTTAGCTTGGATTTGTTTAGCAATTTTCTCTCTTATCTTTTCAGGCCACTCTGGTCTTAGCCTGCGAAGTTTCTACTTAACAGGTTTAATTTTTGGATAAGTGGGAATGTGATGTTATGCAATTTCCCTATCTAAACGTAGCATATCTTCATAAGTCTAAGCAAATACTACCTTTCTTTTTGTTAATATTCTCTCAAAATTTTTCCTCTCTTTAGGAGTTATATCATATGATATAAAAATGTTCTTTGGATTGTCAGTCGTGCCCATGTTAAAAGAATCAAATTGAATTGAATTAATGTCAAACATGCATGAACAATCAAAGTTATAATGCATAGAACTATCAGGATGCACATCACACAACTAAGCAAAACCAGCATTTATATCTTGACCATGGAAAAAATAGAGTTTTCATCCTCAAAAAGATCGAACATTATCATATCAGTTTCCTTATAAAAAACATTAGTAAAGCCATCACTAATGAAAATAACTAAATCATGGGTTGGCTCATCTTCAGGTGGTAGACACAATAGCTCTTCGATAATAGCATTGCCTATCCTCTCAGCTACCAGCTTCATCATTTCCTCTTTATTGTCTTTTACCAAGTTCTCTAGAATCTACTCTTTAAAGATCTCAAATCTAGGAGCATCTCCTCCAGCAACATTCATTGATTCCTTAGCTCCTAAATAATATTTACCTTCTCATAGCCTGATGAAATTCTCACTTATCGGCCCAATTTTCTTTGAGAGCTTCCTTTGCTTGGCATTAAACCTCTTCCTTGCTCTTCTGCTTATCAACTTTATTTCTTTAACACAACCCAAACCAATTGTGTTGCCTTGACTTTTAAACTCTAAGAGACTAGGGCTTCCTTACTTATTCTTCCCCAGCCATTGCCCAAGCCGGTAATTCATACTCTTTATCATTTTTGCTACTCTAGGATCCATTTTAGTTCTATCAAATATCCCAGCCATCTAAAAACCAAGGGGTGCACACATTTGTTTTTGTTTATCCAATATGGCTGCCACAACAGCATTGGTCCCAGCTTCTATAGTCATAACCTCTCCTTCATGAGGGAATTTTATCTTTTGATGCACAATTGAGGGTACCCCTCCTAAAGCATGGAACCATGGCCTTCCCAACAACAAGGCATAAGTGACTAGAATATCCAACACAATAAACTCAATAGTTGATTCCACAAGTCCTATTTTAATTAAAGCTTGGAATGTCCCCTCCACATTCCTAGTGCTATCATAATAAGCTCTGATTATAAGGTTTGAATTTGTTAAGTTTTCAGCTTTTAAACCTAAGTTAGGTAGGATTTTCAAAGGACACGCATTAATAGCAAAACCATCATCAACCATAGCAAAATTGGTTCTCTTTCCCCTTACCTTAGCTAGTATAAACAATGCCTTATTATGGTTTCTTACCTCCAAAGGCAAGTCATTATTTAAGAATGTTATCAGCCCATGTTTCTTTTCTGTAACCCTCGCTACCATAGCCTCAGGTGTGGCTGTTGTTTCAATGTTCATGTTTGACAAAAATTTGACAAGAGCTCTACTATGACTGCCTGAATGCTTCAGTAGTTCCCAAATGCTGACATTTGCCTTATCCTTCTTTAACTATTCCAGAATCATATCCTCTTTCTGATCTTCCTCTATTTCTGTATCTTCTATTTCTTCTCTTTCTGTGACTCTCTCAGTTTTCTTTTCAACTGCTTTGTAATTCTTTCCACTTCTAGTAACATGACTCACCTTAGGATCGTCGCTCTAGACATCGAGACCACTCGAACTTTCTTTATTAGAGTCATACCAAATGTCAATAACTCTAATTATTTGATCTCTTTTCTCATCTTTCCATACTTCCATTGTGCATGTTTATTTCCCTTTCAACTCTTCCATATTGATCTTGCCTAAGTGTTGGTTCAGCATATCTTTAACTCCTTTTTGAGACTGTTAAGGAGCTAAAGGTTCATCTTCAAACTCATAACCCCATCCTGTAGGCATAATTTCTTCTATGGGTATATTAGCTGAAGCGGGTTTAGAGTAAAATACTCTGTAATTGAACTTGCCCAAAGGTTATCCCAACAGATCTTCTACTCCTTTGGGTGGCTGCTCGGGGGTTTCAAGTTCTTTCTCTTCTTTAATTGGCTTATCATCAAACTCATTACCCTAACATGAGGGCTCGATTGATTCAATGGGGATATCAATAGAGGGTGGTTTTGAGTAGAGCACCTTGTAGTCAAACTTGCCTGAGGGTTGGCCTAGTAAATCCTTCACTCCTCTTTGTGGTTATCCAATGGATTCTCCATTAGCTATAGGGTTTAGGTTTTCAAAGGATTTTAACACTTCTTTTTCGCTAACCCTTAAATTGATCATCATAATGGCTAGTGGTGGAACATTTTGGTAGTCTGGGAAAGGGTTATTTCTAGTGTTTGGGTTAAAGATGGACTTTTCAGGGTCTTTGATTTTTTTGAAATCTATTAGGTTTTGGATCTCATGTTTTAGGTGGATACAGTTGTCTATGGAACGACTAGCAACTTGGTGGAATTTGCAATAATTATTAGGATTAAAACTAGGGACATTTGGGTTTGGTGCCTTAGAAAAGGTTAAGGGTCGAAGTAGACCTTTTTGGATTAATCATTTTAGGACTTTGGAGAGTGGTTAGTTAAAGTTGGAGAATCTTCAAGGTTGCTAAATTGCATGCACCTCCATATCTCTACTAGTACTTCCTTGTTGTGTGCCCCTAGTTGGGTAATTTAGGGTTCTGGTGCTTCTAGAATTTCTCTTTTTCTCACTCTCAATCTCTTCGGCTTGTAAACCGTCGTCATACAAGTCTATGAATGTTTTTGGGTTCATCATCTACAATCTCTTGACCATATTATATGATACATTACAGACTATCATCCTAACTTGATCCTTCTTAACCAGCTTATTCTTCATCAGTCCTGCCTTATTCATGAACCTAGTAAGGAAATCATAGAAGGATTCATTGGGTTTCTGCTTTGTTAGTTCTAAGTCTATGATAGATACTTCCAGTCTGGTATTATAATCATATTATTTCAAAAAAGCAGTACATAATTCCTTCCAATCAGCCCATATTGATTTTTCCAGTCCATGATACTAGCTTATAGCCATTCCCTCTAGAGATAGCATAAACAGCCTAGCAACTACTACTAATGATGCCTTAGTAGTGTTCATGATTATTGTATATTGGCTTAAATGAATACTTGGATCTCCTTTCCCATCAAATTTCTACAGCTGAGGCACCTTGAATTTTTTAGGCAGCTTATCTCCCTCCATTTGCAGCATGTCATCAAAGTTGAATGAGTACTCCATTCCTTGTCCTCTAATCAGCTCTTCTATCTTGGACATTTTCTAAGTCAGTACTTACATCTACTTGGACTCATGATCTTGGACCAGTTCAAGTGATTCTCTCTTCGCCTTCTCTACCATGCATTTTTCAATGTCTAAAAGTCTCATATCAATAGCAGGTATGTTTCTAGCAATAGGTTGCCTCCCAGCATTATTAGTAATAAGTGGAGCATCAACAACAGGCAAAGGAGCTACAACAATAGGTGGAGCTCCTACAACAGGTGTTTGTTCAACAACAATAATGGGTGGTTGTTTAATAGTAGATGGTGGTACGACAACAAGTTGCACTAGTCCGGCCAGAGCTTGCCTCAATTCGTCTTGCATCATAGCTCTCATGTCATCTATTAAAGCTCCCTTAATGTCCTCTAGGGTCCACATCTCTGGTTATTGTTCCATTTCTTTTTATTCAGTCTGAGTCAGTTCAACTTCTAGGTAAAGTGGGTTGATAAGACTCTTCTCTAGTTCTTGAAGGATCACTTGAGCTATTGACTTAGGGCTTAGATCTGCTCTGATTAATCTGCCACCTTTCTGTCCTTAGATAATAGAAGACCCAGATGAATCTATGATGGCTACAAAACAAGGTGTTAGTATGATGCATGGAATGCATGTACGTATGCATGATGCACGTGTTTATATAATAAGTAACAAGTAGCAGGTAGCAAGTATCAGAGGAAGGTACATAATATATATCCTTCCAACCTTATTAATCTAATACATATGTTCAATGGCGAATCTCTTTTCCTAGAATTTTGGTATTGGCTTTTATATCAACAGGGGATATTAAGAGTTAACATGCATGTCAAATCTCTCTTAAAAAAAAGCACAGAAACAACATTTCTAAATATAAAGGTGTAGCCTAATCCTTATTATCCTGAATGGGCCTCAAAGGTATAGGCCTAGGCTTTTATAAATAGAAGTACCTCATGATAGCAAACAAGTAAGCAATTTGGGTAAAAAAGTCCTAAGGGAAGTAACTAGGCCATTATATGTGGTTAGGGTCGGGTGAAAAGTTAAGGTTCCCTTAGCAAGATGCTCTCCATTATGGACTTGAGTTACAAGCCAAGGTTAAAGGGGTCCAGCATCCTTTGCAAACTCGAGAGAAGACTACCCCCCCTTTAGGACTTGGGTTACAGACTCTAGTCAGATGAGCCCAGTAATCTCTCTTAAACTGAGTTAAGGCTAAGAGTGATGGTTAGCCAATTTACAACTCCATGAACCTAATGGAATCATGGAATCATGGAATCATAGACCAACATCATCAGTTTAATAGGGACATGTAGAATGAATGCAAGAATAAAATAACAATCAATAAAATAATTCTAAAGAACATAAGTAGAATCAGTATCTCTTACCCCCAATGGAGTCGCCATTGTAAATGACGGGTTTAGAGTGCATCTAAGATTTTAGCAACTATGATACTGTTTAGGCTCAAGGCCTTAGGGAACACACTACTATGCCACAAAGTCATAACGTGATGAAGAGGAGTTGCCACCAAGGTTAATAACTAGGACAATTCGATTTGTGGTACTTGATTCTCTAAAAGAAAGTTAGCACCACAACTAGGAGATTCTGGGAACGGAATACTAATTTCTCTTAGTCTCGTGTTCATTTAGAATTATATATAAATTATTACTTCATTCTCTAATTATATGCAAGTTTATTAAACCCTATTTGAACATCCATTTAACCCTAAGGCATCTAGTTAATAAAATCACATATAAAAATGCATTCAAGCGCGTTGTCCTTAAGTCTAAACTAAGTTTAATTTAATAAAAGTTAGCTAGATTTACATTCTTTATTTACAAATAAAATGGACTGAAGGTGGACCTACATTTTAATTAGTAAGCTTAAGTCTATTTGTTTCAATTATCTATAGGGAATGGGCTTAAATCTATAAAATTTTAAAGGAAAAATCTAATTTGATTTTATTTTAAGTGAAATATGGGCTTAAGTCTATTTGTTTTAAAAGTAATGAATTTAAATGGGTTAAGCTCAATCTAAATAAATTTTAATTAACAAAAAATGGGCTTAAAGTCTAATTAACCTAAAATTGGCCTACATTGGTTTTAATTAATTAATTAATTAACCTAAACCATTTATAAACTTATTTTAAATGAATTGGACCTAATTGTAGGATTAGGGCCCAAAAAGGATAAAAATATTAAAAAACAAGTCCAAAACAAATAAAACATAAAAAAAAATATATCAACCATACATTTTAATGATTTTCTAAAAAAATCCTAAATCAATTTCATGAAACCCTAACTTTAATCTACTACCATAATTGATTTTATAAGGTTTTACCAAGTGAAACCCTAATTACTAATTAATTTTTTGAACACAAAAGTAAATAATTACTATTCCCACTATTAGGGTTATTACAATTCTTATTATGCAGAAAATTATAAGAAAATTAATTACAACCCAAAACTAAAACAAATTATAAGAACATAAAAAATTATAAATCTTAAATCCTACGGGAGTTTTACAAATCATAATCCATGGCATTCCATGGAATTTTTAATGTAATCACTGCCAAAATCTCATTTCACCAACCTCACCTCCATAACATCATAGAATATCAATCAAAACAAAAAATAAAAAAACTTTAATTAGTAATGAATCAATAAAAAATAAAGAAAATAAAATTAAAATAAAAGAAAAGAAAAGAGTAGAATATGTTGTGCAAATGCTATTTGAATGCCTCTCATATTGAGATTGTCACCATTTTGAGAATTGATTATACATTTATTGATTTCTAGACTATTGAAAACAAAAAAGTGTGCTTTTTTGTGCAGTGAAGAAAACTCTTTTTTTTTTCTCTATGATTTTTTTTAGGGTTTCTGCGCAGTCAGGAGTTGCTCCCTCACTCACGCAGTCTTTAGCTTTTTAAAGTAAAGACTTGCGAGTTGACTTCCTCCATTCCAGGAACAGACACTATCTCTCAATTTTTCAAAATATTTATGCATTTTGAACACATAAAACCATAATTATCTTTTAAGAAAATATTTAGAATTAATTTTCAACTAATCCGTGAACGAAAAAATACTAAAAATGACCGAATATACTGAAAAATTAAAAACATTTCATAATGCCGATCTGCATTAGGCTAATGCCAATTATCATTTGGCTAAATGCTGACTGGCAGTTTGCTTCTGCAGTCCCAAAAAAATTTGTTTTAAAGAAAACACTTCTAAAATCACGATTTTACAATTAGGTCCAAAAAACACTACAATTTAGTCCTTGAAATCTCAAATTTCAATGCTAGAGATCAATTTCTTGATTAATTTTTTTAATCATAAAGCCTTTCATCGCACTATGCACAATTGCATCATGAAATTGGGTGCTTACACATATCTTTATGTTTTTAGCAGCCATTATCTATAATAGAAAGACTAATAGTTAGAATTTAAGCAAGATTCCTAAATCACTATTGAATATAACTCAATATAGTCATTTTCAATTAATGTGCCATGGTTACTAACAAAATAAAATAAATCATGATATATATATATATATATATATATATATATATATATATATATACATATATATATATATATATATATATATATATATATATATATATATATATATATCATGATTTATTTGATTTGTAAGGCTAGTAGCACATGTATAAATTATCAAAAGAAAAATAAACAAAATCACTACAAGCTAGTCGCTTAAAATAAATCCATGGAAGCAAGTCATATACAATGATCATATATAACAAAGAAGAGGATCATATGCACAAAGAAGAAATAGTGGAAGTTAATGAACACCTACCTTTTCCCAATTCTTTTAACTCATGCAAGCCATATAAGTTAGTAAAGGTAATAAACATGAGATATAATTTCTATACAAAAGAGAAAAAAGATTAAATAATGAAATTTTGGTAAATAAGAACCTCAGAAGAATGCAACATTCAATATTTACTATATTCTAACTAACACAAACATAGAATACCTATTTCACTTCTACCAACCATGTAGTGAACTTTAGTCATTTATTCCTACACAATGGAGATTCCAATTATTCATTTAGTATATACTACTAAAGCAAATCAACTTAATATATGATACATTAATAAAAAATATATAACTTTGAAATGGTACCTTTAGTGATGCAAAACATATTGTAATTCAGTTTATGGAAGCATCCAATAGGAGGGTAGCGTGCAGTTGAGCTTTAAAAGGATATTAATTTTAGGCCCAATTGAACCATGGGGCCCATAATATATCAAATTGAAACTGAATCAAAATCCACTATCAATTATTGGATTTACCTATCATAAGGCCAAATTTCAAGCCCAAAATCCATCGTTTAGGGCCTCAAAATTAGCTTTGAAATTTTATGTTTATTTTATTTATGTTTATTAGTCTTTTTGCTCTTTTTAATTAGGGTTTTTTCCTAGACATTATTTATTTGTCATTTTCAACTTAATATATGATACATTAATAAAAAAATATAATTTTGAAATGTTACCTTTAGTGATGCAGAATAGATTGCAATTTTTTATAAAAGCATTCATTAGGAAGGGAGCACACAGTTGAGCTTTTAAAGGCGCTAACTTTTGGATCTGATTGAACCATAGGGTTCATAATATATCAAAATGAAGCTGATTCAGAGTTCTCTAATTTTTATTTAGTGTACCCATAATAAGGTTAGATTTTAAGTCCAAAATCCATTGTTTAAGGCCATAAAATTAGGTTTGAAGTTTATGTTTATTTTATTTGTGTTCTTTGGTCTTTTTACCCTTTTTAGTTAGGGTTTTTTCCTAGATGGTATTTATTTTTCATTTTCAACTTAATATACAATACATTAATAAAATAATATAATTTTGAAATGTTATGTTTAATGATGTAGAACATATTGCAATTTAGTTTATGGAAGCATTCATTAGGAGGGGAGTGCGCAGTTGAGCTTTTAAAGGCTCTAAGTTTTGGGTTTAATTGAACCATAAGGCCCATAATATATCAAAATGAAGCTGATTCAAAGTCCTCCATTTATTATATAATAAGGCTAAATTTCAAGCCCAAAATCCATTGTTTAGAGCCTTAAAATTAGCTTTAAAGTTTATGTTTATTTTACTTGTATTTTTTTGTCTTTTTGCCCTTTTCAATTAGGTTTTTTTTCCTAGACAATATTTATTTATCATTTTCATATGTTTAGATAGTTTTATTTAATTAAAAATAGAGTTTCTATTTTCTTCCTAATTTTCAGTGTTCACTTATGAATCAAGAAATTTCTAGATGCTTATTTCCTAGTATTACTTATAATCAACATATTATAGAAGGTTGTTTTATAGCCATTTGTGTGCAAATTAATGACAATCAACATTTGTTCTTATTTTATTAGGCTTCCACTACGTCAGTTGGCATTAGAATTGAATTAATCTGAGTTCATCATGCCAAGGAGAATATAAAGTATGGAGGACATGTATGAATGAGATTTAGACCAACACATGATGCATATAGAGGAGTGTTTCAAATAGATTATAGAACAGGTTATGGAGGGGATGGCGAAACTGACAGCAAATCAAAATCATTATAGAGCACCTATTAATAAGAGTACTAATGATGAAGAGAAGGAGAACGAGGAAGAAATGTCATGCAGATGTCAAAGAGCTACTATAGAGGAGGATAGGAGAATTTGGAATACTGGAATACAAACCAAAATTCTAGAATTCCATGGTAGCCTTTAAGCAGAAGAGTTCCTTGATTGGTTGGCGATGGTTGATGAGATCTTGGAATTTAAGGGAGTACCAGAAGATAAGGATGTGGCTTTGATTGCCATAAGATTGTGAAATAGGGAAACAACATGGTGGCAGCAAATGCAATTAACTAAAAATAGGTTAGGTAAGTTAAAAATTGCTACTTTGGAGAAGATGAAGAAGCACTTGCAATTTGAATTTTTGCCTTTAATTTTCAATGACTAATGTATTAGCATTTATAGAATTTGAAGCAAGGTCCCATGTCAGTGGATGAATATACCACTAAATTCTACTAATTAATTACCAAGAATGAATTGTAAGAAATAGAAGACTAATTGGTGTCATGGTATATTGGGGGGTCTATAGGTATAGATTTAGGATACTATGAAGATGTTCGATCTAGTCTCTATTTCTGCTACCCATCAAAGGGCATTAATGGTGGAGAAGTAGTCACAACATGCTGCTAATACTATTAATATAAGTGGTGGTAGTAGGGGTAAAAGTGGTATGAACAAGGCAGTGGACAGTAATGCTGGTGGTAATGCTAGCAGTAGTAAGGGTCTTGGTTAGTTTAATAGGGCAGTTGGCAGTAGTGGTATGAGGTGTTTCGGGTGTGGGAAAATTGGCCATAGGCAATTTCAGTGTAAAAAGATTATTGGGAAGAAAGCCTTATTTGTTGATACTAGAGATTGTAATGAAGATGAAGTGAAAGCCTTATTTGTTGATACTAGAGATTGTAATGAAGATGAAGTGGAGATTGAAGGTGAAGCTATGTATGATGAGGAAGCAGCTAATAAAGTGCATTTAGAGGGGGATGTAAGGATTTTACTGGTGGTTCGACGTGCCTATTTAACTCCAAAGGCTATAAATGAGGATGATTAGCTACAGAGCAACATTTTTCAATCCACATGTATAATCCAAGGTAAGGTATGTCGCTTTGTAATTAATGGTGGCAATTGTGAAAATATTATGTCTATTTAGGCCATCTTTAAATTAAACATTCATACTAAGAAGCAACATAAGCCTTATAAGTCGGCTTGGCATAAGAAAGGAGGTGAAGTATTAGTTTCTAAGTGTGTTTTGGTGTCTTTTCAATTAGTCTGAAATATAAAGTTGTTGTTTGGTATGATATGGTAGTTATGGATGAATTACATTTGTTGTTGGGTAGGCCTTGGCAATATGATAGAGCTATAATTCATGATTGGTGAACTAATACATATAGCTTTATGTTTAATGGGATTAAAATTGTGTTATTGCCTATTAAATAGGTGTTAGAGAAGCCTAAACCTGCATGTGAAACTACTACCCTACTATCTTTAACTTAATTTGATAAGGAATTGTAAGAGTCAGAATTAGGGTATATGTTGGTGGGAAAGGAGGTGGCTGAGTCAATTACTATTCCAGAAGTTGTGTCTTCACTAATTGCAAATTCAATCATTTGTTTCCTGATGAGATACCAGATGGGTTACCTCTGTTATGTGATATTCAACATCACATTGATTTAGTGCTAAGAGCAGCCTTGCTAAATATATTGCATTATAGAATGAGTCTTAATGAACATGAAGGTTACGTAGACAAGTGGAAGAGCTGCTTGTTAAGGACCATATGAGGGAGAGCGTAAGTCCATGTGTTGTACTTGCTCTTTTAACATCTAAGAAGGACGGTTCTTGGTATGTGCATGTGGACAGCCAACCCATTAATAAAATAACCATGAGGTACATATTTCCCATTCCTCATTTAAATGATTTACTTAACTAGATTAGTGGTTCTACTATCTTTACTAAAATGGATTTGAAGAGTAGGTATTATTAGATTTATGTTAGGCCTGGGGATGAATGGACAATAGCTTTTATGACTAGAAAGGGGTTACATGAATGGCTTATGATGCCATTTTGCTTGTCTAATGCCCCTAATACTTTTATGGGTGTCATAAACTAATTACTAAGGCCTTTTATTGGAAAATTTGTTGTGGTCTATTTTGGCAATATGTTGATATATAATGCTAACCATAAAGAGCATATTTAGCATGTGAGGGAGGTTTTTAGTGTATTGCATAGAGAAAATTTTTATGCTATAATAAAGAAGTGTGTATTTATAGCATCCAAGGTGCTATTTTTAAGGTATGTGGTTTGAGGAGTTGGTTTGGAGGTTAATGAGGCTAAAGTACAAGCAGCGAAAGAGTGACCTAGCCCAATGACTTTAATAGAAATAAGGAGTTTCCATAGTCTTACATCATTTTATAGGCATTTTACTGCTAATTTCAATAGCATCATGGCTCCAATTACAGATTCCATGAAAGGCAGTAGGTTTAAATGGATAGATGAAGTAGAGGCAGCCTTTAAGTTAATTAAGGAGTGGTTTACAACTGCCTTAATTTTAGTGCTGCCATATTTTTCACAGCCCTTTGAGTTACACACTGATGCTTCGAATGTGGGGATTGGAGTAGTGCTAAGTCAAAAACAACAAACATATAGCATTTTTCAGTGAGAAATTATCTAGGTTAAAACTCAACTACATCACTTATAATGTTGAGTTTTATGCAATTATGAAAGCTATGAGGCATTGGCCTCATTTCCCATTTCATAAGGAATTTATTTGGTATATAGTTCATAATTGTTTAAGGCATTTACACCAATAGGATATAGTGTCACCTCTCCATGCAAGATGGGTAACCTATTTAGAGCATTTTACTTATATGGTGAAATATAAGTCAAGCATTGCTAATTGAGTGGCTGATGCTTTGAGCCACAAGAGTTGCCTACTATTTATTATGAGGGTTAAGGTGCTTTGTTTTAATTCCTTTCATGATTTACTTGCTACTGACCTTATTTTTCTATGGTAGTGCAAAATGTGTAGGCTGGAAGGAAATTCAATTTTTTACTACATAATGGGTTCTTATTTAAAGGCAATTAGTTGTGTATTCCATATTGTAGCCTTCATCTACAAATAATTAAAGAATTTCACGGGGAAGGGCATGTTGGCAGAGATAGAACTTTATAGTTAGTTTAGGCCTCCTATTTCTGGCTTACAATTTATAAAAAGGTTGAGAATTATGTGCAAAGTTGTAAGAACTGCCAAGTTTCTAAGGAAGCAGCAATAAATGTCAGGTTGTACATGCCTTTACCAGTCTCTAGGTTGCAGGATGTTCATAAGACAATTCATGAAAATTTTTCTATTATGAACTCTAAATAAAAGTATATTATAGACTAAAAGTGGAGACATTAGGAGTTTAAAGAGGGTGATTTTATGTAGGCAGTCCTAACTAAGGATCGTTTTATAGTGGGAGATTACAACAAGTTGTCTATAAAGAAGATTGGTACTATAAAGATTATGGAGAAAACAAAACCCCAATGCTTATCATCTAAAGCTGCCTAGTCGTATTCATACTGTAAATGTTTTTAATATGAAGCATTTAATCCCTTCTTTAGGAGATTCTTCTTATTGGAGGGAACGATAAAGAACATATTGCAATTCAGTTTATGGAAGCATTCGATAGGAGGGGAGCATGCAGTTGAGCTTTTATAGGCTCTAGCTTTTGGATTCAATTAAACCACGAGGCATATAATATGTCAAAATGAAGCTAATTTAGAGTCCTATATTTTTATTGGGTTTACTTATAATGGGCTAGATTTCAAGCCAAAAATCCATCATTTAGGGCCTCAAAATTAGCTTTAAAATTTATGTTTATTTTACTTGTGTTTTTTGTCATTTTGCCCTTTTTAGTTAGGGTTTTTTCCTAGACAATATTTATCTATCATTTTCGTATGTTTGAGAAAATTTTATTGAATTAAAAATAGAGTTTCCATTTTCTTCTCAATTTTGGGTATTCATTTGTGAATCAATGAATTTTTAAATGCCTATTTCTTAGTATTACTTGTAATTAATAGGTTATAGAGGGTTATTTGATGGCCATTCATGGATGAATCAATGACAATAAGTATTTATCGTTATTTAATTAGGATTTCACTACATCATTTAGTCATGGTTATCATCATTTTTAAAAGCTTTGTCATCATTTACACCATCACTATTATTGTCAACTTTAAGATATTGTTGTGAATATCATCATCACTAATATAACTAAACTAGCTAATGGATCCTTTTGTCTAATTAGATCTTCCACATCAAACCATTAACATTTAAATAAATAAATCAAATTTCTTCCTAAATATTGTGGTGTCCATACCTCTAAAAGTTTTACAAAATACTTTTTGTTAGAATAATTGTCATATACCCTATAAAATACACTAAAGTTTTAACTCCCTATATTCTTAACATTTTATAGTGTGAAAGAAAAAATCATTCAAGATGTAACCTTTGTAACATTTATAATGTGTGAATGGACTTTAAGCTAAATTAAGTTGGTCATTAGATACAGATTCCCCCCTCCCTGAATATAAATCAAAGATCTAAACTCTGATCATGGATTCCATCCCCCCTGAATATAAATCAAATATTTAAACACTGATTATGGATTCCATAACTAAGTTAAAATTAATCAGTACTTCCTAATATTAACCAAACATTTATCATATCTAATTATATATGACCTAAAGGCCACTCAAGAGCATTTCACATACCTATAATCCATGTCTCATACAGAACAAAAACACTAAACTTCCAATCATTCATATTTCAAATTCTTCATTACTTCTACAATTTTTAAGTTTGTTTATAAGTTAACATTTGGTAAGCATCTGCAAATCATATTTTATAAGTACATGCATATTGGACATAAAGATCAAAACTTTATTATAGAAAATAGAAGTCACATCTAACTACATTCACATATAAAAGGAGTGGAAGAAACAAAGTTCAACTTACCAAAAAATAATTTCCTCTGCAAGTTATAAGAAATTATTAAAAAACAATCAAGAAAATACCTTTTATCCTTTAAAAGGAAAATGACACCATCAGTTTCAGCAGGTGAAACATAAGAAGTAGACTAAGGACATTGCAAATTGAAGCTACCATAAAAGGTGCTACTCAGTGTTACATAGGATGAGAAGAAGAATTATTTGGAGAACTCACTACAGATGGAGGATACCAAGATTGATCTAGCAAATGTGGCATAGGCTTTGCTTGTCATTCATGAGAATTCTTACAATTTACACACACAACACATAATATTACATTATTTCAAAAAAAAAAACACATAATCTTAAATAGGAGTCTGTTGAGCCATAATTTAAATGATAATTGGAAAAAAAATACCTGGGAAAATACTAGAACTTGAGCATGTTGTCTTGATCATCAAATTGGCCTAACCGAAAATTGAGAATATCATATTATTAATTTTAATATCATATAATATCTTAATTACTTATTATATAATTATTGTTAAAAATTATAATTAGTAACCTGTTCAATTTTATAGATTACTTTTTATGTTGTCTCAATTTAAAATTAATTAGCCACTTACTATTGCAATTAATTTTAATCTCAAATACTTAATTAGTCATTTATCATCCAAATACTATTTTATAATTAAACAGTTCAATTTTATAACTTACTTTTATATTATTTTGATGGAAAAATGGTCCCATTTATCCTAAACTATAGGCCAATTTTCTAAATAATCCTATCTGTCAATTTATATCAATTTAGACATTTAAATTTTTAATTTTTTTTAATTTTATCCAACTTTCAATTGACACATGTAATTGATGATGTGACTTGCTAACTTGTCAAAGATAATGCTGACGAGACAAGTCGGGGTGAGTAAAAATAAGTGAAAATTGAATCAGTTTAATTTATATCCAGTTTAATTTGTAAAAAAAATTAGTTCAATTTTTACTTTAAAGAACCAAAATATTTTCACTTTAGTTTGGTTTTATTGTAAAAAAAAAAAAAGTAAACCGAAGCGAATTGAATTTCCAAAATATTTTAAATTATATGATTTTTATGGTTCAATTTGATCAATTTACCGCTAATATTTTAAAATAAATCAATAATATCACTTTTAAATATTTAAAACTCTTAAGAAAATTATTTAACACAAAAAAAAAAATCAAACCAATTTAAATTCATTTTAGAAAATTGGTTCAATTGATTTTCTAAGAAATCAATAAATATAAAAATTAACAATATTAGATCTCATAAATATTATTAAAATAGTGCAAAATTACATAAATCCAATATGTTTAAAATTACAAAAACAAAAATGTCAAACCCAATAAACTAATGAAACCAGTTCAATTTGGTTTTGACTCTTATTAAGTTCAATTCAGTTATTTTTAAATATTTTCAATTTAGTTTTGTTTTCTATGTTTTCAGGCAAATTGGATTGACTTTTTTTTTTCTTTTTTATTTTGGTTTGATTAAAATGGCACAGCTTTAATCTCCATATCTAGTTAGTACTGTTTATATATATATATATATCAGCAAGCCACGTCAGCAATTACACATATCAATTGAAAGTTGGATAAAATTGAAAGAAGTTAAAAAGTTAGATGTCTAAATTAATACAAATTAAAATATGTGATTATTTAGAAAATTGGTCTATAGTTGAGAATAAATGGGACCATTTACTCTATTTTAATTTATAATTGATTATGCACTTATTATTAGTTTTAATTTCATACAATTAATTAATCACTTATAATATCTAATAAATTTTTAATTCTTAATTATTTCTCATTGCAATTTTATGTGTTACTTCTATATTGTTCTAATATTTACTTGATTGTAAATAAATGGTTAGTGAAAACCTACAAATAATTTTTAAAAAATAGTACAATATAAAAACTTTTATTGTTGTTTATGTGACAAAGTAACAATTAAAATTAAACCATATATTAAAAATTTATATTTTAAGTTTTAAAAAGTCAATTGGCCTGTTTATATACATTGAAAAAATTTTTAAAAAAAATTTAATACCTTTATACTTAATTAGACACTATTGCGATTAATTTTAATTTTATTTTATTACTTATTAATTATACATATATCATTATAATTAAATTTAATCTTATATAATTAATTGGTAACTTATACCAAATTGATTTAAAAAAAAAACTTTTAATTATTCCTCAAAAAAAACTTTTAATTAATTAATAATCAATTTATTTTTATATGTTATTTTTATAATATTTATTATAATAAATTACTCAATAATTTTTTTTCTAAAATTACTTTTAATATCATACAATTAAATAGTCACTTATTATCTAAATAATTTAAGGTTTCTTAACCATTTCAATTTCTTAGGTGATTTTCTATTATCTTAATTAATAATTAATTGGACATTTATTATTGTAATTAATTGTAGTTTCATGTAATTAATTATCCAATTACTATCTAATAGATCTTTAGTTTATTGTAAATAAAATTTTCAGAAAAATAATAAAAATATGCAAATGATTTTAACGGCAACACAATAAAATATAATTAAAAAAGTAATTGGGATAGTAACATTATGAATCTTATAACTTTTGTGATTTTATCAATTAAGTTTTAAAAAAACAAATTCATCAATGAAAAAGTACTATAAGATTTAAAAATTATTTCTATTAGCTTCTCAAAAAAAATTTATATTAGAACTTAATTGCTTTTTCAAAATTTTAATTAATTAAAAATTTTAATTCTTAAAATTTTTAAAATAAATATTTAATTTTGACATTTTAGAAATTAATTATGTTTTATCAATATTTTAGAAATCTATATTTAATTCAATTTTTTTTAATAGGGGACTATTAACAAAAAAAAAATAGAGATAATTATTGTATTCGTATTCTATTCTCTTGATTTTTTTAGGGACTATTAATTTTATTTTGTCCCATATAGTAGTTTTCCAATCTCTTTGTTTTTGTAGTGGTGGCCTATAAAACAAAAATTTAGTATCTTTGTATAAGCTGTTGGGATATGTGGTCAATTCAAAAGGCATAGATATTGATCTGGATAAGATCAAGACAATTCAAGAAATGTTAACTCCTAAAATAGAGACAGAAATAAGATTTTTTTAGGTCATGTCCAATACAATAGCATATTTATCTCTAAAATGTCTTCGATATGTGAGCCAATATTTAGATTGTTGAGAAAGGATTAGCTAACAGTTTAGAATGAGCAATGTCAAATTGCATTTGAGAGTGTTAAGTAGTACTTGTTGAATCCTCAGGTACTCAGACCACAATAACTAGGAAATACACTTATCTAGTATCTATATGTTGAAGAATCAACATTAGGAGCAATGTTGACTCAAGATAATGATAGAGGGATAGAATTTGTAGTTTATTACTTGAGAAAGAAGTTGCTTCCATGTGAAGAGAATTACAAGATCATTGAGAAAATTTGTTTGGCTATAGTATAGGCAACAAGAAAACTTTAGAACTATTTTTAGTCTTGAAAAGTGCAAGTTGTTTCAAGGATGAATCCAATGAAAATCTGTATGCTACTCCTTTATTGGTTGGTAAATTGGGTAGATGGTTTATTTTGCTCTCTGAATTTGATATTGAATACTTAATAAAAAAAGTGATCAAAGGAAGAGCAGTTGCAGAATTTAAAGCTCAACAACCATTTGAGAATGATCAAAAAGTTGACATTTCTTTTCCAGATGAAGAAATAGGCTTGATTAAAGTACATGGTTGGAAAATGTATTTTGATGGGGCAAGGAAAATGTATTTGATGGGGCAATGAAAAAAAAGGAGTAAATTTTGAATTAATCCTAGCTTCACCTACTGAAGATTGGATTTCGATAGTAAAAATATTTGAATTCTTAGTTACCAATAACATTTTAGAGTATGAAGCTTGCATATGTGGTTTAGAAGCTCTTATTGTAATGGGAACTATAAGAGTTGAGGTTTTGGGCAATTCGAAGTTGGTTATCTCATATGTCAATAAAGAGTAGGAAGTCAAAGAAGAAAAATTCAAGCCTTATTTGGATTACATTGAGAATCCTAAGAAGCATTTTGATGATTTGGTGTCTGTCCACTTTACAAGAAAGAATAATCAAGTTGTTGATGCTTTTAGCAATTTTAGTTTCTATCTAGGATAATTCGAAAGGTTTGCTAGTGAGAATGGTAATCTTAGTAAAAGCTAGAGTACCATGTTTTGAAAACACTCAAGTTTTAGTTGTAGAAGAAGAGAAGATGCCTTAGTATTCAAATATTTTGAGATTAATATAATGTGGTAAGTTTCCAAAAAATGCCATTAAGAAAGATAGAATTTTATTGAGATCTCTTGCAAAGAGGTTTTTCACTTTCAATGGGATTTTGTACATGAGGGTTAAAACTTTGCATCTCATATATGTTTTAGAAAAAGAAGTAGAACAAATTATGCAAGATGTGCATTTAGGGATGTGTGGACCTCACATGAATGGTAAAGAGTTAGTAAGAAATATTATAAGACATGGACACTATTAGCTAATAATGGAGCATGATTGTATTTAGTTTGTTAGAAGTTGTCATCAGAGCTGGTTGCATGGAAATGTTTCTTATATTCCTCCTTTGATATTGTAGACTCTTAATTCTTCCTGGCCATTCTCAACATGAGGAATATATATAATTGGAAAATTTATTTCACTTGCTTCTAATGGGCATGAGTTTATAGTTGTTACCGTTGATTATAACTACCCAATTTCAAGATAATTGAGTGTGGATCTGACAGAGGACTCTAATGAAAAAAATATTATAAATAGGTCCTCAATACTTGAAGTTTGAAGCCTTAAAGTCTAAGTGTGTTTCCAAAAGAGTTTAATTAGTTTTTTAAAGGACTTAATTGTGATGCTTTCTTTTAATGACCCAATTGAAAAGTTTAAATTCTTTTATGGCTCTTTTTGTAATTAAAAGTTGAATAAAGATCGAAATTCCATAATTTTGATTTCAATTATATAATTCTGATTGGAATTACATAATTATGGTTGGAATTAGACAAGTTTTGTTTGTTTTTCTATTTTATTTTATCTTTTAATAGTAAATAAAATTTAGTTTCCTGAATTTTAATTAATCAAATAATATTTATCTGAATTTTTAGGAAATTAAAGTCCTTTTAAAATCAAAACTCTGAAAAAAGAAACTCATAATAGGATATGTTTTTAGCTAGGGTTTCTTCTATAGAAACCAAGCTTGAACTCTCTTGAGGGGGACTGCTCGCTCTACCTTTCTATTTTCCTGGGACCTCTCTCTCTCTCTCTCTACTCTCTCTTTTATGTTTGAACCTTTCTCTCTTTTTTTGTACTTTTTGAATTTTGTTTTTATCCCTAGGCAGTACAAAAAAAAAATTTCTCTATGATTTTTTTAGTAAGGAGCAATAGGCTTTTGAAATGAGAACAACAAATATTGAAGACCTACTTAATAAACAACAGTGATTTTTACTAGTCTGAGGGGCCAACCCATATTGCATCCATAGTCATCATCTTCTTTCCTACCTTCTTCTATTTCTTATTTTATTATTTTGATTTTATTAAATTTTAATTTTTTTTATATTCGCTAATCACTGTTTATTCTTTTATGTTGATGATTATGAAGAGGATTACATAATGATCTTACTTAGAGAACAAAATTCATAAAGATCTATAAAAAGCCATGCACTGAATTTTGTAGCCAAATATAGTTTCTAGGTCCTTTTATTTATTTGTTTATTATTATTTTGATTATTTTATTTTGCATTTACCTTTTTTTTATTGTATTAATTTTTATTTTCTTATTATTTTCAGTAGCTCATTGTAATAGCCCTAATAATGGGAATAATGAAATCATGTGTGTGTGATTTTGTGTTTTATGTTTTAGTTAGTAAAATTAGGGTTTTAATTAGGTAATTAATTAAAATTAATTACCATAGAGATAATTAGGGTTTTTTTAATTAAAATTGAATTAGATTTAAGTAGATAGAATTAGGGTTGCTTGTTAATTTTTTAAGTCACTTTAATTAAATTAGGGCTTTTTTTAGAATAAGTGTGATTGATTGTTTGATCTTTTATTTGATTATTTTGATATTTTTTTTATATGTTTTAGGCTTGTTTATTTATTTTTATGTGTCTTGGGCCCTAAGCCCATGTTAGACTCTAACCCATTTAATTAATTTTAGGTTTAGAAAGTTCTTTTTAGGCTCATCTTTTAATTAGTCCATTCCATTTAATAGGTTAGTAATTAATTAGGTATAGATCTTAATTAATAAAAATGCATTTTAGACCCAGAATTAATTAGATTGAGGGTAGAGATAACTTCGGTTCATTTAGTTAATTTAGACATAAGCCCACTTAGGATAATTAAAATTAATTTAGAATTAGCCCATTGATTAAAGTGTTTTCCATAATGTTTAGATTTAAGATCATGTTAGCATTAAAACATGTAGAATTAGACCCACTAATTTTACTGCTTCATAATTTGTAAATCTAGGCCCATTTTAGAATTAAAATAAATAAACTTAGGTTCACTTAATTAAAATTGAATAGGAATTAGGTTCATTAGTCTTTAGGCTCATTTGTAAATTAAAACTTATAGATTTAGCCCATTTAATTAAAATCAATGTAGATTAAACTAACTTAGGGATTATGAACTTAAATGAATGCATTGTTTACATGTATTTTTTATGACTAGTTTGCCTGGAATTAATTATTTTAATAAGGGTTTATATGAAATTGCATGTAAATAGAGGGTAAGATAGTAATTTTAAATTAACATAAGACTGAAAGAAGTTAGTATTCCATATCCAGAATCTTTTAGTTATAGTGTTGGCTTTCTTTTAGAGAGTTGAGTACCACCATTTTTTTTATTTTTCCCAGTTATTACTTTGGGTGGCAACTCCACATCGTGTCTTTGTGATAGTGGTTAGTGTGTTCTATAGAGCCCTGAGCTCAAATAGTGTCACGGTTGCTAAGAACTTGCACACATGCTAAACCTCGCTGTCTATAATGGTGACTCCACTGGGGATAAAAAATACTGATTCTACTTATGTTCTATAGAATTATTTTATTCTTACATTCATTCTACATGCCCATGTTAACCAATGGTATTGGTTTATGGTTCCATGATTCCACTAGCTTCATGGGATTGTAAATTGGCCAACCATCACTCTTAGCCTTAACTCGATTCAATAGAGATTACTGGGCTCATTTAACTAGAGTTTGTAACCCAAGTCTGAAAGGGGGGGGTACTCTTCTCTCAAGTTTGCAAAGGATGTCGAGCCCTTCTGACCTTGGCCTGTAACTCAAGTCTTGAAGGAGGACATCTTGCTAAGGGAACTTTGACCTTTTTCACCAGACTTAGCTCATATAATGGCTTAGTAACTTCATTTAGGATTACCCAAATTTCTTATGTGTATTGCCATGAGGTATTTTTATCTATAAAGGCCCAAGTCCATACTTTAGAAGCCTATTTGGGTTAATAAAGATTAGGCTAATCTTTTATACTTATAAGTACTATTTCTATGCTTTACTGCTATGAGAGAGTTGGCATGCACATCGGTTCTTAATATCCCCTCTTGATATTAAGTCCAGGACTAAAAACCTAAGAGAGAGACTCACCATTGAATATGTGTATGGGAGGAATAAGGTTGGAAGGATGTATGTACACTTGACTTATTACTTGACTTGCTACTTGCTACTTACTGCATAGCATGTGCATCATGCATCATAGTAACACTTTCTTTTATAACCATTATAGATTCATTTGGGTCTTCCTATGTTTGGAAATAGAGTAGTGGCAGATTAGTGAGAACATATTTGAGTCCAAAATCAATAACTAAAGGGATCCTTCATAGTTTGGAAAAGAGCCCTATCAACCTACTTTACCTAGAAGCTACACCAACTCAAACAAAAGGGATAGAATGACAACAAGGAGGAAACTGGACCCTAAAAGACATTAAGGGAGTTTTGATGGATGACATAAGAGTAATGATGTAGGATGAACTAAGACAAGCTCTGCACCTCTAGTTGCGGCCAAGCCACTTGTTGTGGGTGCACCACCTGCTAACAATGACAATGCTTGGGGCAACCTTTAAATGCTACTAAGAATGTACTTGTTATGGAAATGAAATTGGAGGATGTTGAGAACTACATAGTTGAAAAATCAAGAAGGGAATCCCTTAAGCAAGTTTAAGAGTTAGAATCCAAGTAGATGAAAGCACTAACTTATAAGATTTCCAAAATGGAAGGATCGATGAGAGGATAGGGCATCAAATATTTTTTTGATTTTAATGATGTGATGCAATTCGAGGAAGATAATCTACCTGATAAGTTCAAGATGCCACAACTGCAGAAGTTTGATGGTACTGGAGGCCCAAGGATCCACCTTAATCAATATACAACAACTATGAGCACCACTAAGGATCCATTATCTGTAGTTACCAAGTTGTTTGTACTATCCCTAGAGGGTATGACTATTAATTAGTATTATAGGTTGGAGAAGTCTATCCAACCGGACTAGAGAGAATTGTGTATTGCTTTTATAAAACAATATAATTATAATACCAGGCTTGAAGTGTCCATCAGGGATTTAGAATTGACCAAGAAAAAGCCTAATGTTTCATTTTCAAATTTTATGACTAGATTTATAAATAAGGCAGGATTAATGAAGAACAAGCTGGTTGAGAAGGATTAGGTTAGGATGATAGTTCGATATGTGTCACCTGATTTGGTTGAGAGGCTATAAATGATGAACCCTAAGACATTCGTAGACCTTTATGATAATGGATTGCAAGTCGAGGAGATCAAAAATGAGAAAAAGAGGATTGCTAGAAATATTAGAGCAAGAACTACCTATCTGGGGGCACACAACAAGGAAGCACTAGCCAGATTATGGAAGTGCATGTTGTTTAACAACCAAAGAGATTCTCTAATTTTAACCAACCTTTGTCAAAAGTCCTAGAGTGCATAATACAAAAAGGCTTACTTCAACCTTTACCTAATCCAAACCCACCAAACCTAAACACCCCAGGCTATAACCCAAACAAGCACTGCAAATTCCATCAAAACCTTCAATACTCCATGAATAACTACATTTGCCTTAAACATGAAATCCAAAACCTTATAGACTCTGGAAAGATCACAAACCCTGAAAACCCAAGCACCAAAAATAATCCTTTCCTAAACTACCAAAATGTACCACCCCCAGCTACCATGATGATCAACTCAGGAGTTAGTAAGGAAGAAGTGATAAGCTCCTTTGAGGACTTACACCTTAAAAACAATGAGAAATCTCCTAATGCCCCTAAAGATGTGGAAAGAGTAGAAGACTTGTTGGGACAACCTTTAGGCAAGTTCGACTATAAGGTGTTCTACACTAAACCACCTTTTTTTGACATACCTTTGGAGTTAATTATGCCTACAAGATGGGGTGATGAGTTTGATGATGAGAAGTTACTAGACAAGGAAGAAACATGCACAGTGGAGGTACAGAAGGATGAAGTCATGGAGACAGTTGGCAAGAAGATGCAAGAATAGCTATTATGTCAACCACCTGAAGGATAACAACCTTGAGACTTAGCATCCCTAGCATCTAGAATAGGAAATAAATTCTTTTTTTTATTGTCAACTCTGAATAAAATTTTAGTTTCTTTAGAACTTATTCTATTCTAGTGATCGATGATATGAATTCTGATCATGCATACTTATGCAATGTATGTCCTAATGGTTTTGTGCATTATGATATTAATCACATATGCATGTTTAACATAAATTCAATTCAATTAGATTCATTCAGCATGGACACAAATGCAAATTCAAAGAACATTCATATATCACATGATGTAACTTTTGAAGATAGGAAATTTGAGGAAAAAATAGTTATATCATGTGTTATAATGAAAGATCTCATTTTTGCACTAATAAATGAGTAAAATTGAATTTGAAATTTTTTTTCAAATATCACATATTCATCTTTATCATATTGTAAAAGTATCTGAATGAAAAGATAATACATAATGAAAGCTAAATAAGAGCTATGAGATCATTATTTTAGTTATGTTTTCTTTTTTATCACCCTTTATGATTTTACTTGTAAGTCTAGTGTCCTCTTGTACATAAACAATTCAGGTGGCTTAATAACTTATGTTGCAACCCATACCTTGTAACTATCATCAATCATTACATCAACATCAAGCCTCATATTCAGCTCAAGAGTTCTTCGTGGAGCAAATCTAGTTGATTTTAGCTTCAAGAACTCTCTTTAGTCAGTTCACCCACTCCTTTACATCTTCAATATATGAGATTGTAACTAATAAGGTTAGTAAGTCAAAGGATCAATAACATCAGTGAACAAATTGAGTCTCTTGAAGAATAGCATGAATGAATTCAGAATGAAACTAGGGGCAAAATGCATTTCTGGTGGTAAATTACATAATAGTAAGTTTGCATTCAAAGAGCAAAGATAGAACACTAAAGTATAAGAGCCAATATAAGAGATCTTAAGGCAAACAAATATATTAGTTATCATACAACAAAGGTAATAGCAAAAAGAAAAGTTTAATAGTGCATCGGTCAATCATAAGCTCCAATGTCAAGCCATGGACCCCATTTGCTAGCATGGTTATCTATCTAACAAACTGTATCAGAAGCTTGGAGATCAAAAGTACTAAAAATGAGGCATTCAATGGTCAAACCTATAGGCTATTGATGAGGCACCTTGTTCTCACATTCCAAGCTGTGAATATAGCTCTGTTCCAAATAGAAGACCTATTAGGATCATGCATGTCATACATAACATGCATACATAACATGCATACATTTATTATGAAATACTTGCTTTGCATAATAAAGTCTTTGAGCCTATGCAAGATTGTGCAAATACTTTGCTATTAACATTCAAAATTAGTGTTGTAAAAGTGCATAAAGGTAGTTAAAATGTTCACATTTAAGGGAAAAAGGTAACCTTATCAAGGTGAACTTAATACTCAATGGGACTTTAAACCTTAGAAGCCCAATAAATCATGGGCCTTTCCAGTAAGGGAATATCACCGACAATGATATTTGTAAAAGCATATTCCTGGTAACCTCAATAGGCTAGATAGGACCCTTAAGCTCCTCAGATTCAATATCCATCTCCATAGTCTCATTTAGAGCATCATTAAGAATATATCTCTATAAAAATTAGACTAGTGTAGAGTATGGAATATGGTGATAAGAAGGACTAATATGTTAGCAATACATTTGTTAGCCCTATAAAAGGGAATAATGCACTCAAAACTTAAAGTGAATGCACTCTAAAAAAATTATTTGATCATGAAAAAAGATCTCTAACTCTTGAACCTTTTTTGTAGGAGATATAAAGAAGAGGAATATAACCCTCTACCATATCATTAATGGAATGGCAAAAATACAAACGCAGCCCAAAGCCATTCAATGGTAAAGTATCATGACTTTATGATCAGAGACATCATCACCACAATTAAAAGGGAAGAATGCAAAAGAATAACATTGCATTTTGAAAAAATTTATTCACTTTCAAATAGACCATACTAACTTATGGTATTTTATGTAGGGAAAAACAAAAGAGAATGAAGAAGGGGAAAGGAACTGATACATCAGTAAGATTAAGCAAGATTGCAAATGCTAATCATTCATCAAAGTATTACCTTGCATGACAAACAATTTTCCAAACGCTCATCAAAATAATAAAGGGAAGTAAAAAAAATCTTATTTCCTTAGATTCTGAAATAAAAGTACAATCTTAATAATAAAATTCGCAAATTGAAAGTAAATTCATCCACTTCATAAGATAATGAAAAAAGCCTATCTTATGAACTTTTATCATAATGACTCTTTTTTATTAGCCTCGTAGAATTTAGATGTTTAGTTAATAGCTTTGCGTTGAGAGTTTATAAACACTAATCAATCTAATGCTTTCTTTGCACCCAAATGAGGGGAAAATATGCAAAAACAAAGTTTGTGGACACACAATATAAATTACTTAAATTTCAGAGTATCATATTAGTCTTTTGAATGATAAATGTGCATATAATATACTCCAATGCTTAGAAGTGAGTACAAGTACAAAATTCCTTGATGGTATCCATACTGAGTAATACGAGAAAGATAGGGGAACATTAAGAGGAGAATCAAAATAAGAGCAAGCATAATTTACTCTAATTCTCATAAATGAGTAAGAGTATCAATGAGAACCTCTGGTAGTATCCACACTGAGTAATATAAGAAAGGTGGGGAATACTAAAAGAGGACCATGCCAAAAAAACACTGATTTATTTACTTTAATGCTCTATAAGACTATGAGTATTCAAAGGACCTTCCTAACGGTATCCACGTTGAGTAATATGAGAAAGGTAGGGGAATACTTGGATAAGGAAAAAGAGTACAAAAAATAATTCAAAAGCTATTTTGATACTCAGAATTTGATTTTTTTGTGCTCAATTTCCATAAGTTTTATTTAGCAAATTCTCCTTGAATTTAGGTATGGAAGCCATCTATTCACTTCGTAAAAAACAAGCTCTCAATATAAGATGGTTAATGACACCTTTGATATTTGTAAATGGCAAATAAATGATAGTCACGAAAATAAAAAATAGTGAGATTCATTAAGCGCACACTATCTCATGACAAAGTGGTGAATTTTCTCATAAATTTTTAACATTATAATGTACTTTTGTACATCATGATTGAAACTAATTTCAATAAGTCTGTAGGAATTGCAAATCCAGAAGGAAGTGCACCCAACTTATTGAGTTGGTTAGCACAATGAAATTGAAATTGGTAAGCATATAAATTCTAATCAGTTAACACAACAAAATTCAAAGTTAGTCAGCAAAAATACTAATCAGTCAGCACAAAGAATTCAAAGCATTTGACTTAAACAACTGAAGATAAAAATCATGAGCAGTTATGGACTATAGCATCAAAAGCGAGCAATGTAAAGGTTATAGCTAATCGCGACCAATTATGGATTACAATATCAATGGTGAGTAATGAAAGGGTTGTAGCTAATCATGAGTAGTTATGGATTGTAACATCATCTATGAGCAATGAAAGGGTTGTAGCTAATCGTGAGCAATTATGGATTGTAGCATCATCAGTAAGTAATGAAAGGGTTGTAAAATTATGGATTGTAGCTAATCATGAGCAAATATGGATTACAACATCATCAGTGAGTAATAAAAGGGTTGTACCTAATCACGAGCAGTTATGGATTACAACATCATTAGTGAGCAATGATAGGGTTGCAGCTAATCATGAGCAATTATTGATTGTAGCATCATCGACAAGTAATCGAAGTGTTATGGAGTAGCCAACACACCAAGCTCAAAGAATTCAACATGATGAAGATGAGCATGGTCAAGAAGGCAAGGATCAAGTTCAAGAAGTTTTGAGTCCAATCAACATGCCTCAAAGACCTATAACAAGGTCTCAATCTAAGAAGCTTCAAGAAGCCTTAATCCATCATCTACAAGGCTTTGTGAACTTAGCTAGTGAAAGTTTACAAGGACACCAAAGCTTTGTGCCAAGTGCAGCTCAAGTTCAATACAACTTAATTCAAGTCCAAGTTATTAATGGGTTTAAATATGTTAAATAAGGGCTGGACAAATTTGTTATTTTAAAAGCCCATTAGTTTTAGTTAGTTTAATTATTCTTAAAATAGGAAGTATGTCAAAATTCCTATTTAAGGTCTGATTAGATTAATTTCCTTTTTTTGTGATTAGGGTTATTAGTTTTCCTTACTCACTAAGGAAAACCTTGTAAAGGCTATATATATATGCCTTGGACGAATTTTATTATTCAGAATTGAAGTTTCAAAACCTAAAGGCTATTTTGCTTTTATCTTTGTGTTCTTGTGTAGAATACATGCTTTAAGGAACATTCAAGTAGATTGATCATCTTCTTGTGGAGTGTTTCGAAATTGGAATTTAGAAACGAGTTTTCTTTATTCTAATTCTTTGATCATCTAAGTAATCTGATTTCTAACCATTCTTAGGGGTTGTTGCTGAATTGACTATTGGGGTTTTCAAGTTAATGCTTTGGGGGTTCGAATACATAAAGGGGTTCTCAAGCTTATTCTTGGTGGTTCCGTATCATTTGGTATCAGAGCTTTGGCTCTAGATCAAGTTTTATCTTTTATAATTTTTATTCTTAATGCTGATTTCTTATGTTTTTCTTATTCTTTTAAAATCGTTCTTATTTATTTTTGTTCTTCATTCTTGTGTTTTGTTCTTTGTTCTTATTTGTTAGTCTTGATCTTTTTTTTTCCTTTAGGTCAATCAATTGTTTTGCATTCTGAAATTTAGATTTGTGTTCATAGTTGAAATTTAAAAAAAAAATTCATGCAAAAAAAAAAAGAGAAGAAATTTGAAAAAAAAAGAAGCAAAAAAAAAAATTCGTGAAAAAAAATAGAAAGTTAATAGAAAAGGAAGAATTAAGATTCTTGAGTGATTTATATCCTAATCAGGTTTGATTTGCATTAAAAAAATTCGTGAAAAAAAAAAGAGAAAGTTAATAGAAAAGGAAGAATTGAGATTCTTGAGTGATTTATATCCTAATCAGGTCTGATTTGCATTTCCTTCCATTCCTTGCTCATTAAGGAATATTGTTTGAGTGATTAATATCCTCATCAGGTCTGATTTTGGTTTCCTAATCCTATTTGGTTTATAATTGACATATCTAACTAGATCTTGTCATATCTTGTATTACTTGTCTATTAAGGATTTTGCATATCTTTACAATACTTGCTCATTAAGGAATATTACTTATTGAGGCAGATTTGACTTTTCTCCTTAAAATAACTTCTAAATTTGTTTTCTTTTCTATTCTAGAAGATCTTTGTATTTCTTTCACATGTCTTTTGCATCTTTTTGAGTTTTCCTATTTTATTGCTTCTGAATTGTTGTTTTTTTTTTTAACCGAATTGCCTCAAACTTGTTTTGAAAATTTCACTTTTGAAAGTTCTACTTGAATATTGCTTCAATCTAATTGATTTGTTCTAAAAGTGTGATTCACCTAAGAACATAAAAGAATTAGCTTGAATGGTGAGAGGAAGCCGAGTGAAACATCAAATTGAGTTAAACACGAGTGACCACCTGCATCATTTGAGTGCAAACACATGAGGGAGTGCTTGTGAGGATTTTAAATTATTATTATTATTATTATTTTTATTGTTTCTAACATTCTTTTATGGCAATGTCAAACCAAGGTGAAAATAAAGGTGAGGGTAAAGTTGATGAAACTTTGCTCCGTGAGGCTCAACAAAGGCAATTTGAACGTATGAATACAAATTTTGAGACTATAATGGAGAGATTAAACCGCATGGATACAAGGCTAGGAGCGGTTGAAAGGGCAACAACACCAAATCATAATGAGGAAGTAGAAGGCAATGTTGACAATGAGGATGAAGATGAGGCCTATGCAAAAGTAGGAGTACCAAGAGGTGGAGGTAGACAAGGCCGAGGTAGAGGAAGAGGAAGGTTACAACCGGTTCCATACAATGGAAGAAACCGAGGCAATGAAGATTATGTAGATCGAAATTTGGGAAGCATTAAACATAAGATACCTAACTTTCAAGGTAAATCAGATCCGGAGTCCTATTTACAATGGGAGAAGCAATTGGAGCTTATATTTGATTGCCATCAATTTAGCGAGGAAAAGAAGGTAAAATTGGCGGTTACTCAATTTTCTGATTATGCTATTGCTTGGTGGGACCATTTGGTGATTAATAGGTGAAGGAATTTGGAGTACCCAATTGATAATTGGCTTGAGCTCAAGGTTGTAATGAGGAAGCGATTTGTGCCAAAACACTATCATAGGGAACTTGTACAAAAACTTCAAGTTCTTAAACAAGGTAGTAAGAGTGTGGATGATTACCATAAAGAGATGGAGATGCTCATGACTAGGGCTAATATAGATGAAGATGTGGAGATCACTATGGCACGCTTCTTGGCTGGTCTAAACAAAGACATATCTGATCGAGTAGATTTACACAAATATGAAGATTTAGAAGAGATGGTGCACATGGCCGTCAAGATAGAAAGGCAACTCCAAGGAAGAGGAGCGACAAGGTACAATTCCAAATCCTATTCTAGTCCTAATTTTAATTGGAAAAAGGATGGAAAGAGTGATTATAGGGGTGGGAATAAGGTTGCTCATGAGGTTACTAAAGGAAAGGCAGATTCGGTCTCTAAGGACAAAATCAAAACCGATGAGCCTAAAGGGAGAAATAGAGACATTAAGTGTTGGAAGTGTCAAGGAGTAGGTCATGTGAGCAAAGATTGCCCTAATAAAAGAACTATGACCATATGGAATGGGGAAATTATGACTGATGAAGAAGAGGGCAATAATGAAAGTGATAAGGATGAGATGCCTAAATTGGAAAGTTGTAGTGATGGGAGTATAGAGGAGCCAATCAAAGGTGACATGTTGGCTACAAGGCGTGCTCTTAGTACTCAAATAAAGGAAGATTGCATTGAAGAGCAACAAGACAACTTATTCCATACAAGGTGTCATGTGCAAGGCAAGGCATGTCTTATGATTGTTGATGGAGGGAGTTGCACCAATGCAGTGAGCTCATTCTTAATTAGTAGATTGGGGCTGTCTACTATACCTCACCCACGACCATACAAACTTCAATGGCTTAATGATTGTGGAGAGGTCAAGGTAAATAGACAATCTATTATTTCCTTTTCAATTGGTAAATATCATGATGAGCAATTGTGTGATGTAGTTCCTATGCATGCTGGAGATATTTTGCTTGGTAGACCATGTCAATTTGATAGAAAGACCAAGCATGATGGGTACCTCAATCGGTATCACTTTACCAAGGATGGGCGCAAGATCATATTAACACCGCTTTCTTCAAAGGAGGTGTATGAAGACCAATGTAAAATGGAAAGAATGAGAGTGGAGGCTGAAAAGAAAGAAAAAGAGAGTAAGAAAAATTCTTTAGAGAGTGAAAAGAAAGAGGGAAAAACAAAAGAAGAGATTCAGCCTAGAGAGAAAAAAAGAAAAGAATTTGAGTTTAATAGCTAGGACAAGTGAGGTTAGACAGGCCTTGTATGCTAATCGGCCTATATTTGTACTTTTGTACAAAGGGGCTTATTTGGCAACTAATGAACTTAACCCATCTTTGCCTAGTGTGTTTTTTGATCTTTTGCAGGAATTTGAAGATGTGTTTCCCAAAGAGATGCCTAGTGGATTACCCCCAATTAGAGTCATAGAACATCAAATTGACTTCATTCCTGGGGCAGCCATACCCAACCGACCAGCATATAGAGCAAATCCAAGAGAAACAAAGGAGATCCAAACTCAAGTGGAGGAGTTGCTAGCTAAAGGATATGTGAGGGAAAGTCTTAGTCCTTGTTCGGTTCCTGTCATTCTTGTGCCAAAGAAGGATGGAACATAGAGGATGTGTGTGGATTGCAGAGCCATCAATAAAATCACTGTAAAGTATCATCATCCTATTCCTAGATTAGATGATATGCTTGATGAGTTATATGGTTCTTGTTTGTTCACTAAAATAGACTTGAAATCTGGTTATTATCAAATTCGAATGAATGTTGGTGATGAATGGAAAACAGCTTTTAAGACTAAGTATGGGTTGTATGAGTGGCTTGTTATGCCCTTTGGTCTTACTAATGCACCTAGCACATTCATGCGATTGATGAACCATGTGTTGCAAAATTACTTAGGTAAATTTGTTGTTGTTTACTTTGATGATATTCTGATTTACTCTAAGTGTTTAGATGATCATGTTATGCATGTGCGAATTGTACTAGAAACACTTAGACAAGAAAAGTTATATGCAAACCTTAAAAAGTGTAGTTTTTGCATGAATAAGGTTAATTTTCTTGGTTTTGTTGTATCTAGTCAAGGCATAGAGGTTGATGAGGCGAAGGTTAGGGCTATTAAAGAGTGGCCAAAACCTAAAAATTCTAGTGAGGTGAGAAGTTTTCATGGGCTTGCTAGTTTCTATAGGAGATTCATTAAAGATTTCAGCACTATAGCTTCACCTTTGAATGAATTAGTTAAGAAAAATGTTGGATTTGTTTGGGGTGATGCACAAGAACATGCATTTAATGAACTTAAGGAAAAATTGTGTAATGCACCTTTACTTGCTTTACCTAACTTTGATAAAACTTTTGAGATTGAATGTGATGCTAGTGGCATAGGGATTGGAGCTGTTTTGATGCAGGATCAAAGACCACTAATGTATTTTAGTGAAAAGTTAAGTGGGGCAACCTTGAAATATCCAACTTATGACAAGGAATTATATGCATTGGTTCGAGCTTTGCAAACATGGCAACATTATTTGTGGCCTAGGGAGTTTGTGATACACACTGACCATGAAAGTTTAAAGCATTTGAAGGGTCAAGATAAGCTGAACCGTAGGCATGCCAAATGGGTGGAGTTCATAGAAACATTTCCATATGTGATTAAGTACAAGCAAGGTAAAGAGAATGTGGTTGCTGATGCATTATCTAGAAGGTACACCTTACTTAACTCTCTTACTGCTAAATTATTAGGTTTTGAGTTTATAAAGGAGTTGTATCCACATGATGATGATTTTGGTGATATATATGCATCTTGTGCCAATGGGGTTGTTTCAGATGATTTTTACTTGTTTGATGGTTTCTTGTTTAAAAGAAATAAATTGTGCATTCCTAAGTGTTCTATAAGGGAATTATTAATTAAGGAGGCACATAGAGGAGGCTTAATGGGGCATTTTGGGGTAAATAAGACCTATGATATGTTGTTAGAACATTTCTTTTGGCCCGGCATGAAACATGATGTGTATAAAGTTTGTGAGCATTGCATTACATGTAGAGAGGCTAAGTCTAGGTTGAAACCGCATGGGTTATACACACCATTACCCGTTCCTAGTGAACCTTGGACTGATTTGTCTATGGATTTTGTGCTTGGATTGCCTAGAACTAGGAAAGGTCATGATAGTATCTTTGTTGTGGTTGATAGATTTAGTAAAATGGCTCATTTTATACCATGTCATAAAACTGATGATGCTAAGTTGATTGCTGATTTTTTTTTTAAAGAAGTTGTGTGTTTACATGGCATACCTAGGAGCATTGTTAGTGATAGGGATGTTAAGTTTTTGAGTCATTTTTGGCATGTGTTATGGGGAAAGTTAGGAACTAAGCTATTATTTTCAACTACTTGTCACCCTCAAACCGATGGGCAAACTGAAGTAGTTAATAGGACTTTGATTACTTTGCTTAGGGCAATCATAGAAAAGAACATTAGGATGTGGGAGGATTGTTTACCATTTGTGGAGTTTGCTTACAATAGGGCTGTTCATAGCACTACTAATTGCTCTCCATTTGAGATTGTTTATGGATTTAATCCACTTACTCCTATTGATTTATTGCCACTGCCACCTAATAATTTTGTGAGTGTTGATGCTAATTCTAAGGCTGATTTGGTGAAGAAGTTACATAAGCAAGTTAAGGAGAGGATTGAGAAGCAAAATGCTAAAGTAGCTTCACGTGTGAACAAGGGAAGGAAGCCAATGATTTTTCAGCCTGGAGATTGGGTTTGGGTGCATTTTCGTAAAGAAAGGTTTCCACTTCAAAGGAAGTCTAAGCTAAACCCAAGAGGAGATGGTCCTTTTCAAATACTTGAAAGGATTAATGACAATGCATATAAAGTGGACCTACCTGGTGAGTATAATGTTAGTGCTTCATTCAATGTGGCTGATTTGAGTCCTTTTGATATAGGTGATGCTTTAGATTCGAGGACGGATCCTTTTGAGGAGAGGGGAAATGTTATGGAGCAGCCAACACACCAAGCTCAAAGAATTCAACATGATGAAGATGAGCATGGTCAAGAAGGCAAGGATCAAGTTCAAGAGGTTTTAAGTCCAATCAGCATGCCTCAAAGACCTATAACAAGGTCTCAATCTAAGAAGCTTCAAGAAGCCTTAATCCATCATCTACAAGGCTTTGTGAACTTAGCTAGTGAAAGTTTACAAGGACACCAAAGCTTTGTACCAAGTGCAGCTCAAGTTCAATACAACTTAATTTAAGTCCAAGTTATTAATGGGTTTAAATATGTTAAATAAGGGTTGGACGAATTTGTTATTTTAAAAGCCCATTAGTTTTAGTTAGTTTAATTATTCTTAAGATATGAAGTATGTCAAAATTCCTATTTAAGGTCTTATTAGATTAATTTCCTTTTTTTGTGATTAGGGTTATTAGTTTTCCTTACTCACTAAGGAAAACCTTGTAAAGGCTATATATATATGCCTTGGACGAATTTTATTATTCAGAATTGAAGTTTCAAAACCTAAAGGCTGTTTTGCTTTTAGCTTTGTGTTCTTGTGTAGAATACATGCTTTAAGAAACATTCAAGTAGATTGATCATCTTCTTGTGGAGTGTTTCGAAATTGGAATTTAGAAACGAGTTTTCTTTATTCTAATTCTTTGATCATCTAAGTAATCTGATTTCTAACCATTCTTAGGGGTTGTTGCTGAATTGACTATTGGGGTTTTCAAGTTAATGCTTTGGGGGTTCGAATACATAAAGGGGTTCTCAAGCTTATTCTTGGTGGTTCCGTATCATGAAGGGTTGCAGCTAATCGCGAGTAGTTATGGACTATAGCATCAAAGGCGAGAATGTAAGGGTTGCAGCTAATCACGAGCAATTATGGATAACAACAGTAAAGGCGAGTAATGAAACAGTTATAGCTAATCATGAGCAATTATGAATTACGTCATCATCAGCATGCAATGGAAGGGTTACAACTAATCGCAAGCAATTATGGATTACAGCATCATCGGTGATCAATAAAAGGGTTACGGCTAATCGTGAGCGACTATGGATTATATCATCATCAGTGAGCAACGAAAGGTTACAGCTAATTATGAGCAATTATGGATTGTAGCACTATTGGCGAGCAATTGAAGGGTTGCAGCTAATCACTAGCAATTATAGAGTGTAGTATCATTAGTGAGGAATGGAAGGGTTACAACTAATCATGAGCAATTATGGATTACAGCATCATCAGTGAGCAATGAAAGGGTTGTAGTTAATCATGAAAAATTATGGATTACAGCATCATTGCATCAAGAGTGAGCAATGGAATGGTTACAATTAATTGAAATCATTAGTGAGCAAGGAAGAGATTGAAGCTGATTGAAAGCCTTGAGCAGTTACAAACTACAAAATCAAAAGGTGAGCAACAAGAGCATTATAGCTAATTAAAGCTAGTAAACAATGAAAGGTTGTAGCTGATCAAAATAATTGATAAAGCAATGAAAGGATTGCAACCAAATTAAAAGTTATGAGTAGTTATAGACTATAACATCAAAGGTAAACAACTAAACAATTATAGATGTTCAAAACTTGCTAGTAATTACAAATTATAGTAGCATAAAGCCCACATTAAGGGATGATAAAAGCAACATCATGCAATTTAGTGTTATAGATAAAAGTTGTATAACATGACAGGTAAGTATCCTAACTTTTTACTTAGAAATTGTGTGCTTATTTGCTTTACTACAATTTGTCAAGCAAATAGTGACAAAGGGGGGCAACTACAAGCACCCAATTTCTGGATAGTTGAGTATGGATGCGATAAAGGAATCCAATGATGAAAATATAATAAATAGGTCCTCAATACTTGAATTTTGAAACCTCAAAAGTCTAAGTGCATTTCCAAAAGAGTTTAATTAGTTTTTTAAAGGACTTAATTGTGATGTTTTCTTTTAAGGACCTAATTGAAAAGTTTAAATTCTTTCAGGGGTCTTTTTATAATTAAAAGTTAAATAAAGATCAAAATTTTGTAATTTTAATTGGAATTCTGCAATTTCAATCGAAATTTTATCATTTCAATTGGAATTACATAATTCCAGCCAAAATTAGACATGTTTCATTTATTGTTTTTATTTTATTTTATCTTTTTACAGTAAATAAAATTTGGTTTCGTAAAATTTGATTAGTCAAATAATATTTATTTGAATTTTTAGGAAATTAAAGTCCTTTCTAAATTAAAACTCTAAAAAAGCAAGTCATAATAGGATACGTTTTTAGCTAGGGTTTTTTCTATAAAAAACCCAACTTGTACTCTCCTGAGGGGGACCGCTCGCTCTACCTTTCACTTTTCATGGGACCTCTCTCTCTCTCTCTCTCTCTCAACTCTCTCTTTTGGCTTTGAACCTTTCTCTTTTCCTGTACTTTTTGGCTTTCGTTATGTTCCTAGGCAGTACATAAAAATGATTTCTCTGTGATTTATTTGTTTTTAAGCAACAAGCAATAGACATTTGAAAGGATAACAACAAATATTGAAGACCTACTTAACAAATAATAGTGATTTTTACTAGTTTGAGGGGCCAACCCATACTGCATCTATAGTCATCATCTTCTTTCTTACCTTCTTCTATTTCTTATTTTATTATTTTAGTTTTATTAAATTTTTATTTTTTTATATTCACTAATCATTGTTTATTCTTTTGTGTTGGTGATTATGGAGAGGATTACACGATGATCTTACTTAGAGAACAAAATCCATGAAGATCCATGGAATACCATGGATTGAATTTTGTATCCAAATATAGTTTGTAGGGTCCTTTTATTTATTTGTTTATTATTATTTTTTTATTTTATTTTGCATTTAGTTTCTTTGGGATTGTATTAATTTTTATTTTCTTACTATTTTTAGTAGCTCATTGTAATAGCCCTAATAATGGGAATAATGAAATCATGTGTGTGTGATAGTGTTTTATTTTTCATTTAGTAAAATTAGGGTTTCAATTAGGTAATTAATTAAAATTAATGGTCGTAAAGATAATTAGGGTTTGTTTAATTAAAATTGAATTAGATTTAAGTGGGTATAATTAGGGTTGCTTATTATTTTTTTAAGTCAATTTAATTAAATTAGGATTTTTTTAGAATAAGTGTGATTGATTGTTTGATATTTTATTTGATTGTTTTGGTTTTTTTTATATGTTTTGGCCTTGTTTATTTATTTTTATATGTCTTGGGTCCTAAGCCCATATTAGGCTCTAACCCATTTAATTAATTTTAGGTTTAGGTAGTTCTTTTTAGGCCCATCTTTTAATTAGTCTATTCCATTTAATAGATTATTAAATAATTAGGTATAGATCTTAATTAATAAAAATTCATTTAGGCCCATAATTAATTAGATTGCTGGTAGATATAACTTAGATCCATTTAGTTAATTTAGACATAAGCCCACCTAGGATAATTAAAATTAATTTAGACTTACCCCATGAATTAAAGCCTTTTCCATAATTTGTAGATTTGAGATCACCTTAGAATTAAAACTTGTAGAAATAGACCCACTAATGTAAATACTTCATAATATGTAGATCTAGTCCATTTTAAAATTAAAATAAATAGACTTAGGTTCACTTAATTAAAATTGAATAGGAATTAGGCCCATTAGTCTTTAGGCTCATGTGTAAATTAAAACATGTAGATTTAGCCCATTTAATTAAAATCAATGTAGATTAGACTAACTTAGGGATTGTGAACTTAAATGAATGCATTGTTTACATGTATTTTTTATAACTAGTTTGCTTG
This sequence comes from Mallotus nudiflorus, assembly GCA_947683625.1. Classification (NCBI taxonomy): domain Eukaryota; kingdom Viridiplantae; phylum Streptophyta; class Magnoliopsida; order Malpighiales; family Euphorbiaceae; genus Mallotus; species Mallotus nudiflorus. The sequence goes on along the minus strand of CANTUR010000201.1, from coordinate 6,352,562 downwards.
GAATTAATTATTTTAATAAGGCTTTATATGAAATTGCTAAGATCTTGGATATGCGCTAAACCTCGCCGTCTACATTGATTATTTTTCAAAAAGGGTAGAAGCTATGCCCTTTAAGAAGATGGGGACAAAGCAAATGGCCAAGTTTATTTAAAGGAATTTAATTTGTAAATACGGCATGCCTCATAACATTATAATTGATAATGGCATGTATTTGCCTTAACCCACAAGAGCAAAATAATTGTGAAAACTCCTTGAGCACACATTAGAGAAATTCCACCAAGGGTAAACCCATTAAACATCCTTCTCACTTAAATTATACATCCAAGCCTCCAAATCTTTTTTCTTGTTAAACCTTATTAAAATTCTCCTTCTTAAGAAGTGATTAGGCCTATAATTTATTGCAAGATTAAGGGGAATCACTATCTTAAGCTTATCCATAAGCCAAACTTATAAAACACAAACACAAAATCGTGTTAAAGTGAGACAAAGTGTAAAACTAACTATCCTAGTGAAATTCGACCATTGAAGCTTGAAATTCAATTATTCATGCCTCTCAAATTGTCTATTCAAGTGGCAAACTGACTATTCATGGCTCTCAAATTGGATATTTAAGGAGATGGATGCCTTTTACATGACAATAAGGAAGAATTTATAATTAAAATAAAACCCTAGGGCTACTTTTTATGATAAAGTTTCAGTATCCTTTGGTCAATAACCAGTATGGGGGACCAAAAAATAAGGTTCAATCTTATTAGTTGAATGGAGATTATGGGGGGACCACAAGATGAGTAGGATCTTATCCTCACCCATGTCTCTACTAAGGACCAAATTGAAAAACTTTTGTTCATTTACTTTAACCCCTCATTACCTATTACCATGCATTTTGAATTATTTTAGGGTTTTTGTTGTTAAATTTTAAAGAATAATTATCATCTCAAAGATAAATAAAAAGCAAACTTAACATGCTTTTCTAAATATATTTTAAAAGTGCAACACATTTATAATAACATTCTCAAGCAAAATAAGTAAAAGTAGTGAAAGCAAGATAATGTGTCCATAGTAGTGATCAATATTCTAGAATCTTAGTAGAATCAGTAAGATACATAAGTTAAGAAAGTAAGAGATAAGTGGAACAAAAAGAAAGGATAGGAATATATTTGGTCCTGTGACTCTTAGCTAACTGCTTCTTCAAGTCATAAATTTCTTACTTATACTCAGTCATCCATTGTTTCATTCACCTGTTCTTAGAAAAAAGCTTCTACAGTTAAGACACAATGAGTATTAGAGTTTGCATAGAAATACATGTATATTCATACATATATTTATGCATATTTATTCATTTATATGCATATGCATTTTTATAGACATTTATGTACTTACTAGAGCATTCTTATTAACTCTAGATATAATATTCTTTGCACTAAATAGTCCTTATATTTAATTCTCTACTGATGACTTTTTAACTTGTATTAATGTAATTATCATTATTATTTTTCTACATCATTAACAAAATTTCAAGATGATGTTTCAGGTTTCTTACATGAGTGGTCTCAGTAAGTGTTAATGTAACAAGCTGACAATCCAGAGTAGGAAGTTCTTCATGAATCTCTATTTTATTAGCAAGATTAAGAATGAGGAACTCTAGGTTCGCAACATAAGAAAAGCCCTTAGGGATCACCTCAATGCTATGATGATAAAATATGGCCTTACCCTAAGTATTGCACTCCCAATGACCTCTTTTACGGACTTACAAACTTGAATAAAAAATAGAAGCAAAATAAAAGACAAAATAAAATAATAAAAGGGTAGAACAATACCTCAGAGGTAGTTGAGTGTATCTTAGATGGTTTTGTGCTTGGTCCGATAGGGTATACATTATTAGGGAAAATATGCACCATATGTCTCTAAATAAAATGAATATAGTCATGCTATTTGAAAGGCTTTAAAAACATGTCATATGGGAAGCTTATCAATGAAAGCTCTAGATTTATGCCATAGATAAACTTAGCTATATTCATGGTAGATGGTGAAAGGTGAGGAACATAACGACTAGTAGGACCAAGCCACTAATGCCAAACTCACTCACTAAGGAACCAACTCCTATAAAAAAAGACCTCGTATAAAATTCACCTCATACATAAAGCATTAACAAGTTCAAGGGTAATCATATTAACACTGAATGGATCGAGATGCAGTTGTCAAGTAAAGGTAAAGTTAAATAAATATAGATAAGAATGCTAACTAAAGTTTTCTTTCTTTGTAGGAGCTTACATCATGAAAGCCTAAGTTATTTAGGCAATTTCTATATTGAGATAAGTCCTTAGAAGTCCCTCTATAAGCACTCAGATACCAAGTTCCTTAAGGAATGCTAGGGACATTATCATCATCATGATCCATATGAAGTGAAGGAAAGATGCCATACATAGGCCCAGATCTATATAAAATAAAAGGGGAAACTTAGACACGTCAATGAAGGAATAAAAAAGATTAAAATAACAAAAGGAATAAAAAGTTTACCTTTAGAGCTCTTTTAAAACCACTAAGATGGGTATAACCCTTACAGACCTTATCTAAGCAACCATAGAGATATGCACCAACACCACCACATAAAAATTGGTTTGAATTGAACAGAGTAGGGTCGATTCATTTTAATTTTCAGTTCTGTGTTATTTTTGCTCACCCCTACTAGGAAGCTAGTGGACTCAAGGGACAATAACTAATGCCATCAGGTAATAAGGACATGCAAAAATGAATGCAAGAATAAAATAATAATTAATAAAATAATTCTAAAGGACATAAGTAAAATCAGTATCTATTACTCCTAGTAGAGTCGCCATTGTGATGATGGGGTTTAGTGTGCGCCCAAGTATCTTACAACCACAACACTATTTGAGCTTAGGGCTCTAAGGAACACACTACTATATCATAAAGACATAGCGTAGAGAAGAGGAGTCACCACCCAGGTTAATAACTGGGACAAATCAAAAGTGTTGATAACTTAATTCTTTAAAAGAAAGTTAGCACCAGACTAAGAGACTTTGGGTACAGAATACCAACTTCATTTAGTCGCATGTTCATTTAGATTTTTTTTATGAATTACTATCTTATTCTCTAATTACATGCAATTTCATATTAAACCCTAATTTAGTAATAAACTCTGAGCAACTAGTCACATGAAAAAACACACAAAAACTACATTCATTTAAGGCATCCCTAAATTAGTCTAATCTACATTGATTTTTAATTAAAGTTAGCTAATTCTATATTTTATTTACAAGTGAAATGGAAACTAAAGGTGGGCCTATATATTAATTTAATTAATGAGCCTATGTCTATAATTTTTAATTCTAAAGAAAGTGGACCTAAGTCTACTAATTTTATAGAATTGGATTGAATGAGTGGGTCTAGTTCTAATTAATTTTAGACCTTGAAGTAATCCCAAATCTACTAAATTTTAAAATGGGCTTAATTAATAAGGTGAGCTATGTCTATGCTAATTTTAAATTAAACTAAAGTGGGCCTAATTCTAAACTAACTTAAATTGGCCTAAATTCATTTTTATTAGATTGAACCTAAAAATTAATTTTAATGACCTATTAATAATGAGTTAAACCTAAATAGGGCCAAAAAGCCCAAAATGATAATGAAAAGCAAAAACAAAAAACAAATAAATAAAACAAACATACATACTATGATTCTAACCTTAACTTTTACATGCAACCTAATCAATTATAGACACTATTGATTTTAATTAGGGTTTACCAAGTGATCCTAATTACTAATTAATTTTAAAAAGCAGTAAAGTAAATATTTCATTATCCCACTATTGGCGTTATTACAACCTATGCACATAAATTAAAACTAATTAATTACAACCCAATAAACCAAATAAATAAGAAAAACATAAAATAATAAAAAAATTAACAAAATAAATGAAAACCCTAAAATCTATGTGAATTTATGTAACACAGGTTTTATCCATGGAATTTCATGGATTTATTTTTAGTTCAATCACTCTCCACCATATCCCCACCACGACCATCACAAGAAGGAAAACATAGAAAAAGGAGTGAAAATAATTAGAAAGAATCCAATAGAAATAAAAATAAACAAAATTAAAACAAAATAAACAAGAAAATAGTAAGGGAATTGGATGTAGTGTGATGTGACATTGATTTGATCCACAAAGATTTTTTTCACTGTATTTGAGTAAGTTAGCATATTTTTTTATCTTATGCTTAATACATTTTTTAAGACTTATGAACGTAAAAATCATAAAAGAAAAGAAAAATTTTTTTAGGCTTTTTTGCCTCTCTAAAAGTACTCCCCCTGTACTGCCAAACCTCAAAGATTTTATTAAAAAAAAAAAAGGAATCGTAACCTCCTGTGATTTGATAATCACAAAGATTAAATTAATAAACTTTTTCTTTATCTGATAAATAGTGTTTATCAAGATAAAATTTTATTTAAATTATTTTTAAATCCTTTTTCATTTATTTTCCAACCAATCAAAATTTTTAAAATCATTTTTTAGAAATTAAAAAAATTGGAAATTAGGAATAGAGCCAGATCTAAAGTGTGTAATTCCAATTGGAATTGTGTATTTCCAGTTGGAAATACATAATTCCAATTGAAATTATGCATTTCTAATTGAAAAATATATAATTTCGACCAAAATTACAAAATTCTAATCAGTAATTAACATTTTCTTTCTTTTAATTACAAAATGACCCTTAAAAGAATCAAAAGTTTACAATTAGTCCTTTAAAAGTTACTATTAAGCCCATAGATTGAAAAATCAAAACCTAAAGACCTATTTATAATAAATTATCATCACTGGATCCTTTATCGCATCCATATTCTAATCATCCCAAAATTGGGTGTTTAAAGTAACCATGTATCTTTTTCATATTTTTCTCATCATTTAGGAATGTTCTATCATTTAACGATCATTTCATTCTCATTTCAATAATCCTACGATTGCACATAACTATATGCATTCATCTGCTTATTCACAATCCATTGATCGAGCATCTTTTGCCCATTTGCTATCCTAGTGGATGGATGGATGGAATTTCACATAATTGTGCTAACCTCTATTTTACATAAGTATTCTAGATTTGGACTAGATTTACATTTATGCACCTTTGTCTATTTTCAAATGTATTTTAATAAAAAAGCAATGTAATAATTTTGAATAATTACTTTAATTTCTATTTAGTAGAGTTACATAAAGAGAAAACCAACACACAAAAATTGGTCCTTTATAGGCCTACTCTAGTCTTATAAGCTTTTATTTTACTAGTTTGCACCCTTCTTTAGTAGGAATGAAGTGTTGAGCAATGTCTCTATCGATGCTAGGAATGTCTTTGTATATCTAATCAAACACTTTTAAATAGTTTATTAATACGTTTTCAATTTCTGTTTACTTGTTAGGGGTAACATCTTTTGAAAATATACAAAATGCATGGTTCATTTTCTGTGCCAATGTTAAATGGCTCAGTGCATATGGAATGAATGTTAAATATGCTTATGTTTTTATCAATGCAATGCATGCTACCATCAAATTAAATATTAAACAAGTAAGCAAAATCTAATTTTATTTCATTAGTTATAAACTTTAATACATCATTAGTTTCGAATAAAGAAAAAGATAAAGGTGAAAAAGTCATTTAGACTAGTCATCTGATAAGCAGTTCTATCTGTGGATCATCCACTACTTGTATTCTTTATTTTTTATGTTATCCCAATCATCAATGATGAAGTGATGAATGATTCACCTTTGCCATGTTGTTCTAAAATGATCAATGAATCTTTAAGATAGTCTACCACATGTGAAGTCTATGGGCCTTAATGGTATATATTGTCTTACCCTATATTGTCTTATTACCAATGCTAGATAATAGTGGGTGCATAATCTAAATTATGAGATTGTCACACAATTCACATATATAGCCAAAGTTAAATGTTCTATCTTCTACCAAGGGCAAGCCCAAGTTATCTATTTCTTTGAAATAGTTTTTATCCATTTGATTCACTCCTTTATTTAGGATATGTATTGAATGCCCATTGATGTCCTTGAGGTGTCTCTTAATGGTTTAATGGTTGGTACTTCGTCCAATTTATATATGGGTTTTCTAGGATGGTTGGCTTTTCTTGTAGCCATATTTGGAGTAGTAGTGGGCTCCTAATGAAGTTTAAGCATTTTTTTGTTTTAAAATCATCTAACCCTTGAATGGTCTCCACTAAAATTAGTGGGAAAGGAGTCATTTTTCATTCGATGCCTTCAATTACTTAAAGTATTTTGTAATTTTCTAACCATCATATAATAGGGTAAAGTACCAGAGGAAAAGGTAGTAAGAGAGAAGGTGCACCTAAGGTAGGCTACCTAGCTTTTTGTACTGCATGCTCCTAGGAGTTGTATAAGAATTAGTTGCTTATCTATAGTGACTAGTTTATCGAGTTTCTATAAGCTTAGGTTAAGGAGTGTTGAACTAAGTCTTGGTATTCAATAGTCTAATTAATAAAGATAGCTTCTTCAGTTTTAGTTGGAATTTGTCCTACTATAGCATTGAATTCTTCATATAAATGGTATAGTTTAATATCATTAAAGTAAAATAGATGATTCTAGAGTAAGATAGCCGCATACAGGAAATTGTGGTCTAGATATACATTCTAAAAGGTTTTAATGCATAGCATTCTAAAGGGTTATAGGCTCTTCTAGGTAGCCCTATCAAGATTATGAAGAAAGTGTTTATTTATACTTTTTTGAGCTTAGAGGTTTTAGACTAAAGTGCCATCATTAAGAAAACTATGAATTCTCTCTCTCAATCTTCAATTACTTTGATGAGTGGAACAAGCTTCATGATCATTCACTGTTGGAATTGAAGTTGTTAAGAACTGTATTTCTCCATATTAGTGGAATAAAATAAACAGAAGATGAATGATGTATGCATGGTGTATGCTTGTAAAAGAATAGGGTTAGCATGTCTGCATGGTGTGTTTATGTATAATCTTATTGTGAATTAATGCAAAATGGTTGTAAGAAAATGTGGTTAGTATATGATATCTATATGTATGGTTTAAAGGAATTTAAGTTGGTTAGTATTTCCTACACAAGGAACAAACCAAACATAAGCAAGTTCTTACTCATATCCTGTCTATATGCATGTCATGTATGCATGGTTTAAAGGAATTTAAGCTAGTTAGTATTTCCTTAATAAGGAGCAAACCTAGTATAAGCAAGCTCTCACTTCTAACCTAATCGCTTCACATGGTTATTCAGTCTCTTTTCTAGGTGGGTTTTAATCCAATAGTCAATAGGGGACTATAGTTTTGCTCTCAGACTAGGCTATTTCAATTTATATTAATCAAATTCAAAGAGTAAGTTTAGGAACAATACTCAAATACACTCAAGGTAATCATATAATGTCAGTATGGGGACCTATTGTTGAGTCACAAATAATATCTATAGCCCACATATACCTGTGTGCACAAAGGCTATAGTTAACAAAAGTGGTCCAAGTTCATGTCCCTATATGGATATTCCATATGTTTACTAAGAGGCATGAAAGTATTACTCAAAATTTTATTATTTGATTCTTTCAACATAAATGCCTGCAATTTAGTTGAATTCCTTATTCATTTATATAACCTAATAAAACTAAATGCATGATGCTTCTTAGTTTCCGTGATCAAAAGATATCACAATTTGTGAATTCTTACAGTCTATTCAGATTAAGGTATATGATTCTTATTATTCCTTTGTACCGAGCTTGCATGAGGAAAATAAGGATTTCACAGGTTTAAGTGTGAGCAGTCTATAAGAACTAATGCAATAACAATGATTAGTGATAGAAACTAGAGTTACCATATTCATTTATGGGTATCAAGTCAAATGGATACCATCAAGACAAGGATAGCATACATAGCTTAGTAGGATCTTAATGGATGTTTCTAATGGTTTATCTATATGATCTGAAGGGTATAAGGCTAAGGGTTCCTTTAGCGAGAATGGCCTCCCCATGACTAGGGTTATAGACTCTAGTTAGTGAGTCTAACATTCTTTTGATAACTCATAAGAGCTGACACTAAAGGTGATGAATTCGAATTAGTCATTACATTATTTAAGTGGAATCATAGTGGATCACTTTCCATCATTGTCAACTGATAAGGACCAATAGTGCATATGTGATGTGTAGTGAAAATGCAATGGTGAAGTGCTCCATATAGTTGAGTATTTTATAATAAGAAATAGCCATTTTTGAATTGATCTCCCACATTAGCATCCCCAATGGAGTTGCTAATGTGAGTGACCTATATTATTTAAGCAAATTATGGTAGGGAGGAGCTAGAGTGAGAACTCTTATTATCTTTTGTATTGGACATGGTAACTTTATTAAATAGACATCCATTCCTTTTAAGGGATAGGGATAAATGATTGGTCTCAAAGGGATACGAGACACTTTGTGTTTGTGGATTCGCCACTCGATTTTTAAAAAATTGGGAAAAATGTAAGGAATGATATAAGGTCACTCAATGAGTATCGTTGCCAGTAAAGATTATAGGTTTGAAAGATTGCATCTACTTTTTGACTATTTCTCATTATAATACTCAATACATGACTACTACGACACCCTAGTTTTGAAATGATAGTTTATATACACGCATTCACATAAACAATGGATAATAATGGAAAGTAAAGAAAGTTAATTACAATTATTACAAGGCTTTCCTAATAAATACATTTGAAACAGAAAAATTGAGGAAATGTAATCTTGTCCTAATCTATAATATGTATGCAAAACAGACGTTAGCACAACTATATGCGATTTCATCCATTCATCCACTAGGATGTCAAATAGGTAAAAGATGTTCAATCAATAAATTATGAATAAGTAGATAAATGCATATAATTACATGTACTTGCAAGGTTATTAAAATGAAAATAATGATTGCTAAGATGATAAAACATTCTTAAATGATGAGGAAAATAAACAAAGATGCATGATCGCATCATTGGACCACAATATGGTGACTCTAGCTCAAGAATGTGACCTTTCATGTTGTTGAATGCATTTTGATGCAAAATGAAGAAAAATACTAATTTTTGTGTTAAAAAGTGAAACTAATGTAGTTCTTATACAAATGTGCAATTTTGATGCAAATGTGCAATTTTGATGCAATAAAAAAGACATTGGGCATGTCAATTGACAAAGTTATTTGAAATGATAGAAAATTCAATTATAATGCAGAATTGATGATTTTATTAAAAATGATATTTTTATTATTCATTAGATAAAACATGCAAGCATTATGAGAAAATGATCATTTTTTACATAAGCAATATGAATAGTACAAAAGTGATAATTTTAATGTGATTTTTATAATAAGAATGATGTAGAGATAATGAAAAGTGCATATCTGATGTAAAAATGATACTTTTTATGATTTTTTACAATCTGAGTAAGAGGACACAAATGATATTTTATTATTAGCAAAACATAGCAGATATTATTCAATCAGTATGCAAATTGCCATTCTCATCACACAATCATAATAATTTCTCAAATTTTAGTAGTAATAAAGTAAAAATGCATAACAATAAAATAAACATGCAAAATGATTGTTTAGTCCTTAAATTCGACTGAGCTTATTCTTGTGTTTTTAGAAGATTTTTCTTCGTGTAGAGATTAAGTTGTCCTTGTCGAGAGGTTTAAAATGATATGAGAATGTAGATCTGTATACCTTTAAAGCATGCTTTAGTAAAAATAAGATTTGGTTTGGTTAAGATTGGTCTAAAAATCCTAAAGGAGGAGTAAAATAGGCTTGAGATGTGCGAAAAGTGTGTCTAAAGTCTTCGATTTAGCAAAATTTTAGTGTATTTTTATCCCTCTTAAATAATGGGGTGTATGGTCATATTTATAGGCAAAAAAAAAGCTATTTCACACACTGACCACACCTCTAGGGTGCATGCCATGTGCTAAGGGCAGAGTCTTTAATTCAGTAAAACTTATCATGGTACAAGGTGCACCAATGCATTCTGACATGTGTTCAGCACTTTTAGGGTTAAATTTGATAAGACCAAGATCATTGTTGAGGTTCTTAAACCTTCCAAATGATTTATAATGTTTGTTTTGTCAAAATCAACTTCCATTTTCATAGAATCGAGTCTTGATCTTACGAGACAAGCATCAGACTAATAAGCTAAATGTTTGCTTAAAACATATAGCTTACCATTCTAGGAGTTAGTATTTCATAAGATTAAGATTTGACATAATGATTCAAAGTCTGACTTGTCCTATTGGAGGTCCAATTTGAGATTTTTTACTATTTTCAGGCTTTTTCATGCTTTAGAGGCAATTCAAATTAGACAAACTCTCGTCATTGTTTTCATCATCGGACCTTTTGGGACAGTCAAATTTTGAGGTATGATAGTAACCTAATCTTTATTTAACAAAGTCTAATATTTAAACATTAAAGATTCAATATGCTTAATATGCCAAATTTGTTTATATCATTTTTATAGGCTTAGGCTTGGCAATTAGGCCAACACTTGGCCCAAGACCAATCCATCAAGCAAATGGACCTAGATTTGGTTCATGGGCTTTCTCAAAATTTTAGTTTAATATTTGGTCCAAAATTCTTTTGGGCTAGGCCCAAACTACTTGGGCCATTAATCCAAGTCCAAATAGAAATAACATATATATTATTAATTTCGTTTGTTGTCCCTATTGGCATCAGGTTTCCCTATGAGGCAGAGTTGCTTACATGTCTATGGTAATTAAAAAGTGTATGATCTTCATCTTTCCTCAGCTTGGATTGAATCAGACTATGCTTATATTGTTAACTTAATTTATAAAAGAATGCAATAGTTCCTTAGCATGTTCATGGTCCTTGGCAGCAATGCCTTAATCATCTAAGCTCTATGCATTTCCATGTTAGTCATGTTTTTCATAAAGGCAACCATGTTGCTAACAAATTGGCTTCTTTGTGTCTTTCTTCTCTCAGTCCACAATGGTGTTCAACTTATCCTCAATGTTGTTATAATCTCCTGTTTAATGATGCTCTTAGTTTAGAATCTTATAGATTTTGTTAATTCTTTATTTTTTTCATTTTCCTTGTTTAGGTTGTATCTAAATTCTTTTGTTCTTTTTTTCATTTAATTATAAGGTTTCTCTTAGTGTATAATATTGGTACTATAGGGGTGCCAACCTAGTTGGGATTCCAAGGTGTACTTTTAATGCTTTAATGACCAATTTTATTTAAAAAAATTAATATTTCACATTAAATAAGTATAAATTAATAATTAAACCCTTACTTGAATTAGATTTCATTATATGCTAAAATCACAACTTAAAGTATAAATCCAATCTTATTAATGATAATTAATTAATTAAACACTTTAATCAATAATTAGATTAATATTGATGGTGATTTTGTAAAACTCTTTTAGGTGTGACTGACTAGTTTCATGTATAATTGGCAATGAGAAAATAATATCAACACTTGATATTATTTGAAACTCCTTTCAAATCTAAATGTGAAAATCCCAATTATATACATTTAGTTCTCATAATTTGTGAGTGGGCCCTAGCATTAATATCATAACTACCCAATTAGAAATGAATACATCTATTGATTTAACGAATCATTTGGCTATAATTATTGGCACTAAAATCCCTTCATTAGAAGATTCCGATATAGCCTAGAGTTATGATTTAGTCAAACTTTAATAGTTGTATCATATGACCTTATTTTAAGTTCTAATTCTTAATAAAATATAATAATACTAGTAATACTTTTCTAGCATTGAAACTCTTTCAAACTATGCCATGTTTGTCCTAGCTAGGAACTTATTCATAAAGAAAAACTTAGATAAGATAGGATCTTGTCTTGATTCACTTCAGGTAATGAATCTTATCTTGGCCGACTAATTATCCCTACTTTTAACCAATTAGAGCCATCATATGCCATATATCCATGTGTGATTAACATAAGCAGTAATAAACCCTAACCACTCAAATATGGATGACCGTGTTACCTAAGGTCAAAGGACTATATGCACCATTAGGACTTAGATTATGATCGTTGACTATAAGTGAATATCCATGGATCACAAATCTAAGGAAACTATTCAATCCACATATAACATAAGTATCCACATATATATTCTAATATCTCATATCAAGTAGCATAGACTCACTATCTCCCACTATTAGTATCATATACTAAATAAGGAAAAAAACATAAATAATAGTCTAATTAATATTACCAGAATATTAATTTTTGACTATAAATGCTTTATATCATATGTATTAAATAAACTTATAGCTCATATTATCAAATATTGATAATAAATTTATTTAACATAATGTTAATGGATAAATATTTAATTAAATGAACACTTTAAACAATAGAATATTATTTTATTGTCATTTGGGATAATTTACAATGTTAAAATATATGACTAATCTCTAAGGCATGCTACCTATACTAACAAAAAGAGGAGGATGCTCCTTAATCTTCTATGAAAGAGGAACTTCTAAAGGAATGATGCTTTAAGAAGGACCACTCAAAAAAGCTTATTATAAATGAAATTTTAGAAAGGGTAACCACTAGATCCTCTTTTAGACCTTTTAGCAACATAGGGTTTTCCATTTGTTTTAATGGTTATGATTTTATATAGGGACTGTTTCAATTTGGGACATGTTGTTTAACCTCAGAAGGGAGTAAGACTTTTGTGTTTTGGAGTCACCACCTGGTTACCTAGGAAAGTAGGGAACAATTTTGACACTTAAGTGAAAATCATCCCCTAGTCAAGATTCTGAGTTCGAGAAGTCATTTTTACTTAATTGCTTCTTATTAGGTAAGACTAGTTATAGGTTCACATTAACCCATTTTTAATATGACAGTTTATATATACACACCCATAGAAAGAATGAAGTAAAAATAAAGAGAACAAAATTATTTACAATTATTTACATGGGTTTTCTATAATATATAGAAAAGAGAAAAAAGTGTAAAAAGGTAAATCTAGTCGTAGATTTAATAAACACCTGAAAAACACTGGATAGGACATGTATGCAAATCATTCCTAAACATTGACAAATGATGCAATTAATAATAAATGATAACACAATTCCAAGGAAAGGAAAATATGTAAAAAGCAACACAATTTAATAGATTCATGAAAATGGAAAAAGTGCCTCAAATGATGTCATTATCAAGACAAAAAAGAAAATAAACTAAAGTGACTATAAAAATTATTTAAAATATATTTTTTTTTCATTATAAAACCTATAAATGGTATTTCTAGTCCAAGAATGTGATTTTTTTTATGAAGATTATCTAGAATTCAAATTCACATCTATCCTACACTAAAATTTATAACATTCATAGAAAATGATAGGAATTATGAATTTCGTGTACTTATTATAACCTCTGTGTAGGATTTACGCAGACCCAAACCTAGCTAAATCAATGATTTTAGATTATGATTATGAAATGCAAATTTGACACAAAAAGATATTTGTATGAAGATTATAAAAATGAGATTTTAAGATTAAAACATGATCTTAGATTCAGAGATGTGCAATTTTTATTATGAAACATAGGGAGTGTGAAAATGATGTGTTTATAATGAAAACATGGCTTTTTATGCAAAAAATGTAAAATTCATAATAAATTATCCAAAATGCATGTTACATATCTTAAAATGCGACTTTTATTATAAAAAAAAAGTGAATACATAAGAAAACTCACATTCAAGACTAGAAGATGCAAATCAACATCATTCACAAAATGTAACTAAGATAATAATTAACAACTAGCAAGCAACAAGACTAGACTTCACCATATAAATCACAATAAATGTCTTAATTTATTGGCCAATAAAGTAATAAGAGACTAGAAGTAGAAAAGAAAATGCAATTAATGAGAAAATTAAACATGTAACATGATTATTATTATTTTGGGTCCTCAAATTACGAACTAAGATTGACTAGAGAATGGAAACAATTATCATTTCAAGAGTGATTCTTTCAACCTATCCTTGTTTGAATATACAAAATGATGTGAAAATGTGAATTTGTACCTTTGAAATGAGCTTTAATGAAGTTGTTAATTTGGTTTGGTTACAAGTTGGTTCTAAAATCCTAAGAAAATAAGAAATTTTGGTTAAAAATCTTTCAAAGGGTATCCTGAGTCTTAAGTTCGACAGAGTTTCAGTAGGGTCTGCAAAAAATCCTTCAAAATAGAAAATTTGAGGTATTTATAGATAGATAAATTTTTTTAGCATGTGTATGCATGTCCATGCTCTGAAGACATGTATTTGCATGTGTGGGTGCATGACTACACACCACTTGGCTCATGGCCATGTGTGGGATGTGTGGTCACGCATGCATGTGACATACACACTTTCACATGTAATCACATGCACGCTCAAGTTGCATGGTTTTGCTAATTTTTACCCATGAAGATTGATTATGATGAAACCTTTACCCTTGTTGTGTGGTTAGAGGTTATTATGATATTGCTTGCATTTACATCTTACATGAATTCAAGCTTTTTCAAATATATGTAAAAAGTGCATTTTTAAATGTTTTCATTCAAAAAGAGGAGCATGTTGAATAACCTTCATGCTTTGAGGATCTTGAATTTTCAAATCACAATTTCAAATTGCATAAGGCATCATATGAATTAAATAGGCTATTATAGCTTGGTATGAAAAGTTAAGTAACTTTCTTTCAAAGAAATTCGTAAAAAGAAAAGTTAATACAACTTTCCTCATTAAAAGATCTAACAATGACTTATTTAACCATTACTTTTATAAGGATTTAAGTTAATGCTAGGTAAATTTGAGATGAGTATAATGGATGATCTCAAATTCTTCCATGGACTCAAGTCAAGTAATATAAGGATGGGATCTTTATTAATCAAGCAAAATACAATATAGAAGTTTGGAGTAGAGTGATCCAAAGTAAGCAAAACACTAATAAGTACCACCACCTAACTAACTATAAATAAGAGTGGATAGTCAGTTGAGGCAAAGTGGTATAAAGGTATGACCATATCCTTTTTTTTACTTAGCTACTAGTAAACTGGATAATGTTTATAACTTGCTTATTTAGTAGATTTCAATCATGTCCTAAGGAATCACATTTGAATGCCATTAAAAGAATTTTTAAATATCTCATTAAATCTATACATTTAGGTCTTTGGTACCCTAGGAAAATGTCTGTTAACCTCATTAGTTATTTAGATGCATGTCAGTAGTTTATTAGATAGAAAGCATAGCTTTGGAACTTATCAATTCTTAGGACAATGCCTAGTTTCTTAGTTTAGTAAGAAATAAATTTTAGTTGCCTTTTCAATTGCTGAAGTTGAATATATGGCAATTAATTATTATTACTAACAAGTTTTATGGCAAAAACAACAATTAAGGAGTATGACATTAAATTTGATCACATTCCCATCAAATATGAAAATTCAAGTGCTATCAACCTTATCAAAACTTCAATTCAACACTTAAGAACTAAGTATATAAATATTTGACATCATTTCTTGTGTGACCATGTTCAATATGGTGACATTATGCTTATGTCTATTGATACTAGTAACTAACTAACCAATATTTTTACTAAGTCACTTAATAAAGAATGTATGAACTTCATTAAGTAAGAGCTTAAAATGCTAGATGGCACTATTTGAGATGATTGAGTTGATTGCTTGCATGTCTATATAATTATATGAATTAGACTTGTTTGATATTTAATTAGAATTTTACATCCAAATTTGCATTATTGATTTTTTGAATTTTAAGCAAATCATTAATAAAAAAATTAATTTATCTAATTTATTAATGAAATTGCACATATTAAAATGTCTAGGATAATTTTATGCATATGCATGATTATAAAGTTTGCAAAAATTGTATTGATTTTGGCAAAAATTACCTTTTTTCAAAGTTTTAAAACTTGTTAATTTAGTCCCAAAAAGACCAAATTCTTGTATTTTTCAAACTTTTTGGACCATTGGAAAAATTTAAAAGTTAATGAACTAAAATGAACTTTGATTATGATCATTGCATTCAAACTAGAAGAATCATGACATCTATTCATATCAATCATGATTTGTGCCTACAATCGTGATTAGATATTTACGATCATGGTGACATGTCCTATAAAATATAGGAAAATGATCGTTTTGCTTCTCCTAATCAAAATTGGTTTTAATGCATAGGGAAAAAGTTTCTTAATAACTTAAACTATTCAAACCTATCCTAAAGTTATTAGGAAACATCTCTTCCCTATATAAACTTCTTTTCAAAGAAATTTTTTTTTCATTTAAACTTATTTAAAACATAGTTCTTATTCTTTTCTTAGTCTCTCTTTTAAAAACATTATTTTCCATTACTAAAATACATCTTCTTAGACCTTCTCCACATCTTTTTCTTCAAAGATCATCAACATGGTGTTAGTGATATGCCCCAGTCCAATCATGTAATGGTCATACTTTAACTTTGTCATATTTCTATTTTGTTAATAAGAAGCATTTTTATTATTGTTGTCTAATTCTAATATTATACTTGATTAGTTAATTCTACCTAAGGTCATTAAGTATGTGACTTAATAGTAAAGCTCTTAGGTGATACTTGAATTCTAATCTAAATATCGCTAGTCAATCATTGTTATAGGAACTATAATGAATAAAGACTAGTATAAGGTTGACTGATGATTATGTTTTATTGATCATGTATATGAGATATTAAGTCAAACTTATATGTACATATTTAGTGAAATGATGTTCTAGATCAACCCATTATATGAACACTACATGGATAATTATCATAGGTAATTTTCATCACAGTAGTATTATTTGAGTCTTCTAACTTAAAATAACTAGAGTTTCCTGCATGATGAGTTTTGTATTTTGACACATCCCTACATCATTTTTAACCGAATAGTAAAATAGGTTATGATTGGATATAGAATAAGCTATGTGAGAAATATGAGTGATTAAGATGGAATTTGTCCCTCATTAACTATAAGAAGATATCTATAGGCCCCTTGATGAGTTAGACTAAAGAGAAATGCATGGCCATGCTAAAATGTATTGATAAAGAGTTATCAATATTAGTCTTCTTAGGATCGAGAAATAATATGATCGAACAATATAAGGATGACATATTACATGCCTTATGTTCAACTAAGATATTGCATAATAAAAGGACTATAATACATGCTATGGATTATGTTATGTTGGATTATCAACCTTCACATAACTTGGGTAGTCATAATGTTGTTGGCTAAAATAGGAAATAATTCTAATTGTATAATTAGAATAAAAATAAAATAAGAAGTTTAATTTTATAAAAAAAAACTTTTGGTAAGTAGAGGCTCATTAAACCCTAGGAAGGATGTCTATAAATACATCTCATTATCTAAGGTTTAGGTTAAGCTATTATTCTCCTCTTTCTTCCTCCACTTCTTTGTAAAATAAACAAACACATAGAAGATAAAAATTAAGTGTTTTATAGAGAAAAAGGTGCTAGCACACCTATACTATTTTGGATTCCTTATTCGTGTGGATACTGATAGAGAGCATGGCTTTACTGGCGACGTCTTGATCCAACAATACCTATATGAAAAACTCAAGGTAGGGTATCACTAAAGTGAACCCCTCTCTTCCTTCTAACCATCTTGCCATACGATCATCTTGGTGAGTGTTTGGAAATCCTTCTTAATCAATTTATTCGAATTATATGGATCCTTAAGGGTTTCATGATTAAAGATTTTATTTTCCACTGCATGTACGAATTGTGGAAACCTAACAGTGGTATCAAAGCCATTTGTAATTCTATTAAATTGATTTTATTATATATATGATATATACATGAGATTTTTGGAATTGGTATTTGTATATATACATATGCCTTTGATTTTGAAAAGCATTTTCAAAAACCAATTAAATGTTCTTTTGATGATTTAATTATGTACATTAATTGGATTAATGTCTATGGTTTTTTAATATGATTAAATACTATTTGTAGTATGGACTTTATTGAAAATACATGTTGCTTTTTGAAAACAGAAATTGGGCTATAGGGGGACACAGTCATGTCTAATTATTCATCTATAAGAATACAAGCAAACATGAGCGTGTCTATTTTTGACACAGCCATGTCTGAGAGAAAATTTTGCATATTGTAGATTGACATAGCCATGTCTGTTTTTGACACAACCATGTCTGTTATGCCATATTACATTCCTATTCAAGTGTTGAAAAAAATAAATATGTTTTAAATATATTAATTAAAAGGTAATATGATTACAAGCCCCTTAACCCCAAATAGATTCATCACATAATTCATTCTTGTCATAATATTAATTAATTTTAATGAAAATTAAACTACTATGCTCTTTGTGTTTCGTGTGAAATGCATGGTGCATGGCATGGCCCTTAAGACCAGTGTGATAGGACTTGTATTATTCTTTTTTTGGGTTCTAATTTATTAAATACGATCTGTGATTCTTTTTTCATTTGTTGTAATTTTATTTAGTAATAGAATATTATATATTACAACTTGTAATGTAATATAAATGAAGACCCAACATGAAAATCTAAAATGGAGGCCAATGATAGAGATCCAAGGTGAAAGGCTCAAGATGAATATTGCTTTTTACCTAGGATTGACCATTGATCTTTATATTGGCTTATAAAGATCAAACTAGATTGGGGGCATGCTATGTCATGTTTACTTTATTACTATATATGTATATAACATAATAATAACCAAATAATCTAAATAAGAAACCTCATTCAATATTAAGTCACTATAATGCCTCCTATATACTCAAACACTTACCAAGCCTTAGATTACTATATATGGGTTCGCCAAAGTAAGGTGTATCAAGTCATCCAAGGAAGGAAAGTTGGATAAGAGTGATATCCAAACATTTTTTATGGTTTGACTTAACTAGGTCATCAAAAGGGTTTTGGAGCTAGGGCATTATATGGGATTTTTAGCTAGGACATGTGATGTCAAATCTCATACCTTTCTAAGAGTTACATGAAAGGTAATTAGTAAGAGTTACCTACCTAAATAACCATACTTTAGGTGATAAGCTAAAGTTCACTTAGAGTATGGTGAAATATGGATTGTGGCCCACTAACATTTATAAATTAACTTTGAGGGTTATTGATTTGAATGAATTTTTATGGGATTTACAATTATTCCTCATTAAAATAATTTAATAAAGTACTAAACACACTACATATATATTTATTATTGATAATGACATCAAACACTACATCTAATATATCAATTCAATAGATCCTTAAGAATGATAAGCTTAATGGGACTAACTTCCTTGATTGGTGCAGAAACTTAAGAATTGTTCTTAAGTAAGAGAGAAAGGAAGATATCCTTGATAAACCTATCCCAAATAAACTAACTGCTAATGCTCCTAGAGCTCAAAAGGATGCCCATAGTAAGCATTTTAATGACTCTGTTGATGTCACTTGCCTTATGCTTAGATGCATGGAATTATATCTTCAAAAGTAATTGATGGAGATGAATGCTTATACCATAATTGACCATCTCAAGGAAATGTGTTATTGATATGCACTAGGCCAATCATTTGTGATTATGCATTGACTTTCTTATTTTATTAATAAAGAGGTATTTCATTATCATTTGATTTTATGATAATTATATGAATGGTTAATTCTTACTAAGGCCATCAAGTATGTGACTTGATAGTAAAACCCTTAAATTAAAATAAGAGTTATATTCTAATTATCTCTAGCCATTTATTCATTATATATAAATATTAAAGTATTAAGGCTAGTATAAAGTTGACTAATGGTTATGTTTTACTAATCATGAATATAAGATATTAAGTCAACTCATAGGTACATGATGAGAGATCATGTACTGGATTGACCCACTATGAAAATACTACATAGATTATTGTCATAAATATTTCTCATCACAATAATTTTATTTTGGTCCTTTGACCTTGAAATCATCATGGATTTCTACATAGTTATTTTATGTTTTGACACATTCTAACATTGTCTTTAACCAGATGATTAAATATGATGTTGTTGGATATGAAATTAGTTATATGAGGAATGTGAGTGATTTAGAAGGAATTTATCCCTCATTAATATGAGAAAGATATCTAAGGGCCCCTTGATGAGATAGACTGAAGGAAAATGCATGGCCATGTTGAAATGAATTGATAAAGAGTTATCATTTTCAGTCTACTTGGGATCAAGTCACAATATTGAACTATGTAAGGATGACATTCTATGCCTTATGTTCAATTAGGATATCATGTGATAAAGGGACAATAAAATTCACTGTAATTAGGTTATGTCGGATTATTGACTTCACATGACTTGGGTAGTCATAATGTCTTGCTAGAGGCCACTTATGACTTGTAGGCCTAAATAGAGATTTAGGCCCATTGCCAATGTTATGTGAACCTACAGGGTCACACACTTAGAACAAGCCCAAAATGAATTTGGGTTTAATGAGCCCAAAAATAAACTCTGTGGAAATAAATAATTAAAATATTTTATTTATTTATTTATTTATTTGTTTATTTATTTAAGATAAATGTTATTTTAAATAAATAAATAAGATATTATTTCTTATTTGTTTTTAAACAAAATCAGAATATAATAAATGGAAGTTACCAAAAGGTCATTGGTAGGTGAAACCTTAATTTGGAGTCTATAAATATGTTATATTCTCTAGGGTTTAACACACTTATTTTTCTTGCCTCCAAATTCGTTTTCTTTCTTCTTAAAAAACAAAGATAGAGTGTTTCCTTTTGTTCTTGATTTGTGAGACAATCAAGGAGGTTGCTAGCACACACTCCAATTCATTTTGTGAAGGGCTATTCATGTGGATACCTATAGAGGACACATCCTTTTGGAGACATCTAGCTTTGAACAACCAAAGCAAAAGGCTCGAGGTAAGGTGTCACCGGTGTGAACCTCCTCTCATCCTTCCAGAAAATCTTGCCTCTTCTGCATCTTAGTGAGATTCTTGAAACCCTATATTTAATCAAGTAGTCGAATTACATGGATCCAGGTTTGGGAACATGATAAATTTTTAATTTTTCCACTGCGTTTGTATCATGAAACCCAAAAAAATGTTCCAAGAGAAAGCTAGAATTAAAAGTTTTAACACCATAAAGGCATTGCTTTCTTGCAAGTTGACTACTGGCAATCTGTGGCTCCTTATGTTCTTAAGATGAAAAGTGATTTTGAAGACCTAGATAGGCTTGGTCTTAAAAAGGATCAAGAATTAGCCATTGATATTATTCTCCAATCTTTGTCAAAAACCTATGATTGGTTTATTATGAACTATAACATGCATGGCGTGAACAAAATAGTTTTTGAATTGCATAGGATGCTTAAAACTGTTGAAAAGAACATCAAGACTACTAAGGATGTTCTAATAGTCAATAAAGGGAAAGTAATGAAAAGGATAGGAGGTAAGATTAAGGCTTTTAAAAGCTTTTAAAAGCCCAAGCTTAAGCCTAAACCTACACCCTAAGCAAAACCACTAAATGAGGGAACATGCTTTTTCTACAATGAGTCAGGCCATTAGAAAAGATATTACAAGCTTTATATGGATGATCTAAAGAAGAAGGGTAGTACAACTACTACTTTTGGTGTTCATGTTATAGAAGTCAATTTATCTACTTCTAATTCTTGGGTATTAGATACCAATTCTAGATCTCACATTTGTACTAATGTGTAGGGTTTAAAAAGGAGTAGAATCTTAGCTAAAGGTGAAGTGGTCCTACAAGGTGGAAATGGAGAAATAATTACTGCTTTAGATGTAGGAACTTATCATATAACTTTGCTTAATGAACTTGTTTTAAGTTTGGAAAACTATTATTATATATCTACTATAAGTAGGAATATTATTTCTATTTTTTTTCGGACAAAAATGGTTTTGAGTTTATTATTAGGAATATTAAATTATCCATTTATAATGATAATGTTTTCTATATATATACTCCATGAAATCATGGTCTTTATTTTTTAGACATAAGAGACAAGTAAGTGCCTCTCTCCTTACTAAACGATTTTTACATCTTTGCATTTACTTCACATGTATTAACACCAATGCTAGGTTGCTATGCAACACACGCAAAGCAGGGGGAACTGTTATACCTCAAATTTGACTATCCTTAAAAAGGTCTAATGATGAAATGAATATTTGAAAAGACTAGAGTCTGCTCATTCATAACACCTCTGAAGTGTGCAACCCTAAAAGCCTAACTGATCCCACCAATGTGCAAAATCAATCACCAAGCCATTAAGTTGCACTCCAATCTCAGGAAATACAAATTATTGAAATAGTAAGATGCTTATTTCAAGCAATCTTCTCTTGAAACACGTAGCTTGTTGAGTTAGTGTTCATTTCATCAGATCGAGACCTAACTTCGTGAAAAAATGGAAATTGATTCTGATAAAATGGACTTCAAAAACACATATGGAAGCTCCAAAACCTTCAAAAGCAATCTTAGAATTATCCAAAACAACCTAAGGATTAGGTGCATCGCTTAAAAGTGCTCGTGTAGCCATAAACACCCCTAAGTGACAAATGCTAAAATCAAAGCAAATTAGACAAAATAGACTTTGGAAATAAGTCCAAAACACCCAAAAGCCTTAGAAAATGAGCTTAAAATAGCCTAGAAAAGACTTGAATTTCTTACGTAAAGTGGAAAAGTGTGCGTGACCAAGCACTGAGCATGCAATCACGCACACTTCATGTCACCACAAGCTCTGTCCTAAGGATGCACATGTGACTATGCACATACCACCTTCTTCCTTGATTTTTGCACTATAAATAGCTATCTCCACACCTCATTTTGAGGGCGGAGTAAAAGGAAAACACACACACACACACTTAAAAATATGTCTACTTGAAGATGCTGGAAACCAACTTCCATATATTTTTAGCTCATCAATTGCATTTTTCTTAGGTTACTAGACCTCTTTTCCACCAAACCTAGCCTTATCTTTTTCAAAACATGCTTCAAAAGTATATAAACTAGCATCATTCTACATGTCATTTTGAACCTCTAGACAAGGAAAGCTTGATAATCCCTTAAAGCTAAAGGTTCAAAACTCACACAAGCTCAGTCAAATATGCAGACCACACAATCTTTTTAGCATGTTTATTTTATTGTGCTACATGTTATTTTATTGTTGCCAGCATTTATGAATATTATTATACTTGTGTGATGAGACTAGTAATTTGCATGCTATATGA
This sequence comes from Mallotus nudiflorus, assembly GCA_947683625.1. Taxonomy (NCBI): domain Eukaryota; kingdom Viridiplantae; phylum Streptophyta; class Magnoliopsida; order Malpighiales; family Euphorbiaceae; genus Mallotus; species Mallotus nudiflorus. The sequence continues at coordinate 6,329,254 of CANTUR010000201.1, read as the reverse complement.
ATAATTTATGCTTTATTTTTCTCATCTTATATCATCATTTTGCATCCTCTAGTTTCAAAACTTGAAATCACACTATAAATATCAATAATGTGAAAAGTTCATATTTTGGAATAGAGTTATCATATTCCCAGTCCAATGATGTCATCATGCATCCCTTATAACATCATCATATATCATCATAACATAATTAATCACTACAAACATGCATGATTGTGGTACATTTTGCTTACTCTTTTAAGTGATTGAGTCTTAATTGCTTATCTCATTATTCATATGATCAAGCAAGCTATGTGCATAGTCATGTTAACCTTATAGGTTCATTACATCTAAGTTAGATTTACTTTTTTGTGATCCTTTTTTCCTTTTATATGTATTTTATTAGGAAGGCGATATAATAATGATATTTTAGCTTTATTATCTTCTACTATCTGTTGTATTATGTGAGTGCTGTAAAAAATGTCATTACCAAAACTAAGGTGTTGTAGTAGTTAAACATTGAATATCATATAATGGGAAATAGTAAAAAAGTAGATGTGATCCCCTGAACCCAGAAAACTCTGCTAGGGGCAATACTCATTGAGTGACCCAATGTTGTCCCTTTCTTTTCTTGATTTTCTAAAAATTAGGTAGCGACTTCACAAAATCTAAAAAGGCATCCCGTTCCTCCCGAGACCAATCATTTGTCCCTATTCAGTAAAGTTGCCATATCCCTCAAAAATAAAACACAAAGATCCTCATGAAACTTTCTAAAAGGAAAACTCATCAAAAAGCTCTCTTTCACTAATGAGTAGCAAAATTTGGTCACTCACAATGGTGATTCCACTAGGGACTTCTAAGTAAAAGAGATCAACTCAAAAATGATTATTTCTCACTCAATCGTATAGAACCCCTCACCACTGCATTTTCATTACACATCAAATGTGCACCACTAGTCCTTAAAACCTCAATAATAATAAATGACATTGCCATCATGATTACACTCGAGTCACGGGGAAATGAAGATAGGTATTATCACCTTTAGTCTTTACTCGTGCATTCACTAGACTCATATAACTAGAGTCTGTAACCGAACTCCTAAAGGGGATTGACTGAGTTATCAAAAGAATGCTAGACTCACTGATCGAAGTCCATAACCCTACTTATATGGGGGAATTCTCACTAAATAAACCCTTACCTTTTCACCCTGACTCGACTCATATAGATAAGCCAGTAGTAACATCCATTAGGATTCCACCAAGTTGTGCATGTTGTCTTTGTCCTAACGTTGTCCGTTTGACCTGATATTCATAAATAATATGACTATCATAGTGTCTATCACTGAATGACATTGTAATGTTAGTTTTTATACAATGTTTATACTCATATATACATTATTCTCATCTACTTCATATGAGCCCAAAGCATGAGGGATGATAAGAATCATGTACCTTAGCTTGAATAGTCTATAAGAACTAATAAATAATGGCATCCCTTGATAACAGAACTTTTGAGATGTCATCCATTTATTCTTATCAAATCAAATGAATGGGTTAAGAATCCAACTAGATTATAGACCATTATATCGACAAAGTCAAACTATGAACTATCAAACGATAATTTTATGACTCTCGATAAACATATCAAATATTAATATGGGGGTAAAAACTTGAGCTCCTTTTGATTGACATTAGCCCTATGCATATGGGTGCATATGAGCTTTGGATGTCATTTGAAGCCCAGCAATTGACCCTCACATTGACATCACATAATTATCTTAAGCATATTTGAGTATCATTCCTTAGTTTACCTTTTGGTTCTAATCAACATAAATCAAAATAACCTAGTTTTGAAAGCAGAACCATAGTCCCCCGATGACTATAGGTTCAAAACCCAGCTAGGAAAGAGACTGAATGACCTTATGGAGAAATAGGTTTGAAGCAAGAGCTTGCTTGTGATGATTTTATTCACTGTGTAGGAAATACTGACCAGCTCTCAAAATTAATCATGCATATAGTACATACATGTAGATAGCACATACTAACCACTGTTTCTTATAGTAATAATCATCATTCATCATATCCACTCCATGCATACATGCTTACCCTTTTCTTTTACATGCACACATTATGCATCATTCACTTAGCTAATGTTGATAAATGTATTAGAATCCAACTTCCAACATGAGTGATCACAAAGCTAAATCTTCTTATTAAAGCACTGGAAAACTAAAAGCTAGGATCTAAGACTTACCTGAGGATGGCGTCGTGGTAAAAAACTCCTAAACTCAAGCTAGCATCACTAGACATTTCCTCCATAATCTTCATAACGCCGATTGGAAAAGCTTGTAATTATACGGAATGCTATGTATCAAGACATTCTAGCATATATACCTCAACCATGAACTCTGGAATGTTGTTGTGTCATTCTAGGACCCTCAGGAGCATGTATTCTAATTCAATAGCATAAAACTATGCCCATTGTATAGGAATTTAGTGCCATAGCAGGGCAAATCCTTTCCAAGACTAAAGAAGAAGTATTCACTAACCAAGATATCAAATACCTAGGACTTAGAGCCACTTTTCTTGATCAAAGCTCATAAAAGCTTAATGTTAGTCAAGGAACACAAACAACTAATTACCATACAAATCCTAACTGCCTGCATTGCTAAAAAGTCTGGTACCTTAATTTAGGCATGCTTCCTTGCGTGTTACCTCTTTATGTAATATTTTACCCTCTTGAATGATGGGCTAGGAGATTATAGGATACTCTAGGTCATCAAAGGAATAGAATGTAGAATCACTCCCTTGCCATTGATTTTAGTAGAGAACATTCAAGGTTTAGATGGCCTCAAAAATGGGAAAAGTCTGAACTTCACTAGGAGCCCTCTATTGCTTTAAATATGGTTACAAGAAAAACTGAGTCTTCTTGACAAACCTACAGGAAACTGGATGAGGTACCAACCTAGGAATCACCTAGAAAGACATGTCAAGGATGTTCATGGGGCTCAGCTTACATCATAACCTAGCAGTGGATTAAATGCATGAAGGATATTCTAGAATACCAAGTGAGATGGATATATCCATGGTGGAAGCTAGAACATGTGACTCTCTGCACATATGTTAACTGCATGCCAATCTCAAGATTCAGATCATGCACCCACTACGATCCAACACTAATAAAGAGGCAGTTTGGCTAGAAATAACACGTACCTTTTAAGCTTGCAAATTTCTCTAGTCATACAATACAACAAAGGTTTATGGATCACTTCAGAATAATATAAAGGAAGAGAATCATCCATTAATTTACTGCTAGTAATGGAGATGATGTTACTAATGAAGCATACAAGTAGTGGGTGATCCAAAGACGAAAACATCTATCAAGCAACTAATCCAAAGAAAGTTTGCTTCTTTAATTTTTGTACCTTTTCTTTGTTTGAAATTGATGATGTAATGAACTATAAAGTTAATGCAATGAAATTAGATTTTGCTTACTAGTTCGATGTCTTTCCTTATGGTAATGTGCATTGCATTGATTAAAACATTAGAATATTTGACATTCATTCCAAATGCACTGAATCATTTAAAATTGGCACAAAATATAAACCACGCATTCTACATATTTTGAAAGATGCTACCCCTAAAAAGAGGAGAGAAATTGAAAAAAATATTAATAAAATATTCAAAATTATTTTCCTAGATGTACGATGATATGTCTACTATTGATAGAGACATTGCTCAACACTTCATTCCTACCAAAGATGAGTGCAAACTAGTAAAGAAGAAACTGAGAAGCCTTAGACCAAAATGAGCCCAATTAGTGAAAGAAGACTTCAAGAAGAATATTAAAGCCAAATTCCTAAAGGTAGTAGACTACTCAAAATAGTTAGCAATTGTGGTGCCAGTACTAAAACAAGATGGAAGGGTTATAATCTATGTCAACTATAGAGCTCTTAACAAGGCTTGCCTAAAAGATGATTTCTCGTTACCTCACATAGACATACTGGACAATTGTGTTGCCACATGTGTAATGTACTCCTTTATGGATGGATTCTCTAGGTAAAATCAAATCCTAATGGCCATTATTAATAAAGCAAATATAGCTTTCATAACACAATGGGGCACTTATTGCTATAGAGTAATGCCCTTCAAATTAAAGAATGTAGGAGCAACTAACCAAAGAGTGGCAGCTATAATGTTCTATGACATGATACACAAAGAAGTAGAAGTATATGTCTATGATATGATGGTCAAGTCAAAAACTAAGGAAGAACACCCATCTAAACTTAAAAATTTCCTCAAAAGAGTCAAAAAGTATAGCCTCAGGCTTAATTCAAAGAAATACATATTCGAGGTCATTTCAGGAAAGATACTGGGGTATATTGTTAGTCAGAACGGGATTAAAACCCAACACATGGAACCAAAGAAATCCTCTTAAGGTAAATCATCATCTAAAAGGGCAACCAAATAGCAAATTGAAAAAACTCCTGCCATCCACTATTCCTTAAATGAAATCAAGTCAAGGATCTCTTGCATAAACTTTAAGAACATCATTGCTTTAAGTTCATATTGAAGAGCACCGTATGAAGAGGTGAAATCTCTTCTTGATAAAATCAATCTCTTTGATTTTGATTTTGAATCTCTCTCCACCTATCCTTCCTTAATTATTAAATTTCTATCAACTTTTACCTTTAGATATTCCAAAGTTAATGAATCCAACCTACTTTATAGTATATAATTTAAAATTAGGGAAAGGAATAATTTATTACCATTATTGACTTTGATTCTCTTTTCTATTTTACTCAAGGAGGGACTATTCAAACACCCTTGACTTGGCTTCCTTAAAATTTTTTGGCATGTTATTGTAAGCCAAATGTGGGAGCTTTTGTTACGGGTATTACTAAAGCTTTTTCCTTAAACTCTAAAGCCCTTTGGTTTCTTTAAATGATTTCTTTCCTATTCTATTAATATAAAGGGCCTAAGTAATAAAGCCATCTTGATGATCTCAACCTCCTTCATGTTATGGTTAACAACAAACAAATTGAATTATTTAGATTTCTCTAGTGGAGGCTATATCATATTAGTGATTACATTCATGGGAGCATTTTCATAGAGGATAATCACCAAAATAGCCAATTTTCAAAGTTCTTATAGCCAACCTTAATGTTATTCCTCCTTAAATTTTTAATGAAACCTTCATTAAAAAATTCTAAACAATTTAAGAAAGTGAAAAATCTTTAGTTATTTAAGGATGAGACACCCATTTATGAGGAGCTTAAGCATGACTTTTAGGATGTTAAACAAATAGATACACTTAGTTTGGAAGTGGTTACGGGGAAAGATTAGTGAGCAAAGGGACCAAACTCAATAAGAAGGACCTTTAATGTCAAAGAGAAAGAGAACAAGAGAATATAGTAGCTCATGTGCCCAAGGTGTTAAAGGAGAACAAAATGGGTATTGACTCTTTTTAATTGGATGACAATCATATAATCAAAATTCACCACTCAATTTGATAGAATAAATTCTAAGATTGATCATCTTGCATATGACATTCATTATCTTTATTAATAACACCTTTAATGTCAATGGTCTCCATAAGCACCATAAGAGGGAGATGTCCAAGGTCGAGGTGGACTTGGTAACGATGATGGATAAGAGTAGTTATCTTTTGGACACAACTTATTTTTTTCATGCATTGTTCCTTTGCATTTGTTTATCATTGCATTGCATATTTAGTTAATCTTAGACTACATCTTTAGTTTTGTGTCATTAGATTGGTTTTGTTAGTTGGCATCAATTCCAATAAAATAGTAGTGGAAATAAAAATCTAAAAATATGAAAGTGTTGTTTTAGGATTATCAATAAAATAATAGGAATATTAAAGACTATTTAAATAAACTAATTTCCCCTTTTAGGGGGGGAAATTTTTTATACCTTATTTTAGGGTGTAATTATTTTCCCTTCTACAAGGAGAATGAGGGAGAATAATTCCCCTTTAATGTCCTTCCCCTTGAAAATATTTATAATTGCCAAATAACATAAAAACATAATCCCCTCGAATTACCTTCCTTCCCCTTATTTTCTCTCTCATCCATACACAGTGTAAATTATTAGAAATTTTACCAAAAAAAAGTACATTTTAAATGTTTCATTAATTACAAAACTACCTTGTAGTAATTACAAGAGTATCCTTCATATTTTCAAAATTGTACACATGTTTTTCTTTTTGGTTTCTTTTCATTTCCTTGCGTTTTTCTTTTGTTTTCTCTATCAATTTATTGGCGGTTTTCATTATTTTATTTTTAATTTTTTAATTTTTTCATTCTCTTATCATTTTACTCTTTTTATAAATTTTTATTTTATCCTTTTTTTCTTTTTTCCTCTTTTCTATTTTTATTTTCTCTTTCCCTTCTTTTTTCTTGTATCCTTTTTAGTTTTTATTTTCTCTTTCTTTTTTCCTTTTTCTTTTTTTTTTATAAATTTTTTTATTCTTTTTCCTTATTTTTTCTCTTTCTTTTATTTTTTCTATTTCTTTTATTTTTAATTTTTCTTCTTCCCTTCTTTATTTTTTATTCTTTTTTATTTTTATTTCTCTTTATTTATTTATCTCTTTCTTTTTTCTTTTCCTCTTTTTTTTTTACAAATTAATTTTTCCTCAATTTTTCCATTTTTTTTTTGTTATTAGTGAACATTAGCCAATATATTTTTTAGAATTTTATTTCGTAAATTCCTCAAATGGATTATAAGAATACATAGAATGTGATGGCCAAAATACAAGCAACTCACATGCAATAACTTTTATATAGATAATTGATTACTCAAGTTCTTAATGTGTAAAAGATGTAACATTTATTATACTTGAACCAACATGACTATTTCTAAAAAGTGATAATAGAACTTTGGATAAGAAAAATAAAGTCATAACTTCAATTTCTAATTATTCTAAAATAGAATCAATTTTATCAATACATTTTGAGCACCAAAATATAGTCTTAACATTTTTAAGGTTTCAAGTAGTCTAATGTGTTTGTAGAATATAAAATAATGCCTTATAACTTCAAATTGAAGAACCAATCCTGAAACATAAATTCATGTAAAAGAAGTAACTTATCAAATACTATAAATTAAGAGAGTTTGTTTCAATCACTTCAAAAAATTTTAAAATAAAATTGTCACTCTATTTTCGTTTATATCAAATACCTTGAAATTTCATATATATATATATATATATATATATATATATATATATATATATATATATATATATATATATATATATATATATATATATATATATATATATATATATATATATATATATATATATATATATATATAATACAATAACTTTGCATATATTTATGTCAATTTGGAATACTTGTCATGCATTTATAATAATATAGTAGCTATGGGAATTCAGTTAAATTTGCTTCTTTTCAAATAGATCATAATCTAATTAATAATGGGCAAGTAAATGAGAGATGAAAATAGGTGTAGTTCAGAAGGTAGAGCACTTGTTTAGCATGAGAGAGATACAAGAATCTATACCCCTTCTCTCCATTCTATTATTAGGTAGCATGTATTTAATTTTGTTGGTTTTTGCTTTACTTTAAGTTTTATTCTTGTTTTAAATGTGCATGGTGCTTTTAATTATAGTTTAGGAGATGTTGCTAGTTGTGAAAAGGGTGCTAAAGATAAGAAAAGTGAATGTAACACTTAAAGTGAAGGGGATGGTGAGAATTGTTGAAGCTGTTGGTGGTCGTAATGAGTTAAAGGATTCTACTAAGGTATGTTTTGTTTTATTAGTCTTTTATCTTTTTGGTTTCTAATACTTTTTTTTTTTAAGGGTAATAAGAAATTGTTTGAGGATGTTGGTTCTAATCCCAACATTAAAGATAGTTTAAAAGATGGTATTGATGGTGATGAAGTATTGAAGGAGTTTAATTTGGTGTGTTCTTTTTTTTGTTATATTAATTTAATATTTTTTTTAGTTTCATTTTGGTTTCCAATTTTGCTTTTGATGTGTTGTTTTATTTTTAGGGTGAAGAGACTGTATTTAATGATGTTGATGCTCTTTTCAATGTCATTGGTTATGGTGTAAAAGTAGTTTGTGGTTTGAGTGGAAATGTATATTTTTTAATTTTTTAATTTTTTTAATTTTTGGTATTTTTTTATGGTTGACTTTTTTTGTTTGATTAGGTTGTTGAAAAGGGTGATTATGTTTCTCTTTCTAACCAATTTGGTGTTATTGGTGGAAAGAATGTTAAGCATGTTGTTGTTGTATTTTTTTTTTTAGTTTTCTTATGTGTGATTAATTTCTATTGCTTTTTGGTTTTTGTTTAGTTTTTTATATTTTTTTATATATGCATAAAACAATAATAATAATAATAATAATAATAATAATAATAATAATAATAATAAAAAATTTAATTAAAGATAATGACAAATATAATAAGCTAAATAAAAGTTTAAGAGATTATTTTATATGCGAAAATATACAAAAAGTAATTGAAATATATCCAATTATTAAATTTAATTTTGAAAGTATTATATTCAATTATTTAATTTATAATATATTAAAAATTTACAAAACTATTGAAGCTAAACATTTTTTGATATAAAAGATTTATCGAAAAATTTATCAGAAAATATAAATTGTGTTAGAAGTTAGTTTTATATAATAAATGTAATGAAACTTTTATATCAGAAAACATAAAATATATAGAAAGTATTATAAATTAACAAAACATATGTGATGATTTTTATAAATTAGTTAAATTTTGATTATTAATTAAAATTTATTTTTATTCAAAATGGTGAAAAAAGTATCATTTTATTGAATTATATATTTTTTTGTCAATTTAAAATATTTTTCGTTTATTTTACATTTCTGATACAATAATTTTTTTTTTTTTTATCGATTTAGAATTTTTTTGTATAATAATAATAATAATAATAATAACTACTACTACTAAAAAATATACTGAAAATAAACAAAAATACCATATATGTTATCACCGTAATAATTTCACTCAACTTGTCTTTTCTAAAGAAGCAAAAGAACTGCAATCACCATAATAATTCCACTCAAAGCATAACCAAAATCCACACTTTAAAACCAACTAAGCTAAAACAAAAATTCTAATCCCACTATCAAAAGTTGAAGTTGACATACAAACAGATTAACATAAACTGTTTTTACTATCCACAATGTGTAAAAAATAGAAGGAGGTGAATTTCTTTTTACTATAATTTAAAGGTGCATGCAATTATTCATTATCTATTCGTTGTCAGGATTAAGCGGGTGCAAAAAACAACATTTATTAAACAGGCTACTAACCTTCACTATAATCCACGTTCAATGAACTCCAACTGGACCCTCAAACTTTGCCTAGACATGAACCACTCAAACGATGACTAAATGAATAAAAGCAGGCAAGCATATATCATTAATAAACTTGATAAGTTTAAAACCTCAAAAATTAATGAAAAAGGCTAATCAAAATATACATTTCCAAAACACTAAATGATCAACAGATAGAGATTGAACAAACATAATAAATCAGAGCATTTTCGATATAAATAAAAATTCAAATCTATAAAATTAAAGTCTAAACATTAAACTATGGCATCAAAATTAAATTAGAAAATCAAATTCAAATATATAAAATCAGACTCTACAACTTAGAGAAGGATTTGATGAATTAGAAGGAAGCGACCCATTATCTTAAGAGGACAGCCCACCCCACTTGAGCTCCATGTCAAATGGCTTAACCACATGTACTGCACCATCACTCATGCCTAGGACGATATGATTTGGCTTAGATGGATGAGCTTCTATGACCAAAGGGTACAAAGTGTTGTTGCAACAAAAAGTTCTAATCAATAAACAAGTTTATAATATTTTTGACAAATCATCAATCAAAATACAAGTTTCTGTGTATCAATTTACACCAGAGAATAAAATCCTAAGTTTTCTAGTGTTGACACCCAGTTTTGCCTATCCTGAAAATATAATGGTCCGATGATGAAAAATCCAAAATGATCCTATCGAAGCTAGTAATGGACTAAAAAAAGGAGTTCAAACCCAATTTATTTAAAATAGACCTTTGGCCCAAAAGAATAAAAAAACTTAAAAAAAGAAAAGCTAAAGATTTTTTTTTTTTTTTGGTTAGAGAGAAAGAAGGAGGGAGAGATTTAAGAGGGAAGTGAGTTGAGGAAAAAAAGGGAAATGGGGAGAAGTTACAGAAAAAGGGGAGATATTTTTTATGACAGGAAAAAATTAAAAGGAGAAATAAGGAAAGAGAGGGGGAGGCTTAAGAAAAAACACAAGGAGAAAAAAGAAAGAGAAAAAAATAAAGGGAAGGTCTCTAAAGGGAAAAAAAATAACACAGATAGAAAAAAATGTGGTATGTGGAAGGGAAAAAAAAAAAAGAAAGGAATTGTAGAGAATAAAGATTTATTTAGTTGTGTTTTTTTGGAATTAACAATTAATCAAAATCAAAATAATGATATCAAATGCCATTATTATCAACTAGAGGTTCTCTTAACATGCAATGAACTGGGGGTAAATATTTTCTTATAATTGATTTGTTTATTTTGGTTGAATCTCTTCTTTAATTTTTTTTATTCTTATTTTCATTTTTTAATTTTTATTTTCCTTTTAAAACTTTCTTAAACACAAAAAAAAAAATTGCTTAAAAATACATAGAGGGAAACAGTGCCTTCTTAGGTGAAGGCAACAGTGCCTTTTTATTGATTTTCATTTTTTTTATGTTTAACGGGCACTGTTGCCTTAAATTTGTTCTTTGCTCCAAGATTTATTTATTTGTTATTTTTTTAAAACCATTTGGCAGCAGCACTAGCTAAGCACGCAAATTATATCATGGACTCCTGTCCATAATATTATGTGTGTCTCACCCATGTGATTTAAGCTTGCCTTTTTTTTTTTGCACTCGCATTCTTTTTTTTTTTTTTTGCACTTTCTTCTTCTTCTTATTTCGTCATGCTCTTCTTATTTTCATCTCATTGAAATCAAATTTGAAGTTTTTTGTATTTTTTATTCTCAATTCTCATTCATTGGATCTTCTTGTTCTTATCTTTCTTCTTCTTTCCTCACCATTGTTGCAATCTCTTACCTCTCTCTTTTTTTTTATCTCATTCAAATCAAATTTGAAAAGAACTAAAATCAACAAATAAGAAGCAAAAAGGTAAGCCAAGAAACAATAACAAGACTAGTGTACACATGCTCCTTCTTCTTCTTCATTTTCTTCATTTTCTTCTTCTTTTTGTATTTTTTTAGATTGGAATTTTAATAATTTTTTTGTATTGTTTAGTTTGTGCATATAAATTCATTAGTTGTGACATAGAAATTCATGTGTTATTGATTGGAGGTTTATGTGTTACTAAATAAAAATTAAATTAAATGTGAATCTGTAAGTGAAAGTCAATGAATTTGTAGGTGAAGTTTAATAAAAATGCAGGTGAAGATCAATGAACCTATTGTAAATTTATTGATCTTCACCTGCATTTTTATTAAACTTCACCTACAAATTTATTGATTATTGTAAATTTATTGATCTTCACTTACTTATTTATTGAACCTACAGGTAAAGGTCAATGAATCTGCAATAGACTAATTGATTTTGACCTACAAATTCATTAATTATCAAGAACATACATGTGAAAATTAATGAAACTCATAGTTTTGATCAATTAAGCTATTAATTTTTATAATCTGCACTTACGATTTGACATGGAATATAAAACACACTACATTGTCATTATAAAGGTTGATTTTGGAATAAATTTAAGAAAAGTATCTATTTTTCATTACTGTAGTTGAATGAATAAGGGTTCAAATATATAACAATGGCACAAGAAAAATAAAGATATCTTTCAATAACCAAAATACAAGATAATAAGGACAAATACAAGCCATGCTAAGTATAAATACAAGCCATGCATATCAACGAGATAATGTGGGAGAAGTATGACTGTTAATAGATTTGTGGTATTTCTAGGTATATTGAATCCTGAGAGGAAGAAATCCCATTAAATTTGTGGTGTTTCCAGTTGTTATTATATGCTTAATTATGCGATGTCTCCAAAAGTCTTAATAGAAAAAAATTTATTATGTTTTGTTGGGTGAAGGATGAGAGATGTTATAGGGTACAAAAGCTTACGAAACAAAGTGTCTAAGGCTATAATGCGAAGAAAAAATAGAAAAGCACGTGTTCATCTCTCGCATGTATAAGGACCCTCGGTCCATATTGCAATATGGACAGGGATCCATGGTATAACAATTGAGCTAAGTACCCATTGGCTTTTTATGTTTTAAATCATTTGATGGGCCTTGATGCTATTGCTTGGACTTTTACTTTTTTTTTTCTTTTCCTCATTTCTTATTTTTATTTATTTTTATCTTTATTTTTCTATTATTGGCTCCTTATCTTTATTAATTTATTATTGATTCATTTTATTTATGGCTTATACATTGATTTTCTAATTATTGATTTTTGTTTATTATTTTTCTAAGCAAAATTTTATTTATTTATGATTTTATTTATTATTAATTGATGGTAATTATATGATTTAGAGGTGTCTAAATTAAACAATATTTATCCTTTAATTAAGTTAGTAAAGTTAGGTTATTTAATTTTGTTAGATATTTTAGTTAATTTTAGTTTTTAGTTAAATTGAATAAATATGGTTAAATTCTTAATTAATTTGAATATCAGCTTAATTTTAATTTGATGTTTTATTATATTCAATAAGGTTTAAATGAAATTGAATCTTATTTTATAAGTTTTATTTTATGTTAATTGGAAACTAATTTTATCATTTTTTGTAGGTTTTTGGGCTAATTTATTTCTTTTTGCAAGATGTGACAAAATAAAGATAAAATAAATAAAAATAAGAAATGGACTCATCCATGACTTTGCTAATCTAGACCTAGATTTAGAGGAAGAGGAACCATTGCCCTTAAAATACAAAATTTCAAATATGAAAAGTACTGCATAACTGATAATCCTTACCTACACCTAAAGTAGTACACCACATATATGAAAGCCATTAGGTTGTCTAAGGCTCACATTGTTAAACAATTTATGTTATACTTAGAAGGATTTGCTATCAAGTGGTACTATGCTCCAAATGCACATGTTCAGAAAGATTGGAAGGAGATATATTTAGCCTTCCTGAAGTAGTATGGATTGAATTCTCAATTTGAAGTCTCCCTTCAAAAGCTATAAAATACAAAGCAAAGATCTGATGAATCCTTCATAAGCTTCCTAACTAGGTGGAGAGGAAAGTTTGCCCAAATGAATCACGAACCTATAGAATCATACTAGCTAATAATAGCTATAGAAGCTTGTATTCCACCTATGGCTAACAAATTAAAGGACATAAGCATAAGGGACTTCAAAGAGTTATACCGCTTCAAAGTACAAATTGAAGTTGATGTGAAATTGAATACTTATAAATAAATATTATTTTTTGAGGCTATAAAAATTCATACTAATGTTTGGTTGCAACATTTGTCAATAGTGTTAATAGATGTTTGATTACTTGATTTATGCGGTTATGAATTTATTATGATTATGCATGCTATGTTATTCTTGAATGAGATAAAGATTTGAAAAGAAAAAAGAGAAAAATCACATTAAATAAAAGGGTTAAAGATTGAGGATCAACACTTAATTTTTCTAACATTATAAACCTTAACTTTTCTTCTTTATGAAACAATCCATCAAAAAAATATAACAAGAAAAAAAGAAAGACAAAAAAAGATAGAAAAAAGAAAAAGAAAAAGAAAAAGAAAAGAATTCCTACCATTATCCATAAACATCCATTTAAAAGATTATTTCTTAACAACCACCTTCATAAATCATTCCTCAATCATAAGTAATACCAATTTTCAAAATAAAACTCTTACTAAGTGTGAGTTGAAAAATAATTGGTCAGAAAACCCACAAAGGGCTGATTAATAATAAGTATAATATATTGTGCATGGTTGTAATGAAAGAGTAATCATTTAAAATGGGCATGATTAATGGTAGCACATGAAGTGTCAGACATGGATTATATCAAATGACTATAAACTTTACAGCAATCAGTTGTATGGATGGCATGAGCATCAAGTGCATCAATAGTAAGAACATTGAGTGATCAATAGCTAAAGTGGCAACATTGACATTAAGCATGACAAAACAATGGTTAATCATAATCATAAATTTGCAACCACCTAGCTAGGTTAAAAACTCTTAAAAAAGAGCAGACTAGGCAAAAGAGGAAAAATAAATAGAAAGAAAAAAAAGAAAGACCTTGCTAGGTTTAAAAACTCCTAAAAAGGGAACAACCTAGGCAAAAGAGGGAATATAAAATAAAATTGGTTGCATTTCAATCTGAAGGCAATTTTAAAGATCATAGGATCTCTTTATATAATGCATTAATTGTATAAACTTCAAAAGTGATAGAGTTAACTTTTGAACTCAGATTCTTTAATAGAAGAAAGGCCAGTTCCTAAACATTAACTTTATATAGAAAAGGCACTTGGCTAAGTCATTTAAGATTTCTTATTTCTCGACTATTAGCTCATGCATACATGAAAGTTTTTGCAAAAATTATTTTCACATCTCATACATGTGTGCATTAGCATAATGCATTTTTTTCATAAATATTGCACGCACAATATGAGATTGTATTGTCAAATCATTTTTAAAAGCTTTTAAAGATCACAATCATGCATTCATCAGCTTTGAACTTTATGCATATGTTCCAATAGTGAACTAGCTTCAATGCATAGGATGCAATCCTACTATAATGATTTGGCTGATGCCCAAAGGCTATATAGCACTTTTTGATTAATCTTGCCTAATGCTCGTGAGGCTACATGGCTTATTGAGATAGACCCTGTTTGACATCCCAAAGGATATATTTTATTAATCTTGCCTAACGCTCGTGAGGCTACATGGCTTATTGAGATAGACCCTACTTATCACCCCAAACGATATATGGCACATTTTAATTGACCTTGCCTGAGGCTCCAGAGGATATATGGTACATTTTGATTGACATTACTTGATGCTCGAGAGGCTATATAGCTTATTCTAGTTAACCTTGCTTTATGCCCTAGAGGCTACATGGCACGTTTTGAGTGACCTTGCTTGACACTCGTAAGGCTACAAGAATTATTTAGATTAACCTTTCTTGATTCCCCAAAGGTTATATGGCACATTTCAGTTGACTTTGCCTGAAGTCGAAAGTGGCTATAATGCTCTCATTCATGTGACAAGATTATTATTTTAGTATTTCACCTCTCAAGTTGTACCCCTAGGTCAATGATACAAAAGACAAAGTTTGTTGATTGAAGTATCAGTATTTCACCTCTCAGATTGTACCCCGAGGTTGATGGTGCAAAAGATGAAGTTTGCTGATTGAAGTATCAGTATTTCACCTCTCGGGTTATACCCCGAGCTTAACTGTGCAAAAGATAAAGTTTGCTAATCGAAGTATCAGTATTTCACCTCTCGGGTTGTACCTCGAGGTCAACGGTGTAGAAGACAACATTTGCTTATCAAAGTATCAATATTTCACATCTCCAGTTGTACCCCAAGGTTAACAATGCATAAGATAAAGTTGGTTTATTGAAGTATCAGAATTTCACCTTTTGGGTTTTACCCCAAAGTCGACAATGCATAAAATGAAGTATATTGATCAAAGTATTAGAATTTCATCTTTTGGGTTATACACTGAAATCGACAGTGTAGAGATAGAATATCTAGTTTTTTTTTTTTGACATTTGGCTCCAAAAATTTATATCTTTCTTATTGTTTTCATTTATGCTTTTTTATAAATCTTATTTTATTGCTTGCATTTTAATTTTTGAAAAACTAGGGGCAAAATGCTGACAATTGATCTTGCCTCACCCGAAATTAGAATGGCCCGACGATGAAAAGTCCAATATGAGCCCATCGAAGCAAGTAATGAACTGAAGAAAAGGAGTTCAAACCTAATTTATTTAAAATACGCCTTTAGCCCAAAAGAATGATAAAAAAACAAAAAAAAAAAAGGAAAATATTTTTTTTTGTATTTTTTGTTAGAGTTAGAGAGAAAGAATGAGGGAGAGATTTTAATGGGAAGTGAGCTGAGGAAAAAAAAGGAAATGGGAAGTGTAATTCCATAAGTGCTAGGGGGGGCTAAATTGGCTTTTTGAGAAATATGGGTAATTTTGAATTTACACCCAAAAGCAAACCAAAAATAGAGTAAAAGTTGAATTGATGGAAGAATAAGAGTAATAAAAACACTAAGAATTTATAAAGGTTTAACCCTCCAAGCCTACATCCTCTCCTCAACCATAAGTTGAGAATTTCAATCCATTATCAATCTACTTCAAGGTGTAGATCAAAACCTTTACAAGCTTAAATCAAAGCTATCCAAGTGTTTTCCAAGGCTCACACTCCAACCTAAGTGTTTTTCCAATGCTCACACTCTAACCTAAGTGTTTTCTCAAGGTTTACACCTAAACCTACATGCTAAAAATAATACTATTAGCTTACAAGTATTTTCCCAAAGATCACACTCCAACCTAAGTGTTTTTCAAAGGCTCACATTCTAACCCAAATGCTAAGAACAATCCTTTTAGCTTACAAATGGTTAAAACCCTAACCTAACTTGTAAGCATCCAATTTCAGGATGCATTTGTGCATAAATGCGACGAAAGCCTCTATGATGAAAATTTAGTCAAAAATTGACCTCTAGTGTTAAGTTTCAAGATTTCAGGGACTAAATTGCAACATTTTTAGGTTTAATTATTGTAAAAAATTGAATTTTTCAGGGGCCTATTTGAAATGTGCATAATCAGCATTACACAATGTCGAGGCACTAAAATTTCAAGAAAAAATTATTTTCTTAATTTTTTTAAATTATGATTGGTCCAAATTTAATTTATTTTTAATAAATAAATTAATTTTGGTATTTACCTATCCAGTATGCATCTCTTATGTGTATAACTTTTTGAAATTAAAATTCTCATCCTGTTTATTTTTTAGAGGGAGGATCAGAGCTGCCTCTCATGTGATCATGTAAGTGGTTAGCTAGGGTTAGAACAGAATATAAAGAGAAAAGGATTGGCAGAAAAGAGGAGGGAGAGAGGACTGCGTAAGGAGAAAAAAAGAGAAAACCCTAATAGCTACTACAAAAAAGAGTGGATTGAAAAAACATATAGAGAAAAAAGAGAAAAGAAAAAAAGAAAGAAAAAACATTTTTCAAAAGATACGTTCTTTTCAAACTCCAAAAATCAAGAAAACACAAAGGCAATTTTCTCAAAATGGTGAAAATCCCATTCTGAAAGGCATTCAAACAGTATCTGCATATCATCACTCTCCTACTCCTTTCTTCCTTATTAATTCTTTTTTCATATTATTTTATTATTTTTTATTTTTTTTTATGTGTTTATTTCGTTTAATTTTATATTTTGTTTAATTCTTCAATAATTCTAATCTTATTTTCATTTTTGAGTCTTTGTATTTCATATTTCTGGGGATGAATACATTATTGAACCAAGAAAACCTATGGAGAATCCATGAATAAGAGCCAGGAGTCAAAGATCCTGATTTAATTTTTAGCTTGTTCTATTTAGTTTATCTTATTTTTTAGGTTTTTCTGAATTTGTTTAATTTATTTTTTTAAGGTTGTAATTTTAATTTTATTGTCTTTATTATTTTTTTATAGATCTTATAATAGCTCCAATAGTGGAAATAATGAAAAGTCTAGCTTTCTCTTGTTCTTAAAAAATCAATTAGTAAGTTAGGTTCAATTTGGTAAACCCTACTTAAAATCAATGGAGGTAGTAGATTAATTTAGGTTGCATGTTAATTAAAATTAGGTTTTTAGAAGAAATAATTTAATCGCATGTTTAATCTCTTTTTATTTGATTTTTTTTAATTTTTGTATGTTTTTGGGCTTGTATTTTGATTTTTGTATGTTTTGGGGCCCTAAGCCCATGTTAGGTTCTAACCCATTTAATAGATAGACTTTTAATTGGATTTTTAGATTTAATTAATTTTAAAATCAATTTAAGCCCATTTAGATTAATTTAGACTTAGGCCCATTTTTTAATTAAAACATGTAGAATTAGGCCCACTAATTTAAATACTTCATAATTTGTAGATTTAGACCCACTTTTAAAATTAAAATAAATAGAATTAGGTTCACTTAATTAAAATTAAATAACAATTAGGCCCATTAATTAATTCCTTTCTTTAAATTTGTAGACCATAGGCCCATTTCTTTAGTTAAATTAAAATGAATAGACTTAGGCTCATTTATTAAACATGTAGGACCAACTTTAGTCAATTTCACTTATAAATAAAAAAATATAGAATTAGCTAAATTTTAAAATAAAATTAACATAGTTTAGACCTAGGGACGATGCGTTGTGTATGCATTTTTTCATGTAGTTTCATGGCTAGTTTTCTTTAGACCTTGATGGATGTTTAATTAGGGTTTAATAAAATTGTGTGTAAATAGAGAATAAAATAGTAATTCATATAGTACTTCTAAATGAATACAAGACTGAAAGAAGTTGGCATTTCGTATCCAGAATCTCTTAGTTGTGGTGCTAGCTTTCTTTTAGAGAATTGAGTACCACTAAAATGATTTGTTCCAGTTATTACCCTGGGTGGTGACTCCTCATTTCCACACCATGTCTTTGTGATAATGGTTAATGTGTTCTCTGGAGCCCTGAGCTCAAATAGTGTTGCGGTTGTTAAAATCTTGGACGCGCTCTAAACCCCACCATATATAGTGGCGACTCTACTGGGGATAAAAGATACTTATTCTACTTGTGTTTTTTAGAATTATTTTATTAATTATTATTTTATTCTTGCATTCATTTTGCATGTCCCTATTAACCGATGGCGTTGGTTTATGATTCCATGATTTCACTAGCTTTATGGAGTTGTGAATTGGTTAACCATCACTCTTAGCCTTAACTCGGTTCAAAAGAGATTACTGGGCTCATCTGACCAGAGTCTGTAACCCAAGTCCTAAAGGAGGGTAATCTTCTCTCAAGTTTGCAAAGGATGTTGGGCCCCTCTGACCTTAACCTATAACTCAAGTCTAAAAGATAACATCTTACTAAGGGAACCTTGACTTTTCGTCGGACCCTAACCAATGACTTAGTAAATTCTCCTAAGATTACCCAAATTGCTTATGTATGTTGCCATGAGGTATTTCTATCTATAAAAGCCCAAGCCCATACTTTAAAGAGCACATCTGGGCTAATAAAAATTAGGCTAATCTTTTATACCTAGAAGTACTATTTCTATGCTTTTACTGCTTTAAGAGATTTGACATGCGTGTTGGTTCTTGATATCCCCTATTGATATTAAGGCTAAGACAAAAAATCCTAGGAAAAGAAACTCACCATTGAACACATGTATAGGAGGAATAAGGTTGGAAGGATGAATGTTGTAAACTTGGTTGATACTTGTTATTTACTACTTATTGCATAGCACGTGCATCATGCATACATGCATTTCATCCATCACACTAAAACTTTGTTTTACAACCATCATATATTCATTTTGGTCTTCTTGTATTTGGGGATGAAAAGTTAGTAGACTAAGAAGGACAAATTTAAGTCCTAAAGCCATAATAAAAGAGATCCTTCACAGATTGGAGAATAGTCCTATTAATCCGCTTTAGTTGGAAGCTAAACCAACTCCAACTATGCATATAGAAATGGAATAACCACAAGAAGGGAATTGGACCTTATAAGACATAAAAGGAGCTTTAATGGATGACTTGAGGGCTATGATGCAAGATGAACTGAGATAGGATTTATTTAGACTAATGCAGCCTGCTGTTGTTGTCATACCACCACCTGTAATTAAGTAACCACCTACTACTGCAATTATCCAACTTACTACAGATGCTCCACTTACTGCTAATAATGTTGGGGGACAACATGTTACTAGAAACCCACCTGTTGTTGATGTGAAGCTTAAGGATGTTAAGAACTATATGGTAGAAAAGGCAAAGAGAGAATCACTTAAACTGGTACAACACCATGAGTCTAAGCAGTGCAAGTACTGATCTAGAACATGTCCAAGATGGAAGAGCTGATTAGAGGACAAGGCATGGGATATTCATTTGACTTTGATGATATACTGCTAATAAAGGATAGTAAGCTACTTAAGAAGTTCAAAATGCCTCAGCTATAAAAGTTTGATGGAACTGGAGATCCTAGGATTCATCTCAATCAGTACACAACAACTATGAGCACTACTAAGGCCTTATTAGCAGTGATCACTAGGTTATTTGTATTGTCTTTAGAGGGAATGGCTACAAACTGGAACAATGGGTTGGAAAAATCTATTAGGGCTTATTGGAAAGAACTGTGTACTGCTTTTTTAAAATAATATAATTATAACACTAGATTGGAAGTGTCCATTAGGGATTTGGAACTGACCAAGAAAAAAATCAAATGAATCCTTTTTTTTATTTCTTAACCAGATCTATGAACAGGGCAGGATTAATGGAAAATAAGTTGGCTGAGAAGGATCAGGTTAGGATGATAGTTCGTAATGTGTTACCTAATTTGGTTAAGAGTTTACAAATAATGAATCCCAAAAAATTTATAAACCTGTATGATGATGGTTTGCAAGCTGAAGAGATTGAGAGTAAGAAGAAGAAAAGTTTTAGAAGTACATGAACCCGAAATTACCCAATGAGGGCCCATAACAAGGAAGTCTAGCCGAGTTGTTGAGGTGCATGTAGTTCAATAGACAGGAGATTCTCCAATTTTAACCAACCACTTTCCAAAGTCCTAGACTATTTGATAAAAAAAAGGCCTACTTAGACCCTTAACCTTTTCCAAACCACCAAACCTAAATGTTCCAGGCTACGACCCAAACAGCTACTGTAAATTTCACCAAGTAGCTTACCACTCCATAGACACTTGTATTAGCTTAACACATGAAATCCAGAACTTGATAGATTTTGAAAAAATCACAAACCCTAAAAAATCCAATTCCAACACAAACACTAGAAATAACCCTTTCATGGACTACCAAAATGTTCCACCACCAACCATCAAAATGATCAACTTAGGAGTTAGCGAAGAGGAAGTACTAAACTCCTTTGAAAAATTAAACCTTACAAATAGTGAGAAATCTCCTGATGGCTCTAGAGGAGTAGAAGATTTGTTAGAGCAACCCTCTGGCAAATTTGACTTTAAGGTGTTCTATTTAAAACCACCCTCTTCTAATATTCCCTTTGAATCAATTGTGCCCTCAAGATGGGGTGATGATTTTGATAACGAGCCGATGGAAGAAGAGAGAGAATACAAAACTCCTAAGTAGCCATTGAGAGGAGTTAAAGGTTTATTAGGGCAACCTTTAGGCAAGTTCGACTATAAAGTATTTTACTCTAAGCCCGCTTCACATTATATACCAATAGAGGAGATTGTGCCCTCAGGATGAGGTGAAGAGTTCGAAGATGATGATGTAAATGGAAAGAGAAATGGATCTTTTGCTTCTGAATAGTCTCAAGAGGGAGTTAAGAGTTACTGAGCCAACATATAAGCAAACTCAACATGGAGGAGCTAAAAGGGAAAGAAATGTGCATAATGGAAGTATGGAAAGATGGAAAGAGGGATCGAATAATTGGGGTTATTGACATTTAGTATGACTCTGATGAAGAGAGCCCTAGTGGTCTTTATGTATGGAGTGATAATCCTAATGTGAACCATGTCACCAAAAGTGGAAAGAATTATAAGGCAGTAGAAATGAAAATTGAGAAAGTTACAGAAAGAGAAGAAATAAAAGATGTAAAAGTAGAGGAATGGAAAAAAAAGACATGATCTTATAGTAGCTAAAGAAAGCTAAGGCAAATGTGAGCATTTAGGAATTATTAATGCATTCAGGCAGCCACCGAAGAGCTATTATCAAGGCTCTATCAAATACGAGTATCGAAACAATCACTACACCTGAGGCTATAGTAGCAAAGGTCACAGAAAAGAAGCATGGCTTGATAATGTTCTTGGATGATGATTTGCCTTTAAAAGGTAGAAATCATAACAAGGTACTATCTATCCTTACTGAAGTAAGGGGAAAGAGAACCAATTTTGCAATGGTAGATGACGGTTCTGCTATTAATGTGTGTCCATTAAAAATCCTGCCTAATTTGGGTTTGAAAGCTGATGATTTGCAAGGTTCAAACCTTATAATCAGAGCCTATGATGATAGCACTAGGACTGTGGAGGGCACATTCTAAGCTCTGGTTAAAACAAGACCTGTAGAGTCAACTGTTGAGTTCTCTGTATTAGACATCCCTATCATATATGTCTTACTTTTGGGAAGGTCATGGTTCCATGCTTTATGAGGGGTACCCTCAACTGTGCACCAGAAGATAAAATTCCCTCATAAAGGAGAGGTTGTGACTATAGAAGCTGGAACCAGTGCAGCTGTGGCAGCTATACATGATAAACAGAAACAAGTATGTGTTCCCCTTAGTTTCTAAGTTGTTGGAATATTCAATGGAGCTAAGATAGATCCAAGAGTCACAAGGATGATGGAGAGTATGAATTATCAACATGGATAGGGGCTGGGAAAGAATGAGTAAGGAAGCCCTAAACCCTTAGAATTCAGAAGTCAGGGCAAGACCAAGGGATTAGGGTACACTAGGATATATTCTGGTAGCAAAAGAGGAAGGAAGAAGGGAAAGGCCAAGATAGATAAGCCCTTGGGGAGAATTAGGCTGATGAATGAGAATTTTATCAAGCCAGAGGAAGGAAAGTACTTTGTTTTTTTTTCCATGGTCAATAATATGAATTATGGTTTGGCTTACTTATGTGATGTCCATCTTGATGGTTCTGTGCATTTTAATATTAATCGTATGTGCATGTTAGACATTAATTCAATTCAATTAAATTCATTAAACATGGACACAAATGATAATCCTAAGAATATTTCTATATCACATAATATAACTCCTGAAGAGAGGGAAAATTTTAAGAGAATATTAACAAAAAGAAAGGTAGTATTTGCTTGGACTTATGAAGATATGATAGGTTTAGACATGGAAATTATGGAACATCATATCCTAACTTATCCAGAAATTAAACCTATTAAATAGAAACTACACAGGCTAAGACCAAAGTGGACTAAAAAGATAAGAGAGGAAGTTGCTAAACAAATCCAGGCTAATTTTCTATAAGTGGTAGATTATCCTAAATGGTTGGAAAACATAGTACAAGTACTTAAGAAAGATGATAAATTACGTATATGTGTGGATTTCAAGGATCTAAATAAAGCATGCCTAAAAGATTATTTTCCTTTACCTCATATTGATGTGATAGTGGACAGTGTGGCATCAAGCGTAATGTATACTTTTCTGGATGGGTTTTCAGGATATAATTAGATAATGATTGCAGTCATGGATAAGATCAAAATAGCTTTCATTAAAGAATGGGGGATGTATTATTATAAGGTTATGCCTTTTGGATTAAAGAATGTAGGTACAACATATCAAAGGGTAGCTACTGCTCTTTTCCATGACATAATGCACAAAGAAGTGGAAGTATATATAGATGATATGATTGTCAAGTTAGAGACAATAGAGGGACACTTTGAAGCTTTAGATAAGTTCTTGGCTTGAATTAAGAGGTACAATCTGAGGTTCAACCCAAAGAAATGCATTTTTTGGGTTACTTCAGGAAAACTGCTAGGGCATATAGTTAGTAACAAAGGAATTGAAGTTGATCCAGATAAAGTGAAAGCTATCCAGGAAATTCCAGTGCCAAAGACAGAGAAAGAAGTAAAAGGATTCATTGGCATATTGCAGTATATTAGTAGGTTCATTGCAAAGCTTACTAATATTTATGACCTTATCTTCAAGCTTTTAAGGAAAGATCAACTAGTGAAGTGGAATGATGATTGTCAGAAGGCTTTTGATAGGATTAGGGAATATCTTGCCAATCTACCTATATTAAAGCCACCAAGGCAAGGTAAGCCATTGATCCTGTGCTTGCTTCTAGAGGAAAATGCAATATGGGCAATGCTAGCACAAGAAGGACTAGATGGAGTAGAACATGAGGTGTATTACCTTAGCAAAAAGTTTTTGCCATATAAAGAAAAGTATGATTTGGTAGAAAAGACATGTTTGATAATAATATGGACAACAAGAAAATTAAGGCATTATTTTCAGTCCTATAAAGTTCAAGCTATTTCAAAGATAGATCCTTTAAGATATATATTTCAAGCATCTACTTTAATTAGAAAAATGTCTCGATGGCTCATACTCCTAACTAAATTTGATATAGAGTACATTACCATAAAGGTTATTAAAGGAAGGGTAGTAGCAAAATTCCTAGCTCAAAATGTAGTAAAAGGTTATGAACATTGGAGTTTAGAGTTTTCAGATAGGAACTTAGTAGTCATAGAGCATCAGGAGTGGAAGCTTTATTTCGATAAGGCTATAAACAACAAAGGAGCTGGATTATGAGTGATTCTTATTATGCCAGACGGACAAACCATACTAATGGCCAAGAAGTTAGATTTCAAGGTAACAAATAATATGGCTAAGTATGAGGCATGCATTCATGGAGTGGAGGTAGTAATAGTAGCTGGAGCAAAATAGTTATTGGTATATGGGGATTTGATGTTGGTCGTTAATTAGGCTAATGAAGAATGAGAGGTGAAAGAGGAAAAGCTGAAGCCTTATATCTACTATTTGAAAACTTTAATAAGGAACTTTATTAAATGTCTCTTCATCCATTTGTTAAGAGACGATAATCAGATGGCAGATGCACTGACAACACTCTCTTTGATATGGGATAATATGACTGGATTGACTATAAAGTCTTTGGTAATCGTAAAATCAAAAGCTCCATGTTATGGGGGAGAGCAAACTATGGGTATTCAAATAAGGCCTGAAGAGAAGTTGTGGTTTTACGACATTCAGAGGTTTATTGAGGAAGGAAAGTATCCAGATGAAGTGACTTCAAAAGATAAATATGCTCTTCATGTTCTCGCATGTAATTATGTGAGTCATGATGGAGTATTATACAAAAGGATGTTGAATGGAATGTAGCTCAAATGTCTCAAAAAAAATGAAGCTGAAGAGGTGATGAAAGAGATTCATACAGAAGCTTACAGTTCTCACATGAATGGAATGATCTTGGCTAAAAAGATAATCAGACAAGGGTATTATTGGATGAGTTTGGAAAAAGATTGTATCAGAATAGTAAGATAGTGCCATCAGTGCCAGATCTATGGGAATCTTAACCATCTTCCTCCTATAGTGCTAAATAGTTTATCATCTCCTTAGTCCTATATAGCATAAGGGATTGATATTATAAGAGAAATAAGGCTGACAACATCCAATGGCCATAAATATATAATTGTAGCAATAGATTACTTTTCCAAATGGGTAGAGGCTGAGTCCTTTAACACTCTGAAAGCAAAAAAAATGGCACAGTTTACTAAGAAGAGTCTTGTTTATAGATATGGGGTCCCACACCATGTTGTGATAGATAATGGTGTCCAATTTCAGGCATAAACAATAGAGTTGTTATAGAAGTATGGGATTGAACATCAAAAGTCTTCACCTTATCGCTCTTAGGCTAATGGAGCAATAGAAGCGGCTAATAAAAATGTTAAGAAAATTCTCTCTAAAATGGTCAAAACTTATAAGGATGGGTTGACTGGTTGAGGGGCATTGTAGATACTAAGATCACATGGGTCTGCCCTTGGTGGAAGTTAAAGTTCATGATCATTAAGCTATATGGACGAGACTATAGCTGATGAGATTAACAAGTCAAAGGGTTGGCAAGAACGATAAGCAAACTCAGCATTTCCTGTAGCCAGATCTAAAAAAAAGTCCCGTTGAGTTGAAAACCTAAAAAGGGCAGCTTAGGCAAAAATTTAGGGCAAGCTTGTTAATTTAAAAACCTGAAAGGGCAACTTAGGCAAAAGTTAAGGCAAATAAAAGACAAAGAAAACAATAAAGGATTCTGGTTACACACTTGAATGAGAAGTAAACTATCTGAAAGACGATTATGAGTTCTAAAGTTATCCAGTCCTATGATAGTTTCAATAAGAATAACGGGCATAGGGTCGGCTCCAACTTGTACCTGCTCTAAAATACTCACAATATGTGTGTCAGCATTTCCATAAGATGAAGCTAGCAAAAACTATGTATAAAGATAAAAAGTAACAATTCTAGTCCAAGCAACACTGTTCTTATCTTTAGTTTCACATACAGTAATCAGAGAAGATAGATCAATGGTCCCCGAGTTGTAAGCATATAGATAGATGTCATCTAGGGGCAAATTAAAGAATGCTACTAGCTTATTAGGAAATTGCATTGTCAGATTAGGAAGAGCAATCATGGTAGTTGAGTCTAATGAGTACCCCAAAATAATAGCAAATTCTTCAATCATTAGGCATAACTCTTGCCCATTGAATCTGAACATATGGTCCTTAGCATCCTAAAAAGTTACAGTAGCATGTAAAAAGTTGTTATTGAGATCCAAATGCTGAAGGGATTTTAGTGACTAGCATTGAAAAGGGAGAAAGTTGTTCTAATTATTTCCATCAAGGCTCTTAAGGAATTTCTTAATCAATTGGAGAGATGCTTGAGTCATGATTGAAAGTGTAAAGAATGAGGAATAATACCCCTTATGTAGAAAAGGAAAATGAGTCCATATGAGAAAAGGATTCTATGTGCTCAAGGAATATGGATAAGATAAGGTGATGGAATCTAAAAAGAGCATTACCCATTATTAGGAGGATTTTAATGGAAGAAGTTTACTTAAGAGTAGCTACCAGTTCAAGTGATATATAACAGTACTCAGAATAATGCAGAATCTATAAAATAATAGTACTACAAAAATAGTCAGATACAAGCACGCTGAGAGTCAAAAATAAAATAGTCCTAATTAGTCATCATGATCTCTCGAATCGAGCCAAGGCTTCCATCCTCCTATCAGATCATCCTGTTGATAAGTATCTGAAGGCCTAGCAGATGAAGTCCTAGCACTATAAGGATCAATGCCCAAGTCTACAAGCTGTCGGTTAAGCATCTCATTCTTGCACTCCATACCACTAGAATAACTTTACACATATGCATTTCATGCATAACATGCATACACTTTGCATTTTTTAGTGTATATACTTACTCCCCAACTATCTGTGACCTACATAGTAACTAACCTCTAAGATGAGGCAAGATCGTGTAAATACTCTACCTGTACCCAGGGAACCTGTGTTATAAAATTTTCTATTAACATCCATGTCAAGTGTATAAATCATGCAGGAAATAAGTTAAATAGACTCACATGAGAAGTATCTACCTTAGAAAAGCTAGGAAGTTGAGCATCGCTAAAGTGCATATACTGCTTAACCGGAACCTGAACAGTAGGAGCCCAATAAAGCACGGACCTATCCAGAAGAGAGACATCGCCAAGGATAGCACTAATAAAAGCCCCCTCACAACTAGTCCTAACATGATGAGTATAGTGTGTATGACTAAGTCTGGGCTTAGATCTCTCAGTATTAAGAGCAGTCTTAGTCCTCTTAGTAGTCTCGATCTCTTCCCCCATCGCCTTGACAACAAGGGAACCAATCTCCTTAAACTGTGAAAAAGAATGAATAATTTATGGGGTCTAAAAGAATAAATGAAATTATTAGAATTTACCTCAGCATGGTCAGTAGGAATCTGCTCCAAGAGGTTCTCATGAATGAACTGCTAGTAATGGTGAGATTGCTCAAGAAAAGTTGAGGCAACATATCTTTATAGCGCCACTCTCAGCTCTGAACCCCTCAGGTGTGAGCTATGTAACATCAAAGGAGGGATATCATAAAGAAAAAGACATTTTGAAGGTTCAGAAGACCAACGATATACTCCCTTCCCTAGATACTATAGATGATAACCATATCCAGTGAGTAGAATCCTCATAGACTCAAGACGTACTGCTCCGCCATAAAATCATATCTCTAGACATCATCAACTCCCTCTAGCCAATCAGAATTAATCTACAAATTATGTTAACTAAATTTAACTTGCATTATAAAATACTAATAATTTTGTTTTCTTACCAAGTGCCACTTAATGGAGTTTATCTAATCACAATAGGTCTGAAGAATATTCCTGATGCTAGATAGACGGGAAGAACCCCATCTCTGCATTAGAGGGAGACTCATGTCTAAGCTGATAGCATCAAAACCTCAAATTAGCCTGATCTTTATACTCCAAATCTGGAAAAGAAAAAAATAAATTAGTAAATCATGCAAAAAAAAGAGAACGTACATGCAAGACATGCCAAAAGCCACATATTGTGACAACACCTCTGCAGACGGTATCAGTCTATAGTAAAGATAGGCTAATGCAGTAGATTCCCAATCAAGGGTAGCAACTTGTTCTAAGTCATGAAGGGGGCCGAGTAAAGCAATGTTAACCTTATTACCAGTCTCATAGAAAAGAGTTGTGCCTAGCAGTATAAGGAGGAGACACCTTGCCTTCTGAGCAATCTGACAAGGAGTAGTAGTGGGTAAACGTCTGAATCCCTCGACTAAAGATGAAAGGACAACATTTTTCTGATTCTTCCACATTGGGATGAACCCGATCAAGTTACACACGTACTGACTTCGTGCATCTTCAGGAAGACTGCAAAAACTAATGTCAAAAAGAACAGGAGTTCCTTTGAAGAAATAAACATAAATAAGGAAATATTACCTCATTACCCACATATGTGCACTTGTGGAGATGTAGGTAAGTCAAAGGGAGGATGATGGAGCCTTCTGGAAGTCCAAGGCTATTATGAGGAAATCAGGGACATAGAATAACTGAATCTGCTAGAATTTCTACTCCCCTATATGGTCTGTGTCACAGGGCAGCCCTAGGATCTAACAAATTACAAATCAAACGTTAGATGATCAAGTAATCAAAGAAAGAAAAAATCAATGCAAATGGAAAATGAAAGGAAAAAATGAAGATGGAATAAGAAATGGAACATAACATGAAAAAGTGAAGTATATAGGATGGAAAATATCCATTTTAATCTACCAAAACTTGCTTGCATTCAAGTCCAAATTTCTTCCTTACAATTTGGTCCATTCATAATTCACTCATGAAGTTCATATCATTAATTAATAACTCACAGAGTTATTAATTACATAGTTAGTCTGCATTAAAATTTTGGATCCTCTATCAAGTACGGAATACATAATATAATTACAGAATTCAGTTTTTTTTGCATTTTACATGCATCGTCATTTTTTGGCAAGGATTTTTAAATCTATTTTGTTATATGCTACACAGTAGTTGTAACAGAAAATTCATATTATTTCGTTATGCACTGCCCAGTAGTCATAACATGAATTTCAAATTCAATATGTTATATGCTACAAAGCAATTATAACATTAATTTTTAAATCTTTTGAACTACTAGATGCTACAAGTAGTGGTGGTATTATTACTAGACATTCCATATGAACTATAGCACATTTTTCAAATCATAAATTATTAAATGTCCCATAGGGAATATAGCAAGAATCATTACATATATTTCGTTAAACGTCTCATAAAGAATATAAAGAACCCCATTGTCATTAAATGTCCCAAAGGAAATATAATGCAGTTCACCAGACACTACACATTAGTTATAGTATTATTGTTAGACATTCCACATGAGATATAGCATGTTCTCAAATCATAAATTGCTAAACGTCCCATAAGGAATATAACAAGAATCATTACATATATTTCGTTAAACGTCTCACAGAGAATATAACGAAACCCATTGTCACTAGACGTCCCAAATGGAATATAGTGCAGTTCACCAGACACTACACAATAGTTATGGTATTATTGCTAGACATTCTACAGGAGCTATAGCATGTTCTCAAATCACGAAATGTCAAATGTCCCATAGGGAATATTGCAAAACTCATTTGCATATATCTTACTAGATGTTCTATATGAAATATAGTGAAGCATGCTAAACATAGCATCTTTGTTAAAAATTGTAAAGTAATTTAAGTATTAATCCATTAATTAGGATACAATTAAGTACCCTAATTCTTTCCTTCGAAATTATGTGCTTCTATTGCTTTACCGTAATTTGTCAAGCAAATAGCGATAAAGAGGGGCAATTGTAAGCACCTAATTTCAGGATGCATTTGTGCATGAATGCGACAAAAGCCTCTATGATGAAAATTTAGTTGAAAATTGACCTCTAGTGTTATGTTTCATGATTTCAGGGACTAAATTGTAATATTTTATGATTTAATTGTAAAAAATTAAATTTTGCAGGGGCCTTTGAAAATGTGCATAATGCCGGCCGATCAGCATTACACAAGGCCGATCAGCATTACACAATGCCAATCGGTAATACATAATACCGATTGGCATTATATAATACCAATCGGCATTACACAATGTCGGTCAACATTATATAATGCAGAGGCGCCAAAATTTCAAGAAAATTTTATTTTCTCAATTTTTTTTAATTATGATTGGTCCAAATTTAATTTATTTTTAATAAATTAATTAATTTAGGTATTTATCTGTCCAATACGTGTCTCTTACATGTATAATTTTTTGAAATTAAAATTATTATCTTGTTTATTTTTTAAAGGGAGGATCAGAGCTGCCTCTTCTATGATCACGTCTCTCCTATGATCACATAAGTGGCTAGCTAGGGTTAGAACAAGATATAAAGAGAAAAGGATTGGTGGAAAATAGGAGGGAGAGAGGACTGCGTAAGGAGAAAAAAAGAGAAAACCCTAATAGCTACTGCAAAAAAGAGTGGATTGAAAAAATATAGAGAGAAAAAAGAAAAAAAACCTTTTTAAAAAATATATGTTCTTTTCAAAGTATAGAAATCAAGAAAACACAAGGGCAATTTTCTCAAAATGGTGAAAATCTCATTCTAAAAAGCATTCAAAATTGCATAGCATCACTCTCATATTCCTTTCTTCCTTATTAATTCTTTTTTTATATTATTTTATTATTTTTTATTTTATTATTTCTGTGTTTATTTCGTTTAATTTTCATTATTTTTTTCTACAATAATTCTAATCTTATTTTCCTTTTTGATTCTTTTTGTTTTATATTTTTAGGGATGAATACGTGATTGAACCAATAAAACCCATAGAGAATCCATGAATAAGAGCCAAGAGTCAAAGATCCTAATTTAATTTTTATCTTGTTTAATTTAGTTTATCTTATTTTTTTAGGTTTTTTTGAATTTTTTGAATTTATTTTTTTAAGGTTGTAATTTTAATTTTATTTTCTTTATTATTTTTGGTAGATCTTATAATAGCCCTAATAGTGGGAATAATGAAAAGTTTAGCTTTCTCTTGTTCTTAAAAAATCAAATAGTAAATTAGGTTCAATTTGGTAAACCCTAATTAAAATCAATGGAGGCAATAGAGTAATTTAGGTTGTTAATCAAAATTAGATTTTGATAAGAAATAATTTAATTGCATGTTTGATCTCTTTTTATTTGATTTGTTTTGATTTTTATGTTTTTGGGCTTGTATGTTGATTTTTTTATTTTTTGTGCCCAAAGCCCATGCTAGGTTCCAACCCATTTAATATATAGGTTTTTAATTAGATTTTTAGATTTAATTAATTTTAAAATCAATTTAAGCCTATTTAGGTTAATTTAGTGATACAGAACCTCCAAGAATAAGCTTGAGAACCCCTTTATGTATTCGAACCCTCGAAGCGTTAACTTGAAAACCCCAATAGTCAATTCAGCAACAACCCCTAAGAATGGTTAGAAATCATATTACTTAGATGATCAAAGAATTAGAATAAAGAAAACTCATTTCTAAATTCCAATTTCGAAACACTCCATAAGAAGATGATCAATCTACTTGAATGTTCCTTAAAGCATGTATTCTACACAAGAACACAAAGATAAAAGCAAAACAGCCTTTAGGTTTTTAAACTTCAATTCTGAATAATAAAATTCGTCCAAGGCATATATATATAGCCTTTACAAGGTTTTCCTTAGTGAGTAAGGAAAACTAATAACCCTAATCACAAAAAAAGGAAATTAATCTAATTAGACCTCAAATAGGAATTTTGACATACTTCCTATTTTAAGAATAATTAAACTAACTAAAACTGATGGGCTTTTAAAATAATAAATTCGTCCAGCCCTTAGTTAACATAATTAAACCTATTAATAACTTGGACTTGAATTAAGTTGTATTGAACTTGAGCTGCACTTGGCACAAAGCTTTGGTGTCCTTGTAAACTTTCACTAGCTAAGTTCACAAAGCCTTGTAGATGATGGATTAAGGCTTCTTGAAGCTTCTTAGATTGAGACCTTGTTATAGGTCTTTGAGGCATGCTGATTGGACTCAAAACCTCTTGAACTTGATCCTTGCCTTCTTGACCATGCTCATCTTCATCATGTTGAATTCTTTGAACTTAGTGTGTTCGCTGCTCCATAACATTTAGACTTAAGCCCATTTTTTAATTAAAACATGTAGAATTGGGCCCACTAATTTAAATACTTCATAATTTGTAGATTTAGACCCACTTTTAGAATTAAAATTAAATAAGAATTAGACCTACTAATTAATTCCTTTCTTTAAATTTGTAGACCATAGGCCAATTTCATTAGTTAAATTAAAATGAATAGACTTAGACTCTTTTATTAAACATGTAAGACCAACTTTAGTCAATTTCACTTGTAAATAAAAATGTAAAATTATCTAAATTTTAAAATAAAATTAACATAGTTTAGACTTAGGAACGATGCGCTTTATATGCATTTTTTCATGTAGTTTTATAACTAATTTGCTTTAGGGCTACATGGATATTTAATTAGGGTTTAATAAAATTATGTGTAAATAGAGAATAAAATAGTAATTCATAAAGTACTTCTAAATGAACATAAGACTGAAAGAAGTTGGTATTCCATATCTAAAATCTCCTAATTGTGGTGCTAGCTTTCTTTTAGAGAATCAAGTACCACTAAAATGATTTGTCTCAGTTATTACCTTGGGTGGTGACTCCTCATCTCCACGCCATGTCTTTGTGAAAATGGTTAGTGTGTTCTTCAAAGCCCTGAGCTCAAACAATGTCGCGATTGCTAAAATCTTGAAGCGTGCTAAACCCCACCATCTACATAACTCACTCAATCTCACTATTGAGCTTTTGATTAATGGTTTTAAACACTCACCAACCCATACTCAAAAACACTTTTGAGATAAAAAGAGATTACAAAGAGTTAAAGATGAAAGCTTGGATGGTTAATGAATAAATTCAAGATTAAATGCTTAAAGTTTGCTTTAAATGTGTTTGCTTAACTTCATTCTCTTCCTCCAGCTGAAACCAGACTTGTATTTATATCCTCATAGAGAGAAATAGTTGTTGGAGGTGCATTTAATGCAAATAAAGTTGTTGGAAACCACCTAGAAAAAGTAGGTATGCATGTCGTTATTATCATGAAAAATCATCATGATCATAATTCTGGAGGTGCCAAGAAGAAATTTAAAATTTTGCTTTCATGATCATAACTATGGTGGTGATGTTGGTTATGACAACTCTCAATAACTTTTTGGAGTCAATCGTCATGATCATGATAAAATCATAATGATCGTAATTTTGGTTGTCATGATTATAACATTGGTGGTGATGCCAATCATGATAAGTCTCGGCCATTTTTTGAAATTTGCAATCTGGAACTTCATAATTTTGCTTGAAAATTTTTTCTAATGATTAGGATTTGCTTGTGACCACTTATAATGAAGATTTACATCATTTCCCCCGCCATAAATGACAATTTCCATCATAAGCATAAATTAATGACAATTTAACTTAGAAATATCAATCATATATAATTATAAAATCATAACATGCAAAATATGATTTACCATAAATCATGCATCACCAAAAGAATAGATCCAAAGTGTCAATCAATAACTATAATTCCAAAAGGATATTCCTAGATCTAACATGATACCTAAACCAAATCAAGCATAATATAACTAATAATTTGCTTCACATAAGCAATATCCATAACCAATATAATCAAATCAATTATATAACCAAAAGAAAATATTCAATTTAATTGGTAAATCAACCACAAAGTGACAACTAATGTCCATATCCAAGAACCAACACTTCTAAATCAATATCCAACCGACAAAAAATCAATAACCAATTAAAATTTCAACAAGGCAAAAATTCAATTTCCATATCTAATAGCCAACCAACCAAAGCACCAAATATTAAATATCCATATCTAATAACAGGTTAAAAGCAGCAAGTTATGCAAAATCCTCAAAATCCAACCACCAAACCAAATATAAAAAAAGTATCCAAAATATAGCACTTTTAATTTAAACCCAAAAAAAATCATTTTATAAATACCAAATATCTATATCACTATCCAAGGCAGCCAATAAATAGAGCAAAAAAATGAACCGAATATGTTCCAAAAAGGCATAGGCTGCAACCATTTCAAGTTCTTATAAAGACTTCAAAACTAAAAAGCATTAAACTAAAAAAATTTATGAAATGAGATGCATGATGCATAATCTGTGATATACATGAGGGGTGGGGAGATAGGTTCTCAAATAGGCGACATCAGCAACAAGAACACTAATTTTGATGTCCATGATGCTAATCTACGACTACAAGGCAGAGATGAAGGTCTGAACAACTTCAAATTGATCATCCAAATGGATTGGAGCTAATTGAGCATGGATTGG
The DNA here is from genome assembly GCA_947683625.1 of Mallotus nudiflorus. Classification (NCBI taxonomy): domain Eukaryota; kingdom Viridiplantae; phylum Streptophyta; class Magnoliopsida; order Malpighiales; family Euphorbiaceae; genus Mallotus; species Mallotus nudiflorus. Next base: position 6,294,534 of record CANTUR010000201.1, on the reverse strand, counting down.
AATAGGACTGCTTATCTCGGCCTCCTTATATTCTTCAAAGACTACAATTCTAGTGCGAGGACAGTAATGGATCATGTGTACCCTTTTTTATTATAACTTTAATCTTTGGACCCAATTTTGTCAGCTCTTTAGTGGTTGCCATAGTGACACTCACTATTCAAGTGGAGACTAAAAGGAAAAAGATATTTCAATCAATTTTTTTAATACCCACTTACGATAAGAAGATTGTGGGAGATGGTAATGATGTGGGTTTGGGGTAAAAAAATTGAGAGAAAAGGAATCTTGAGAAAAATAAAAAAATTAGGTTAAAGAAAGAAAAGGGACAGTGGGCAGCACAAAGAGGATGAAGATGGTTAGAGTAAAAAATGCTATAAATACCCTAATACTAACCTTGGACGCATCACTGGTCATGAGGAAGGTGTCATGATCATGATAAAAACATTTTACCCACTTTTTGTCTAGAAATTTAAATGTATTAAAAAATGATTGCAAATGAATTATAACCAGTGATCGAATTTTCATAATCATGAGAATTAACTCACCAAAAATAATTTTGGATAAAACATGAATTTATTTAAAGAAAAATAAAACCTTCACTACCAATAACAGTAGAGTAATGATCATGATTTGTAAACAAAATTTTCAAAAATCAAACTTTGAACTTAGGTTGAGGCTCTTCAAACACCATAAGGACTAATGTAGTATTGCATCATAATCAATCAAGGTTGAAAGATATAGTAAATTAACCACTCAAGGTTAAGAAATTAATTAAAATGCCACAAACAAACACATATCACAAAGTATTTCTGTCCAACATACCAATCTCTATTTTAATGGTTCACTAATGATAAAATCCTTTTGGAACTTCACTTTAGGGAGGATAATGACATTATCACCTTTGCTTATATCTCCAATAAGCTCCATGCTAACATGACCAAGTCTACTGTGCCACATCCAAGTGTCATCCTTAATGGTAACTAAACACTCAACACATTGATTAGTTAAAGAGAATAGATTAATAATATAAATATTGCTAAGTCTTTCACCATTGAAAATGACTTTATACTCTTTCATATGAGTTATAAGGAATTTCTTTAATTCAAAAGTCACTATATTACTTTATCACATAATTGAATAACATTAAGTAAATTATGCTTTAAGCCATTAATCAAAAGAACAACTTTAATATAAGTAAAGCCTTTCTTACCAACTTGACAATGCCTATGATCTTACCCTTGGCATTATCACCATATGTAACTTTACCTCCCTTATCTCTGAATAAGTGAAGATGTTGGACTTCCTAATTATGTGCCTTGACCATCCATTATTTATATACCACTTTTCTTTGCATATTGTAGATTCCAAGCACACTTACAATAAAATGCTTCATTGCACTTTAGGTGCCCAAATGTATTTAGGTTCTTGGGGGTTAACATTGAAAGATTCATCATTTGAGTACCCTAAATGAGTCTTTCTAATATAGCATCTAGAATTCTTGTGCCCCATCACACCATAATAATGGCATATAACATTTGGTACATGCTCTTTCATTTTAAAACTATGAAAACCATGAGAATGAGCATGATTGGGTTTCCTAGGCTTAGGTCCTTATGAGCTCTTAGCTTTAGATTTGTTAGTCTTATTACCATTAGACTTTTTTAGGTCCATTGGTTTTAAGACTAGGCTTTTGGTAAACCTTAGTAATAGGAGTACTTAGTCTTACAATTTTTGAAGTACTAGCATGAGCATTTTTAAAACTAATTCCACCTTTAGATTTTAAAGGAGTGAAAGTCATAGAAATCATGCCATCAATAATTTCCTTTCCTTTATTAAATCCGGAGATGGACTCCTTAAGATTGCCATTTTCATTTTCTAAAAATATGTTTTGTTCAATAAGTTTTGCATTTTCATTAGCAATCTCAATTTTTTTAGAGTTACTTTCATTCAATGAATTGGTTAACTCTTCATTAGAAAGCCTTGATTTCTCAAGTTATTTTTTTAGATTTTTTACTATTTCTTTGAGTGAATTATTCTAGACAAGTACTTATCACATTTATGTACTAATTTTTCATAAGCAAGTAATATCTCATATTGGATTCAAAGTCTAGAGTTACCTCATCACTTAAAGGTTCCTCCAAAGCCATGAAGTAAAGATTTACAACCTCCCCATCGATTTCTTCATTAGTAAGATCATCCTAAGTTGCTTTAAGTGCTTGCTTCTTAAATCCCCTTCTCTTCTTTATGATGAGATTTCTTATTTTTCTAGAAATCATTGCATACTCATCTTTATTCTCACTTGAGTCACTATCACTAATGTCTCTACTAACCTTGAAAGTAATGCTTTTATCATTCTTAGCCATCTCTTCCTCTACCACTTGATTCATTTTGAGTTCATGAGTGAGAAGCCTCCTTAGAAGTTCATTCATAGGTAAAATAGAAAGATCATTTGTTTATTCAATTGAATCTATTTTAGCTTCCTAAACTTTTTTAGGCAAACTTATAAGAATTTTATTATTGACATCCTCATTTGAAAATTTCTTGCTAAGTTTCCTTAAAGAATTGATGAGAGTGATAAGCCTACTATACATATCACTACTTTTCTCGTAAGTCTTTATCTTAAACAATGTATACTCTCTTCCAATCATTTGTAAATTTCTTATTCTACTTGACTAGTGCCTTCATGCTTGGTCTTCAAACATTCCCAAATCTCTTTAGTGTATCTCAAATGCTTTATTCCATTGTATTATTCCTTACTCAAGCCATAATATAGAATAACATTGCTTTTCTATTTCTCAAGTTGGCTTTTGATTGCCTATCACTCCATTCCTTTCTAGGAAAAACCACCTCATTACCTTAATTATCTTTCTTAGTTGAAGGACTTTAAATATCCCATAAATTGACTCTTACACTGTCTAAGAAAATCTCCATTTCATTTCTCCAATATGCATAATTAGTAACATTAAAAAATAGAGGTCTTATGTAGCTAAGACTATAAACATCAGGGGCAGCAACAACTTGACTTGTGGGGGCCATAATCTTTTCTCCAAGATGGTTACATCTTTAAGAATAAAGACCATTGCTCTAATACCAAACATAATTCCATAAGTGCCAAGGGGGTGAATTGGCTTTTTGGGAAATATGGGTAATTTAGAATTTAAACCCAAGAGCTAATAAAAAAAGAGTGAGAGCTGAATTGATGGAAGGATGAGAGCAGTAGAAACACCAAGAATTTATAGAGGTTTGGCCCTCTAAACTTACATCCTCTCCTCAACCACAAGTTGAGAATTTTAATTTATTATCAATCTACTTCAAAGTATAGATCAAAACCTTTACAAGCTTAAATCAAATTTGCCTAAGTGTTTTCCAAGGCTTACACTACAACCTAAGTGTTTTTCCAAGGCTTACACTTAAATTAAGTGTTTTCTCAAGGTTCACATTTAACCCACATGCTAAGAACAATCCTCTTAGCTTACAAGTATTTTCCCAAAGATCACACTTTAACCTAAATATTTCTTAAAGGCTCACACTCTAACCTAAATGCTAAGAACAATCCTCTTAGTTTACAAGTGATTAAAACCCTAACCTAACTCACTCAATCTCACTATTGAGCTTTTGAATAATGGTTTTAAACACTCACTAACCCACACTCAAGAACACTTTTGAGATAAAAGAGATTATAAAGAGTTGAAGATGAGAGCTTACGTGGTTGAAGAATGAATTCAAGATTAAACGTTCAAAGTTTGCTCTAAATGTGTTTTCTTAACTTCATTCTCTTCCTCTAATTGATATTAGACTTGTATTTATATTTTTATAAAGAAAAATAGTTATTGGAGGTGCATTTAATGCAAATAGAGCTGTTGGAAACCACCTAGAAAAAGTAGGTATGCAGGTCGTCATGATCATGATAAAATCACTATGATCATGATTATGGAGGCGCCAAGATGAAATTTGAAATTTTATGCTTTCATGATCATAATTATGGTTATAACGTTGGTTGTGATAACTTTTAATAACTTTTTGGATTCAACCATCATGATTATGACAAAATTGTTATGATAATAATTTCAGCCGTCATGATTATAACATTGATGATGACGCTGGTCATGACAAGTCTCGACCACTTTTTGAAATTTATAATTTAGAACTTTATAATTTTGCTTGAAATTTTTTGCTAATGATTGGGTTTTGCTTGTGACCACTTATATTGAAGATTTCCATCATTTTCCACTAAAACCTACTTCTGCTTTTCCCACAAAAATTCGATCTTCATTTTTGCACTTTGTCAAGATGTATTAATCACTGCTTGTGTCATATCTGATTGTTGCAAATTTAATTGAGTTGAATATAAACACTCAACGACACAAGTTAAAAATAATTTTACTTAATTACTTGTGACCATAAAAAATTATCATTTTACCCCCTCAAGGTTCAATAGGGAGAAGTTAGAGAAAAAGAGGAGACATTTTTTAGGAGAGTAAAAAATAAAATGGATAGAGAAGGGAAGAGAGGGGGAGGCTCAAGAAAGAACACACAGGGAGAAAAAAGAAGGGGGGGGGGGGGGTGGGAGGTCTTTAGGGGGAAAAAAACAACACAAAGAAGAAAAACAAATAAAAAGTGGTATGTGGAAAGAAAAAAAAAAGAAAAAGAATTGTAGAGAAAAAAAATTTCTTTAGTTGAATTGGCAATTAGCCAAAATCAAAATAATGATATCAAATGACTTTAGTACAAACTAGAGCTTCTCTTAACAAGCAGTGAACTGAGGGTAAATATTTTCTTATAATTGATTTGTTTATTTAGATTGAATCTTTTCTTTACTCTCTTTTGATTCTAATTTTCATTATTTTTATTTTTATTTTCCTTTTAAAACTTTGTTATACACAAATTAATTTTGCTTAAAAATATATAGAGGGAAATAATGCCTTGTTTTGTGAAGGCAACAATGTCTTTTCATTGATTTTCATTTTTTTTTATTTTTAATGATCATTGTTGCCTTAAAGCTATTCTTTGCTCTAAGATTTATTTATTTATTATTATGTCTTTTAAGAAAAATTGTAAATTTGGTGTCTGAACCTTTTAATTTTTTTATTTGAGTGTTTAACCTTTTTTTTTGTTTTTCACAATCAAGTGTGTGAACTTTTAATTAACCATACATTTTAGTGCTTCTGTTTGGCAGAAGGTGGTATGAGTGCTAACTCATCTTTGCTGGGCCCATTTGTTGATGATGTGTATCACCATGTCAATATCAACTTAAGAAAATAATTTAAATTTACTAAAATGCCCATAATTTATATTAAAAGTATACATTTAAGCCCCTACAACTTAATCATTTAAGTCCTTATAATTGCATTACTTTTTCATCCACACACTCTCTCTCACCCACACTTGATATATTTCCATTCATTAATCATCATCTACATCACCATAATCATGCTCTCAGTCCTAAAATCCCATAACCCGTGGATAGGAACTTACATATTAATACGAAAAGAAAATTATATATAAAATTAAACAAAGAAAAGAATTTGAATAGTTGCACCAAGCTTGACTCAAAAGCAAAAATTTATTAAACAAAAGCCAAAAGAAACATTGTTACTATAAGCCAAAAGCTAGAGTAAGAGCCAAAAGAAAATTTTATTAAATAAAAGCCAAAAGAAACAAAAGCAAAAATTTAAGAAACAAAAAGCCAAAAGAATTTAAATTGACATCCGCATGGAACACAACCACCAGCAGTAGCAATATCATCTTAATAAGTGTCACACTATCACCTATCAAAATCAACATCAACGCTGCCAACCATCACCAACAACCATTAACCAGATTTAATACTACCACTTCTTAACACTACAACAACCACCATTCTCAACAAAATTTACACCACCACCACCTCTAATAACATTGAATCAATAACATAGAAAATCAACAACTTCTTTAACAATAATATAAAAATTAATAACATTATTAAATAAAAGACAACGTTAAGGAATGATGGTGATGATGAGAACAACGATGACTAAAAGAACAACGAGCAATGAATCTTGAAAAAAACAAGGCAACAGTAGGCTGCAACAACATCAACATCGTTGATGGTAATTGGAATGGGCAGAGATTGTGGAGAAAAAGAAAAAAGCAATAGCAGGCAACAGTAACATCAATGTTATTGTGAGGCAACGATGATGGAGGCTAAGTGAGATGCAACAAGTGGGAGGCAATGGAATTAGATTTATTCTTTGACAAGTGAGTGTTTTTTTAAAAAAAAATGAAAGGAAAAGAGAATAGGTCCCAATTGCAATTGTATATAATGTTTTTTTTTTGTCTTTTAAGTGTACTTAGGTTATTTATGTCTCTTTAATGCAAAACTAAGGGTTATTTTTGTTTTTTTTACTTTATATTCTATGAGTGGATGCTGATGTGGAAGATGATTGAACAACAAGTGGAGCCCAATTCATCCACCTAAGCACACAGTCATTAGCTCATTGGACGGAAACATTAATTTGATAGACATTTTTAAAGTTGGAACACCTTATTGCAACAAAAAAAAATGAAACACTCAAATAGAAAAAAAATTGAAAAGTTTATACATTATTTTTGTAATTGTTATTTTTTTTTTTAAACCATTCGGCAATAGTGCTTAGCTAAGCACTGCTGCTGTTGGCTCTTTTATGTTTTAAATAATTGGATGGACCATGTTGCACTATGCTTGGGCTTTTACTTTTTTTTTCCTCATTTCTTATTTTTATCTTTATTTATTTATTTATTATTTCTAATTAATTTATCATTGATTCATTTTATTTATGTCTTATACATTTATTTTCTAATCATTGATTTTTTGTCTATTATTTTTCTAAGAAAAAATTTATTTATTTATGTTTTTATTTATTTTTAATTAACGGTGATTATGTGATTTAGATGTATGTAAATTAAATAATATTTGTCCTTTAATTAATTAAGTAAAGTTAGGTTATTTAATTTTGTTAGATATTTTAATTAATTTTAGTTTTTTGTTAAATTGAATAAATATGGTTCAATTCTTAATTAATTTTAATATCAACTTGATTTTTATTTGATGTTTTATTTTATTCAATAAGGTTTAAATGTGAATATATTTTTAATTGAATCTTATTTTTATGAGTTTTTTTTTATGTTAATTGCAAACTAATTTTATCATTTTCTTCTAATGCTTTTGGGCTAATTAATTTCTCTTTGTATAATGTGACAAATAAATCAGTGCTTATTTAATTAGATTAATTTTTTATTTATATTTTTATGTGTGAATAACGGTTGTAATAATTTCTCTTACCTCATTTCTTTGCATGCGCATTACTTTTATCTATTTTTATTTGCTTGTGTAAAAAAGATTGTAATCCATTTCTTCTCCCTCATTTTTTTGCATGTGTATTTATTTAATTTTTCAATTTAGTTATTTACTTGTAAATGAATGATGTTGTGATTTGCTATGAATCACCTGAAGATGCATGAAAATGGATTAAACTCAATTTGGACTTAATTGTAAAATTTGAAGATTTGTATGGAGATAATTGCAATTCTGCATGTAAATAAAGAAATAATTAAATAATTAAAAGTAAAAAAATACAAAACGCGAACGGAGACCAACCGTAAGATTGAATGGGTATTTCAAAAGCCTATACTTCATTTCCGAATCTAGTATATGAGGACAGTTGTTAGGACTCTTTGTGGGATCTAGTTGTTATAAAATGTGTTTCAACTTTCATTAAGGTGACGATTCTCATATTCGATTTGGGCTTAAAGCCTCAATTATATCTTCTTATTAGACTCTGAACCCATACAGTATCATAATCGTCGGATACATAAGCGTACAATGAACTTCGTCGCCTACACTTACCAACAAAATATTTAGGTTACCCTAGCACAAGTGAAAGTATGTAAGCATAAGGTGCTATTTGGCACCTGACCCTTAAGCTACTGCATAAAAAACTCCAACTGCACAATCACAAAACCTAGTATAAACAACAAACTGTCAGTCGAATAAATTGCACTTACAATGGAAGTTGGAGACGGCGGCGACGCCTTGGAACACTGAAATGTGGGTGTTACAGGCATGCGAAGATCAAATTGCAACGCTAACTGCAAATCGAAGGAAAAAATAGAGAGAATAGGAAGAAGAACACGCGCAAATCAATTGTGAAATAAGGGGTAGTCACGCAAATAATTTTTCAAAAATGACACTAACATAACTAATGAAAGTGTGAGTATTTTTATTGTTCCAATTATTTTAAGGCATTTACGGAAAAAAAAAAAACCCAAATTATTTTATGAGCTGATCCGTACTTCCATACAGCAATTTGGCACATCGGCCCATTAGCATCGGCGATCACTACTTGACCATCAAACATAACGCCCTTCACCATCCAACCTCCCCGTCTTTCATCAACATCTAAATCGAAGGATAAAGAAGAAAAATTATGGTCGATTTGCTTGCTCTGTAACAATTAGTCGCCTCTTGCGGTCGAAATACCCATTTGAGAGGTTTCTCAGTTTGCCCTTTGTTTTTTTTTTTTTTTTTTTTAAATATTCAAGGCAACTGTTGGCTTGACTGTTTCCCTTACTTTCTTTTGAAGCCCTTAAATCTGTTTACTTGCGATCATATTATTCCTGGTTTAAGTTTGAAAAGTATGGACGACGATGTTTCAAACTCGGTTCGGCGAATGTCAAGCCGAACTCGTAAAGTTGCTCCCAGAATGGCTGCTGCTCTCGCAAACAGCGACAACCGAACTCAGGTGTGTTTATTTTCTTACTTTATCTTTTGAAATGCTTTCTTTTTTTTTTTCTTCTTTATTATTTTCTTTTTTAGCCAATTCTCTGCCAAATTTTCAGGCAGCTCTTGCTCGACTTGAAGCGTTAGAAAGTGATTATGTGGGAGTGGAAATGGTGGAAACTAATGATGATGATGAGGCTTCTCTTGATGACGATGATGATGAAGGTACCATGAATGTACTTATTAGATTTTAGATTTCCATGCATACATTGGGTTTATTATATGTTTGCTTTAGTGGTTATGATGCTGTGATAATTATGTGTGTCTAATCATTACTTACCACAAAGATGCTCTGCTTGGAATATGAGCCTTTGTAATTTTACCATCTAGATTTATGAGTATGTCCTTGTAATAGAATTGTTATTGCAACAAAAAGTTGTAGAAATTACTGTGCATTTTGGAATTGGTCATTGGATGAACATGCTTAAAATGGATAGAGTTTCTTAAATCATTTTTTGATCCTTCATGGCAGGATACTTACAAAAAAAGCAGTCCAAGAGCACAAAACGGAAAACTCGGCAAGCAAAAGCACTTGAGAATGCTAGGAAAGCCCCAAGAAATTTTCTTGAGCTCTTACATGAGGTAATCTTCAAAATGCTCTTCTAAATTCTATTTAAATTTTCTATTGTAATGGTCTAAATATTTATTCAACAAAAACAGGCAAATTTGGATTCTTTGCCTTCACATGTTCCATCCTATTTGAGGGCAGCAGTAGGTCCTCCAAGTTCTACCTGCCGCCGACATTTCTGCACTGTTTGTGGGTTTGCTTCCAACTATACATGTGTTAGATGTGGAATGCGCTTTTGTTCAATTCGTTGTCAGAATATACATGATGATACTCGCTGTTTAAAATTTGTTGCCTGATTGGTGAGACTTGAGATGGCAGTGCTTTTTTTTTTTTTTTTTTGAGATACAACTTGACCCTTGAATTTCTGCACTAAGATCTGCACCATATTTGTTGGTTATATTATTATATGATATCATTACTTGTAGTGACTTCTCCAAATTGAGTCTTAGTGCAGTTGGTGAAAAATCTGATTGGTTTGCAGCTGCTAGTGGATTTATTTTGCTATTTGGCAGTGAGTAGGTATGTACCTTCTTAGTCCTATCTAATCTAATATTTGTGATGTATATTCTAGGTTGTGCTCATTTTTCAGTATGTGTTTGCTATAAATAAATTCCAAAAAAATTATGGATTTTATTTGTAAATCCAAGTAGTGTGTTTAGTTTAAATGAAAACTTTATGAAATTCAATTCCAATTTAAATTTTTTAATTTTTTGAAATCGATTGCTATTAAACCAAATTCTGAAAAAGTTATTAAAATTTTCAAATGGTTTAAAGGAATATTTTTTAAATGAATTCATTTGAAAATTTTAATAATTTTTTTAGAATTTGGTTAAGTAATAAGCAATTTCACAAAATTAAAATGTTGGAATTGAAAATGAATTCTACAAAGTTTTCATTTAAAATAAATATATTCATTTGGACTTGCAAATGAATTCCATAAAATTTTACAGAATTCATTTATACCAAACACAGTTTATTTGGAAATGAAATAAATTCTTTAGTGAAATTGAACCAAATAAGGGGTTTGGTCATTTACTCTATTAAAATTTGGTGCCAATGCAGTGTGAATCAACATGGTTCTATCCTATGTGACATTGTCAAGCTTTTTCCATGTCAAAGAAAAAGAAGCAACATTTTTTCTAGTAGGTCTTTTAGTTCGTAGTGATCATCAATGAGTACTTACGAAGTGATGACTCCTGTAGTTCTGCAATATCAAATTCCAAGTAGGAAACTTTAAATCTTATAGATTCCAATTTATTACAAATGCAATTGTCTTTTGATTCTAGGAGGAGCATGTGCAATCAAGAAATGTGTTACAACATATAAAATTAACTACTTAATGCAACACCGTCCGGTTTGGCACTACATTTCCCCAAAAAAAAAAACAAAAAAAGAAAGGAAGTTAATAGAATGCTCATGAACGATCTTTAGAAAAATCAATGCATGTAAAATGAGCAACTTGATAAACTTCAAATTGTTGACTGGGAGTATGAGTAAATATCAATTGTCAGCCATCCTTTTTCAGAGACACTAACACTGGGGTAGGTCTAGTGGTGGAGGCTGTACAGACTGCAACTTCCCAACTCCATTCTCAACCAGGAAAGACATAGCCAAACCCCAGGTAAGATGGGAATCCAGGTGGCAGTGCAACAACCAAATTCCTGTTCCATGATAATTGGGTCATCAAGAGAGGTGTCATATAAAAGCATTTGTATTGTAATATAATTTCACTATGTTACCTGGATTATCAGCAATAAATCTGATGGCAACCCAACCTCCAGGAGGGGTTCCAATGGTATTCCTAAGCGGTGGATCGATGAGGTTGAATTTGGCTGTATCTGTTCCTGGGTTGAAGTTACCAAAACCCATCCCAACAACTGCAAATTGGTATCCATGGAGATGCATAGGGTGGTCCTCAGTTGTGACAATGCTGGTATCCTGAAATACAATTTGTACTTTGGAGCCATACTTGAGCTTGTAAAGCTTAGTTCCTGGAACAGGTTGCCATAGCCCCCGGGGCACATTACCTGTGTAATTAAATTGTATAGGGGGAACAGGTGGAAAGTCTGTGGTGAAGATACCAGGTTGACCTTGGTAGTAAGCTTGCATCAAGGAGTTTCTTGTTGGGAGTACAAAAGACACATTGTTGATGCTGGCAGCAAATCGAGTTCCATTTGGACCTTGACAGCGGGGGCTATTGGGATTGGTACAGTTGATTAATCCTAATCCCACGGTGAAAAAGAGGTTTTCATCAATCACTGTGGGGACTTTTACCTTTGAAGGACTTCTTAGCTGGGTAGTGAATGCCATTGCTGTATTTGTGTCATTGAAGGCTGGTAACTGCGGGAGGATTGGCATTAAGGACTTTCCTTTCTTGTTGTTACAGGGAGCTGATTTGTACTCCAATATTGCAGTTGTAGTCGTATTGTCGAATGCTGCATTCTGGGCAGTGTTATAAGCACGTGCTGCCATGTAATAGTGACTTGGGGTTTGATCGGCAGTGAGGAGGACATTGGTTGTTTGTCCAGGAGCTATCATGATCACTGAGGTTATGAAAGGCTTGGTGTAGGCCGCATCAACAGCAACAACAGTTAGTTTGTGGTTAGCCACTCCAAAAAAGAGCTCCTGGTTCATTGCGGAGTTGATGATTCGTAGGAGAATTGTCTCACCAGAATCTACAGGGAATGTTGCAGTTTCTGCATTGACAAACACCTTGGTCTTTAATATTTGAAAATTTAATTTTGAGCACCTTTTCAATGATTTATGGAATAGCATCAACACCTAAAAATGCTTGAATATATATATATATATATATTTTAGATGATAAAAACTTTCGTGAAGCAAAGCAAGGACAAAGTGGCAAACCTTTGCGGGAACATCTATAGAGATCTCCAGGCTGACCATTAATGGTATAGGCATCGGAAACATTGGGTGCTGCTCCTGTGAAGATTGCCTGCCGCAGGACATCCATGGGATTTCTGTCCCACCACTCCCCTGTTAATCATGATCGTAGTCAGTTTTTTTTAAGATGTCACCTGGTCGTTTTATTGGCACGGATGGAAATGAAAAATGGTTACCAAGAAGAATTGCAATTTCTCGCTTGGGCATTGGGAATGGATATGGAGAACCCAATCTAGGATAGATTATGAGAGCTCCATAAACAGTGGCTCTAAGCCATCTGCTATGAGCATGCCACCATAAAGTTCCCTCTTGGTTCTGAATTGTAAACGTGTATGTGTAACTCATTCCTGGGAGGATAGGACACTGAGTCACGTGATCGGGTCCATCTGCCCATGGATTTCGAAGTTGCCTTACTCCATGCCTGGTTAGTGGTAAAACAATACGCAATTATGGTCTCGATTTAACACTTATAAGCTTAGATATGCTAACTTTATCTTATTTCATGTTGATTCTTTGACGTTTATGGTAGTATAGTACTTCTAAGGCACTCCAACTCTTATTTTTCCAAAATAGATGTTCTTATTTTTTATTATTTTTTTAAAACTGTATTATCCAAGCAAAACTTTTAACTAATATCTATATATCATTTTTTAATCTTCAGACTTTTTTCTTTTTGTTATATTTATTTTTCATATATTATGATTGAACAACTAAATCTGATCTTACGTTTCATAGGTAATTTTTTTTATTTAAATTGTAATAATACTTTAATAATTAATAATTTTCTAATTGCTTTTTCCATTTTACAATTTTTCTTCATTAAATTTCTAAAACATTTCAATTTTCTTTTAAGGAGTATAATGTTTTAATGCAGCCTTTTTTTTTTTGGTTGGCGATTAACGCAGCCTATTAATATAATATCCTATAGCAGTTGAGTCTTTATATCCTATAGAAATTGCCAAATATTAAATTGACAAATGTACCAAAACTTGTTCCTCATCTGTTTATAAAATATTCAACGTTTAAATTTTGAAAAACAAAAAGATAATATTAAACTCACACATTATAACGCGTTTACAAGTTCAGCACTAAAAAAAATATATATATTTTATCAATTTTACCAATCTTTTTGCTATTTTACTAAAATGAATAAAATTATTTATAACACATTAAAAATTAGTTATTTTACATGTAAAAGTGATAATAGTAGAAAATGCTTTTAAAAATCAGTTCAAAAAATGTCTGTGGCCATATATATTTTAAGAAAAATACCTTATGCTTTAGAATGAATTGAAAACATATAAACTGAAGAAAAAAGATTATTTATGCTCAAAAAAAGCCAATAATTGAGTTCAAGCTAGAGAAAGTTGAAAAAAAAAATGGTTTTTTTGGATAAAAAATGCCCAGTTTAGGAAATAAAATTAAAAGTTTCTTAGTTTGAGAATAAAAATTTAGAAATACTTGGGTTTGGGAAACAAAACTCGATTTAAAGTGGGGCGAAGGGGCCAAGTGCATATGTTTCGTAAATGTACATTATTCAAGTTTTGCCCCCTCATTAACTTATTTTAGTCGAATATGTACCCTTTCAATTTTAGTTTGGCTAATTACTTTCTCTGTGTCTCTGTGTGTGTGTGTGTGTGTGTGTGTGTGTGTGTGTGTGGTGAGAAAGAGAGAGAGAGAAAGAGAGTCTTTTAAAATGTGTGCATTTGTTATACCCAACTAACAAACATTTCTGGATTCACCAATGTTTGCAAGATGATAATTGTGATGATTACCAATGGAGTGTGACATTGTATTTAGCATTATTTATGGCTTTGATCACAAGAGTATCCCCATCTCTCACTTCTAATGTTGGTCCAGGGAATTGTCCGTTCACTGTGATTGTGCTATGCGTTCTGCACAACCTCTTCACTGGCTTTGCTTGAATCTATTTGCAGTCAAAAAAACAGAAATTAAAAGATATTAATTAACACATAAATAATACATAATAAGAAGAATTATGAGATGACGGGGGGCTGAAAGATTTTTTTTTATTTTTTTAGTTCATGATGTAAATGTTAAAAAATAATAACATAAACATCAACAAAATCATCATAAAAATATAAAATAAAATAAAATACAGAAATCCATAATGGAAGAGCTTGGCTATATACTCATAGGAGACGATATAAAAATATGAAGATTTGTTTGTTCGTTTTTTTGAAAACTTCTGGGAGGGTTAACCCCTTCATTCCCCAGAGTAGTTCCGCTCGTGGATTGTCTAACCACAGGAAGCAACAAAGAAAGCAAGGAAGAAGTGATACGTACAACAAATTCATGGTAATGAGTTTCAGCATGAGAAGAATAAGCTAGGATACCCAACAACACTCCAATGCCCAAAAGGATGCAGTGCGGCAATCCCATGAAGCTTAAGTTGCGATCCTCCATTCGTTAGCTTTATATTTGGTTGAGTGATAGTATTTAGTTTGAAATCAACCCATGGCAACAATGAGACTCTATTTATACTGGAATATAGCGGGAACGAACAAGACGTTTTGTTTTTTTAATTCACATTAATTAGGTTATAAGTCAACAGAAACACATATGTGTATATATAATTCGACTCCGTAGTCTAACCATAAAGAGGATTTGGTACACCCACTAGCACCCATCAATTTGATTCTTTTTGCCCCTCTTTTGAAAAAAGAAAAAAAAAATGAAGATTCTGCATATTCTCTTTTGTTGGGCAGGTGCAACTCTTACATTTTTATTATATTTGATGTTAATCAGCGAAGTAAATCACGGTTTTTATCCTAAATTCTGAAGTAATTAATACTTTCTTATTTTAAGAGGGAAATATAAAATTTTCTATTAATAAATTTTTAAATAATATATCTGGAAAAAGATACAATTCAAAAATTATATCTATGAAGTATGTTAAACAAAATTTATTTGAAATGAAAAAAATTGTTTAAAAAAAAAAAATTAGAGGGAAGAGAGGGATACAAAAATTAGCAATGCCGTGGGTGAGCTATAAGTGCTAGTTGGGGCTAACCAAAGCTGATGGAGACCATTAGCGCTGTATAGGAGAAAATATTGAATTGAAAGAAATTAAAATCGTATTGAGTTGAATAATTTTAACTATGAAACGAATCAGATTAAAATTTGTGACTAATTTAATATGGTCCTAGTATTTATAAAAAATCTAACTGAGAACCATACCAAACTAAAATTGAATATAATACCAAATATTAATTTAATAAATAATATAGAAATATGAATAAATATTAGTGAACTTAATAATATGTTTTTCATTATATTATTAAGTAGTATAAACTAAGTAGTATATGTATAATAATATATGATAAAAATTAATATATTATGTTTAAAATATTAACAAAATATTTTTATGAATAATAATAATAATAATAATTTATAATTCTTCTTCTTCTTCTTCTTCTTCTTCTTCTTCAATTGACAAGTAAAAATGTGAAATGTCTATTATATTACAATTTGAACTTAAAATACAAAAAAAAAAGAAAAATTCACATTGCATAGTGTTGGGATTATTTTTTAAATCTTGAAGGCCAATGATAAAAAAATAATAATAATAACAAATGTCTAATAGTCAATTTGATGAAGATAAGTACTTTTCAACCTTTTAGATTCAACCAAACCACTAAAATTCTATTCGATTACCAATCATACCTTATCGAGACCAAAGCAAACCCTAACCATACCATTTTTGTGTTGAGAAAGAAGTTTGAGAAGAATGTAAAGGGAGAAGTTCACCTAAGTCGTGTCTTCTATGTCAATAAGTACAGTTCTAAGTAAGGACTATTTACAATTTGTTTTCTATACCTTTAATTCTGATTTGGTTCATAAAGCTCAAGTTTAACCATAGGAAACTTCATGTACAAAAGTCAAACTTTGGTCAACAGGACTTTTTGGTGGTCAAATCAAGCTCCCTGAGTTAAATTTTAGTCTGAAATTGTCTTTTAAAATTCTAATGTGTCTTTGGGTCCATCTGACAAAAATTTAGAATATTCTATTTTTGGAATATATTAGGATAAGTGCCAACTTAATAGTGGAAGAGTATATTATATTTCCCTTTTTATCCTTAAACTTCACTAAATTACATCCTTTGCCACTAACCTTGTTTGTGTATAAATAGTAGCTTTTAAGAAGCATTTTGGGGATTCTAACCACACCAAAATCTCTCTCAAAATATTCAAACACATATTGTAATTTCCCTAGAGGGGGGGGGGGGGGGGTGAATAGGGCTTTTGAATAATTAAAAGAAAATTAAAGGATTTAAGCAAGAATTAGATAGATTAACAGAATGAGAGAATGAACACACAAATTTAAGGAGTTCGATTCACAAATGAATCTATGTCTCCACTTAACTTATCCCAAAGTTAGGATTTTTGAATACCCACACCAATCTATTATTTGACTGTGTACACAAGAGTTTAAGGCTCACTCTTTAACCTTACATAAATAAGAGTTTTCTAGGATAACTCTAAAACTAAATTCTAAGTATTTTATTAGCTAACACTTAAACCAAATCATATTAGAACTAGTTCCTCACCTCCCTTTCATAAACCCAAGAATTATAATAAGTATAAGAGCCTAGTCTATCACACAACCAACTCTCAATAGAGTTAATGAACAACAAAGAAAATAAAAGAATTTTTGAGAGCTTAATTGAATGCTAAGTATAATACTTTTAACTACCAAAGTGTGTAAGTCTTCAATGAAGCTCCAAGAGTTGTTTTTATAGTTTAACAACTCAAAATATGGATGTTGAAGCCATTAATGTCATCCCTAACTTCTCCAAGCTTCATTTAATGCAATTTTGCTTTTTATAGGAAATTGGTCAGTCTCAATCGGAATATACCTTGTCCCAATTGGGAAATTCAATGAATATGACCATTGACATCTGACATATCCATTTCTTAGAAGGAGATAGAGGGGTCCAAGTCGGGACAGTGCTCAGGACTGATGTCCCGGGTGGTATCTCGATTAGGATGGTGGATCAGGATCAACATTGGTCTATTCTCAAAATTTTTCTTAGTGCGGTCTTGGTCAATATGAGGGATCAGGACCGATGTCCTAGGTGGTGTCTTGGTCAAGACCATGCCCACGATTAGTTCTTTCTAGAGATTAAAAATGAGCAATGAAGTCCTAGTCTTGGTCCTAATTGGGACAGAGCCTGAGACAACTTTATTTTTAATTTCCATGATTTTTCTACATGAATTACTCTTTAAAATAACTTAACTTATATACACTTAAGCGAAAACTTATTAGATGCTCAAAATAATGTTTATTAAGATCAAAACAAGGGTTAATTAAGATTGATCATTGCTAAGGTCAATAATCCCCCCCTTTTTGATTTTGACAAACCTATTTTGAGTTTGAGAAAATAGTTTAAAGTGCAAGTGTTTGAATGTTTGAACTCCCCCTTAATATATGAAATTCTTTTTTATTTTACCCCCTTTTAATTTATGCATAAGTTATAATAGACAATTAATTTACAAAAAAATGCATGAAGACATAATAAAGGAAAACTCAAATACTTCTCCCCCTTTTGGAAAAATCCAAAAAGATATGAAAAAAAATATTTCATTAATAAAAAAGAGAAGTACAATGATAATAAGGGGAATCACTAGGCCTAAAAATAAACGAAAAATAAAGTAGAGATAAACAATGCACAAAGAAAATTAACTACACATAAACCAAAAATAAACTAAAAGGAAACAAAAAAAAACACATAATAAAACTCTAGTCTTCTTGAGGAGAGGGAGGATAAGTGAAAGGGGCATAGTTGCATACATAACCTTGTTGTTCATATAAGTAATGCACACCATGTTGGAGATGGGCTATGTTTGCATCAACTTGATTAAATCTTGTATTGAAATTACTCTCCATTAGGCTCATGTGATCAAAGAGTTGTCCCTCCCATTGGGGCTTATCACCCATAACTTAAAAGGAAGAACCTTTATGCCTTGTTCTTTTCATAATAGGAGCTTCTTGTGGTTGAGTATTAAGATCCTCTTCACTATATTCTTGTCCTTTAAATTGCTCAATATCTCTAAAATTGTCTTCAAGTTCTTAGCCTTCTTGAGGTGGAGGGAGATCATGTTTCCAAACCCATTTGTTGTTGATTATGGAGAATTATTTAGAATTTTTTTATAAAGGTTTCATCAAGAAGGAGGGGTTTGGTAGAGGGAAAAGTAAATAGGTCATTGCTATAGAATTAGGCTAATTTTGTGATAATTCCACCAACACAAATTGCACTGGTTAAACTATCACTAATAACCCACAATCGCCATTGTAAAAATCTCTCTAAGGTAATGGGTTCATTATTAAAAAGACAATAGAGGATGAAAAAATCATCAAGTAAGAGGGTTTCATTGCTAAGCGCTCTACCATTAATGGAATAAATGAGAAAATGATGAATACACTATAAGGCTTTAGATTGAGGTGAGAAGCTTCGGTATGTCTGATGAAGAAGCTTGGGAATTAAGGAGCATGAACATTACTCCAAAAGATGTGTGGAAGTTGATTTGCCTTGACTTATATATGACCCTCTTGAATGAAGCCAAAGAGAGTGTCAAATTTTTGGTAAGTCATAAATCTCTCTTTCCCACCCAGCCTGAAGTGCACTGAGAAGTAGGGATTCTTATCATCATATGCACCTGGTGAAGAGTGAAGGCAGAGAGGAATTCAATAATAAGAGAACGATATGAGGGTAAAAGGTTAAAGGTAAAATTAAATATCCCACCTTAAAAAAAAGTTCTTTAACCTTATCAAAACACCTAATGGTTTTAAGAGTTGACTCATGCATGAATATTAAGGGAATGAATGCTATTTTTTAAAATTGAGCAACTCTTTTCTTGATATCTTGAGAGGAGTAAGAGAATGAAGGATGTGATCTCTTAGTTTTCTCCTTGTTGGAAGAGGGCTCATTAGAGGAAGAGGGAGCCTTTGTGGATTTCTTTAGAGCCATATGAAGAAAGGAAAAATTGCTAAGGAGGAAGAGATGAAAGGAGAAGAAGATAAAAAGGGAATTGTGTAGAGAATGAGTAAAAAGTAAAATAGAGAAGTAGGGAGTATTTATAAAAGAGAAGTAGGAAGAAGAAGTGATGAAGAATTAGAATTTTCATTAAAAAGTGCATTAAAAATAGTATCTAACTAGGATTGATATGCCTATTGAATGTAAAAATTTGGTTTTCCGTGTGTTGTCAGGATGGCAGTCCCAATCAGAACATGGAATGCCCCAGTCGGGATGTGCATATGTTTAGCAGTCCCAATCAGGACACAGACCAGGATCATCTCAGGAATGAAAGGGAAGAGATGTCCTAAGTGTTGTCCTGGGTGGGACAATACTAGTGATAGCCCTATAAGTTTTGAAAATCTTACAATTAAGTCCAGAAAGTGTTTGCAATTTAGTCCCTGTGAACTAAATGCACACCCAATTTAATGGAATTGAATTCAAACACAATTAAGACCATAATAAATCATAGACAAGAATATAAATGAGCATATCAAAGTCAATTTGATTTTGCTAAATATTTAATTAATTTATTAATTGAATTTATTTATTAATAGCAAAATAAAAAGATTGAAAAAATGAAAACAAATTTTAATGTAACTAAAGAAATTTTTTATATGGCAAAGATCTTGAAATGTGAATTTGCATGATATCAAAGAAGCATATCCTAACATGATTTTGCCATGAACAAGCAAATGGACTAGCACATATCCAAATAACATTTTTTGCACAAAAATATCAATGTAAACTAGAACCATCAATCATCCCAAGTTCATCCTTTATAAAATTCAATCTCCCGTCATTGAGAGGTTTTGTGAAAATATCAGCAAGTTAATTATTTATATCAACAAATTTAAGTAAGATATCACCACATTGCACATGATCTTTAAGAAAATAATGTCAATATACCACATTGCACATGATCTTTAAGAAAATAATGTCAATATACTTGGTTCTAGAATGTTGAATGAGATTTTTGCTAAGGTTTATAGCACTAGTATTATCATATTTGATAGGAATGTGATCAATCTTAATGCCATAGTCTATAAGTTATTGTTTTTGCTTAAGACTTATGAGCAAAAATAACTAGCTACCATATATTCCGCTTCGACGATGGGCAAGACAACCAAAACTTATTTCTTGCTAAACTAAGAAACTAAGCAATTACGTAAAAATTAATAAGTTCTAGTAGTACTCTTTCTATATAATAAACTACTGACAAAGTTTGCATCCAAATAGCTAATCAAGTCAAAGGAGGAACTACTAAGATACCAAAGTCCTAAATGCAAGGTTCTACTAAGATATTTAAAGATTCTCTAATAACATTTAAATAAGATTCCATATGACATGATTGAAATCTAGCACACAATCATAACATAATATCCAGCCTAGTTATGGTTAAGTAAAAAAAAGGATTTGATTGTACCTCTATAACACTTTTCATCAATCGATTTGCCATTCTCATCCTTGTTAAGTTTGTGGTGGTGGTGCTTATAAGGGTCTTGCTTGACTTAGCTCCTTCTATGCCAAACTTTTTGAGAATGTCCCTTACGTATATGATTTGAGTGATGAAGATTCCATCCTTGCATTGCTTGATTTGTAGTCCAAGGAAGAATTATAGCTCACTTATCATACTTATTTCAAATTCTCCTAGAATAAGCTTAGAAAATTCCTCACACAAGCAATTATTAGTAGCACTAAATATAATGTCATCAATATATATTTGCACAATGAGTAAATCATGTTTGGATTTCTTTATGAAAAAAGTTATGCCAACTTTTTCTTTAGAGAATCATTTCTCTAGCAAAATGTTACTTAACCTTTCATACCAAGTTCTTAAAGCTTACTTTAATCCATACAATCCTTTTAAAAGCTTAAACACATGATTAGGAAAATTAAAACTTTCAAAACCTGGAAGTTGTTTAACATACACCTCCTCTTCAATGAAACTATTTAAAAATGCACTTTTAGCATCTATTTGAAAGTGTTTAAAATCCATGAAAGATGCATATGAAAGTAGCATTTTAATAGCTTCTAACCTTGCAACCAAGGAAAGGTTTTATCATTATCAATGCCTTCCTCTTGATTATAACCTTTAGCTACTAGTCTAGCTTTTTTTTTAATTATGACACCTTGTTCATTCATCTTATTTTTAAACACCCATTTAGTACTTATAATAGGATGATGTTTAGGTCTAGGAACCAAGGTCCAAGCCTTATTTCTCTCAAATTGATTTAACTCTTCTTATATAGCAAGGACCTAAAATTCATCACTCAAAGCATCATCAAAATTTTTGGGCTCAATTTAAGAAATTAAGGCTAAATTAACAATGGATTTAAGTTGAGATCTAGTGGTTACCCCCTTTGCAGTGTCACTAATGATAAGGTCTTAAGGATGTGCCTTCTTGAATTGCCAATCCTTTAGAAGATCATCCTTCAAGGTGGGTTGAGGCATCTCCTTATTATCCTCCTTTGTAGGACCTTCTAACTTCAAAGGTTTGCTAGCATTTTCTTCTAAAATGTTCATATCCACAAACTTATCTACAAAATCATCAACCCACCCTACAAACATCCTTTTTAGGATCAAGTGGGTTAGATTCAGTAAATACAACATGCATTGACTCTTTAACCACTAGAGTTATTTTGTTAAAGACTTTATAAGCTTACTATTATTGGCATAGCATAGAAAAATTCCTTCATCGGCTTTAGAATCATATTTTTCAAGATTGTCCTTAGTATTTAATATAAATCACTTGTATCCAAATACTTTAAGATATGAGATTTTAGGTTTTCTATTATTCTAAAGCTCATAAGACATTTTATTTAAATTGGTCTTTTAAAGACTCTATTTGTTATATAACAAGAGGTGTTAATGACTTCCACCTAAAAGTATAAAGGTATTATACTCATGAAGAATAGTGCTAGCCATTTCCATTAGAGTTCTATTTTTCCTTTTAAAAACCCCATTTTGTTGAGGTGTTCTAGAAGAAGAAAAAGTATATGAAATTTCATTTTTCATTGCAAAAGGTTTTGAAAAATTCATTTTCAAATTCAGTTCCTTAATCTCTTCTAATAGTTGAAATACAATTTTTTTTCTTTTTTAACTCTTTTTGAAAAGCTCTTAAAAGCTTTAAAAGCATTATTCTTATAAGCAAAGAAACACGCCCAAGTGTATCTAGAGTAATCATCAACTATGACATATGTATAGTTCATGCCACCAAGACTAATAACTCTAGTAGGACCAAATAAATCCATAAGAATAAGCTCAAATGGTCTGGAAGTGGACACTACATTTTTTAGCTTAAAAGATGGCTTGGATTGCTTTCCCTTTTAAAAAGCATTGCATGGCTTGTCTCTAGTAAACTTGAGTTTGGGTAATCCAACCATAAGTTCATGCTTACTAAGATCATCCAAAAGCTCAAAGTTTTCATGTCCTAACCTTCTATGCCAAGTCCATATGTCATGGGAAATAGACATCAAGCATTTAATATCTTTGTTATTAACTTTATTCAAGTAAATGACATAGACATTACCTACTCTTTCACCACTAAAAATTACTTTATCATCATCTAAGCTACTAATAAAGCAATTTCTAGGATAAAAGGTAACTTTATTTTCCATGTCATATAATTGACTAATGCTAAGTAGATTATGCTTAAGACCATCAATAAGCAACACACAATGAATAGATAAGGATTAAGGGCTATCAATTTCTCTAATGCCTATAATCTTTCCTTGAGCATTGTCCCCAAATGTGACATGACCTCCATCTTTAGCATCAAGCTTATTGAATTATTCCTTGTCTCCCGTTATGTCCCTTAAACATCCACTATCAAGGTACAACTTGCTTTTAGCTTTTGTAGACTTCAAGCACACCTACATAACATAATTTAAACATTCTTTTGAACCCAAACTTTTGTTAGTCTTGGTTGGTTAGTCTCAAAGTAATCCAAAGGAATCAATTACAAATGTAGTCTTCCATAGAAGCATACATTGCTAGTGTGACCTTTAGTCATGCAATAAAAACATTCAACATTGGTAAATCTATTTTCTTTTAGGAACATAAGATTGCCTAGTATATGCGACATGTATTTTATTATAGTCGTGAGGGTTTCCTAAAATTTCTTTATGCCGTATAAGAAAAGTATGACATATATTGACAATTGCATTGTGTATTATGAAGATGGTTATGTAGCATCCTTAGGAGTGTTGTATTTAGTGTACATGTAAGCATGTCTAGCTTAACGCTTTTTGGTTTGTACCTTAGCCCTTTGTGTTAATAAGGGTTGAGTCTTATAAGACTTGCCCTTGTCATTTAACACATGAAACCTTTTAGCTTTGAAAGCTTGAGTCTTAAGAGGCTTAAAAGTATAAGGAGTGGAATCATATAAAGCTTTAATAAAGTTAATATGAGATGGTGAAGAGGAAGACATTCCATTTTTATATCCAATTTCAAGAGTATTCCTACAAAGTTTTTGAAGTCAAGAAGACAATCTAAAGTCTCTTTCCCCTTTTGGAATTTTGAAATGGAATTCTTCAACTCTAGAACCTCTCTAGAAAGTTTAAGATTTTCATCATTAGCTTTCTTGAGTTAGTCCTCCAAGGAATTAAAAGTTTTCAAATCATTAGCAACTTTTCATTTGATTCAATAAGTTTAGAAAAATCATTTTCAATTTTTCAAATTCCTTAGATAAACTAAATAACCATGGTTGTAAAGCTTCTTCTTTGAGATAAGGCTTTTACATTTTAAAATAAGTTTTCTTAAAATAGAGCTCTCATTATCATCATCACAAGATGAATGAGAAGTAAATGGTACCTCATTTTTATCTTCAAGAGCCATGAAGTAAAGGTTAGCCACTTTTTATTCCTCCTTTTCCTTTTCTAATTTGGAGGAGTCATCCTTTAAAGCTTTGAAGGCCTTCTTTTTGTCCTTTGATCCCTTATTCTTGAATTTGAGCTTGGGGCACTCACTTATAGTATGTCCCAGTTTCTCATATTTATAGTATGTAACCTCTTTGTTCTTTTTGCCTTCATACTTCTTATTGTATCTTTACATTGAGAAGCTTTTTCTCTTCAAGAACTTCTTGAATTCTCTAGTCATTATAGCTATCTCATCATCATGATCATTTTCATTAAAGTTCACTAAGCATTCATCTTCACTAGCTTCTTATATAGCCTTTAATGCCATACTCTTTTTCTTTTCTTCTTTCTCATCTCTCTCATCTCCTCTTTGCTTTATAGTAAGGTCATGTGTAAGGAGCTTTCTAAAAGGTACATCAGTTGAGAGAGTTGAGAGGTCTTGTGCTTTTTCAATTAAAGTGAATTTAGATTCCCAATCCTTTTTAGGTAGGATTCTTAGAATCTTGTTGTTCACTTCTTCCTTAGAAAAGTTTTTTCCAAGTTTCTTTTGATTAGAAAAAAGAGCATTGAGATGATTGGTCATTTTAGTTATTAATTCTTGAGGCTTCATCTTGAAGAGTTCATACTCAAACATTGGGAGTTGAACCTTCTTACTTCTCACTTGCACATTTCCTTTATAGTGATTTTCAAGTGTCTCCCATATTTCTTTTATGGATTGGCAATGTTGAACTTTGCCACCTTCTTCTTTTGACATAGAGGAAAGTAAAGTGATTATTGCTCTTTTTTTGTGATTCTCATCTTTTTAATTTTGACTCCATTTGACTTCTTTGAAGAACCACTTCCACATCATTAACTTTACCTTTTGGAGGTTCCCAACCATAAAAGATGACATCCCATAGTTTTATTGGATCACTATCTAGATAGAGCTCCATTTTGAACTTTCAATAGGGATAATCACTCGCATCAAAGAATGGTCTATGTGAAAAAACATTTTGAGATTCACTGCCCATGATCTTGAATTCTAACAATTAAGTGCCTAAAACCTAAGCTCTATTACCAAATGTAATTTCCATAGGGGTGGAATAGGGCTTTTGAAAAATTAAAGGATTTAAGCAAGAATTAAATAAAGATTAAGAGAAGGAGAGAGTGAACACACAAATTTAAGTAGTTTGATTCATAAATGAATCTACATCTCCACCTAACTTATCCCTAGGTTTGGATTTTTAAATACCCATACCAATCTATTACTTGATTATGTGCATAAGAGTTTTAGCCTCACTCTTCAACCTTGCATAAATAAGAGTTTTCTAAGACAACTATAAAACTAAATCCCAAGTGTTTTGTTCGTTAACATTTAAACCAAATCCTTTTAGAACTAGTTCCTCACTCCCCTTTCTTAAACCCAAGAATTATAAGAAGAAAAAGAACTAGTCTATCATATAACCAACTCTCAATATAGTTAATGAATAATGAAGAAAATAAATGAATTTTTTAGAGCTTAATTGAATGCTAAGAATAATTCTTTCAACTACCAAAGTGTGTAACTCTTCAATAAAGCTACATGAGTTATTTTTATATTTTAACGACTCAAAATATGGCTATTAAAGCCATTAATGTTATCCCCAACTTTTCTAAGCTTCATTTAATGCAATTTTGCTTTTTATAGGAAATTGGTTAGTCACGGTCAAAATATACCTTATCCTGGTTGGGACATTCAATAAATATGATCATTGAGCTTTGACATAGTCATTACTTAGAAGGAGACAGAGGGTCCCAATCAAGATGGTGCTCGGGATTGATGTCCTAAGTGGTATCCTGGTTGGGATGGTGTATTAGGATCAATATTGGTTGTTCTTAAAAATTTGCTCGATGAGGTCCCGGTCAAGACAAATGATCAGGATCAATTTCCAAGTTAGTGTTTTAATTAGGATTGTGCTTGGGATTAGTTTTGTCCAGGGATTAAAAATGAATGATAAATTCTTGATATTAGTCCCAGTCAGGACAGAGCCCAGGACAGCTTCACTTCTTCAATTTCCATGATTTTTCTACATGAATTACTCTCTAAAATAACCTAACTCATACACACTTGAGAGAAAACATAGTAAATACTTAAAATAAGGTTTGTTAATATCAAAACAAGGGTTAATTAAGATTGATCATTGCTAAGGTCAACACATATGTAAATCTTAACCCAAAAACCATATAAAAACTAAAACAACAATGAAAAGAAGGGAAATTATGCCAAAATATAAAGAAACCATCATAAAGTCTTAAATTTCTTCCTTTTCTTCTTCTCAACCAAAATCCCACCTAAATATTTCAAAAACTATAATTAATCTCTAGCAACACTTTTTCCCCTTAATCAATCCATAATCAATATCAAAACTCAACTAAAAATTACTTGAACCTTTAAACCTTTAAATCATTTATTTTTAATTAAGACTTATTTTTAGTGAATTGTTGCCTTAATTCTAAGGCTAAAAACTTACACAAACATCATACTCATTGATTCTCATCTAAATTCTAGGGGTTGGAGCTTTAATTTTGAGTTTTTTTTTAAAAAGTTGCAAAATTGGGCTTTTAGATATGAATAGTCATTTTTGGTTGAGGAATAGTTGGACCAACCATCCATCATAAAAATTGACCATTTATGGTCCTTTAGATTGGCCTTTGGTTGGCTAAAACTGACTAAACAAGCCTCTAAAATTGGCTATGCATTCTACTTCATCCAAAATGACTCTTATGATGGTCCTTAAGGTTCTTAAGGGTCTATAGTTGTCTATATAACTTCCTACCCTCCCTAAAGGTCTTAGGATGATGGGGTTAAAATTTTTCAACATTATTTTCTATTTTAAATGATTTTAGTTTGATTTTATTTTCAATCTTTCTACCTTTTTCTTACTAGCTTTCAAAAGGGATATTAGTTATTGTACTTAATTGATAAATATGCTTGTTATATTTGCTACTTGTTTGATTTATTATTATTACCTTATTGAGTTTTCTTTGCTTTGTGATTGATTTTAGTTGTATTCTTTGATTTAAGTCTTTATTTGCATGATTATTACCTTTACCTTTGATGTGTTTGTGTCTTTATCAATGATTGTTGGTTTGGTTGTTGTTTAGATTTCATCTCAAAGTTAATTATTTACATCTTATTCTAATTGAGGTCTTTTGTATTGTTAATTATTTTTTAGCCATTTTGTTTGAATTCTTATTTATGAGTCCTAATATGTGTGTTTTGTTCATGTTAATGATGATCAAAGCTTTTGATTGTTATTATACATGTTGATTGCCTTGATCATTATCTAATTTTGAGTCTCGCGTGAATTATTGTTGATTTATGAGTCAATTAAGGCTCTAAAAGTGTTTTGTGTTCTTTTGGTGTTCTATACATTATTAGTATCTTAATCATTTACATATGAAGTGTTTATTAGAGTTTATGTCCTATTTGTGCTATTCATGTACAATTTTTGATTGTGTCTTTCACATTTTTCCTTTTAATTATACTAAATCCTATATATCATTCCTTTATAAGTATTATCTCTCTCTTTCTCCTCTAATTTCTTTTGCATTATTGCATTGTCATGCATCCATATGAATGATTACATATCAATTGCTTGGTGCATATTATTACCATGTGTATGTGTATTCTTAAATCTTATAGATGCATCCTTAAATGCATCCTAACTTGCATTACTATCATTTTTTTAATGAGTTTCAAAATTGCATCATATTGCATGCACCCCCTAGCTTGCATCATTCATCATTCTTTGCATGCACCCTAAATTTATTTAATGCTTATGTGGAACATGCATATGCATTTTCATTATACATTGCATTTATATTTACCTCTTATTATCAATCTTTAGTTCTTGTTTCTATTTTACTTTTGCTTTAGTTTGTAAATTTTTATTCCATGTCTTATCATTTTAATTTTGATTATATTTTGCTTAAAATATCTATTCTTACCTCATGCCTTTTATTTTGACCATATTTGCAATATGTTGCTCAAATCTTTGTGCCTTATCTTATAAGCCTTATACTGACCATATTGTTACTTGTTATGCTTAAATACTTGTCTTTTATCTCAACATTTATTATTTGATTATTATTGTGAATCTAGTTACCTTCTTCATATGATTAATTACATTAATCTTATTTATTACATATGTTCACAATTTGGTTTCATATATCATAAATAAACTAAAAGTAAACAAAAAATAAAAAAATTTCACCATATTGTTACACTTGTCCTAATGAAGATATTTATATATCTTTTTATTCATTTTACCTCCCATAAGATCATAATGTAATTTTTATCATATTTCCTAATCACTTTATATTCATTTTCTATGATTCAAGTTCTTTATAATTTTCCTAAAAATAATGATTACCATTCATTTTTATGCCCAATATTCTTATAATCCCAAACCTAATTTCTCATTTTCATATTTTTATGCTTAAATTGTAACTATTTCTCATCTCATTTTCTATGTTTTCTTAAACTCCACATATTTGAAAGCAAATAATGATTTTCTACTTATTTCTTTTAAAAGTAATGTCTTGATATAAGTTATCCCTTTTTATGAATATCTTAATTTGGTTGTATCTATATTCCTTATTGCCATTTATCTTTTAATTATGCCTTTTATTTAGAGTCAATTTAAGTGCAAGAATGTTGATCGTAATTCCTTTTACTTGCCAATTTTACAAACAAAGATTTTAGATATATGTTTAATAATTTATGATGTAAAAGTCATCCATTCAAGGTACAAAATTTATATTTTGAGCCTAACTTGATGAAAATTCACATTATGAATTAATAGTTCACAAATATTTCCAAACTTATTTTTAATTGTTTTTCAAACCTTTCTTTGCTAATTTAACCTTTAATTTTTTTTTCAAAATTTTCATTTTTCTTTATTTCATTTTACAAATAAAGTGTTTCATTGCCCCAAAATTCAAAATATGGAGCAACCATAGAGGAGATGATCGCAAATGTGTTAACTATTCTTCTTCTTTATTTCTTTTGTATTCCACAATTACTTACCTTTTATTTTCTTTAGTATGTTTAGAATAATATGCTTAGTTCATTTCATAACATGAATATTATGATTTTACTAAATTTATGCCATGACTATATTTTATCCCTATGCTTGCCATGTGTTAAAAATGTTGCATGCTTAGCCATCTCGTCCAAATATCATGCTCATATATATGTATATATATATATATATATATATATATATATATATATATATATATATATAAATTGTGTGCTTGTGTATATCTTATATTTGCATTTGAATGTAGTGGTTGATTCATGATAGTACACATTCTTAGAAGCACTATAGTAAACTAGTAAGGTTAGCACTGCTAAACATTTAGGTAGTACGAGGATGCCTTGAATATTAAGAGCTTACTCCTAATAACATTGACATTTGAACCTAATGTTTTATCCTATGCACAAATTTGGTTCCAAGCAAGGAATTCGAGTTTGTTTAAGTTCTTAACCAAAAAAATTTTATGCTGACATGGAGTGGTAACTCCCTATTTCTCCAAGCTAGGTGAAAGGTTATAAGTGCATATATGCTATTTCTAAACTCTTCCAGTATTCCCCTCGCTTACCCTCGATTTTCTTGTAACAAGAAAAAAGGTTTGTGATACAAATAAGTGTCGAGTCAGACTCGGTGGTGTTAACACATAGTTTCAAATAAATTTAATTAATAAATAAGAATCTGAAATGCCCATTACAAAATAATTTAAACTTAAAATATGAGAAATAAGAGAATAATTATTATTATTATTAACAACAAGTAAAAAAGTGAAATTCATTATTTTTCAATTTAAACTAAAACTATGAAAATAAGAAAATTAACATTGTATGATTTCAAATTTTATAATTTAATTAATTACAATATATTGTTATTATTATATTTGATAACTTATTAATTATTATTTTTAGTAAGTAATATAATCTTATTGATATTATTTATAAATAATGATCTAAATAACATTACTATAACTATTATTTTTATTGTATTTTAACAAATAGACATACATTATAAATAACAAAAATGATGTAGTTTTTCCCAAACTATGTCATTTTAATTAAAATAAGTAGTGACCTTACAAACAAAAATAAGAGAGAGGTCAATTTTATTAATTAAAATATATTGTTATTATTATATTTAGTAACTTAATTAATTATTATTGTTATTAAGTAATCTAATCTTATTGATATTAATTAAAATTAATAAGGTAAATAATATTATTATAATTAATATTTTTTATTGTATACTAATATATATATTCACATGCATAACCAAAACATTGTAGTTTTACCCAACATTATGTCATTTTGATTAAAGTGATCTTACAAATAAAAATAAGAGAAGTTAGGCCATTTTTATTAAAGAAAATATAATATAATCTTATTATGTTTAATAAATTATTAATATATATATGTTTGCCCAAAATTTGTATAGAAATATATATTATATATAGTAAGATTTTGTCGAAAATATGTATCATATACATGTTTATACAAAAATGTATAAACATACACAAATGTTTACCTTTTACTTGTTGATATAAATATAAATTCAATCAATAGAGTAAATTTGTGTATGATATAAATTACTACATTCCCTTTTTGAATTGTACCATACCAATTCATTTTAAAAAAATTAAATCTTTGTACTGAGTATGATACGAACCCTACCTATAAAAGAGATAAAATGCGCATCCAACTTTGAATATTAGCCCAAGGATCATCAAGCATAGATGTGTTGATGGAGCTAAACCCCTTGCTTATTAATTTGAAGCAAGATACTTAGCTATTATAAGATGAACAATCACACAATTCTAAGTTTAATCTAACCTAGTAATTGTAATGAAAGGTAGAAGTGAAACAATTCAAGTAAACTTGCAAAGTTTCAAAAGAACAAAGTTTAAGGAAAAACCTCACTTTTAATATTTCAATCTTCTTTTTTTTTTTTGAAAAGTCAAAATTGACAACTCATTACAATTCATGACAACTAAGCAAAATGACAACTCATGACAACTAAGCATTAAAGCATGCCATGTCATATGTTGACCATTGACTTTGACTTGTTGACTATTTGACTTTGACTTTGACTTGTTGACTTTGACTTGGAATATTCTTGAATCTTCTCACATCTTCTAGAATCTTCTTGAATCTTCCTTATTGACTCCAAAATAGGAAAATAAATCAAAATTCGTCCAATCAAGCTAATTAATTTTAGAATAGGAAATTAAGTTAATTAGCTTGAATTCTTCATATTCAGGCGTTGTTGATCCCTTTTAGGGTTCATATTATTCCCTCCCTCTTGAAGATGATTCGCCCTCGAATCATAGCCATCTTTTAGAGTTGATAAATGTACAAATCCTCCAGGGTTAAATGCAAACACCTTTGTTGAAAGCCTCTCCTTTGAAGTAAGAATCCACAGAAGTAGCTTCAATATAGCTTGAGCTTGATCGAAGGTAGAACTCTTTTCCATGAACTTGTAAGGATTGTATTTGTGTTGCTTGCTTTTAAACTTGAAACATAAATAACTCAAGTTCTTTTTGGTACAAGTAAAGACTCCATAGATTGTATTGTGGATATAAGGAACCACAATAACATCATCAAATGGATCTTTGTATGGTGTAAAGTTCTGCAAAACAAATTTCAAGTCACTAGGAAAAGAAACATTAAAATTATTAGTGCAATCATAATGGATAATCAACTCTTGATCTTCCATGATGCTCCCAATCTCTAGGTTCTCCTTTTCACTCATGCCTTGCTCATTTTCTCTCACTAATTGATTAGTGCACATGTCTTCAATAACTGTCTTTGGTGATGTAGTTTTAATTTGATGCTCTTCCTCCCTACTCTTCTCCTCAACTTGTTGCTCAACCGATTCGGTAACTTTAACACTTTCATGTTCCTTGGAATCACACACTGTCATTGTCTCCTCATAAGAACCCACTTGCTTTTCATACTCCAAAGCAAGTTCAATTATAACCTTCAAAGAAATAGAAGATTCTAATTGCACTTCTTTCTTCAATCTCTTACCAATCTCGCACTTTAAGCCACTAATGAATTTTGTAACTTTTTTCCTTTCGAATTCACCTACATCACTTGCAATTACAAACAACTTAAACTTTTTAACATAATCATCAACACATAATTCATCACCTTGTTTAAGCCTTTGTAATTTAAGATGAAATTTATCCCTAACTTCAGAAGGAATAAAATGTCTAGTCATTAATCTCTTCATTATCTCCCAATTTTTAATCTCACTATGCCTATTCTCTCTCCATGATGTCATCAAATCTTCCCACCATATAGCAGCATGACCCAAAAATTTACAAGAAGCAAGTTTACACTTTTGGAAATCACTTAATTCAAAAGAATCAAATATCTCCTCCGTTTGTTGCATCCATTCCAAATAAACATAAAGATCATCCCTACCAAGAAAATAAGGCACGTCCATAATAACCATACACCAAGATAATTTATAAAAAAATAGAAAAGAAACCCTCACAAAACACTCCCTTACGTGTTTACACTCAAGGATGTGAATGCTCTCGTGTTTCACTAAAAAAAAATTTTTTTTTATTTTTTTTTCAATTTATGAAGAATTGAGAAGAAGAAAAGAATAGATAATACATAAAAAAAAATAAAGGATACGTAACCAAACCTTGAAGTTTGGCTCTGATACCAAATTGATACGAACCCTACCTATAAAAGAGATAGAACGCGCATCCAACTTTGAATATTAACCCAAGGATCATCAAGCATAGTTGTGTTGATGGAGCTAAACCCCTTGCTTATTAATTTGAAGCAAGATACTTAGCTATTATAAGATGAACAATCACACAATTCTAAGTTTAATCTAACCTAGTAATTGTAATGAAAGGTAGAAGTGAAACAATTCAAGTAAACTTGCAAAGTTTCAAAAGAACAAAGTTTAAGGAAAAACCTCACTTTTAATATTTCAATCTTCTTTTTTTTTTTTGAAAAGTCAAAATTGACAACTCATTACAATTCATGACAACTAAGCAAAATGACAACTCATGACAACTAAGCATTAAAGCATGACATGTCATATGTTGACCATTGACTTTGACTTATTGACTATTTGACTTTGACTTTGACTTGTTGACTTTGACTTGGAATATTCTTGAATCTTCTCACATCTTCTAGAATCTTCTTGAATCTTCCTTATTGACTCCAAAATAGGAAAATAAATCAAAATTCATCCAATCAAGCTAATTAATTTCAGAATAGGAAATTAAGTTAATTAGCTTGAATTTTTCATATTCAGGCATTGTTGATCCTTTTTAGGGTTCATATTAATTAGCTTGAATTCTTCATATTCAGGCGTTGTTGATCCCTTTTAGGGTTCATATTAGAGTAGTATTGAAAATTGAGATGGTGTCATGAAGATTTTTAAATTTGGTATTGATGCTAAAAATTTTATTTTTGAAATCCTAAAACTTGGTATGATTATGAACATTTTAAATCCTATAATTCCTCGATTCGTGCTCACCCCTAACCAAGATAGGCATTGGGAGCTAATATAGTCAAATGATCAACATATCTATTAGCCTTACGATAAACATGGCAAATCAAAATCTCTGAATCCATTTGAAGCATCCTCTTAACTTCATTGACAAGAGCTAGATCTTACAAAGGACAGTCCTTGTTGACAAGGATGTTTACTAAGCATTGATTATCTATTTCTAGATGTGAGTGACTTGACTTGAGAGCAAAACTCTAGTTCTGTGCTCTTTTTTATTTATCCATTTGGGCGTGGCAACTTTATCGAAGGGACATCAATTCCATATATAGGATAGGGAAAAATGATTAGTGTCAAGGGGTTATGAGATGCTTTGTGTTTATGGAGTCAGGAAAATTTAAGAAAAAATATAAGGGATGACATTAGGTCACTTAATGAGTATCATCCCCAATAGAGATTCTAGGTTCAGGAGATTGCATCTACTTTTTGGCTATTTCTCATTATACAATACTCAATACATGACTACCATATCACCCTAGTTTTGAAATGACAATTTGTATATGCACATTCACAAAACACTATAGATAATAACATAAAGTAAAGAAAGCTAATTGTAATTATTACAAGTCTCTCTTAGTAAATACATTTGAATGAGAAAAAAGTGCAAAAATAAAAATCTACTCATAATCTAGAATACACCTACAAAATAGAAGTTAGCGCAACTATGTGTGATTCCATCCATTCATCCATTGGGATAACAAATAGGCAAGAGAAAATGAATTATGACTAAGTGATGGGAAAAATAAAAAAAGATGCACGATTGCATCATTAGACCACAAAATGGAGGCTCTAGCTTGAGGATGTGAATGTTCACATTATTGAATGCTTTTTGAAGTGAAATGAAGGAAAATACTGATTTTCATACTGAATAGTGAGAGATGTTGCAGTTATGATGCAAAGGTGCAGTTTTGATGCAATAAAGATGATTTTGAGCATGTTGAGTGACAAGTTTATTTAAAAATGATAGGGAATGAAATTAAGATAAAGAGTTAGTTTTATTAAAAAAATGATATTTTCATTGTTCACTGGATGCAAAATGCAAACTTTAAGTGAAAAAGTGATGATTTTTCATATAGGCTAAAGAAACAATGCGAAAGTAAGTGTTTTGATGTGATTTTTATCAAAAAGATATGCAAAGGATACAAAAGATGCAAGGATACTATAATTATAATAAATTTTATATTTTTTAGAGATAATGTTGACCCTTGCATGACTAATGTCATGATCAATCTCAAAATAACCTTGGTTTTGACTTTAACAATCAATTTTTATTGCTAACATTTATATTTAAGTGTGTTTATAAGTTAGGATGCATTTTGAGGCTCAAGAGTCAAGTTTTCCAAGCTAGAAGTGCTAATCATAAGATACCCTCATGACCATGAGTTATGGTTATAAGCAGGAGCTTGAAAAGAGCAAGAATCGAGCCAAGGATCTACGTCGATGACTAGCACTACTCATGGTCATGAGTGGCTCATAAGGAGTAGGTCACAACTGTAAGGATTCATCCTGGCAGCTCTTTAATAGCTAGTTGAAGCTTTAACAATGATATGTTTTATGGCTCATGACTGTGAACCTCCCCTCACGACTATGAGGGGCATTTCAATTACAAAAAGTTATTTTCCATTAAATGAAGAATGGTGGAGCTTAGGGATGCAATTAATATCCTCTAATAACTAGATTTCACATCCTTTATATAAATACATATATAAAAACTTCATTTGATAATTTACACACCTTGACTGAGCATTCATTTTCTTTTTGGCATTTGTAAAATTCATTACTTCTCCTCTATACTTTAATTTATTGAATGTTGTTATGTGATAGAATTAGTTCTTGTTCTTTTTATTTCTTGGGTTGAAAAGGGAAGTAAGTAACTAATTTTAAAAAGTTTAGAAGAAATTGGTTTAAGTGTTAGCCATTGAAACACTTAGGTTATAGTCTTGGTTTGATTTCAACTAAGAAAAACTCATTTGTGTGAAGGTTTGAGTTGAGCCTTAAAAAACTCTTGTAAAGGCTTAAGTTGAGCCTTAAAAAACTCTTATGTAATCAATCTTGCAAATAAAATGAAATGGGGGATTAAAAATCCTAACTTGGGGTAAGTTAGGTGGAGATGTAGGATTGGTTGAGAATCCAAACTCCTTAAATCAAGTGTCTCAATCTCTACTCTTCATAATCTTCTTTAAATTTTATTTAAACTCCATTAATTATTATTTTAATTTATTTAGCCCTATTCACCCCCTCTAGGGCACTTTCATTTGGTATCAAAGCTTAGGTTCTAGGTACTTAATTGCTAGAATTCAAGATCATTGCGATTGAATATCTCTCTTTCCAAACCCTTAGGCCATTTTTTCATGGAAGTGATTAACAATATTTGAAGCATAGAATGGTGCTTTGTTTAGATAGTGATCCTCTTAGACTCTAGGATGTAATTTTGGATAGGTTGAATCCTCCTATGGAAAGAGTATAAGAGGTTGAAGTTCCAAAAGATAAAGGAAGATGGTCACAAAAAGAAACAGAAGAAAATTTTAAAAATAAGAGAGCCATGACCATTCTCCTTGCTTTTATGTCAATAGAGGAAGGAGGAAAACTTTAACAATGCATTTCGCCCAAAAAGATGTGGGAAACTTTAGAGAACCACTATGAAGGCAACATCCAAGTTAGATTAAAGAAGGTTTAACTCTATGTCTATGAGTATAAACCCTTCAAGATGAAGCCTCATGAGTCCATAACCAATATGACTAATAGGTTGAATGCCCTCTTGACAACCTTTAGGAAATTGGGTAAGCATTACTCCAAAGAAAGAATTCAACACTAAAATCTTGAGAGTGCTACCTAAGAAGGATTGGGAATCAAGAGTAACCTCCATTGAGGAATGTTCTCATTGGTAAGCTTCTCACTCATAAGCTCACCTTGAGACAAAGGTAAGAGGAGCAACATGGCAAAGAAGAAAAGAAGAAGAACCTTACATTTAAAGCATTATAAGACTTAAGTAATGAATATGACATTAAAGACTCAAATGATGATGATGAGGAAATTGCATCATTCACTAAGTACTTCTTGGAGTACTTAAGAAAGAAAAAATTAAGCAAGTAAAAGGAATCCAAGAGAGGTGGATTCAAAAAGACCAAGGAAATTATATGCTTCAAGTGTAAGAGGTCCACTCATATTTAAAATGAATGTCCCAAGCTCAAGCATAAGCACAAGGAATTAAAGGAGAAGAGAAGAGTTTTCAAAGCCACTTGGGATGATGCATCTAAATCCGAGATGGAGGAGGAGCAACAAGAGGCATTAAACCTTTACTTTATGGCCTTGAAGGATAAATTTGAGGTACCTCTCTTATCTAATTCTTCTTGTGATAATTCTTGTGATGAGCTTGATGATGATGAGGAACTTGATGATGAAAGCTCCTTAGTTAGAAAATTAGTTTTAAAATGTCAAAAAATTAATTTTAAAGAAAAAAACTTATAAGCTAAAACTTTCAAAATTATCTAAAGATTTTAAGAAATTGAAATTAGAATTTTCAAATGTTATTTCCACAAATGAGAAGATGTCTAATGATTTGAAAACTCTAGCTTAGACCAACGTGTCATTCCTACTTTACAAATTGAATAATTTGTAACCTTAGAAATTCCTCCTAAATTTTTAAGAACCTAGCTAAGCTAAGGCTACACCTATATCCATTTTGTAGGAATAAGGTTGAGACTAACCTATCATGGGAGACAGTGTTTACTTATTTTCTCAAGAATTGCTTCGCTTGATTCTAGATATAAACAGTATTGTCATGCTATCATTGGAACCATTGAAACCTCTTTGATTCATGGGTTAGTATTTTTTAGTTTCTTTTCAAAATATAACCTAGCCTTATCAGATCCATATGCTTTGTCATCTTTAAAGGTCTAAATCCAAATTCTTACTATAGATCAAACTACAGAATCTATTATTGCAACCCTTCATTACTAAATTGTTTACAGACTCCAAAACCATGCCATTAATTTATCTTTACTATCTATTCACAATGATGCCTTATTTGTTAAAACACACTCATATAGTGCTCCAATGTGTATCCATATTCTAAAACAAATTTTTAGGCATGAATTGTTAAATTTATGCCAAAAAAAATGGATAACAAATTATGAGAAACTGCATAAAGTAGTACAACACATCCAAAGTTCAGATCTAGTCTTTGTAAAAAATCTAGATGGTTTTGTTAAAACAATTTTTAGGAAAAGACAAGAAGCACCATTAGTATTCAAAACTCAGTTTATGTTTTCACCTTTTTCTCAATTAATTAAAGAAAAGGTTCCTATTACTCAATGATTTTAGAAGGCCAATTTATGCTTTTAAACGTAATGACCATTGTTATTTTACTACTTGTATTTTGATGATTATATATGGAGTGACGATGATAAAGAAGAAAATAAAGAAATGCAAAAAAGATCTGCCACAAGATGTAGTGAAAGATAATTCAGAAGAAAATATAAAGATGGAGATAATTCTATTAGTACTTTAGGATAGGCCTTTGGAAAGTATGATTATCTTGTATCATAATCTTGTATCATACTCTTGTCCAATTTAGTATAAACCATTAAAAACACTAACTAAACCTTCTAAAGCTAAACTATAGCCTTTTCAACCAAAACCTAAACTAACACCTTTATCTTGCTATAAACAAGCCTTAAAATGGGTAAAGAAAGAGAAACCTATTTCTTCAACTTCTCTTCCTAAGTCACCTATACTATTAGCCATTTTTCCAAAAATTTATATATTTCAACTTATAGATTTTCTTCCTTTAACCCCAGAAATAGATAGCCATAAAACCTCTTAACCATTTATCATAAATTCTAAAGTTGTAAATCCTTATGGAAAAGCAAAGAGAACCACACATGCTGAAGTAGTCTTAAACTGGCAGACTCAAAATGCTTGTACCCAAAACCAAAAGTTAAAAAAGATTAACGAAAAGGTTGATGATGTAGCAAGAAAGTAAAGCATACTAATAATTAGCTTTTTGCATTTAAAAAGAAATGAAGTTGATTCATGAAGAGCTAATTAGACAAACGAAGATAAAGCATCAAGAATTGCTACAAATAATTAGCAACAAAGGTACTCTAACCATTATAAAAGTGAAAGAAATTGAAATTCAAAAGTTGAAAGATCAAATTGATGAGTTAGAAAAAGATTTAAGTAAAAAAGAAGAACTCCTAGCCGCAATCTTCCCCATAAAGATTATTTTCACAAGACCACTGGATTTCTATACAATCCATTTCCCATGCCAAGTTATTCAAATCAGCTACTATTTCCTCTTGAATCTTCTTCGTTGAATATTCCTTTAGGATTTCAAGGATTTAATCCACCTAGTCTATCCATAGAACTACTAAAAAAAGGAAAGATAACTCATTTTTCTTAGCCATAAATGCCCAAAAAAATCTTTAAAAAAGATGCAGCTCTCTTCTTCTTCAATTGAATCAATTCAAGTAGATAAATATTTAATGATAATGATGAATCCAATCTCCTCATTTTGTAAAAATGTGCAGCTAATGAGATGCTCAGCTTCACTAATGATTCTATAGTAGAGGACTTCTCAAGGGTCAATCAGTCTTATACAATTCACTCTAAAGAGACAAATTCTTCTGAGGAAAAAGGAAAAATTCCTTTCAATTAATGGCTGATACATAAAATTCTAGAACCAAAAGTTTACCTCCACCACATGTGGAAGAGTCAACGGACCCAACTAAAAATATAAGTGCTTGTGACTCTAAGACTTAACACAACAATGGCGACCTTAGCCATAATAAGCTATTTTACTCTAGATAATATTCCTCCTTCAAAATACAAGAATAGATTCTTAGAGTTTAGAGCATAGATAAATAGCCAGATGGTAATTTTAAGAGATGAACTAAAAAATGTGCTTAAGACATTCCTTGCAAAGATGGTGGGAAAGCTTTCAAACTAGCACACTGCACTCAATGTCTATTCAAAAGCTCAGTTAGTTGGAGTATAGTCAATTGAGAAATTCTTAGGACTCTTCATTATGCATTCCTAGAAAAATGGGATGATGATTTAGAATTTCCAAAAAGATTCCTACCAGATAAAGTGTTGTTCTTTGGAAAAGAAAGATCTAGATAAGCATTTTAGAACATGTTTGCAAAATTCTACCAATTAGGTAGAATAGCAAATCTAGAATTAAAATAAGCTTTTGTGGCTTGTATTCTTGAAACCATGTCTAACAAGATGTTTACAATTCTCCAGCAGATGAATTAAAAGGTTAGATATGTTCCCTTAGGACATTTATACCAAGTCATGATTCAAGCTCATTCTCAACTTTATGAGCAAATGAAGATTATCAAGCTATACCTAAGAAGTAAGAAAAATCCTTTGGGAAAGATATCTTATGAAATGCCTAACCTACAAATTAAGTGTAAAGATTTTATAAAATGAGATTGTTTGGTCAAAAAGAAGAAGCACCACTTCTACAAGCTGAAAGGAAAAAGGGGGGAAAGGAAAACTAAAAAAGTGGACGTATTATAAGAAAAGAAAGTACTAGGGAAAGAAAAGCATATATAAGTACTACATTTATGGGAAAAAAGGACATTGTACTAAGAATTATCCCTTAAAGACAAAGAAACTAGAAAAGATGATTCAACATATTCAGCATATCACAATAATTGATTTGGAGAATGCTAATATTGAGTCTTTCTTTTCTAAGAAGATAAGCCATCACTAGAAAGTATCTTTGTTGTATGTCATAATTCAAACTCAAAAACTTCTTATTTTGATGAAGAAACACTGCCATACTCTTAACAATTTTCCATTGACAAAGTTATAGCATTAACTCATGATGACCATCTAGTCCCATTAGTCCCCATTCAAATTTACCCAACCAATTATTCCAAACCCATAAAACTTATAGCCTTCTTACACACTAGAGACAGAACCACCATTCTTAACCCAAAAGCTCTTCCAAGAAAATATTAGAAAGATCATTCTATATATTTTTAGATAGTAAATGGAGAGCTTGTTGAAACCACCTATAAACCAATAACCCAAAAAATCTAATTTTTTCAGGATGTCATGTATGGAAAATTGTTCTTAGATCACCATTACTTTGAAAAGACATTATTCTTATATTTAATGTCTATTAGAAAGCCAAGGATTTATAAATCCTTCCTAATGGACTTAAATTTAAGAAACATTTCCAGCCTTTTGCTTCTAAACCTTCAATTCTCACCTTGGAACAAACACTATCCCTAATAAATTTTCAAGCCATCCATGATTTTTTGTTATAAAAATGCAGTGCAAATTCACATACTTAGTTTTTAAAGAAATGTTCTTTTATTTTATGGAAGAATCCTGAGTTCTTTATTTCGTTGCCTTTTAAGCAAACTGAAGATGTTAACCCTACCAAGGTAACTCATCCAAGAATGACTCCTACAGATTTGAAAATGTCCATTGAAGAATGTACACAGTTAAAGGATCAAGGTATAATTAAGCTAACCATATCATAATGGGCATGTCAAGCTTTCTATATGAATAAGTGTTCTAAGCAAATTAGAGGAAAAAAGAGGTTGGTGATAGATTATGAATGCTCAAACTTCTTTTTAAGGGATGATAAATTTCCTCTGTCTAAGATCTCTTTATTATTTACCTTTTTGGTGAGAGCAAAAATATTTTCAAAATTTGACTTAAAGGTGAGATTTTGGCAATTTAGAATCAAAGAAGAAGACAAATGCAAAACAACATTCTGCATTCCAAACTACCATTATCAGTGGACTGTGATTCCATTTAAATGAAAGTGGCCCCTTCACTTTTCCAAAAATCCATGATCAAAATTTATGAGCCTATATTCTATAGTGCTCTAGTACATATTAATAATATCTTACTTTTTTCTTTAAATGAAGAAAGTCATGAAACTCTTCCAATAATTTTTTGATCTAACAAAATAATATGGAGTCATGTTATCTCTAATAAAGATGCATATTAAGAAGGAAGAAATAAAGTTTCTAGGAATATAATTCAAAGATAGAAGTTATCAACCTAGTCCACACATTGCCTTTGAATTGCATAAATTTTCTTAAGATAATTTATCTATCAAAAAAATCAAGTAGTTTTTTATAATCCTTAATTACCTCAAGGATTTATCCCTCATTTGACTAAAAAGACAACACTAATAAAGGCATTTCTAAAGAAAAATCCTATGCCATGGTTAGAAGACAAAACAAAAGCAATCGTTTAACTCAAAAAAGATAAATTCCATCAAAAGGAAAGCAGATCCTTCAGACAGATGCAAGTGATTAATATTAAAGAGCAATCCTCCTTAAAGAAGATGATTAAAAGAAAAGAAGAATGTGCTTATACAAGTGGAAAATTCTTTAATGGTGAATGTCACAACCACTCAACATTCAAAGAAATTTTGGTGATAAAATATGGAATAAATAAATTTGAATTCCATATGGTGGGACACCATTTCAAAGTAGTCATGAACTACTCATCTTTTCCTAAAATGCTTGAATTCAAAGGAAAACTCTCCCACATCCACAAATCTTTTGATGAAAAGATTGGTTCAGCAAATATGATTTTAATGTAGAACACATTATAAGAGAAGATAATATTATTCCTGATCATCTGAGCAAACCATCAATTTCATGTGCTATAGAAAACCCTTTCAAGATAAAGATCATTCCCATAATCTTTATATTTCAATCAACAAACAACTTTCTTGCATAAGGAATTCCACTAGAAATTTTCACAATAAATTTCCACCCTTACCAAGATAGCCTTATAATAGATTTTCAAATGCTAGTCCTATTTAATTAGAAATTATGGGTCAATTTTCCTTGAAAAATTAGGGTTTCACCCTAAGTATAAATTCACCTGTGTCTTTAGTTTTCTTCATCAAAGTCCTAATGCAGATTTTTATTAGTCAAAAGAATTGATAATCCTATTTTGGTACATGTGTCATCTGTATTGGATAACCTTTGGTGTACAACTATTTAAACTTACAAGACATCTTCAACTAATAAAAGAAGGACAGAGGTCAAATCCACATATAGTTACCTTTTTAAGATGGTTCTAGGAACTTTGAAGATGGAAATCACGACTAATAAATGAAGCCTACACTCAATGGGTTTCCTCAACAAAAGGATGTCATTCTATAATAGTCTTTCACAAGTGATTCTTGAAGATCATAGATGAATTCAAGACCATTCCTTGCTTTAATATTAATGGGACATATAGATTTTTAATGGTTCATCATATAATCTCTGATGTTAATAATTCTTCTCCATAAAGAGAATTTTATAGGTTTATATTCCAGAAGAATTGAGTAATTCCTAAAGAGATTTGGTCAAAGATAGATAAGCATGCCCTATAGGAAACCTATCCATCTAAGTATGGAAAAGGAATCATTGAAGACAAAAGAATTTAGATAAAAGCTCAAAGTCTAAGAGCAACCTTAATTTTAGCATAAGGCCCATACTAGGAAAATGTCAAGGTAGAATAAGACTTTCTAGAACCATGGATAGTTGTTGACCCTAGAAAACCCATGGCTATATATTCTTAAGATCTTGACTCATGTAGCAATTACAATGGAGATAAAGGAAACCTATTACCAAGCCATGAGCCTATTAAAAAGTAGACTTATCATAGCCTTGTTTTATTAGTGGTCTAATGCTTTTAGAAATATTATTGTACTATATCACGTGAACTATTTATTAGTCCTATCAATAATTATTCACAAGGTTCTATTTGTAATAGTACTAGCCAAGTGTCATATCTATAGTCAGTTATGATATTTGTTATCTATTTCTGAATGGTAGATAGCTGAGTAGGTTATCCATTGTAATAATGCTCCTCATCGCTATAAAAGGAGGTTAATACTTCATTATGAAAGCAAAGAACCCTTCACAGATACTACCTTAGAAATAAAAGTCATGAGTTTATAAAATACTCCTCTTCTTTCTTTGAAGGTTTATTTTAAGAAGAATAATCTTATCCCTATCAACTTATTAAAAAATATGCTATGTACTCACCTTATATGAGGACCTTGTACAATGAAAATTTAATAACAAGATGATCCTGTTTACCAACTTCATTAACATTACAAGTTTGGTTATATAGTTTCTGGTAAAACATAAAAAGGGGACATGCTTAATTGGTTGGAAATTGGTCATTGAGTGTTATAAGTATGACCTATACTAGTCCATGATATGTTTCATCTTTAATCATGCAATCTAAGCATATAGTTTTAATAAAGGTCAGAAAAATTAGTATAAAACTAAGAAAGAAAATGAATTTCTTTTAAAAGAAATTTTAGAACTAAAAGCATCACTTTTAAATTTTAAAAAAGGAAAAAAAACTCTTGATAATATATTAATTTTAAAGCATATGTCTGAGTCTTTATAGATTACCATTGATGCTATTGCTTAAGGGTCTTTCATGAGCAAAATGATTGATGATGCATATGCACTCTTAAAAAAAATGGCATCAAATAACTATCAGTGGCATAGAGAGAGAAATCAGCCAAGGAAAGCAGTAGGAGTATATGAAGTTGACAATTTAAGCATGGTAAATGCTAAATTGGACTCTCCCACAAAACATTTACAAAGCTTAATTTTCCAAGTTATCCATCATGGGTGCTATCTTATGAAATGTGTGGAGGAGGACATCCCACTATGGAGTGTCAACAAGGTAACTCTTACACCAAGGTTGC
Source organism: Mallotus nudiflorus (assembly GCA_947683625.1). Taxonomy (NCBI): domain Eukaryota; kingdom Viridiplantae; phylum Streptophyta; class Magnoliopsida; order Malpighiales; family Euphorbiaceae; genus Mallotus; species Mallotus nudiflorus. The sequence goes on along the minus strand of CANTUR010000201.1, from coordinate 6,250,081 downwards.
TCAATTGAATAACTTAATGCCTTAAATAATTTTAATGGCAGACCATAAGGGAATCCATATTCCAACACATTCAACCATGGATGGAGGAACCACTTGAATTTCTCATTATCAAATCAAGGAGGGAACCAAGCTTTAAACTCCAATCGAGGGTACAAAGTGCCATCGGGTTTCCATAAAAGAGCACTTATCCTCAACTTGAACCTAAGTCTAATCTTAAGATGATGATTGAAAACTTCATCCAATCACAAAGCAAGATAAATTAAACACTTAAAGAAGGGTTCAAGCAGCACCAAAAGGGTCTTAAGCAACAAGAAGATAATTTCAAGCAAATGGATGCAAGGTTAGAACAATTAGCCATACAAAATAAAATGTTGGAAAACCAAATAGCATTATAAGCAGCTCTTTTAACTTTCGCTAGATGGGCCACTTTCCAACCCAAATTGAAAACCCAAGGAGCATGCAAAAGTTATCACCTTAAGGAGTAGGAAATAGTTACCTGAAGTTGAGCGTAAGATTTAGAATCAAAGAGATGAACCCAAGAAAAATCACGTGGAAGGTCATAAATCAAAAAGTGAACACCCTAAGTCCAAGCAAGCAAAAACTCCTTGTTTACCCTTTCCTCATAGGATGGGTAATGGAACTCTTGACAACAAGTTTAAAAGTTTTGAAGGTTTTTGAACAACTCAACATCACCATTCCTTTCTTAGAATTAGTCACCCAAATGCCAAAGTATGCCAAATTTCTAAAGGACATCATGTTTAACAAGAGGAATTAGGATGATCATGAGACCACACCAATGATTGAGGAGTACAGTGCAGTGATTAGAAATAAGCTTCCTCAAAAGCTTAAAGATCTAGGGAGTATAACTATTCCTTATGCTATTGGTAAATTTTCCATAAGTAAAGCTCTTTGTGATCTTGGAGCTAGTGTCATCATAATGCTTTTATCTTTGTTTAGGAAATTAAACATATGTGAAACCAAACCTATAAATATTTCCTTATAATTGGTTGACAGGTCCATAGTCTATCTTGAGGGAATTTTGGAAGATATACAATCAAAGTTGGAGAATTTTATATGCCTTGTGACATCGTGATCTTAGAAATGGAAGAAGATTCTCAGATTCCCATAATCTTAGGAAGACCTTTCCTAGCTATAGCTAGTGCCATAATCGATGTAAGGCAAGGAAAAATCAAGCTTGAAATTAGGGAATAAATAATAGAGTTTGATGTGTTCAAGATGACCAAAGATCCTTTAATAATGAAAGCATGCTTCCGAGTAGATGCAATAAAAATTTGTGTAGAGCAAGTCTTTCAATAACAACCTTGAGACCCTCTCAAAGCATGTCTTATTTGAGAGGTGGAATCTAATAAGGAAAACCTTGAGGTAGTAGCCTACACTAACTCTATAAATGCTACCCAAGTGCTCCCACGTCATCAATCTCAAAGGTATGAATTTTTGCCCTACGAAATACATTTTTCCTATTCTTTGAGAGAGGAAGATGTGCTAAAGGTAGAGCTTAAACAATAACCTTTTTATTTGAGGTATGCTTTTCTAGGACCTAACTCTACTTATGCCATTATTATTAATGCTAAATTAAATGAGGAACAAGTTGATAAGTTACTTAGAAGAGTTAGGGATCATAAGAAAAGTATAGGATACACAATTGATGACTTGAAAAGGATTAGCCCTTCTTTTTGCATGCATAGGATACATTTTGAAGAAAGAAGTAATCCTTCTATTGAAAATCAACATAGATTAAAGCCTAATATGAAATAAGTGGTTAAAAAGGAGATCATGAAATTGCTTAATGCGAGAGTTATATATGCAATCTCAGATAGTAATTGGGTTAGCCCAATTCATGTGGTTCCTAAGAAATGGGGAATGACTATTATTAAAAATGAGAACAATGAATTGATCCCCACTAAAACAATTATTGGATGGAGCATGTGCATTGATTATAGGAAGGTGAACAAAGCCACTAGAAAAGACCATTTTCCTATTCCTTTTTTAATCAATTATTAGAAAGGTTAGGTCAAAATTCTTTCTTTTGTTATTTGGATGGGTATACAAGATTCTTTCAAATCCCAATTCACCTTAAGGACTAAGAAAAAAACTACATTCACTTGTCCCTATGGTACTTATGCTTATAGGCTCATGCCTTTTGGGTTATGCAATGCCTATGCTACGTTTCAAAGGTGCACGATGAAAATTTTCTTTGAGTTCGTAGAGAACATTATAGAAATCTTTATGGATGAATTTTTAGTGCATGGTTCTTATTTTGATAATTGCCTAAATAATCTATCTAAAGTGTTGTAAAGATGTGAATAAGCTAACTTGGTGCTAAATTGGGAGAAATGCCATTTTATGGTTATAAGAGGAGTTGTTTTAGGCCATCTCATGTCCAATAAGGGCATAAAATTTGACAAGGCTAAAATAGAAGTAGTTGAGAAGCTTCCACCCCCTACAAGCATGAAAGGGATTTGTAGCTTTTTGGGATATGTTAGGTTTTATAGAAGATTTATTAAAGTCTTTTCCATAATAGCTAAACCTCTTACCAATATTTTGTCTAAAGATATTCAATTTGTATTTGATAAAGATTGTCTTGATGCTTTTTATAGGTTAAAAGAAGCCTTAATCTCTACACCAATCTTGCAAGCTCCTGATTAGAGCCTTCCTTTTAAAATCATGTGTGATGTAAGTGACTACACTATAAGAACTATTTTAGGGAAATGTAGAGGCAAACATACTTATGCCATTTATTATGCTAGTCATACATTAGATGATGCTCAATTGAATTATGCCACCATTAAAAAAGAACTCTTAACTATAATTTTTGCAATTGACAATTTCATTCCTACTTGACAAGTAGCAAGGTCATTGTCTTTACTAATCACACTACCTTAAGGTATCTACTTTCCAAGAAAGATGCAAAGCCATATCTCATAAGATGGATTCTACTTCTTCAAGAATTTGATTTGGAAATTAGGGATGAAGCAGGGGGTTAAAAAAGTGGTAGCAAATCACGTCTCAAGACTAAAGTTGCCATATAGAGAACATGAGCTACATATTGATGATTACTTCAAAGGTGAACATCTTATGAAAATTAAAAGCTCGACACCACGGTATGCAGATTTTGTCAATTACTTGGTGTGCGGTGTCCTACCTATTAACCTCTCTTACTAACAAAAGAAGAAATTCTTTTTTGAATGTCAAACATTATTATTAGGAGGAACCCCTCCTCTATAAAAGGTGTGGAGATGGATTGATTCAAAGATCTTTACCTAAAGATGAGGTCCAAAATGTTCTCACACATTGTCATTCTCTTGAATGTGGAGGACATTTCAATTCCACCAAAATAGCAGCAAAAGTGCTTCAATGTGAATTTTATTGGCCCACACTCTTCCATGATTCTAGAAACTTTATGCTAAAATGTGAAAGATGTCAATGAAAATGCAACACCAAAAGGTGTAACAAGATGCCTTTTGAATGACATTTTAGAGGTTGACATCTTCGATGTGTGGGGATTGGATTTCATGGGCCCATTCCCAAGTTTATACGGGAATAGCTACATTTTAGTGGCTATGGATTATGTATCAAAGTGGGTGGAAGCCCTAGCATCTCCAACCAATGATGCTAAAGTTGTGACAAGATTCTTGCGCAAGAACATTATTTCAAGGTTTGGGACACTAAAAGCAATCATTAGTGATGGTAGTTTGCAACCACCAATTTGAGAGTTTGTTAAAGAAAAATGTATAGATTGTGTCATAAATTTTATCACAACATCCCTCGTGCCTGTGCCGACATCATAATCACTGACCTATAATCTTGCACAGACTAGGTCACGACATCATTCACAACATGTCTCATTATCGTGAACCAAGTTGTTATTCATGAACAGCCTCTGTCATGACTTATGTCACGGGATGCTCATGCCCGTGACACATTTTTTATAAATACACACTTTTGAACCCTAGCTGCCTCCACTAACCTTTCTCACTTTCCTTTCTTCTCTCTCTCTCCTCACCCTTTTTCTCTCAATTTCCCTAAAAATTCATCTACCCAATCTCCATTCTTATCATTTTCTCCATGTATTCACCATGGGTAGGACCAAATCTATAGGCAAAAAGATAAAATCAACCTAAAAGCATCCAAGATTTGATTCACCTAGCCCTCTTTATCACACCAAGCGCATAATGGTGCAATCTCCATCTAAGAGGCCATCCACTTCACGCCAACATCCTTTCACACATCATCCTCTCCTTCAATTCTTTGACAATCCATATAAGGATAGGTGTGCTCTACTTCACTCTTTACCTATTCATCCTTCTTACCAAATTTATTATCCTAATTTAGACTTGATTAGGTTAAGTGATAGTGTTAAGAGAATGATTAAAATGTCTAAGTGGGATGGTTTATTAAACATTGATCAACCCATTTTCTTTGAGTTATCTATTGAATTTCTATCTATATTTATGATGGCTAAAAGGTTAGTTGGTTTTGATAAACCTCATATGGTGAAATTTCAATTAGCTGGTAAACTCTTCTCTCTGTCATTAAATGAGTTTGCTATTGGGTGTGGGTTTTATGATTCTAATTTTATTACTAATGATGCCCATGCCACATCTGTTATAGATTTTGGGCAACAGAGTCCCTCATCATATTGGCGAGACATTATTCATCCTTATAGTGTTAACAGAGCCTATGACCCTAGGATTAGTAAAAGCACTATTATAGTTTGTCCTACTCTCCTCTTTTTGCACAAATTGATTACATTCACCATTTGTGGTCGTGGGGAGAGCACAAGTGGGGTTTCTCATAGGGATTTGTTCTATTTACACTATTTTGACAAAGGACTTATACCACATTTGGGTTATGGGTTTGCGGTGTATAAGGATGGCATGTTTAGGAAATAAAGGGAGCTATTTGTGGTGGTTCCTATATTACCAGTTTAGCCAAGAATTTAAGTGTTTTTGCTACTTTCCCTGACATCACCGAGGTATGTGGAATGCCATCTCTCAACTTGACTATCATGAGGAAGATGCGCTTGGTTGCCATACGAGATGGGCAATACACTTTGGCTGACCCTACTGAGGGTGCTCCTATGGGTGATGACCCTCATCCAGTTGCCCCACCTCTAACTCACCATCTGATGCTCCTTCTTCCTCCTTGGCCCCTTCCACTGATGCCATTTTATAACACCATTTTGCACTCTTATACTGGCTTTGTGATAATGTTGCCAACCTATGCAACAGCTAGGGTCTTCATATAACACCTTACCCTATTTTCCCTTCTAAAATTGCTTCTCCTATTGAGCCTCAAGCTATTGACACTACTGCGGATGATTCTGATAATGAAGAGTCTACTACTGATGATGATGCCCCTCTTGTTGACTGATTAGTTTCCTACTTTCTTTTATTTTAGATATTTTTTATATTGTTTCATATTTCTTATGGTGGTAATGTCTATGTTCGTGTTTATGTTTTGGATTCTTCCAGTTTATATTTCTATTTCATGTTTTCTGTTAGTTTCTTTTCCCTGATGTTTTTCTTAAGTATGGATGCTACTTCATAGTACTTTCATGACCATGCAATTCAGGGCAGTATTTTCCTTTCCCCTATCATCTTTTTCTTTTTGTTATTTTATTATTCTTATGTAATTTCCTTTTTCCTTTTTGTACTTTCTTTATATTCTTTCTGTCATTGAGGATAATGTCTTATTTAGCATGGGGGAGGGTATCTTTTTCATATTTGCATGACCTATGCATTTAGGAGGTTTAGATGTATGAGATCTCATTTTGCATTTTGCACTTAATTTTTCAAGTTAAAAAAATAAAAAAAATAACAAAAGCTATTTATTACTCATTAACTTTCAACTCAATTTTTCTATACTTTTAGCAATATGTGTCCTTAAAACCTTTTGTTTTTATGCAAAGCTGAAGCCTAATTGCAACTAGGGGAAATAATGTATAAGTTTGCAGTTTTATTCAATTATCAAAATATTGAATGATTTATTAATTAAGATAATTGAGCATAGTCTTTTTGTATGAATAATTTAGTTTTTATGACCTAAGCATAAACTTGAAGATGATAGTGAGTTTGATTTTGTGAGAGAATGCATCTTGTTGTAAAAAAAAAAACTCTCTTTTTCTTAGTAAGAGCAATATTTAAATTCAAATCTTTATATGCTCTGAATCTACTCTAATGCTCTTATTAGAGTAAGAGTATCCAAAAGACCTACTTAGCAGTATCCACGCTTAGTAATACGAGAATGACAGGATTCTAAAAGTAGGAAGATCGGATTTGAGAGATAAAAAAATATTGTGAAATGGAATGTAAAACACATTCATAACTAATTTTTATTTTTGATAAAATTGTAAACTTTGATGCTCTTCTTATAGAATTTTGCTCAGTGGATTTTAAAAAGTTAAGTGCTTAGGTTGTGATTAGTAAATTGTTTGTATATGATGTACTTATGATTAATTATCTTCTTTACTAAATATTTTTCAATCTTGGTTTTGTCGACTTGTATATCTTAGAAGTTGTAACTCTTTGATTATGATTAAGCTAGTATTTGAAATTTAAAATTTGATTTTTATTTAAGGGCAAGCAAAGCTTTAGTGTGGGGGAATTTATTGAGTGTAATTTTACACTTATTATAAAGTTGAATTTTAATGAATTATGAATAGTAGTTGATAATATTTAGGAAGAATTTGGGCTTAATTAGGCATTTTGTTTATTTTAGACTTTCATTCGAGTTTCCTATTTAATCTTGGTTTATTTAAGAATATTTTTTTATTTTAATAAGGATTTCCCCTATTTTGTATAGAAGATTAATAAGGAAGCCTAGTTGATTAAGGAAAACTAGACAAGGCCTCATTCAAAAGCATTTATGCCAAATTGATGATTAAAGATTGTCCAAAAGTCATAGGATGGCTCACAAGCATGCCTCAAGTTCTGCTCCCCCTCTAATCAAATTAAGCAACAATGAAAGGCTGTTATAGGATGCCTTACGACTGTGATCCAAGTGGTGACAAAAATTGAAGGACGTGTCACGATCGTGCACCAAGCGATGATGAGTAGAAGAAGTTTCCTTTTTAGAGGAAACTCGAGAATTCAAGTCAAATTAGGTTTCCATTGAATTTACAATATAAAATGGGGATAAAAAGGTGTTTTTAGGCAGGCCTGATCATTTAGAATCATTCTTATTCAAAGAAACACTTTTATGAGCAAGAGTTCTTATTCAAAGAAACACTTTTATAAGCAAGTGTTTCTCTGAATAAGAATGATTTTGAATGATCAAACCTCCCTTAAAACACCTTTTTGTCCCTGTTTTATATTGCAAATTCAATGGAAACCTAATTTTACTTGAATTCCTGAGTTTCCTTAAAAAAGGAAACTTTTTTTTTCTCGTCGCCACTTAGTGCACAATCATGACACATCCTTCAATTTTCATCATCACTTGGAACGATCGTGAGTCATCCTGTGATAGCCTTTCATTATTGCTTAACTTGATTAGGGGAGAAGCATGACTTAAGGCATGCCCATGAGCCATCCTATGACTTTTGGATGATCTTTAATCAGCAATTTGGCATAAATGCTTCCAAACGAGGCCTTGTCTAGTTCTCCTCAATCAACTAGGCTTGCTTATTAATCTTCCCTACAAAACAGGGGAAATCCTCATTAAATTCAAAAAAAATTCTTAAATAAACCAAGATTAAATAGGAAACTAGAATGAAAGTCTAAACTAAACAAAATGCCTAATTAATCCCAAATTCTTCCTAAATATTACAACTACTATTCATAATTCATTAAAATTCAAGTCTAGAATAAGTGTAAAATTACACTCAACAAAAATAAAAGTGGAATCAGGACTAAGGATTACATCACTTTGGAAATTCCTATTATATTAATTATATCAAAATAGAAAAGGAAAACCCTATACTAATAAACCTACAAAACAAAGGTTAATTTCCACATACATGCAAGCACACACCACATTTATGGCAATTATATATTTTCCATTCATAATAAAGTAATTAAAATAACTAAAATTTAGGGTATTTTGATATGAAATTACCATTTTTATTATGAAATAAGATTAACAAAAATAGATAAAGTATGAAATGCAAGTGAAATGATTGAAATGATAAAAGTACTATTTCCACAAAAAAAAAAAAATCAACTTTATGATAAAAAAAATAGTAAATTTATCAAGAAAAAGATATGAAAATAACCAAAATAGCCAAAATGCAAGTAAAAACAATAAAATACAGAATTAAAATAATAAAAGTGACAAAGATGTAATTCTTACCACAAAAATATTAACTTCATGATAAAAATGACAAATTTATCAACAAAATAGATAAATACAATAAAATTGATAAAAATCCAATAAAAATTATAAAAATAAATGAAAATATGGAAAATGAATAAAAATGCATAATAAAATTATAAAGAAGATAAAAGTATTATTTTCACTATAAAAATGTGAACTTTATAATAAAAGTAATAAGTTTATCATAAATGGTGCAAAATCAATAAAATAAGGAAAAGGGCACTAAAATAATAAAAAATACAGAAATATTAATAAAAATAAATAAAAATGCTGGAAAAAAATAAATAAAAATGATAAAGTTGACATTTTTACTATAAAAACATGAACTTTATGATAAAAAAGTGTTGAATTTAACATAAAAGGCATAAATGCAAGAAAAATACACAAGGAAAATAATAGAAATTACAGCAATAAATATAGGTAAATAAAAACTGCAGAAATATTTTTACCATAAAAACAATGAAGTTGATATTTTTACCATAAAAACATAAACTTTATGTTAAAAATGTCAAATTTATCATAAAAGGCATAAATGCAATAGAAATAAGGAAAAATATGAGAAAAATAGCAAAAATTGCAGAAATAATATAAATAAATTAAAATGTCAGAAATAAAGACAGAAAAATGATAAAGTTGACATTTTTACCATAAAAACATAAACTTTATGATAAAAATGCCAAAATTACCAAAAATGGCATTAATAGAAGAAAAAAAAGAAAAATATGGAAAGAATAATAAAAATTGCAGAAATAATAATAAAATAAATGAAAATTACAGAAATAAAAATAAATTAAAATGATTCAAAAACAATAATAAAATTACTAACTTTACACCAAAATACCCATTTTTAATATAGGAAGAAATGATGCAAAAATAATGTAAAAATGAATGCAAATACTCCTGGATTCAACTGAAACTACCCACTTCATCTACATATCTTAATCTCAAACATCAAATAACCACAAAAATCACAACTTCATCACAAGGTAATAAATAATAAAAATAAAGTGCAAGAATGATAAAAATATGCAAGAAATGAATAAAAGAAGAAGAAAATGATATGATATGCAAATTTTAATCAAAAATAATTAGGAGATCCTCAGAGGGACCAATTGATTACCCTAGATGCATGCTTTGACAAAGATGTGGCTTGGTTTGAATTTAATGGTCTAAATCGTAATACAAAGAGAGTGATTTTTAATTAAGTGTTTGGTTAAATGGGTCTCCAAATGCTTTAGGAGGGAGTCTTTAATCTAGCAAAGCATGTGGCATGGGTGCGTATGTGTGCCCCCATGGTGCAGGAAACATGCTCCTGCGGTCTTGCCAATGTGGCTATTTTAGGTGTTTTGGAGGGGTTTTTTTTGTTTCCTTTGAGTTTCTCTAGGTTTCTACTCAGTCTGAGAACGCCTAAGAAAACTTTCGAAGAAATTTTCTCCCTATTTGATAAACAGGAATCCTTCATTATCAGATGTTAAGGGACCATCAAAATTTATGTCTCAACAATATGTCTATTATTCAATTGGTATCTTATAAAGGGGGATGAAAATTGACATGATCATTCTTTCAATGCCATGATTTACATTTTATAAAAAGGGAAAGATATTGATAATTTTTTAAATTAATATTCCTTTGACTTATTTTTCATATTTTTCCTCCCTTTTTGACTTTGTCAAAGGGGAGAGAAATATGGTATTTGAAATGATATATGGCGTTTGACTTGTTTTTACTCATCGTAGTATATATTAAAGGAGAAAATTTTAAAAATCTTTGGTAAATGATTGAGGGGGAGTATTAAGGATAAAAGCACACTTATACACCTAGTGATTTTTTATTTATCATTCAAAATTGATTATTAAACTCAAAAAGGGGGAGATTGTTGACCTTTTGCATGACCAAGGTTATGATCAATCTCAAAACAACCTTAGTTTTAACTTTAATCATCAATTTTTATTGCTAACATTTATATTTAAGTGTGTTTATAAGTTAGGATCAAAGGATGAATTTAGAGGCTAAAGAGTCAAATTTTCTAAGCTATAAGTACTCCTTATGAGCTCCCCTCACAGCCGTGACTTATGGTCATGAGCAGGAGCTAGAAGAGAGTAAGAATCGAGCCAAGGGTTTGTGCCACTCACTAATATTACTCATGATCATGAGCGGCTCATGAGGAGTAGGTCATAACTATAAGGAGTCATCCTGGCAGCTCTTTAATAGCTAATTGAAGCTCCAACGGTCTTATCTTTCATGGCTCACTACCGTGACTATGATCCTCCCCTCACAATCGTGAGTGGCATTTCGACTATAAAAAATTATTTTTATTAAATGAAGAATGGTAGAGCTTAGGGATGTAATTAATGGCCTTTAATAGCTAGATTTCAAGTCCCCATATAAATAAACTTTTGAAATTTTCATTTAAGAAGTTAAACACCTTAATTGAGCATTTAATTTCTTTTTACTATTTGTAAAGCTCATTAATTCTCCTTTATACTTCAATTTATTGAGTGTGGTTGTGTGATAGAGTTAGTTTCTTCTTCTTTTTATTTTTGGGTTGAAAGGGAAGTTAGGAACTAATATTAGAAGGAATTAGTTTAAGTGTTAGCCATTGAAACACTTGGGTTATGGTTATGGTTTGAGTTGAGCCAAGAAAACCTCATTTGTGTGAAGGTTTAAGTTGAGCCTTGAAAAACTCTTATAGAAGTTTGAGTTAAGCCTTGAAAAACTTTTGTGTCATCAATCTTAGAAATAAAATTGAAGTGGGTGATTGAAAATCCTAACTTGGGGATAAGTTAGGTGGAGATGTAGGATTGGTTGAAAATCCAAACTCCTTAAATCAATTGTCTCAATCTCTACTCCTCCTAATCTTCGTTAAATTTTCTTTAAACTCAATTAATTATTTTTTGAATTTCTTTAGCCCTATTCACCCTCCTCTAGGGCAATTTCAGATAAAGATGCAAGCTTGGTGCAAAAGATGATATTTTTATTCATAAGATATAAAATTCACATAAAAATGTGGGCTTTATGATAAAAATATTATTTTTATGATATAAACGATATAGACATGATAAAAAAGGTGTAGATCTGATGAAAAAAAATGATGTTTTCATGATTTTACACATTTCAAAGCTAAAGGATGCAAAATGACAGTTTATATCACTAAACAAAATAATAAATTATTCAAGTAGCAACCAAAATGTTAGTCTCATTATACAATCACAATAATTTCTCAACTATAGGCAACAAGAGAGTAAAAATGCAAAATAGTAAAATGAACATGAAAAAAATGATTATTTGGTCCTTAGATTCGATTGAGCTTGTGTTTCTATTTTTAGAAGCTTTTACTTCATATAGAGATCAAGTTTTCCTCATCGAGAGGTTTAAAATGACATGTAAAATGTAGATTTATATACCTTTGAAGTGTGCTTTAACAAAGATGAGACTCAGTTTGGTTAAGCTTAGTCTAAAAAGCCTAGGGAGCGAGTAAAATAGGTTAAAGATGTGTGAAATGGGTTTTCATAATGTTTAATTTGGCAGAGTTTCATTATGTTTTCATCCTCCCTCAAAAATGGGGTATAGAGTACTATTTATAGGCAAAAATATGTTATTTCATGCACTAATCACACGTTTAGGGTGCATCACACCATAGGAGGGTATGGCATGCCACAAAGGGCGTGATAAGCATGGGTCACACCTCTTTAGGGAACTTTGATGCATCCTAAGGCATGCCATGTGCCCCTAGGGGCACTTTGACATGTCCCAACAAGTTTTCAATGCTCCCAGGGGCAATTTTGACAAAGCTAGGGTCATTTTTTAGTTTCTTGAACCTTTATAATGTGTTCGTGATATTTGTTTTATCAAAATTAGTTTCTTTTTTCATAAAAGTGAGCCTCGATCTCACGAGACAAGAATAAAACTGATAAGTTACATTTTTTTTTAAACTTGCCCTCTTGAGAGTTCGTATTTCATAAGATTTTGAGACTTGATTCAATGATTCAAAATCTGATTTGTTATCCTGGAAGTCTGATTCAAGGTTTTTTACTATTTTTAGGTTCTTACATGCTTCAGAGGTGATATAAAACGAACAGAAAAATGTAATTATTTTTATCATTAAACCTTTTTAAGTACAATTAAATTTTAAGGTATGAGACAAGCATAATTTTCCTCAAGCACATAAACTAAGCCATGCAAATACTATGAATCAAAGCCTAGGTCTCAACAATAAGAACCCCAAAGTAGCCAATATTAGCCATAGAACCTGACATCCAATCCCTATTTTCATTCCTTTGCAAACCTTTAACATTTGACATTTTATAGTAATGTGATACAATAGTATTTAGATTTTCCTAGCTACTCCTCGATGACTTCCAATTAATGAGGCACTCTTTATAAACATTCTTTCTATTATGGGCCACATTTATAACACTGAACGTTGCCTTAAACATATGAACTTGAGCCAAAAGTTTGGTACAAAAGTTAGTAGGCATAACAAAGTTCAAATTAAACATCATATTGTTCCTTAGCTTCCATAGCCACCAACATACGACACTAAACACCAAATACCATTTTAATTCACTATGGATGTTAAGCTAATTAAACAAATTATCGATTAATAATTGTTTAAGAGGTGGACCAAAGAAAGCTTCCAAACTCATTGCAAGAAGTAATTTCGCCTATAAGTCCTTTACATACTTACAATCATAAATGACATAGAGAACGAATTCCTCCCTAGTACCACAATGAGCACAAACTAAAATCTAACACCATTAGTGAGTAGAGCCTTATGCATGCATAACCATAAATTAATAGATACACTCAAGCCCCTCCTAACACCATACAACAATCTATTGGTTAGACTCTCCAATCCATGTCTATACTTCTAGCATAGTATAAGTATATCTAATTATGAATTTACCATTGGGAGATAATCTCAATTGGGGAATGTTACAACCATCATGGCGAGTTGGCAGCTTGATCGTTGTAATGCAAGCTAGAATCCCTATAAGAATATAATCTTGAAATTTTACCTAATCCCAATTTTAAGATCCATCCATATACTCATACATCTTGTTCCTATAAGCCTCTTAGGGAAGAGGAGAGATTGCATGAGCAATAAACAAATCCTTGAGATCCACCTAATTATCTAGCCAAAAGTATATATATGTGTCATTACTAATGCTCCAACCTATTCGTTTTTAATGTTTCCCCAACACCACTTTAATTACTCTCCAAGTTGTAGTGTTAAGGCCTAAACTCAAACCTCCACTTACCGAGAGGGCATATTTAGCATGAATCACAAAAGGCCACAAGTGGTTTGGTTGAGCAAGTATTCCCTATGTAAACTTCATTAGCATAGCTTCATTGAAACTTATACCTCTTTTAATTCCAAGGCCATCCCCCTTTTAGGCTAGCAAATCTAATTCCAAGCCACTAAGTTAATTCTCCTCTCTTTATCTGATGATCCTTAAATAAAATTCCTAAAATAATAATCAATTATATTACACAACAAGATCATAATGTTTACAGTTTGCATAGTATATGATAAAAGAGCCAAAAGGGCTAATTTTGCCAATGTTGTTCAACTAATAAGGGACATCTTCTCATTGCTCCAATTCAATAAAGTAGATTGCATTTTTTTTAAGAATATAAGCAAATAAGGAGGCTCTACTTCTACCATTAAAGATTAGGACACCTAAATATTTCCTAAAGGATGTTAAATATTTTTAATAATCACTTGAATATCTTCAAGGCATGCATTCTTAGAAAAATTTATGAAGGTTTTTTTGACACTTACCTGATGCCCAAAAGAAGCATAAAAATCATTCAAAACCCTCTAAATGATAGTTTCTTGAAGGCTATCAAACTGTGCAAAAAGCATCAAATCATTTATAAAAAAAATACAAGAAATTGCAAGCCCTTGTCTAACTAATTTAATTAGAACCTAATAACCTTGCACAACCTCTTTGGTAATGGCATGAGACAACTTTTCCATAAAAATCACAAAATAACTATTATAGGCAATTTTAAGATTTTAGTGAAAATTAAGCCAATTAAGACTATTGTCGAGTTTATTTTGTTGGATGTCCTAATCAAATATGGTTTACTTTTAGGATGGCCTTAGTTCTATACTCTAGGAGGAGTTCCTTCAACTGTCTACTAAAAAACCAAGTTCCTTTATGAAGGATGTGTTGTTACTGCAAAAGCTGAATTTGAAGATGGATGTTCTATGGTCTATTATAGCATAGGTCCAACTATGTTCAAGTTGCTTCAAGTTTGCATGACTATATGGATTCAACAGTGGCTATGATGCTTATAAAGTTAAAGTTTATTCTAAGGATGGGGTTAGCAAAAATCAACAAGGTATCACACATTTACTAGATTTTAATCGTCACATGCATACTCAAAATTAGGGTTATTTGGATGAAGAAGCTTAAAAAGCAAAGTATCAAATAAAGAATGGTGTGCTTGTTTATCCTAGAAGTAAAGGTATTTTATATCAAGGGTTTTAAGAAGATTAAAGACTGGGAAAATTTTGATGATATGGCAAAAGATACTAAGAAGCTAATTGAAGACCAAACTGCAGTACCATAATATTGTTAATGTTATGGACACTAGGATTAAGCTTACACCTATTAGGGTCATTTTTCAAAACCATAAAGGCCAATGATGAAAGTATAAAAATATCTCACATCATATGAGATTGATTAAGAATGATAATTGTAAAACAAGTTCAGAGCCAATTAAAACACTCAAACCCCACCCAAATACCAAACTAGACCTTGCTGAAACCAAAACTAACCTTGAGAAAGAGGTTTAGGTGATTAAGAGAAAGTAAGTGATGAGTTTTATTTATCGAGTCAATTAGTAAAGTCTTGGAAAAGACTATTTTTGTGTCTGTATTGTTTGTTTTTCATATAGGTTTTTAGTATGGGAGCTTCAATTTAACTTTAAGAAATCTCAAGCTGAAAAGCCAAACTTTGGTTAATAAACTTTTTCGTAGGTCAAATAAAACTCCTAGAGTTAAATTTCAACTTAAAACTATCTTTTAATATTATAGTGTGTTAGTATGTATCACTTAACAAAAAGTCCAATTTTTAACCTCCGGTGGTCAAACTGGGTCCCATAAATCTAATAAAATATTGCACAATTCCCTAGGAGTAGTGAGAAAGCAAATAATATTCTATTTAAGAATATTCTTGGAGAAGTGTCAAAGTAGGATTGATTATGGTAAATACTATTATCTTTTAGTGAGTTATAATGCCCATTTTAGTTGTAATTTAATTACAAATATGCCACTAAATCTTTGTTTATAAATAGAACATTTAGGGTAGCATTTTAGAGAGGAGAGCCAAAGATAAGAGAGAGAAACTTATTGTAGCAAGTGATTAGTGAGGAAAAAAAGAGAGAAAAATAGAAAAATAAGCCAATATAAAAACTCTCCTCATTGACCCTCTTTCTCTTAGCTTTCTTTACTCAATCTCTACCCAATTTATAGCCTAAATACTATCCTAAACACTCTTTAATCCCTTTATAATCTCTACATAAAAATCAAATAAAAAACCAAACCAACAGCAACCCAAAACTCAACCTAGTGCTCATTTGACCTTATTTCCTTTAAATCTCAATTTTTTCAATATAATATTTTATTTTTGGTAAGTTTAACCTCATATTATGAGGCTAAACACTTTCTAAAACTCATTTCTCTTCATCTTGGGTTTTAGTTCTTAAGTTGGGGCCTTTATTTTCATTTTTAGTTCAAGGAAGTCAAGTTTTTCACTTGAACCCAGGGGGGATGGCTAGAATTGAGCCATGAACAGTTGACCAACTATGCATGGCCCAAATATGGCCATCCATGGTGAAATCTAGCTAGACAAAAGGCCAAATATGGCCATCTATCTTTAAGCCCTTAATTCATGCCCTCTTTTGCTTTGATATGATTTTAATGATGGTTTTAATGACTCATATACATTCTATAATGATCATAAATTATTTAAATGAGTCTAAAAGGTCCTACGATGATCAAATTTGATATATTCTAATTTATTTTCATTTTTAATAGATTTTTCTTTAATACACATCTTTTATTTTAAAGCTTGTGCATTTTCTTGCTTGTTTTGGTTTTGATTGAGCTTTTGGTTGATAATCAACATTTTAATGCTTATTAGCATTATTGATTGTGATTTGATGATTATGAGTTGATTATGTGCTTATTTATGACATAATTTTGTGCATTTTAAGTCTTGAACTATGTATTAATTATTGTGTATATGTATTGAATGAAACTTGTGCATTTGTGTTAATTTCTTGACTCTTATTATGATTCCTATGTACATGCTTGTGTTTTAATTATTTTTCATTATTTTAGTGATAATTTTAAGTCTAATTTGTGATTATACAAGGTTTTGTGAATTTTATTTACATATTGGTGATTTATTTGTGTTTTTTGTCCATTATATGATCTTAGGAGTATAATTGGCAATTAATGGATAAATTGGTACTTCCAAAAGATCTAAATGAAATTTATGTGTTTTTCATTAATTTTTAATCAATAATTTTTTTGCTTTGATGGTTGATTTGTGATAATTATGAGTCCATTTTGTGAATAAGTGTGTATTTTACATAATGGTGTTTTTGTTCTCATTTTAACTACTTAGAAGCATCAATTGATCATCGTTGATTAAATTGATGTATTCAAAGGGATTATTCATCATGTTTATGCTTATTTTTACTCTTAATCATATTTTCTTTGTTTTTATCACTTGATTATTGTCTCTAACTAATTTTTCTCTTTTTATTGATTATTATTACTAACAATTTTTTTTGTTTATTGCATTTTTGCATTTCATGCATACTTATGTGTTTGATGCATATCATGTGCCCTTTGCATATTACTACCATGTGTTTGAATCATATTTAGATCCTTTAGAAGCATTTTTCATGAACCTCAACATGTATCACTACCATTCTTGTATGAATTTCGGAATTGCATCATGTTGCATGCTCCCTAATTTGCATCATTCATCATATTTGCATGCACCTGGATTTATTTAATTCTTGTATGAGCATGCATTTGCATTTACTCAACCTCAAAGCTCTTAATCTGTCAAATACTAAATCAAATAACATTGCTAATTGCTAACATTTATTTTCATTGTAATTTACTTTTTGAGCATTTTATTTATTATCCAAATGTTATATATTGCTCATCTTATTATTAAGCTCCTATTGCTAATCTCTACTGTCAATCTCCCATTCTCTACATTTTTATGTCTAATTTACATTTTTATGTTCATTTTATTATTAATTTCTTTTAATTTATTTTTTATTTATGTTTGCTCATATTTCTTCATTATTATCTTTATTCTCAATTTATTTTATGCCCTAGCTATCATTTATTTACTAATTTTCTTTAATTACAATCTCTACTTCCAATTCTATTTACTTTGTGCTTTATCTATTATTTATTCTCCTTTATTTTAATTTTATATTATTATAATTTTCATCTCGGTAGTTTCTACAATTCTATTGTCTCTATCTCCAATATAATTTTCTTTACTTTTTTATGATTAATTCACAATTTTATGCTTAGTTTATTATTTATTTATTTTGTTTTATTCTTTTATTATAGTTGTTTATCTTTTATTTATTTATTACCATTGCTATATCATTATCAAGCAATTTCTTTTGATATTTTGTTAATTATTTATGGTCATTTAATTCATAATCTCATCTTAATTTCCACTCTCATCTTATTCTAATTTTTCTCTACTCTCATCTTATTCTAATTTTTCTTTCTATTTTATTCTTTATTTTCATATATCTATGCATCTCTACAATATTGCATTCTTTCTTTTATATTAATTGTTATTTATTTTATATTCTTAGTATAATTCTTCTCTATGCCTCAATTTTTATTTTAATTTCATTTATTTTAAGTTATATACTTATTACTTTCTCTTTTATATATGTCTCTACAATGCTATTTTTTATCTATTTAATCTCTTTGTTTATCATTTATATTTACTATTTGTAATTTAATTCTTATGATGAATATAATCTTTTCTTCATCAATTTAATGCTTATTTAACTTTTTATTCTCATTTCCTTTTCCTATTTCTTCAATATTTTGACCATTTTTATTACATATCTAATATTTATTTTTTCTTTTGTGCATTGTCCATTTTCAATTTTTTATGAATTAATTCTTAATTTTGATTTAATATTTCAACTTTTAATATAATCACTAATATAATTCTTATTTCCATTCTCTACATCTATCTTGTAACTATAATTTCCTTTCTTTTTCTTTTTTTTTTCCATTCTCTACATCAATTTTGTAACTATAATTTTCTTTTTCTCCGTTATCAACATCAATCTTGTAACTATAATTT
Organism: Mallotus nudiflorus; assembly: GCA_947683625.1. Taxonomy (NCBI): domain Eukaryota; kingdom Viridiplantae; phylum Streptophyta; class Magnoliopsida; order Malpighiales; family Euphorbiaceae; genus Mallotus; species Mallotus nudiflorus. Next base: position 6,231,365 of record CANTUR010000201.1, on the reverse strand, counting down.
CCTTTTTATTTACTAATTTCTCTTGTAATAATTTCTATTTTTATTTTATTTTGATATTATCTTGATTTTCCTTTTTATTACATATTAAAGGATTTTTCTATTAATTTAATTTTCTATTTTGATTATATTATTCAATGACCTGCATTATATTTCAATTGTAAATATTTGTTTATTGCATGTCATGTTGCATTTTATGCGATCACTCATAATGTTAAAATTCAACCAAATTCTCAAAATTAATTGTTTTATTTTTTTAAATCATTTTTTATTTGTTGAGATGATAATGAACCAATAATTTTGTGATGTGTATTAAATTTATCTAAGGTACAAGATTTATATCTTGGGGCCTAACTTGATGAATTGTACACATTATTAGTTAAAGGCCTTAATTTAACCATTTAATTATCATAAATTTGACCTTTTTAGTACACTTTATTTATCATTTTCTTTTATTTCTTTAAGGAATTTTATTTATTTCTTTCTACTTATCATTAATTTTCCTTTTATCCTTTTTATGTATTTTTCAAATATTTTTTCATCTTATTTATTATTTTTATTTTAAATATCAATTTTTCATAAAATAATGGTCCCAAAACTTGGAAAATAAGGACAAGATGAAGTGGAGGAGCCTACTCAAGTGTTTGTCTCTTTAATCTCTACTCTTTTTATTTAATTGTTATTATTTATTATTTATTTCACTTTCTATAATTAGGATGCCATACATAGGAAATTCATGACATGTGTGTGATAAATATGCTATGATTGTGTGTTATGAATTCCATAACATGTACATTTTCCATGATCACGCATCATATTTTGCCATGTTTATTTATTTATTCATTATGAGTAATATGTACATGCATTATGCCATGCCCATGCATCATTATTTATTTATCATATTATTATTTATGTGCTTATGTGATATATAATTTGTGTGTATTAGTTGATCCAAAATGGTACATATTTTTTGGAAGCATTGTATTAAACTAGTAAGGCTGGCCCTACTTAGCATTGGGGCATTATGAAGATGCCTCAAAGATATTGAGACTACTCCTGCTGACATCTAAACCTAATGCTTTATCCTGTGGGCGAATATGAAGGAAACAATTATGAAACTTTGATGTGTGGTGAGCACAAGCCTTAGATAGGTTGAAATTTTAAATTTTTCACTTGTACAACCCTTCATAACATGAAGATTTCCACTCTTATAGATCCATTTTTTATTTTACATATAGCTAAATAATAGTCAACACATACAAACATAAACCAAGGAATTCTAAGTTTAGAAATACTTACAAACTCTTAAATTTAATGTAAACCACAAGTATTCTATAAGCTTTGGAGTCTTTAGTTCAAATCTCGAATCAAATGCTTAGCCTCTTAAGTGTTAGGCCTCTAGCTTGAAACATTAAAGCTTCACCAATCACCTTTTTACTTGGATTTGGTTAAATGCAAGATGCCTCTTAATAGACCCTTATACACTTGCACCAATTCAATTTCTTGCAAGAATACTTAAGGGTTTATTTTTAGTATATTTTGTTCCTCTTTTTGTGGTTTGACTTTGCACAATCACTAACCTCTTTTAAAAAACACTTTCTTAAGATATATGTGTGTGTGTGTGTGTGTGTGTGTGTGTGTAGAGAAAACAAACCCTAATGATGTCATCTCTTACATCACATGTATACGTATACAACTTGTATAAAAGATTAGTATATCAAAAGTTGTGTAGAGAATTGAATACATCTCATATATATGTCTACATACATTCTCTACACACACCAATGTGATATACACTGTGTCATACCTAGAGTCAATAATATGCACGTATAGGATAATGCATGTCTAAAATGAAAAATTTGACCATGTCTTGTTCACATGGATTTGGGTTTTGTAATTAAGCTAACACTTGGGCTTATCTCATATTATGGACTTAGGCTTGGTCATTAGGCCAACACTTAGCCCAAACCCAATCCATAAAACCAAATGGGTATAGATAAGGTTTATGGGCTTTCTCTATATCTTGAACTAATATTTAGTCCAAAATTCTTTTGGGCCTAGGCCCATACAACTTAGGCCATTAATCTAAGTCTAATTAGAAATAACAATTATTATTAATCTAATACTTCAATTAGTATCTCATATTAATTAAGTATTAATTAATAATTAAACCTTTAATTGAATTAGATTTCATGATATGCTAGAATCATTGCTTAGAGTATAAATCCAATTCTATTAATCTTAATTAATTGATTAAACTCTTTGTAAGCACCCAATTTTGCGATGGTGGAGTGTGGATGCGATAGAGGACTCTAATGATGAAAATATTGTAAATAGATCTTCAACACTTGAAGTTTGATACCTCAAAAGCCTAAATGCATTTTCAAAAGAACTTAATTGGTTTTTTAAAGGACTTAATTTGTAAAATTTTATTTCTTTTAGGTGTCTTTCTATAATTAAAAGTTAAAAAAATCAAAATTACATAAAATCGATTGGAATTATATAATTTTGATTGGAATTATATAATTTCGATCGGGATTATGCTATTCTGATCGTGTTCCATTTGTGTTTTTAGATTTTTCAGTAAATAAAAATTATTTTCTAAATTTTAATTGGTCAAACGATGTGATAAATCCGTTTTCCATGATTTATCTAAATTTTTCAAGAAACTAAAAGTCCTTATTAAACTAAAATTTTATCTCTATGAAAGGGAGAAGTCACAATGAGATACGTGACATTTAATTAGAGTTTTCTATATAAACCTAGCTCAACTCTCCTATGAGAGGGCTTCTTCTTCTTCTTCTTCTCTTTTTGGAGGGGGCGCAACTTTAAACTCTAAAAAATGAGTTTTTACGAAGTAGGGAAGATCCACAAAAATAAAAATAAAAAAATCTTTTTGGCGTATTGTTCTTTTTAAGAATAAGAAGTAGACCTTTTGGGAAGAGAAAATCAAGTATTAAAGATCTATTCTAAAAACAACAATGATTTATATCACTTTGAGGAGCAAATCAATACTGCATCCATCAAATCATCTCTTTTTTTACCCTCTTATATTTATGTTATTTGATTATTTAGGTTTCATTTAATTTTAATTTTATTTAATTTTTTTATTTTTATTTTGTTTAATTACTAATCATTGTTTATTTTTTTTTCTGTGTTTATGTTTGTAATTATGGATGGAGTTACATGATGAATTCATTGTACAGAACAAAACCTATGAAGATCCATGGAATGCTATGGATTAAAACCCTATAAAATTTTACATAGTTTTTAGATTCCTTATTTATTTATCTATTTTTTGTGTTTATTTTGTTTTATGGGTTGTATTCTTATTTTAATTTAATTTTTAGTAGATTATTATAATAGCCCCAATAGTGGGATAATGAAATTCTACATCTGTTGTGTGTTTTATTTTTATTAATTGGTTAATAAAATTAGGATTTCAATTGGGTAATTAATTAAAATCAAGGGCTAAGACATAATTAGGATTTTTAATTAAAATTGAATTAGATTTAAGTGAATAGAATTAAGGTTGTTTGTTAATTATTAACAATTTGTTAATTAATTATTTTCGGCCCCTTTAACTAAATTAGGTTTTTTTTTTAAATCTATTTTTTATTTTTAGGGTGTAATTAATTTAAGCCCATTTTTATTTTAGTTGTTCTGTTTTCTTTTGGTATGTAAATAAGTTAATTAATTTTAGGCTTAGTTAATTAAAATGCATCTTTAGGCCCATAATTAACTAGATTTAGGTTAGAAATAATTTAGGCTCACCAAGTTAATTTAGATATAGACCCACCTAGGTTAATTAAAATTAATTAGACATAGCCGATTAACTTAAAGCCTTTTCCATAACTTGTAGATTTAAGATTACCATAGAATTAAAACATATAGAACTAGGCCCACTAATTTAAATACTTCATAATTTGTAGATTCAGACCCATTTTTAAAATAAAAATAAATAGACTTAGGTTCACCTAATTAAAATTAAGTAGGAATTAGGCCCATTAGCTTTTAGACTCGCTTGTAAATTAAAACATGTAGATTTAGCCCATTTAATTAAAATCAATGTAGATTAGACTAACTTAGGGATTATGAACTTAAATGAATGCATTGTTTACATGTTCTTTTCATGACTAGTTTGTCTGCGGTTAATTGTTTAAATAAGGGTTTATATAAAATTGCATGTAAATATAGGATAAGTTAGTAATTCATAAAATAATTCTAAATGAACATGAGACTGAAAGTAGTATTCCATATCAAGAATCTCCTGGTTACGGTACTAGCTTTCTTTTAGAGAATCAATTACCACTGCTTTCAATTTATCCCAATTAATATCTTGGGTGGCAACTCCTTATCTCCATTTTATGTCTTTGTGATATAGTAGTGTATCCTCTAAAGCCATGAGCTCAAATAGTGTAGCAGTTGCTAAAATCTTAGATGCACGCTAAACCCCACTGTCTACACTCTTTAATCAATAATTAAATTAATGTTAATGTTGATTTGGTAAAGCTCTTTTAGGTGTGACTTACTAGGTTCATGTTTAATTGGCAATAAGAAGATAATACTAACACTTAATATTATTTGAAACTCTTTCAATTCTAAATGTGAAAATCTTAATTATACATATTTAGTTCTTATAAATTATGACCCCTAGCATCAATATCACAACTACCCAACTAGAAATGAATGCATGTATTGATTTAAATGAACCCTTTAGTCATAATTACCATGGACTAAAATCTCTTCATTAGAAGATCTTGATATAGCCTAGAATCATAGTTCAATCAAACTTTAATAGCTTTATCATATGACGTCATCTCAAGTTCTATTCTCGATAAAACATAACAAATACTAGAAATGCCTTTCTAGCACTAAAACTCTTTTAGACTATTATGTTTTTCCTGGCCAGGAACTTATTCATTAAGAATAAATTTAGATAGTATAGGATCTTATCCCGATTCACTCTAGGCAATGAATCCCATCTTGGTTGAATAACCATCCCTACATTTAACCGACTAGAGCCACCACATGCCATATACCCATGTGTGATTAACACAAGTATATAAGCAATAACAAACCCTAACCACTTAAATATGATGACCATGTTGCCTCGGGTTCAAGGACTATATGCACCATTATGACCTAGATTGTGATTTTTAATTATAAATGAATATCCACACAATCACAAATCTAATGTCATGTTCAATCCACCCATCACATAAGTATCCACATGTCTATTATGATATCTCATATCAAGTAGTATGAGACTCACTAACTCCCATTATTAGTATCACATACTAATCAAGAAAAATAAAAAGAGATGATAGTCAAATTAATATTATATAAATATTAATTTATCGACTATAAACATTTTTATAGCATATGTATTGAATAAATTTATCACTCATATTATCAACTCTTGATAATAAATTTATTTAACATTATGCTAATGGATAAATACTTTATTTAAATGAATATTTTACTGCCATTTGGAATAATTTACAATGTCAAAATATATTATTGGCCTCTGGGGCATACCACATATGCTAACAGAATATTGGTTCCATGTAAGGGTTCGAGCTTGTTTAGTCCTTAATCAAATAATTCCTCGAGTGTTACTAAGTGGCAATTCCTATTTCTCCTGCCTGGGTGAAGGGTTGTAAATGCACTTGTGTCATCCCTAAACTCTTTTAGTATTCCCCTTACATTCCCTCTATTTTCCTATAGCAAGGAAAAAGGGATTAGGGTCCAAACAATGTCAAGTTAAACCTGTTGGCATCAATGACACAACTTGCTTTCATTAGCCTAAAGGACTTTATTTAGAATGATGTTAAACCTTTAGTATATTTAAAAAACTAATTTTTTAATGCTAAATATGCAATCTTGGATAATGTTTTCTTTTAAAATTTTAATGCAATAACTTCTGATTTTTCTTACTTATTTGATGTTCATTATAATGCCACTATGCATGTACTTGATTCATAGATAAATTCTATTAATATTGAACCATTTAATATAAGTGATATTGAATTACCTAAAAAAATCTAATTAGCAAAAGGTCTTTCTTTTAAATAAAAAAGTGAGCTTGAGAGAATAATTAAAAAATAAAAAATAGTCTTTACTTTGAGCTATGATGATATGCCATGAATAGATAGAGACATAGCAAAACATTTTGTTCCCACTGATCCCAAAATAAAACTAATAAAATAGAAGTTTAGATGTCTTAGACCTAAGTGGGCTTAAAAGATAAAGGAAGAAGTGAATAAGTATATAGAAATAAAATTTATAGAAGACCTTGATTACCTATAATGGTTAGCAAATATTTTTCCTATACCAAAGAAAGATGAAAGGGTTAGAATGTATATGGATTATAGGGATCTAAATAAGGCAACTCCAAAAGATGATTTCCCTCTTTCTTATATAGATGTTTAGATAGACTTTGCTATTGGCAAAAAGTTATTATACATGTGCAAATGGTTTGGCAGGATTTAATCAGATCATGATGGCAATTGTAGATAAGGCTAAAACTTCTTTCAAAATGGAAGAGGGCACTTTTTATTATAAACTAATGTCATTTAGGTTAAAAAATGTTTGTGAAACATATTAGAGGGCCATGGGAAAGGTTTTTAGGGATATGATTCACAAGGAGGTGGAAGTATATATGGATGATATGGTTGGATCAATCACTCTTAAAGAGCATTATAAAGATTTAGAGAATTAAGTTTATAGACAGATTGGCAAGGTATAATGTTAGGCTTAATCTAAAAAAATGTGTTTTTATAGTATCTTTATGTAAATTTCTTAGATATATGGTCAGTTCAAAAGGAATAAATATTGATCTAAATACGATTAAGGTAATTCAAGAAATAATGGCTCCTAATATAAAGAAAAAATCTTTTTTAGTTCATCTCCAATATATCAATAGATTTATCCATAAGATGTCTTTATATGTGAGTTGATCTTTAGATTGCTAAGGAAGAATCAACCAATAGAATAAATGAATGATGTCATATTGCATTTGAAAAGCTTAAGTAGTATTTGTTGAATTGATTAGTTCTTAACCATTATAGCCTGGGAATATGTTGATCCTGTATTTATGTGTTGAAGATTCAACATTAAAGGTAATGTTGATTCAAGTAGATGATAAGGGTGTTGAATTTTCAATCTTTTATTTTAGTAAAAAGTTAATACTACATGAAGAAAATATAAGATTATTGAGAAGATTTTTTTAGCAATGGTATGGGCATTAGGAAACTTTAACATTATTTCCAGTCTTACAAAGTTCAAGTGGTGTCAAAAATGGATCCCCTAAAGTACTTATATTCTACACCTTGGTAAATTAGGAAGATGGTTGATTTTGCTTTCTAAGTTTAATATTGAGTAGTTGACCAAAAAAGTTATTAAAGGAAGATTAGTAGCCAAATTTCTTACACAATAACTAATTATAGACATTTCCTTTCCAAATAAAGATATTGGGCTAGTTAAGGTTCAAGGTTGGAGAATGTACTTTGATAGTGCAATGAACCATAAAGGAGTAGGAATTTGAGTGATTTTGGTTTCACCAACAGGAGACTATATCCAATAATACAAAGGTTACATTTTATAATCACTAATAACATCTCAAAATATGAAGCTTGCATTTATGGTCTTGAAGCTTTTAATGCAATGGGAATTAGAACAGTGGAAATCTTAGGAGATTCAAAGTTAGTAATTTCACAAGTGAATAAGGAATGGAAGGTTAAAAAAGATAGTTTTAACCCTTACTTGGATTATAATAAATCTCAAGGAATAATTTGACGATCTTAAGTTTGTTCATTTATCGAGACAAAATAATCAAGTAGTAGATTCTCTAGCTACTTTAGCTTTAATTTGGGATCATCTAAATGGTTTGCAAGTAAGACAAGTGATTTTAATAAAAATAAGAGTAATTTAACTATTAAAGTAGAATAGAAACCATGGAATTTATATATTCTTAAAGTAATGAAATAGGGAGAATTTTTAGACGGTATAAACAAAAAAGATAGAATGCTATTAATATCATTAGAATAAGGTTTTCATCTTTAATGGCATTTTATATAAACAGATAAGGCTTTATATGTTAGATGTGTTGTAGAGAAAGAAGCATATTATATTACATAATATGTATATGCAGGGTTATGTGGTTCACATATGAAAGGCAAAGAGTTAGCAAGAAAGACTATGAGACAAGGATATTATTGGTTAACAATAGAGCATGATTGTATCCAGTTTTTGAGGAATTGTTATAAATGTCATATACATGGCAACCTTTCTCATGTTCTATCATCTATACTTCAAAGTCTTATGTCTTCATGGACATTTTCATTATAGGAAATAAAAATAATAGGAAAGATTACTTTATTATCCTCAAATGAACATGACTTTATAGTTGTGGTAGTTAACATGGTAAAAGGACCAGTGGTCCTCACAAACATGATCACGACTGTGATTATACTCCTGATAAGACTCATAAGCTTCAATCATAACCATAAGCCTTAATTGAACTCAAGACTCAAGAGGGTAGAGATGCTCACGGTCTGAGCCATGACCCTTACCAATAGTCACAATCCACCTAGTAGAAGCACAACGGTCACTTGACTACTATAATGACTAGTTCAGTTAAAGGTCATAACCATGAAATGCTTTGTCATGGCCATGATAAGTAAAGTTCCTCTTGCCAAAAGCTGCCTGAACATTAAATGAAGCTACAGAAGCATAGAGACAAATTTAATGATCTCCAACCACTAGAATTCAGGCTTTAACTATATATATAAGTATGAAAACTACATAGTTGTATTAACACAATACTAACTTATACCAAAATTATATAATAATATCATAATTATATAAATTTTTATTATATTTCATATTTTAATTTTATTTACTTAATATTATTATTAAATTAGTATTATAATATTTAATAAGTTTTAGTTTTTTTTTATTTGTGTTATTGTCTTTACTATATTATATTTTTTAAATTCATCCTTATTATATAGAAATTTTTTGGTTCCTCTAATGGTCTTTGACTACTAGATATTGGACTTTAATCCAATTGACAATAGGTAACCTTAGGGCTTCATTTTGCCTATAAATTCATTTTTTGAGTTGAAGTGAAGACAACCCTTCTATTGCCCCTTAGCATTCTTTACATTCTACTTGTTTTCAAACTTTCTTTTCTTCCTCTACTAAAATAAGCATAAAAACACTATATTCCATGTTCAAAACTTATCAATACTCTCACCATCGAATATTGATTACATCTCAAGTGATATAACCTCTATTGTCTCAAATTTTTCATGAATCTGAAACTTGACTATACCTTTCTTCAAGGCGTTATATCCTTTTGGGATCCCAAACTTCATATTTTCCATTTTATAGGAATGAAGTTGTGCCCTAAATTTGGAGAATTTTTAGCCATTTTAGGTGTTAAAGTAAATCCACAATAAGAAATGGCTATTCTAAATCTTAACTTGGTGGTGGTGCAAGCTATGAGACACCTATTTGGCATGAGGAAGCATGAAACCAATGGTTGCCTTATTTTTGGTAAGTTATCTCTTTCAATGGTTTAATTCATCATATTTGCTCTAATCTTGGTTTTTGCAATCCTTTCCCCATTTTTGAAAGCATTATCCTTGGGTATTACATTATTGAATATGATAAGAGAAAACTTCTTAAACCAAATTGATGTTAAGATGAATGCAACATCAAAATTGATTGCTCTAATGGTTTTAGTAGAGACTTTGAATGTTTTGGACAAGGTTAAGGCTAATAAGATGCATGGTTTGGTGGAAGTGTGTGTTATTTCAAGTAAAGATCAATTTTTATACATAAGAGATGAACAACGAGATTTTATGCATGTTTAACCAATTTTAAAGACTCAATAGCCAGTCTGACAAGCATGCATAGTCGATTTTGAAGCATAAATTGTCAGATTTTAATGGAATGGCCAGATTCCTACTTCTCTCACCTTTAATATAGCTTTGTGTTTATGTTTTTCAAGTTTGACTTATGGAGAAGTTAAAGGTGGTGATGCTCCTGATTTTCCTATAAGTTATATGCCAAATCACCATTTAAAGAGAAGGGTTTCGGTGAAGTTAAAAAAAAAAGAAGAATGGGAGGCTTGGATGTTTAGTTTGGGTGAGTATAATGTGTAATAGGTTAGCCCTTAGTGAAAATTTTCTAATGTATGCTTAAAAAGCTTTCATTCATGTGTTACTTTTACTAGTTTAAAGCAATGCTCCTTTTATCATCCTTCAAAGATTGCTAGACAATAAGGATTGAAATAATATCCCACTCATGTGCCTTATCTCCCTAATGTTATTACACTCAATAAGTGTTTAATTGAACTAATCTCTCATTCATGGCCTATAAGGGTTATTCTATACCATATCTATAAGAATCAAGATTTCTCTAGCTCTCAAGAAAATAAAAATTGGTTCATTAGATATAGCGAAGCAAGTGGTAATAGGTGTAATGTGAAGCTTTAAAAAGCTTCTTATTTAGGCTAAAGTAAGACTTTTATTGTGTATTATGTTTTGTTTATTAATGAAATGAAGTTTCTAAACAAAGAAAGTAAGGTATAATAAAGTAAAGAAAATTTTGAAATATGTTTATTGTTTCAAAAACAAATCATAATTTTAAGTACACATTTAGATGCATAGACTAATGGCAAATATGCATACATCCAAGCATTATTAACTTAAAGCTACTCGTACTTAACCATAAAAAGGGACAAATGACATAGAATAACTTAAAGATCAATTAAACTAGCAAAAAATAATTTCTAATGACACTAACTAGCTCATTTAAGTTTTCTAGCTGATATAATTCTTAAAATTCCTTACTTTTGCCTAAGATGCCCTTCTCCTACTCCAGAACTCTTTATAATAAATAATATCTATTTAATAAATAAATAACAAATAAATTCCTAATAATTCCCTAAAATTCTAGAAAATTTGCTAAAATCAAGGAATTAATAAAATTGACTTGAAAAAAAAACCCTAAATATAACATTTGAGGAAGAAAGAATTTATTTTGATGAGTTGAAAAGAATTTAAACAAAAATGGAGTAATTTACACAAAAAATCTTCCAAGATTTTTATCTCACAATCCGCAAGGAATTAGACCTACCTCTAATTATAGAAATTAATTCCCTTAATTTCTACTATTTAATAAAGATGAAATCATAATTTTCTAGACTGATCACTATTCCTCATCGAAATTCAGGTGGGGCCCATCGAATTTTCTCACCAAAAAACATCATTTACACAAACCAAACATATCAACATGTTCACAGCATTATGGGGAAGCCAAATATATATTCAAAGACATAGATTAATTGTCTGATTATTAAATCAGGTTAAAAATAGAGATTTACTGATCAAGCTCCAATGAGGCTTAAACTACAACACCTAGACGTGTGGCTGGTGTCAATGAGTTTTTAACTTTAAAAGCAACTTTTTCATGGTGGCCATAGTAACTAATAGTCATTAGAAGTGGTAGTTCAATAATGGAAAGTTTAGGAGCCAAAACTGATCAAAACCAAGTCAAATTTCATGAAACAAAAATTATTAGGATGTTAAGGATGTCAATAAATGTCTGTGGCTAAAATTTTGTAGTGATCAAAGGTCATTTGAATAGTGAATGGAGATGGAGAAGGTGACAGGTGCTACAGTGTTACATGGGAAAGTGTAAGGGTCATAAGGTTATTTCTGTAATTACGAGGCTTTAATCTAGAGAGGCAGGAGCTGAAACATTACCACTCAAGCCCCTAAATTTATTATAAAATATCCATTTAGTTCTTCCACTTTATTGTATGAATAATTGCCAGCAACTAAATTAGTTAATAACCCACAACAACCCTATATATATAATTTATTTATTTATTTATATTTTCATTTTTACTTTTCTTTTATTTTTTTCAATTTTCTCACCTCTACATATTTTTCTATACCATTTTTATTTTTACCGTTTCTATCATTTTTTATATTTATTTTTATCTTGTTCAAATTTCATTCATTTTTATCATTATTCATGCATTTTCATTATCATTTTTTTATATTGTTATTATTTGTGATGAATTTGTTCTTTTTGTGGATGTGTGAAAAAGTAAAATGTTGATGGTGAAGTGGGGAAATTGAATCCAAAAGTGTTCATTTGTTTGCTTAGTTTGGCATGTAAATATTACATGTTTATATGATATAAGGCATCATTTTCATTATCATCATCATCAAGCATAAATTTCTATTATAGTTTCCATTTTTATTTACCCATTTCTTAAAGTTTTCACTTTTATAATTAAAATTATATTTTGATTATGGTTTTAACCTAAAAATGTCATTTTTATTTATTCTTGCTTTTTGAATAAATATTGGATTTTTATTTTACTTCACTAAATAATATTTTGCTTATTTTATTTGCTTTAAATTTAAATTTTCTATTTTTAATATAAAAATGGTATTTTCTTAACTCTCATAGTCAAATTTTATATTTGTATTTAAAATTTCATTATTTTCTATTAAATATTTCATTTTTATTATTTTTATGATTTTATGAAAAGAGTCCTAGAGGGGGGTGAATAAGACTATCAAATAAAAATGAGAAATTAAAACAATTTTTTGCAAGAATCAAATAGAAGTTGAGAAGGAAGAATGAAGAACAAAAAGATTTAAGGAGTTCGGATTCAACAAGGATCATACATCTCCACCTAACTTATCCCCAAGTTAGGATTTTCAATCACCTACAATCTTATTCATAGGATTAAGATTATACAAGAGTTTTATGACTTACTATTATAATCTTACAACATGAGTCTTCAAGGCTCACTCAAAAAACCAAAACCCAAGTGTTTCAATGGACAACACTTAAACTAATTCTTTTAGAAATAAATCTCACTTCCCTTCTAATCTAACCCAAGATTTAAGATGAAGAGAAATTCTATTTCTAACACACACCCAACTCTCACAAGAGTTATACAAACAAAGAATTGTTTAAGAGAAAATAAGAGCTCAATGAATGCTTAAGAAATAGTGAATGATAAACAAGTTACATAACTTTGATTCAGCTCTAGATGTATTTATACTAAAAAATATAGCTATTGGAGGTGCAAATGATATGTCCAATGTCTTATTTTGAATCATTGAGAGTAATGTTGTTAGACAGCTATTCATGGATTGAAACCATGATTGGCTCCTCAAGACGTTTGAATTTTTCCACACTTTCTTCATAAAAACTGTAGATATTTGAATTATCTTTACATATGAATTTGAATCACCTAAATTGGACTTCGTTTACTCAATATATTCCAAAATACTAAGGGTTTTACAATCTGTAATGCAAACTACGGTCAAACAGCTATACCCAAATTTAAGCCATGATTTTCTCCTGAAAAAATTTTAATTTGCCCATAATTTCTTCATGAAAGCTGTAGTTAATTGAATTATCTTTCTATATCATTTTGAATCACTTAAATTGGGCTTTTGTATCTCAGGATATGTCCAAAATACTAAAAGCTATGCAATCTGAAATGCAGAATACTGTCAAACAAATATACACAAATTGAATCCATGATTTGCTCCTGAAGAAATTTTAATTTTCCCATACTTTCTTCATAAAAGTTTTATATATTTGAATTATCTTTTCTTATCATTTTTAATCACCTTAATTGGACTTCTGTAACTCAAGATATATCCAAAATACTAAGAGATGTGCAGTTTGAGATGGCAGACGTATATGTGGATTTCAACTCAAAATTTGCATAACTAAATGAACTTGGATTTTGAAAAATAAGCCCAATTCAAAAATCTCAAGATGTTTAATTCAAATTTAAAGAAGCTCATTTTCTCATTTAAGAGCTCTAAAGATGTCAACACCCTTCTTGAATCTTAGAGGTTCAATTTGCCCTAAAAGTCACTATTTATCTAAAAGTGTATATGCTTGGTATACATATGGCATATAATTCCCTACACACTTAATTGAAATTATTAGTATAAAAATTGTTTGTTAAAGTCTAAAAGGTCAACATTCTCCCCCTTTTTGGCTTTGACAACCAATTTTAAAAGATAATAAATAATGTGTGTGAGTGTGACAAAAATAAATAACATGTATAAGCAATCTAATTAAAATAACTCCCCCTTTCAAATTAAATATATGAAAAATGAGAAAGTATTTTGCTCCCCCTTAACATATGCATAATTTCAATATTTATCATGTATCAGAGTATATAAATGAATTATCATAGCATGTATAAGGGTTAACAAATTTATTCCTTTAACAAAATATATTTCTTTATTTCTTCTCCTTTTTGGACATTATAAGAAAAATAAATAAATTTTATTATCCTTCTTGACAAAAAAAATATAAACAACATAAATATAGTATGAGGGACAAGAACATGGCCTAACATAATAAATAATGATAACATGATCATTAAAAAATGTTAGACATATGCTTAATTCTATAATGCTAAATGGGATTTTTACTAAGGTTTATAGCACTTGTATTGTCACATTTAATTGGAATGTGATTAATATCAATGCCATAGTTTAAAAGTTTTTGTTTTTTCCATAGAACTTGGGTCCAACAATAACTAGCTACCACATAATCTGTTTCAGCGATGGACAAGGCAATCGAAACTTGTTTCTTGCTAAACCAAGAAACTAAGCAATTTCATAAAATTTGATAAGTTACAAAAGTGCTTTTTCTATCTAGTAAGCTACTGGTAAAGTCAGCATCAGAATAACTAATCAAGTCAAAGGAAGAACTCCTAGGATACCAAAGTCCTAAATGCATTATACCATAAAGATATTTGAAAATTCTTTTAATAGCATTCAAATGAGACTCTCTAGGACTTGATTGAAATCTAACACACAAGCAAGAAGTAAACATAATATCAGGTCTACTAGTGGTTAAATAAAGAAGGGATCTAATCATACCTCTAGTTTGCCATTCTCATCCTTGTTGAGTTTGGTTGTGGTGCTCATTGGAGTTTTGCTTGATTTAGCTCCATCCATTCCAAACTTCTTGAGAATGTCCCTTGCATATTTGATTTGATTAATGAAAATCCTATCTTCATATTACTTAATTTAAAGTCCAAGAAAGAACTTGAGCTCTCCTATCATACTCATCTTAAATTATCCTTGCATTAGCTTAAAAAATTCCACACACAAGCAATGGTCAGTAGCACCAAAAATAACATCATCAACATAAATTTGAACAATTAATAAGTCATGCTTGGATTTCTTTATGAAAAGACTTGTGTCAACCTTTCCTTTAGAGAAACCTTTCTTTAGTAAACAGTTACTTAATCTTTCATACCAAGCTCTTGGAGCTTGTTTCAATCCATACAATGCTTTTAACAATTTAAAAACATGATTTGGAGAGTTAAAATTTTCAAAACTCGGAGGTTGTTCAACATATACCTCCTCTCTAATAAAACCATTTAAAAATGCACTTTTAACATCCATTTGATAAAGTTTAAAATCTATGTATGATGCAAATGCAAGTAGCATCCTAATAGCTTCTAACCTTGCAACGGGGGCAAAGGTTTCATCATAATCAATGCCTTCCTCTTGATTATAACCCTTAGCTACTAGTCTAGCTTTATTCCTAGTTATGACACATTGTTCATTCATTATATTTCTAAACACCCATTTGGTGCCTACAAAAGGATAATGTTTAGGTCTAGGAACCAAGGTCCAAACCTCATTTCTCTCAAATTGATTTAACTCTTCTTTCATAGCAAGGAACCAAAATTCATCACACAAAGCATCATCAATATTTTTGGGTTCAATTTGGGAAATGAAGGCTAAATTAACAATAGACTTTTAATTGAGATCTAGTAGTTACCCCTTTTGTAGTGTCACCTATAATGAGGTCTTGAGGGTGAGCTTTCTTTAATTTTCAATCCTTTAGAAGTTCATCCTTCAAGGTAGGTTAAGATGTCTCCTCATTTTCCTTCTTGCTTGGATCTTTAAGTTCTAATGGCTTACTAGCATTTTCTTTTTGTGTTTCCATAATCTCATTGTCACCTATAAGATCATCAACACTAAAAACATCCTTTCTAGGATCAAGTGAGTTTGATTCATCAAATACCACATGCATTGACTCTTCAACTACTATATTTCTCTTATTAAAGACCCTATATGATTTGTTAGAGATGGAATAGCCTAGGAAAATTCCTTCATAGGCTTTGGAATCAAATTTTTGAAGATTATCCTTAGTGTTCACTATAAAGCACTTGCATCCAAATACTCTTAGATATGAGATTTTGGATTTTCTATTATTCCATAGCTCATAAAATATTTAAATTGGTCTTTTGAAAACTCAATTTGAAATATAACAAGATGTGTTAACTGCTTCAGCCCAAAAGTGTAAACGTAGATTATACTCATGAAGCATTGTTCTAGCCATTTCCACAAGAGTTATGTTTTTCCTTTCAACTGCCCCACTTTGTTGAGGGATTATAGGAGATGAAAATGTATAAGAAATACCATTTTCATTATAATAGTTTTTTAAAAACTCATTTTCAAATTCGATTCCATGATTACTTCTAATGGATGAAATTCAAAATCCTTTTTCTTTTTGAACTCTTTTTGAAAAATTTTCAAAAGTTTTAAATGCATCATTCTTATGAGGAAGAAAACACACCCAATTATATCTAGAGTAGTCATCAACCAACATATAAGTATAGCGCATTCCACCGAGACTAACAACTTTAGTTGGTCTAAATAAATCCATATGTATAAGTTCAAGCGGCCTAGAGGTGGACACTACATTTTTTAGCTTAAATGAAGACTTTGATTGTTTTCCTTTTTGAAAAGAATTACAAGTTTTATCTTTAGTGAATTTAAGCTTAAGTAAACCAATTACAAGTTCATGTTTACAAAGATCATTCAAAAGCTCAAAATTTGCATGTCCTAATCTTCTATACCATGTCCATGTGCCATGGAGATGGATACTAAGCATTTTATGTCTTTGTTATCAATTTTATTCAAATCAATGACATAAATATTGTCTACTCTTTCACCAATAAAAATAATTTTATTTTCATCAAGACTACTAACAAAGCAATTTTTAGGATAAAAAGTTACTTTATTTCCCATATCATATAATTGACTTGTACTAAGCAAATTGTGTTTAAGACCATCAACAAACAAAACATGATGTATAGATAAGGATTGAGGTTTACATATTTCTCCAATGCCAATAATTTTTCCTTTTGCATTGTCTCCTAAAGTAATGTGTTCTCCATCCTTAGCATCAAGTTTGTTAAATTGCTCTTTATCTCCTGTCATGTGCCTTGAACA
Source organism: Mallotus nudiflorus (assembly GCA_947683625.1). NCBI lineage: Eukaryota > Viridiplantae > Streptophyta > Magnoliopsida > Malpighiales > Euphorbiaceae > Mallotus > Mallotus nudiflorus. Next base: position 6,214,041 of record CANTUR010000201.1, on the reverse strand, counting down.
TCCACTATCGAGATACCACTTGCTTTTTGTTCTTATGGATTTCAAGCACATCTACACAATACAATTTAAGTTTCTTTTTGGACCCAAACCTTTCTTGGTCTAGGTTGGTTAGTTTTAAGATAATCCATATGAAGTAAATTCATATGCAGTCTTCTATAGAAGCATACATTATTAGTATGTCCTTTGATTATGCAATAAGAATATACAACATTTTCAAATTTATTCCTCCTAGGGTGAAATGCTTTTCTAATATGTGCAACATGCCTTTGGTGTTGTGTATATCTCCTATTATTTTGTGTCATCAAGTGACACATGCATTGGCAATGGTGATGTGTATTTCGATAATTTTGTGCAACATATTTATGTGCATTGTATTGTGTAGCATGCCTATTATAATTGTGTCTAATGTACATATAAGCATGCTTGGGTTTAAGTGCTCTAATTTGAGCCTTACATCTTTGTGTTAACGAAGGATGAATCACATGAGACTTTTCCTTGCTATTTAACACATGAGATCTTTTAGCTTAGAAAGCTTGAGTATCATTTGATTTGGTGGTTGAAGGAGTGGAATCATGTGAAGCTTTTACAAAATTAATATGTGATGAAGATTATGAAGATGATGAACACATTCCATTCTTATATCCAATTCCATGGGTATCTCCATGAAATTTTTGAGAGTCAAGAAGACAATCTAAATTTTCTTTTCCTCTCTTAAATTTAGCAATGGAATTCTTTAATTCTAGGACCTCCTTAGAAAGCTTATAATTTTCATCATTTGCTTTCTTAAGTTGATCTTCCAAAGAATTAGAAGATTTTGCATTAATAACAAGTTTAACAAAATTAATTTTTAAAATTTCTAATTCTTTATTTAAGCTACCTAACTCATGCTTATAATGTTTTTTCTTAGATAATAAACTTTTGCATTTAACAAGTATTTTTCTTACAATAGAGCTCTCATCATCATCATCATCATCATCATTATCATAATAATTATCACAATCATCAAAGGAAGAATAAAAAGTGGATGGTACTTTATTTTCATTTTCAAAGGCCATGAAGCAAAGATTGGCCACCTCTTGTTGTTCCTCTTCCTCTTTGAATTCAAAAGAAACATCCTAAGCAGCTTTGAATGCCTTCTTCTTATCCTTTGCTCCCTTGTTCTTAAATTTGAGTTTGGGACACTCACTTCTAAGATGTCCCGATTTCTTGCATTTATAGCAAGTAACCTCCTTAGTTTTCTTCTTGCCATCTCCTTCGAACTTCTTATTGAAGTCCCTTATTCTTGAGAAGTTTTTCTTTCTCAAAAAACTTCTTGAAGTTCCTAGTGAGCATGGCAATGTCACTATCTTCATCACTAGAATCTTTAATGCTTTCCTCTTCATTATCTTCTTGAAGAGCTTTTAGAGCAATGCTCTTTTTATTTTCTTCTTTCTCTTCTTATTCTTCACCTCTTTGCTTGATAGTGAGCTCATGTGTTAAGAGCTTACCAATGAGCACATCGGTTAATAAGGTGGAAAGGTCTTGAGCTTCCTCAATTGAAGTAACATGAGATTCCCAATCCTTTTTAGGTAGGATTCTTAGAATCTTATTATTTATTTCTTCCTTAGAGAAATGTTTTTCAAGTTTCTTGAGGGTTATGAGGAGAGCATTAAGATGATTTGTCATCTCCATGATTGATTCATGAGGATTCATTTTGAAGAGTTCATATTTATACATATGAAGTTGAACCTTCTTGCTTCTTACTTAAATGTTGCCTTTGTAGTGGTTTTTTAAGGTCTCCCATATTTCTTTGGCCAACATACAATGTTGAAGCTTGTCTCCTTCTTCTCCTGTCATTAAAAAGACTAGAGAAATCATAGCTTTTTTATTTTTTTGATTTTCTTCCTTTTGATCAATACTCCATTGGCTTCTTATAATAGTAGTTACCACACCATCAATGATAGTTGTAGGTGGTTCCCAACCTCTTAGGATAATGTCCCAAAGTTTGATGGAATCACAATCAAGATATAATTCCATTTTGAATTTCCAATGTGGATAGTCACTGCCATCAAAGAATGGTCTAAGAGAAGAGATGTTTTGTGATTCACTCCCTATGATCTTGTATTCTAGCAATAAATTACCTAGAATTCAAGCTTTGATACCAATTAAAAAGAGTCTTAGAGGAGGGGGGTGAATAAGACTATCAACAAAAAATGAGAAATTAAAAGAATTCTTTGGGGGGTGAATAAGACTATCAAATAAAAATGAGAAATTAAAAAAATTCTTTGTAAGAATCAAATAGAAGTTGAGAAGGAAGAATGAAGAACACAAAGATTTAAGGAGTTTGGATCCAACAACAATCCTACATCTCCACCTAACTTATCCCCAAGTTAGGATTTTCAATCACCTACAATCTTATTCACAGGATTGAGATTATACAAGAGTTATGGCTCACTCTTATAACCTTAAAACATAAGTCTTTAAGGCTCACTCAAAAAACCAAAACCTAAGTGCTTCAATGGACAACACTTAAACCAATTCCTTTAGAAATAAATCTTACTTCCATTCTAATCTAACCCAAGATTTAAGATGAAAAGAAATTCTATTTTTAACATACACCCAACTCTCACAAGAATTATACAAACAAAGAATTGTTTAAGAGAAATTGAGAACTCAATGAATGCTTAAGAAATAATGAATGATAAACAAGTTACATAACTTCCATTCAGCTATAGAGGTATTTATACTAAAAAATATAGTTTTTAGAGGTGCAAATGATGTGTCCAATGTCTATATTTTGAATCATTGAGAGTGATGTTGTTAGATAACTATTCATGGATTAAAATCTTGATTGGCTCCTCAAGAAGTTTGAATTTGCCCACATGTTCTTCACAAAATCTGTATATATTTGAATTATCTTTCCATATTAATTTTAATCACCTAAATTGAACTTATTTTTCTCAAGATATGTCCAAAATACTAAGGGTTGTGCAATCTATAATGCAGACTACAGTTAGACACCTATATCCAAATTGAAGCCATGATTTTATCCTAAATAAATTTGAATTTGCCCATACTTTCTTCATGAAAGCTGTAGATATTTGAATTATCTTTCCATATCATTTTAAATCACCTAAATTTAACTTTTATATCTCAGGATATGTCCAAAATACTAAGCGCTATGCAATCTGAAATGCAAAATACTGTCAAACAACTATACACAAATTGAAGCTGTGATTTGCTCCTGAAGAAATTTTAATTTGCCCATAATTTTTTTATAAAAGTTTTATATATTTAACTTATCTTTTCATAGCAATTTTAATCACCTTAATTGGACTTCTGTAACAAAAGATATGTCCAAAATACTAAGAGATGTGCAGTCTAAAATGGCAGACATATATGTGGATTTCAACTCAAAATTTGCATAACAAAATAAACTTGGATTTTGAAAAATAAGCCAAATTCAAAAAGCTCAAGATGTCTACTTCAAATGTGAAAAAGCTTATTTTCTCATTTAAGAGATCTAAGGATGTCAAAAGTCTTCTTGAATCTTAGATGTTCAATTTGCCTGAAAAGTCACTATTTATCCAAAAGTGTATATGCTTGGTATATGTATGGTATATAATTCCCTACATGCATAATTGAAATGATTAGTATAAAATTATTTGTCAAAGTCCAAAATTTGGAGTTTGATCATGCAATCATCAAAAATGAGATTTTAATATATAAATATAATTTTTATTATTAAAATATGATAATAGTGAGATCATTATCTTAGAGTTGACATTTTTATAAAATCTTTGAACTTCATTTCTTAAATAATTATCTTCTATTAAAATAAAATATTTATTTTTCTTATTTCTCTTATTTATTTTGCATGTTTATCCATTTGCATATTATTTTAGGAAAATACCAATGATCTCATAACTAAATTCCCAGTTTGGGAAATTCTTTTGGAATTACTTGAGGTATTTGTTCTAATTCATTGCATGACCCATGAATTTGCATTAGCATCTTTATTTGCTATTTATTTTGGTGTTTATTTTGTTAATTCATTTCCTTTTCTTTATTAATTAATCACCATGTGAATGAATGACATATTTTAAATTCTTATAATGTGATGTGTGCTTGCATGTGTTTGTGTACTAACCATTATTTTGTAGGAATTATTAGAATAGATTTTACTTTTATTTTCTATTTTAATTGCTTTATTATAATAGGTCATTCTTAAAGTGATGTAATGCTTAATCCCGGTTTTCTTTTATTTATTTTCTATTTTGATGTATTTATTTTAATAAGATATTTCAAAGGTTGTGAACCTTAATCCCTTTCCCCATTTTATTATTTTTCTTTATTTGTTTTGTTTTGATAATTTATCTTTTGCAAGCTTGTGTGTTACTTGTTTATTTGCTTACTTATTTTATTTGACATACATGCTATTTATTTGCTTGATTTACCATGTTTGTTTACTTACTTTCTTTTATTAATGTATGTTGTGTCTCAATTATCCTTGTGCCAATCTAATTACCTAATGCGCCAATTATCAATCAATGCCATTTTAAATTGACTAATATTCAAGTGTGATAATGCATCATTAAAAATGAAATTAGGATAATGCGATAAGCAATTTAGGATATGTATATCAACAAATAGTCAATTAGATGCTACCCCTTGAACCTAGAAAATCTGATAGAGAAAATGAGTTTTCAGTGATCTAGTTCTTATTTTCCAACTGTGGTTGGGTGGCAACTCCAAAACCTATAGGGCTAGCTCCATAAGGTTGTTCCTCCTAAACCATCAACACTTGAAAAATAAAATATCTATGTTGCCTGTTTCTTGTGAGCCATGATTACCACTTGTATACCACTGATTGGCAACTTCATTGGGGAGAATCTTTGGTTCGTGAGGAGTCAAATTCAAAAATTATTTTTGCTCATTACACATACTTATTTTTCTTTCCATTACAATATCATACCAATTGCATTTTCACAATGCTCATCACACTTGCACAACTAATCCCCATCAATTGATGTTGCTGAAGCAAATGCCACCATAGTTCTACTCAAGTCATGCGATGTTTAATTTGGTATCATCACCTTTAGCCTTTACTCAAGGATTCACCTGACCAGAGTTTGAAACCTAAGGCCTTAAAGGGGGTGACCCAAGTTATCAAAAGATATTGGCTCATTGATCCGAGTCTGTTAATCTTAAGTCATATAGGTGCATCTAGCTAAAGGAACCTAAGCTTTATACCCTAACTTAGCCTATGTAAATAAAATAGTAGATACTTCCCATAGGACCCTACCTAACTTTGCATACAAACCTTATTTGAATAATGCTGACTTAACCTAAATTTAATAAATGAAAGTAACACACTCAATTTCTCTTATCGAGTGGTTGTATCCTATTGGTTGTCATAGTCTGCCTTTATTAAAGGTATTGTGACTTTAATTGACCTTGTGTGAGTCTGAAGCATAAGGAACAATAAGAGTCACATCCTAATCTGGACATCCTTAAGTAACCTTGAGCCATGATGTCATTCGGTATTAGAGATTGTGGGATGTTTATTCTTTTTAGGTTATTATGTTCATTTAGATTCAACTAGATAATATATGACTGTCTTGTGAGATATAAATGGCCAATCATTCGCTGAGATCTTTTTGTTTCATGAAAAATGTATTCAATATTAGTGTATTTAACACAAAATTAGACTTATTATATTAAACAAAACCACTACAAAAAGGAACATGTATAAGTTGTGGATACCATTTGAATCCCAATAAAATGTTTCGTACATCGATATTATATGTTATTCTTGATTACAAGGAAAGCTCAACCTGTGATGAACCACGTGTGTCTTATCACAGCAAATCAATATTTCCTGGTTCGAGTGCAGTTCCAAGAAACCCCTGATAATTCAAGGAATAAAACACAACTAAGAAAGGAATTGTACCTTATGGAGTGATAAGGTTGAAAGGGTGTGAGTGCCTGTGATTAGTTTGCTCACTTTGCAGGTTTATACTAATCATGTTTGTTCTTTTTTTTTTTCTTTCTTCTCATGCATACATACATACATGTAGATAATTTATGAACTAACTCATGATTTCTTGTAGCCATCTTAGAATATGCATCTTGCACATCATGCATACATGCTAACTTTTTTTGCCTCGCAAGTTCATGACATAGCATGCATTCACAACATCTTTTTTTTTTTTTTTTTTACACCTAGCCCTTGATTTTGTGTAGAACTCGATCGTTAACATTTCTAAATCTAACCGAAAATTGACATTAAATATGGAGGAGAATCTAAAAAATGCACTCAAAAAAATAGTAGCTGACAAGACTTCGTCTAAGTTCCTCCGGAATGACATGAAAACTACCATTTATCAGTTGCTTCGCTCTAGGTAAGCAAACAAAGAGAAAGAATAGAAACAAAAGAAGAAGGAAATTCTCTCAACATTGAACAATAAAATATAATAAATAGGATGGTAAATTAAAATATTTTACCATTGTGATTGATACAAAATTTGACTATTTGATATACTTGTGAAATCATTAAAAAGATAAGTGATCGTAACTCGTTTAATATTTTAGACAGGTTACTTAACAACTATGAAAGGGCAATATTCATAGGTTAATAAAATATCAAGTGAATTAGTGCTAACATGGTAAATATTTGTTTATATTCATCAATGATGCAACAAAAAAAGAAGGCCCGACTGTTTTAAAATTTCGATTTTGAATCTTAGAAAATTCAAAACGATAAAATAGTTTATCATTTTAGATATATGTGCATGTTCGAGCATAAGACACGTTCATAATGATATATTGTCTCATATTAAATATACTCTATATAATATTTTTCAAAAAAAAATAAAAATATATTGATATTGTTGTAAAGTGTTGAAACTGTGTCAAAGAAACGCAACAACTTACAAATCCTGAAGTAGGAGTACGCGTGAAGTCAAGATTACTGACGAAAGTTCAACTGAATTAAGTTATATCATTGAATTAAATAGAAGGTTAGTTGTCTACCGTTGTATTAGCTCTACATATATATATATATAGCAAAATGGTTAGTTGTTAGTTCAGCAATGGAATTTAGTTACCCGTCAAGCCACCTGAACCACGATCTTCTTTTATTTTATTTTATTTTTTATTGATTAAGCTACAAGATCATTTGTTTTACCTATAATTTCAAATTCGCATATTCATATCATTGGAAAACCTAAAAAATATTTGGTAACTCCTGCTTTACCTATAATTAACTTAATACTAAAAATATATTATTTCACAACCTAATCAATTTTTTATATTGGAAAACACATTAACACCCCCCATTTAACTTTATTACACTATTTCACCTTTGATGTTAAAATTCGTTGGTTATATTTTATTTTTTAAAGCATAATAAATGGTAACATTGTCAAATTGCCTGTAAGAAAATTATTATTTTTATATTTAGGCATGTTTTCTAAGTTAATTTAGTAATGTAATTTGAGTACAATATAAAATTTTACCTAACAAAAACAAAATTATAATTTTTTTTCTTTTACAAGTTTTGGATATATAATTATTAAATAATTTTTTTAATTTGTAATTAATTTCACATTTACCCGATCAATTTGTTAAATGTAACGAAGTAAAAAAAAATGGAATAAACAAAATAAAATCATAGTTATTTTTTATATATAAATTAAAAATTAAAAAAAAAAGATATTTTAAAAGATAAAGAGAGGTCAGCTAATGCATTTGACTTTAACATACTTTATTAGGGTCAAAGTAGTTTACCTAATATAGTGCGAAGAAGAGCAAAATTTTTATATACACTCCACGTGGCATGAATGCTGGTCATTTGTTTAGCATTTATCGTAAAAAATGGTAACTCAATTGATGGCGGTGGTAGAGATTTGATCCAGGTAAGAGTGTGTAAACGGTTAATCGATCAGTTAATTAAGTCGAAATTTTATTAAATACACAAATTAAAACTAAAATCGTAAATGAAAGACGTAAGACAGCCAGTTTTTTATTAACTCACTTTATAATAAAATTATATTAGCAAAAAAAAAAATCACAATTCTCTTGTGTGGTGTTGTGATTGTGTTTCTTCCGAAAGAGTCATTTAACCTCGACTCGGTTCCAACAGCTACAAAAATGCATTTTTTCAATTAAAATAGGAAATGAAAGTGAAAAAATCATGGCAACATTCAAGGTTTGAACCGGATCATCTAGTAAGCCTATTAAAGCACATATCATCAAGCTTCACATGGATGTTTGCTTACTGTCAACATAAAATATATATAATATTTTTTATTATTTGGATATTGGTCGGTTATCAGTTTTAACCGATTTTTTTAAATCTTCAAAAATTCAAATTAAAACTGAACTGAATTAATTATTTCAGTTCGGTTAATCGGTCCGGTTCAATTTTTGCTTACCCCTAAATCTAGGCACTTTCACAAATTTTACAAGTGAAAAAATTAATCAATTCACCCCTAAATGGTTTGTGAATAGTAAATTGGTCTTTAATTATTATATAGTAATAATTTTCACGGAAAATTTATTATTGTATTATAATTGAATTTCAGAGTATTTTAATTTACTTTTTAATAAACCATTAACATATGTAAGTTAATTTCATGAGTGTTTTAATAATTTGCCCAAGTATTTTATTTGAAAAGAAAAAACACATCTCTCCTTGAGCTACCAGCTACAAAATCACTACCATATTCGGGTGGCCCACAATGACGTAAATCAGTTGGACTTAGTCAGTAGGTACCGTTAGACGTACGTAGGGTTAGATTTAGTTTGATGAATTAAACATGAAAACAGTTAAACTCGAACCTAAACCTTACTTTAAAGTCAAAGTTAGGAAAAACTTGTCATATTTTTAATTTCGTTTTTTGACATTATCTTTATACATTTATTTTGACATATTATGATTTTATATTTTTATTTTTGGTACATTAATCCTTGAAGAATCTAATTTAGTCCTACAATTTTAAAAATTTTCTATTAAACTTTTATAATTTTTATTTTAGTTAATGGTTTAAAAAATTTAATTTTGTTTGACTTAGTTATATTTTGGTAAAAATGTTCCAATTTGTCAAATGTATATCAATTATAGTCCAAAATTGATGTTTGTTAAAATTGAGTGTAGAGATATTGACATAACATTCGAGATGGTAATGTCTTGATATGGGGTCTACTGTTATAATTAACTAAATATTTATATAAAAAGGCTAAATGTATTTGAATTAAAGTAATTTTGTTCCAAATTGTTAATTTCAGCATAATTATCTTAATTTTTTAAATATATTTTGTTTTATTATTGAATTTATAATATATATTTAGTTGTTAATTATAATACTTAAATTTTTAATTGTTTTTATATTTTTATAAAATATACACCATACATTAACACTAAAAATACATTAATCTAATTACTAATTTTTTAGTTATTGAACTATTTCAACTAAATAATGTTTACATAATTAATAACTAAAAGTATTATTAAAATTGAATGCATAGTAATACATACATTCAAAATTTTATCAGTATTAAATTATTCATTAAATTTCAAATACATAAATTTAAATTTAACACGTGCTTTTCATCATTTTATAATTTTTAATTTAAACTTAGTGGTCTAAAAATTTGATACATGTTCGTACATATTTATAATTTTATATGGTTATTAATGATGTGAAATATTTTACTTTTTAAATAATTTATTAATTATATTGATATAATTTAAAAAATACACCTTTAAAAATTTTATATTTAAACAAAAAATAATTTAGATATAAAAATTACGTAAAATTTTATTAGTTAGAATAAACATTAACTTTTAATTATGTAAATATTACTTCTTTTTTTGGGAAAATGTAAATATTATTACTTTATCTTGAAATAGTTTTGTAATTAAAAATTTAGTAATTAAATTATATATATATATATAAAATATAATATATATATTAGTTAACTGTAATATTTAAATTATTAATTAGTTTTTATTATTTATAAAACTATATATATATATATTATTGTCACTACCCAAATCCGGAAATCATAACCAGCGCTAAAGAATAGGAATTCGCGAGATTCCGAAACCTATATCAAGTCTTAAAATATTAAAACTCAACAAAACATAAACACAAATATGCTCAGAATTAAAACTTACAATAATGAAAAAAGAATCTCTATAAATTATATCCTAATAAAATGTTTTACAATATTCAAAATACATAACCACCATTAATAAAAACTAAAGAATACAATAAATATGCAAGACTACTGTAGCGTCTAACAATATATAAAAAAAAAAGGATAATTTAAAGTTTACATAAATCAGCTGGATGAAAAATGGTCAGATCTCACTGAGTGAATTATTATTATTATATATATGCATTCAACCTAAGGACACAAACATTCAAGTATCAATATAATAATATTTTTATTTTTATTTATTTTATACATGCATTTCATACATATGCTCGAAATCACATTTCACAACAAACAAAAAAATGCAGTAAGATTTAGGTGAAGGACCAAAGTAGAACCTTAAAATATTCCACAACCTCAATCACTGAACCTCACTAGCTAACATGCTCATTTAATTCCAAAAATATTTCTCTTCTCAAATTTTTTATAGTAGACTGACTCTGAGACACTAAGTCAACTGAGCTCCTACAATCTCACTACCGGCATGACTGGCCTTGAGACACTCAATCAACCGAGCTTTCGCAGTCACACGATTCTCTCACCACAAATCTCAATAATCAGTTTAATCATATCTCATATCAATAAAAATTTATAGCCTAACATCGAGCATACTGCTACGCAATAGCTCTATTGTAGCCCACTAGGTAGCACGTTTTATAACTATCTTCCAAAATAATATTTCATAAATAAAATAATAATATCATATGTTAAATATTAACAGCATTCAATTTACACTAATAAATATTCACCTTTATATATGCAAACATATATATATTAACAATAAGCATTAACACTTAATGCAACATAGCATAAATAAAATTCATATTTATCAAAAATATGAATGCCAATAATTTTTCTAAATGTGATGTGTATATATAATAATAACTCACAGTTGGAGTGTGCTTCTCTAAAATGACTCGACTAGTCCTATCATGTAGGTCTTGGTATCGGTGCAGCTATAGAAATATAATAATAAAATAGTTAGGATAAAATCCTAATTTTATATATTTAGATTTCTAAGAAAAGACTTGATCTAAGACACAACTCTAATAAAAGATTCAAAACTAAACACAGACCCGATGTCACGTTTTACAAGAAATCTATCAAAAATTCGATAGAGTCTCCTATGCATGTATATATATTATAATAATTCACTCAGTGAGGTCTGACTCCCCTCCGTTGACTATTTTTCAAGAGAGTCTTCATCTTCATACCTCAGTAGCAGATCCTTACGCCGAATTTCTTCTGCCCCGGCTTTACTATGTAATATGCTTACTTGATGTTATTTTATATTTTAGACACTGCAGTAGTTATAGATGAGTTGTGGGAGTTATGTATTATGTTTGTATGAGATTAGTATTTTAAAGATTTGAACTGAGACTTGTATTAAAAGATTATATATATATATATATGAGATGAGTTTGTTTACTTAAATATGTTGATGGATTATTACTTTATTATTATTTATGAAACTTATTTCGGCTGTAAAATATTTTATTTATGTTATTATTATTATTGCCTTTTTTTATTTTCAAGGCTTACTATGGGTTCCGGATTCGAAAGAATTCTCGTTCCCTAGTGCCGGTCATGGCCCTTATTTTGGGTCATGACAAAGTTGGTATCAGAGCGGTGACACAGTATGTCTTGATAAGTATTCCTTGCTTTAGTTTTCTGCGTTATTCCTCCATTGTCTGTTTTGTCTGAACTCTTCTATTTGTCTTTTCAGAATAAGGAGGCAAGCGCGTGTTGCTCCATCGGTCGTTGAGGCCGAGGATGATGAGTCCTTTCAGAATGAGGTTTTACCTCCTGAGCCGCTAGTTAGACGCAGAGGTCATGGCAAAGCTAGACCTCGAGGAGCAGCAGGTCATCATAGAAAGAGAGAGATACAGGATGAGGAGCCTATAGAGCCTAAGTATGAGGATGTTCCTGTACCTCCAGTTGTTTCGCCTATTCAGCTTGCCTATCAATAGGGTATGTCTGACTCTGAGGTAGCTCTGTTCTATGCCAGAGTTGGTAGGATTACTTTCGATGGGACTTCTGATCCTTTAGATTTTCTATCTGTGATCAAGACTAGGACTCAGACTGCTCACACCAAGTACCAGCGGATCATGATCGTTGAGCTTTCTGGTAAGGGATCAGTCCTGGACTGGTTTATTTAGATGATCTAGCCTTACATAATGATGATGACTTGGGCTCAATTCAAAGAGCGATTTATGAGGAGATTCTACCCAGAGCTGCTTTGAATGAGTTATCATCTCTGGTTGACCAGCATTTCTCACAGTGATCGGTCTGTTGAGGAGTATACCCGAGCGTTCTTTCGACTGGGTAGATATGCAGAGCATTTGATGTGAGACCAGTGTTTCATAATCACCACCTATGTCACTGAATTGGGTTCTGCATTTAATGGTATGCCTACAGTGGGCCTTACTCTGGAGTCGGTTATTGAGTTAGCTAAGGAGATTGAGCTAAGGCTAATCAGGCAAGGTGCTATGCCTGATTATTACCAGCTGGGTGTTCAGTCAGGTGGACTTCAGACTACTCCATACTTGAGTTTTTAGATTGGATCGAGTATTCAGTAGAGAGGTCCAGCTCAGCATAGTTAGAGATAGCAGCAGCGGGTACATCAGAGCAATAGACACGGCCATGGGGGTCAGCGTAGACCGTTCAGACTCAGGTCAGGTGCTTCGAGTAGCAGCAGTGGACGTAGCTCTAGATCAGCTGCCAGTGTTTGCCAGACCTATGGTAGAGTCCATCATGGACCATGTTACATGACACCGCTAACATGCTTCAGATGCGGGCAGACAGGACATTATGCCAGATCGTGTCCTTATTTCGGGTATCAGCAGCTATAGATTCTACAATTTCCTCAGTAATTGATTGCTAGTGCTACACTCATTCCATTCCAGTTGCCTCCAACCCAGCATTAGAGTTCTACTCAGCTTGTTCCCCAGCAGGGTCGTGGTAGAGGTACTAGAGGAGGTGCTAAAGGTGTTGGCCAGGCTTCTACCAGCTAGCAGGGAGGTCAAGGACAGGCCAGAGTCTTCCATCTCACTCAGCAGGATGCTTAGGCATCCAATGTAGTCATGGCAGGTATTATTTATGTTAGTTACCTGGATGCATGGGTTTTGTTTGATCTAAGTGCCACACATTCATTCCTTTCTCCTATTTTTTCTTTCAAGTCTTGTTGGCAAGCTTCGAGGATGGCTTTTCCTTTGTCTGTCACCACTCCTCTAAGCAATTCTTTGAACACCGATATTGTTCTTTCTAGTTGTCCAGTTCTCGTGGGAGATAGAGAATTATCCGCTGGTTTGATTCTGTTGGATGTGATGGAGTTCGATGTTATTTGGGGTATGGATTGGTTATCTCAGCACTATACCATGGTGGATTGTCGAAGTAAAGAGGTGACTTTCAGAATTCCTGGTGAAGAAGAATTTAAGTTTGTGGGTGATAGGAGTTCAACACCTTAGAATCTCATTTCTACTATTATGGCTAGGAAATTATTGAGGAAAGGTTGTTAGGGATATTTGGCATTGGTCATGGATACTTCAGTGGAGAAATTGTCACTCATAAATGTTCATGTTGCCTGTGATTTTCCTGATGTTTTTCCTGAGGAGTTGCCAGGTTTACCACCTCACAGAGAGATTGAGTTCTACATAGATGTGGTTCCAGGTACTACTCCTATATCTATGCCACCCTACAGAATGGCTCCTGCAAAGTTGAAAGAGTTGAAGGAGCAGTTGCAAGAGTTATTGGATAAGGGTTTCATCAAACCCAGTGTTTCTCCTTGGGGTGCACCAGTCCTGTTTATGAAGAAGAAAGATGGTACCCTGAGACTGTGCATTAATTACAGAGAGCTAAACAAGGTGACAGTGAAGAACAAATTTCCTCTCCTGAGGATAAATGACTTGTTTGATCAGCTATAGGGTGCATAGTTTTTTTTTCTAACATTGATCTGAGGTCAGGTTATCATCAGCTACGGATCAGTGAAGTCGATGTTCCTAAAATGGCATTCCGCACTCGATATGGCCATTATGAGTTTTTGGTGATGTCTGTTGGCTTGACTAATGCACCAGCAGCTTTTATCGACCTGATGAACCGAGTATTCAGACCATAGATGGATCAGTTTGTGGTAGTCTTCATCAATGATATACTGGTATATTCGAGGAGTATGGAGGAGCATGTATATCACTTAAGGACTATACTGCAGACACTGAGAGAACATCAGCTTTATGCAAAATTCTCAAAGTGTGATTTCTAGATGGAGAGTGTTTCTTTTCTTGGACACGTGGTGTCTAAAGAAGGTATCCAAGTTGATCCACAGAAGATTGAGGCAGTGTCTGAGTGGCCTAAACTGACTTCTGTTATTGAGATTCAGAGTTTTATGGGTTTAGCCTGGTACTATAAGAGGTTTGTACAGGATTTTTCCAAAATTATAGCCCCTATGACTCTCTTGACTCAGAAGAATGTAAGATTTGAGTGGTCTAAAGCTTGTGAGAATAGTTTTCAATTATTAAAGGAGAAATTGACCACAACCCTAGTGTTAGCTTTGCCTAATGGTGTGGATAAGTTCACAGTTTACTGTGATGCCTCTAGAGTTGGCCTTGGTTATGTGTTAATGCAAAATGGTAGGGTGATAGCCTATGCTCCAAGACAGTTGAAGAAGTATGAGCAGAACTATCCTACACATGACCTAGAGATGGCTGTAGTGATCTTTGCTTTTAAGATTTAGAGACATTATTTGTACGGGGTGACTTGTGAGATTTTTACTGATCACAAGAGCCTTAAGTACATTTTCCAATGGAGAGATCTGAATCTGAGGCAAAGGAGATGGTTGGAATTGTTGAAAGATTATGATTATGAAATTTTACATCATCTGGGCAAGGCTAATATGGTAGCAGATGCCTTAAGTAGGAAGTCCTCAGTCAGTCTTGCTCATATCAGTGTGGAGAGGAGACTGTTGATCCAGGAGTTGCATCTGTTGGTGGATCAAGGTCTGATGATGAAGATTAGTATATCAGGTGGACTGCTAGCTCAGTTTAAGGTGCAATCTATACTAAGAGATAGGATTAAGGCAGCTTAAAGCCGAGATCCTATTCTAAAAGAGCTTGCAGAGAATGTTCGAGTAGGGAAGTTCACTGATTCACACTCGATGATGATAGTGTTTTATGGATCAGTGGTAGATTGTGTGTTCCTAATGTGTATAATTTGAGAGAAAAGATCTTAGAGGAAGCACATTCTATAGCCTACAGTATACATATGGGTGTCATTAAGATGTACCACAACGTTAGAGATTTATACTGGTAGGACGGACTGAAGAAGGATGTCGCTAATTATGTTGCTAAGTGCTTAACGTGTCAGTAAGTGAAAGCTAAGCATCAGAAGCCTTATGGGAAGCTTCAGCCTCTTCCTATTCCTGAGTGGAAGTAGGAAAGGATAGCTATGGATTTTATTGTAGGTTTACCTCATTTAAAGGATGGAAATGATTCCATCTGGGTGATTATAGACAGGCTGACTAAGTTTGCACATTGTGAAAGCCACCTATTTTGTAGCTAGATTGGCAAAGCTGTATGTGAAGCATATTGTGTTCCTTCATGGAGTACCTGTGTCCATTATGTTAGACAGAGGTTCAGTGTTTACCTCTCATTTTTGGCAGAAGTTATAGGAAGTGATGGGCACTAGGTTAGACTTCAGTACTGCTTTTCATCCTCAGACAGATGGTCAGTTTGAGAGGATGATCGAGACATTGGAAGATATATTGAGACTGTGTGTTTTGGATTTGGGAGGTAGCTGGGATGATCATTTGCCACTTGTAGAGTTTTCATATAATAACAGCTACTATAGCAGTATTGGCATGGCACTATATGAGGTGTTGTATGGAAAGAAGTGTAGATCCCCTCTGAGTTGGGATGAGATTGGTGAGAGAGCTTTGACTGGACCTAAGATGGTTCAGGATGCTGTAGAGAAAGTCATCGTGATTAAGCACAGATTAGAGACCACAGTTAGCAGGCAGAAGAGCTACGCGGATCCTAGGCGCAGAGATGTAGAATTTCAGGTTGGAGACTTTGTTTTTTCTGAAGGTGTCTCCGATGAAGGGTGTTATGAGATTTGGCAGGAAGGGTAAGTTAGCACTAAGATATATCGGACTATTCAAGATTTTGGAGAGAGTTGGCACTGTTGCATATCGGTTGGCTTTGCCCCTAAGTATGTCTTATGTGCATCTAGTGTTTCATATCTTAATGCTGAGGAAGTATGTCTCAGACCCTTCACACGTGTTGCAGCATGACAGCGTAGAAGTGAATGAAGTTCTGACATTTGTGGAAGAACCTGTGGCGATTGTTGATTATCAAGTTCGACAGTTGCATTCGAACTAGATTCCAATGGTTAAGGTTTTGTGGCGTATCAACAGAGTTAAGGAGCATACGTGGGAGACTGAAGCTAACATGTGAGCTTCTTACCTGTATCTCTTCCCTTCTTGATCTTGTATTTATTCTTTTTTTAAAATTTGGGGACGAATTCTTGTAAAAGGGGAAGACTGTAATATATCGAGTTTTTAGATAATTTTAAACTGCATCGGGATATGCAGTGTTAATAATTTTAATATATATTTATGATTATTTAATTAGTTTGTTATTTATTAAAGTCATTTTTAATTATTTTTAATTATTTTAAGTTTTTTACGTAAAATTTTCTTGAGAGTTTTATTTTCGGGAAAATTAAGACGTAAATAAATAAATATTAATTATTTTAAGTGGTTTTGTGAATTTTCATGAGTCCATGCATGATTTTTAAGTGTCGAATAAAATATATACATATACATGCATATATGCGCATTTAAATTAAATTAGGGTTTATTTGAATTAAATTATATTATATTATATAGTTTTAAATAATAATTAAATGTGTATATATATGTATATGTATAGAAATATTATTAAATATGTGTGTGGTGAATATTTATTATGCATATAATATTATATATTAAAATAATATAAAGTATAGATATATATATACATATAATATTTACCTAAACTAAAGTTTGTCAAAATTACAATTGTGCCATCGACTACATCTCTATCTTCCCCGATCGTCCTTCACCTCTCCGGCATTTGCAACTCCGTTTCTTCACTGTCAATGTGCCTCCTGGCATGCCACCTTCCCTTCCAGCTTGCTCCGCCACCCCTAGCTTCCTTTTCTGGCGTTGTTTGGTCGGATTTTCTTCAAGAAGCCGAAAGTTGATGCTAGCTCTGATCACAACCATTTTGGCCACCGTTTGAAGTGCCACCTATCTCTATCTCTTCCTTGAGCTCCGGTGAGTGTATTTCCAAGCTTTGTTTCACTTAATTTGGTCTAGATTTCCCTAGGTTTTGAATTTTCATTTTTGGCCAACTTGTGTTCTTGAATTTTTTGAGCTTCGATTTCAATGATTCAAGAAAACTTCCTTCACAAATATTGATCCTAGTAGCTCAATCTACATGTTGTAATTTTTTTTGGAATTTTCAGGAATTATTTTGATTTTTGTGAGTTTTTAATTATTTTATTAATATTTTCTAATTTTCGTAAATTAATTAAATAAATTATGAAATTGTGATTTATGGTGTTTATAGGTGTTAAAATGAATTTTAGAAATTTATTTGTAATTTTTATGATTTTTATATAATTATTATGAATTTATTTAGTTTATGTGATTTTTAGAAAATTAGGTTAATTATGTGTTTTCTTGAAATTAATTGGTTAATTGAATATAATTATTGATATTATTGAATTATATGTTGATAAATTATACTATTTTTAGTGAATTTTTGAATAATTATAGTGAATTTATATATAGTAGGGGTATTTTGATAATTTGGTACTAAATTGTCTAAGGATATAATTAAATTGGTTTTAATAGTTATTTGAGGTATAAAAATGATTTTTATAAATTATTTAGTATTTTTAACTAATTAAAACTATTTTTTCATAAATTATTTTCAAATTATATATAATATACTATTTTTATAAATAAATGAGTTTTGATCGATTTGTAATATGTTTTAGGGTTAATTAAGTAATTTGGAGTTTTAAAATGTATTTTGGTCAATATTTATGAATTTATTGAGAATTGTCGATTTTTAATAATATTTTATCAAAATTAGGGTTTTATTGTATTTATTGATAAAATAATTATTTTTAGCGTTTGAATTTCTAATTTGCTATATTTTGAGTATTAAAGGGTATTTTTGGTATTTTTAGCATTTTAAATGTGTTATGTGTTTATTTCATGAATTGTGAACCTCAGTCAATAGAATTGTAGTTTGGAAGTCCAACCGAGGGGTTGTGAGCCTGTTTTTATTCGAAATGTGTTTCTTTGCAGGATCGGCTCTACTTTTGAGTGGAGAGATATCCATTTTACAAGGGAGGTTCTGCTAAATTTTTGATAGAATTCTCGTAAAACGTGATGTCCGATCGAATTCCTATTATGATTTTGTGTCCGATATTCTTAGATTAAGTCTTTAGGGATTTCAATAGACTTATTCTAATGTCGTATTGTCATTTGTTTGTTTAGTTATGCCGAAACCGAGGCCTAGTGGACCAGGCCCGTCAGACCCATCTCGAGCAGCGCAATAACTGTGAGTTGTTATCTTATATATACGTGTTCTAGGATGCATGTTTTTAGAAATGTATGTTTTATTTGTATAAAATATGCATATATGGTTTATTAATTGCTTAGGTTTATTTTTGGTATATTTTGGTATATCTTTGGTATATTTAAAATTATATGCATGTTTTATTATTGAATTTTTCCTCAAATGTTTGTAAATATATGTATAGCTTATTTTTGGTTTATGTTATAATTAAATTGAATTTATTCGACATATATATGCTCGAAATATACCTGGTTTATTTTTGGTATATTTCTAGTATATATATGGTTTATGTTGCTATTTTATTTAATATCATGCATCATTTATTTTATGAATGTATGTTTTATATATAAATGAAGGATATCAATAGAATGTGCTACCTAGTGGGCAACACTAGGATTAAGTACATACCGGTACGACGATAGCATTTAGGCTATATTACTAACCTATTTATGGATATTGATCATATTGATTTATTTGATGTGAGATGTGATTTGAGAGTGTGATTGCTGGAGCTCGGCTGACCAACTGTTTCGGGGCCAATCACACTGACAGTCAGACTGCTAGAGCTCAGTTAACTTAGTGTCTCGGGGCCAGTCTACTGTCCAAATGGAATAAGTGAATTTATTTGGAATAACTGAGCCTGTATGGCTAGAGTGTTGTCTAACACTATTTGAGGTTGCGATCATCTAGGGTTCTATTTGATCCATCATAATCGGATATTATTTTTAGTACTTATATAAAATGATTTTGCTACGTCTATGTGATTTTGCCTGTATATATATGTACTATAAATATTATTGAATGTGTGCATTGTCATTTAGCTATGCATGTATATATATTATAACAATTCACTCAGTGAGGTCTAACTCCCCTCAGTTGACTATTTTTTAAGAGAGTCTTCATCTTCAGACCTCAGTAGCAGACCCTTACGCCGGATTTCTTTTGCCCCAGCTTTACTATGTAATCTGCTTACTTGATGTTATTTTATATTCTAGACACTGCAGTAGTTATAGATGAGTTATGGGAGTTATGTATTATGTTTGTATGAGATTTGTATTTTAAAGATTTGAACTGAGACTTGTATTAAAAGATTATATATATATGAGATTAGTTTGTTTACTTAAATTTGTTTATGGATTATTACTTTATTATTATTTATGAAACTTATTTCTGCTGTAAAATATTTTATTTATGTTATTATTATTGCCTGTTTTTTAATTTTTATGGCTTACTATGGGTTCCGGATTAGAAAGAATTCCCGTTCCCTAGCGCCGATCATGGCCCTTGTTTTGGGTTATCACACTAGCTTCCTTTAAGCTAGAGGATTTGAACGAGCCCTATAAAACGATCTAGAGTTGCCGAAAAAGTCACTGATGTCATACGGGCTCCTCTGCTGCTGCTGTTGTTTTATGCATTTTTCGGCAAGCTCTAGGTGAGTTAAAGGTTGTGGAAGGGAGGAGAGGAAAAGGCGAGGTGATGGTGGTTGCTGGCAATTTGACGTGGCGTGGGTTGATGCTGGTTTTCCACGGGAAGCAGGGAAAAAAAGTGAAGAGAAGAAAAGAAAATAAGGAAGGAAGAAAGAAAAAGAAAAGAGAAAAGAAAGGAATGGGGAGTTTGATCCGTGCATGCTTTTGACTATATATATATATATATATATATATATATATATATATATATATATATATATATATATATATATATATGTATGTATATATGTATGTATGTATATATAAACACACAACCATACAATAATAATATCATAATAATAATAATAATAATAATAATAATAATAATAATAATAATAATAATAATAATAATAATAATAATAACCCTAATTAATAATATAACAATATAAATATTAATAATAATACTATTAAAAAATATTAGCAATGAAAATGATTTTAATACTTTAAATAATAAAACTCACAAAATAATTATTTTACGTAAATAAAATATCTAGAATAAATAAATGAATAATATACACAAATAATGATAATATAAAAATAAAATTTAAATTTTATTAACACTACATATCTCAAAATAATTTATATTATTTAAAATATCGAGTCATTATAATCTTCCCTCTTTATAAGAATTCATCCTTGAATTTAAATAAAAGAACAATAACAAGAATTTATCTAGGAAAGAGGTAAGGATAAGTAATCTGCATCTCAGCTTCAGTCTCCCAAGTGTACTCGTTCACGTTGTTGCTTTACCACAACACCTTAACCATCAGAATATGTTTCAAACGCAACTGTCGAACTTGATGATCCATTATCACGACTAGTTCCTCCTCGTACATTAGATCTTTATTAACTTCCACACTATCAGGCTGTAACACATCCAAAGGGTCCAAAATATACTTCCTCAGCATCGAGATATGGAACACTGGATGCACTTGAGACAAATTCGAAGGCAAAGCCAACCGATATGCAACCATGCTCACTCTCTTTAAAATCTCGAACGGTCTAATATATCTTGGTGCTAGTTTCCCCTTCTTGCCAAATCTCATCACACCCTTCATTGGAGACACCTTCAGAAACATATAGTCTCCAACCTCAAACTCCATATCCTTACACTTTAGATCTACATAGCTCTTCTATATGCTGGTTGTGGTCTCTAATCTCCTTCTGATCATATCAACTTTCTCCACTACATCCTAGACAGTCTCAAGTTAAGTCAAGGATCTCTCTCTAATCTCATCCCAACACAGAGGGGATCTGCACTTCCTTCTATACTCGGTGCCATCTTAATACTACTATGGTAGCTATTATTATATGCAAACTCCACATGCAAACCCCATCTACCTCCAAGATCCAATATACACATCCTCTATATATCTTAAAGTGTCTATGTCATCCTTTTAAATTGACTATCTATCTGAGATTGAAAAGCAGCATTGAAATCAAGTTTGGTGTCCATTGCTTCTTGCAACTTCTGCCAAAATCGAGAGGTAAACACTTAACCCTTATCAGATACAATGGACACAGGTACTCCATAAAGGCACACAATATGTTTAACATACAGTTTCACTAATTTAACTATAGAGTAAGTGGCTTTCATAGGTAAAAAATGAGTAGATTTGGTTAACCTGTCCATAATCACCCAGATGGAATTATATTCATCCTTAGAATGAGGTAAGCCAACCACAAAATCCATAACAATTCTTTCCCATTTCCACTCTGGAATAGGAAGAGGTTGAAGCTTCCCATAAGGCTTTTGATGTTCAACTTTCACTTGTTGACATGTCAAACACCTAGAATCATAATCAACTACATCCTTGTTCAGTCCATCCCACTAGTACAAGTCTTTGATACTGTGGTACATCTTAGTGACACCTGGATGTACGCTATAGGCTATAAAATGTGCTTCCTCAAGGATCTCTTCTCTCAAGTTATCCACATCAGGAACGCAAAACCTACCATTGATCCATAAAATACCATAATCATCGAGAGTGAAATCAATGAACTTCCCTGCACGAACATTCTCTTTAAGCTCTGCAAGAATAGGATCTTAGCCCTAAGTTGCCTTAATCCTATCTCTCAACACTTATCGAACCTTGAACTGAGCTAATAGTCCACCTGATATGCTAATCTTCATCATCAAACCTTGATCCACTAACTCATGCAACTCTTGGATCAAAGGTCTCCCCTCCATAATAATGTGAGCAAGACTACCTGAGGACTTCCTACTCAAGGCATTTGTTACCACATTAGCTTTACCTAGATGATAAAGAATGTTGCTGTTATAATCCTTTAGAAGTTCTAACTATCTCCTCTACCTTAGATTCATATCTTTCTGCTGGAAAATGTACTTAAGGCTCTTATGATCTATGAAAATCTCACAAGTCACCACTTACAGATAATGTCTCCAAATCTTGAGAGCAAAAATCACTACAGCCATCTCTTGGTTGTGAGTAGAATAATTATATTCATGCTTCTTTAACTACCTCAAAGCATAAGCTATCACCCTACCATTCTACATCAACACACAACCTAGGCTCACTCTAGAGGCATCATAATACATAGGCAACTTATCTACTCTATTGGGCAAAGCCAAAACTAGAGCTATGGTCAACTTCTCCTTCAGTAGCTCGAAACTATTCTCACAAGCATTTGACCACTTAAACTTCACATTCTTTTGAGTTAGGCGAGTTATAAGAGTTGTAATTCTAGAAAAATCATGCACACATCATAATACCCAGCCAAACCCATAAAACTTTGAATCTCTATGATTGTCATCGATGTAGGCCACTCAGACACTGCCTCTATCTTCTATGGATCAACTTGTATACCGTCTTTAAACACAATATGCCTAAGGAATGCAACACTCTCCAACCAAAAATCACACTATGAGAATTTAACATAAAGATGATGTTCTCTCAGTGTCTGCAATACAGTCCTTAAGTGATATACGTGCTCCTCCATACTCTTTGAATACACCAGTATATCATTAATGAAGACTATTACAAACTGATCCATAAATGATCTAAAGACCCTATTCATTAAGTCCATAAAAACAACTGGTGCATTAGTCAACCTAAATGACATAACTAAAAACTCATAGTGGTCATATCAAGTATGGAATGTCATTTTAAGAACATCAGCCTCACCGATCCGCAACTGATGACAACCTTACCTCAAGTCAATCTTAGAAAAGAACTATGCACCCTGAAGTTGATAAAACAAATCATCTATCCATGAAAAAGGATACTTGTTCTTCACTGTTACCTTGTTCAACTCTCTATAATCTATGCACCATCTCTGTGTACCATCCTTCTTCTTCATAAATAAGACTAGTGCACCTCAAGGAGAAACACTAGGTCTAATGAAACCCTTATCTAGCAAATCCTACAACTGCTCCTTTAATTCTTTCAACTTTTCAGGAGCCATTCTGTAAGGCGACATCAAAATAAGAGTGCTGCCTAGAACCACATCTATACAGAACTCAATCTCTCTGTGAGGTGGTAAACTTGGCAACTCCTCAGGAAAAACATCAGGAAACTCACAGGCAATAGGAACATCTGTGAGAGATAACTTCTCCACTACAGTATCCCTGACTAATGCCAAATATCCTTGACAACCCTTCCTTAGTATCTTCCTAGCCATAATTGCAAAGATGAGATTATAAGGTACAAAACTCTAATTAACAATAAACTTAAACTTTTATTCATCTAGAATTCTAATAATCACCTCTTTTACTTTGACGATCCATAATGACATAGTGCTGAGATAACCAATCCATACACAGAATCACATCGAACTCTATCACATCTAACAAAACCAATTATGATGGCAATTCTATGCCTATGAAAAACACTAGACAACCAAAACAAACAATGTCGATGTCCAATGAATTGCTTAGAGGAGTGGCAAAAGACAAACGAAAAGCCATCCTTAAAGCTTTCCAACATGACTTTGAAGCAAAAATAAGGGACACAAAAGAATGTGTGGCACTCGGATTAATCAATACTCTAGCCTCCAAATAATAGATAAGAAAAATACTTGTAATAATGACATTAGATGCTTGAGCATCCTGCTAAGTGAGGTGGAAAACTCTGGCCTGACCTTGACCTCTTTATTGACTGGTGGAAGCCTGACCAAAACCTCTGGCACCTCCTCTGGTACCTCTGCCATGCCCCTATTGGGCAATAATCTAAGTCATACTCGAATACTAAGCTAGAGGTAATTGAAAATGAGCTAGTACTAAACTGGCAACCAACTGTTATGGCTGAAAACCAGAATATAGGCATGATTTGGCAAAATGCCCTCCTTGACCACATCAAAAATGTGTCAGTGGCACTATATAACAAGGTCCCTGATGGACTTTACCACAAATCTGACATGCATTGGTTGTTGATCCCATGCTGCCATAACCAGAACTCCATCCACTATTACTACTAGTGGCTTTAGAACTAAATCTCACTAGCCTATGATCTCTACCTCGGCCATGTCTCCTACTATCGTGATATCTTGGATGCTGCCTCTAACTCTACTGTAATGAGCCTCTCTGCTAACTACTAGAACTAATCTAGAAAGTCAAGTAAGGAGTACTTTGAAATCCTCATGACTGAACATCTCCCAGTTGATAATAATCAGGCATAGCTCCTTACTTGACTAATCTCAAATCTATCTCCTTGGTCAACTCTATCACTGACTCTAAAGTGAGGCCGGCAGTAGGCATCCTAGTAAAAGCAAAACCTAAACCAGTGACGTAAGTCATAATAGTGAAATACTAGTCTCGCATCAGATCCTTTACAAATCTACCTAGTCTAAGGAACTCTCTGGTGTAATCCTCTACTGATCTATCACCTCTAGTAATGCTCATCAGCTAAAGTTTATAACTCATCCACAGTGGCTCTGGGCAAAATCTCCTCATAAACCTCTCTCTAAACTGAGCCCAAGTCATCATCGTCATATGAGGCTGAATAACTTAAATGAACTAATCTAGGGCTCGTCCCTCGATAGACAACTCAACTATCATAATCTATTGATACTCGGTGTGAGCAGTATGAGTCCTCGTCTTAATGGTGTGCAAAAAATCTAATGGATCTGAGGTCCCATCAAAGGCTATCCTACTAACTCTGGCATAAAATAGTGCTGCCTCAAGTTTAGACATACCCTGCTAATAGACAGGCTGTAGCAGCAGTGTAACTAAAGGTATAGCAGCTTCCTTATATTTTGGCTCCACAAGTTCATCATCCTATAGCTCTCTTTGTTTACGATGACCTACCGCTCCTCGAGGTCTACCTCTACCTCAGCCTCGACGCCTGACCGGCAGCTCAGGAGATAAAACCTCATCCTGAAAGGACTCATCATCCTCAGCCTCAATGACCGGTGGAGTGACACATGCTCATCTCCTCATTATAAAAAGACAAAGGAAATGAGCTTCAAATAACAAACAATAAATAAACAACCTAGTGATTACACAAAAAACTATAATAAGGAAAACTTATCAAAGACATGATTAAACTTAATTAACCATAGTATTTTCAAAGAAAACAAGACTCTGGCAACCTAAGTCCACAACACTAATAACCTAGGGCTCTGATACCATCTTTGTCACGACCTAAACCAGGGAGTCATGACCTATGATAGGGAACAAGAATTGTTTTGAATCCGAAACTCGTAGCAAGCCTTAGAGATAAAAAGCATGCATTAATAATATAAAAATACAATAGAATTTAAAACCTAAATTGATATAAAAATAAATACTCAAATATCATTTCATAAATAAAAATATTCATACAAAATTTTGATGTAAATCCTAAAATAAAATAACACATTACTGATACAATAACACTACTACTGCATTTTTCTGGAATATAATAAAATTTCAAAGATATAATTTACATAAACTTGTCGGGGCAGAAGAAGACAGGCGTAATACACTACTAGTATGGTCTGACGAAGACGACTCTCCTAAAAAAAATGGTTGAGAGGGTTCAGACCTCACTAAGTGAATTATTATAATATATATACACGCACCTCCTAATGTCATATACAATCAATCATCAGTATATATATACATATATATGGGCATTTCACACAACTGATAAAATCCACTTTTATACTTATAAATGCAGAAAACATTTGTTTAATTGAAGGATTAAATAGAACCCTAATATAATTGGAACCTCAGTAATAATAATCAACAGCCAAAATACTTAATCAATACTCAAATTATTCATTTTTCCAACTCAAGGTAGTAGACTAGCCTCCGAGTACACTAGGTCAACCAAGGATTCGTAATCTCACTACAGGCATGACTGGCCCTGAGTACACTAGGTCAATCAAGGATCCACAGTCATTCTTTTCTAATAACCATAAATCTCCATAAATAATTATCAAATTTCCACCCTAATTCTACCATACTATCGCGTAATAGTCCTAGTACAGCCCACTAGGTAGCACGTTCTATTGAAATCCCTCAATAAACCATATTTAATGGAAAATAATAAATTGCACAATTTAAATATAAAGGCAATCATTTAAAAAGGATATAACATTTATATACTAAACATATACCATAAATATACACAAAATATACAAAATGCATATGTTGAATATATATCAATTATACTAAATATATATACTAAAACGTGCTAATATTGATATGTCACATATACAAATTATATACTAAAAAAAACTAAGTAAAATGTTACATATACCAAAAATATACTTAAAGTATACCAAAAATATACTTATTCATTTAATAAAATAATTCATGTTTAAAGTTATAATAAAACATGAAAACTCATAATCATGCATCTACATGCAATGAATATATAAAATAATAACTCACAGGTTTATGCTCCTCAAGATTGACTTGACAAGCCTGGTCTGATGGGCCTCGGTCTTGGTGCAATTAGAAAATAAATATAATGATAATATCATATTTAATTTTAACTTATACTTCTAAAAATTCTAATGGAAGACTCGATGTAAGAATTCAAAACTCAAAAACTTAGGATCGACCCAATGTCATTGTAGATGGAGGGGTTTAACGCGCATCCAAGATTTTAGCAACCACAACACTGTTTAGGCTCAGGGCCTTAGAAAACACACTAACCATTGTCACAAAGACATGACGTGGAGATGAGGAGTCACCACCCAGGGTAATAACTTGGATAAATCAAAAAGGTGGTACTCGATTCCCAAAAAGAAAGCTAGTAACACAACCAGGAGATTCTGGATACGAAATACTATCTTCTCTTAGTCTCGTGTTCATTTAGAATAATTTTATAAATGATTATTTCATCCTCTAATTACATGAAATTTTATTAAACCCTATTTGACATCCATCTAACCTTAGGCATCTAGTCAATAAAATTACACATAAAAAATGTACTTAATATCGCGTTTTTCCTAAGTCAAAACTATGTTAATTTCATTAAAAAGTTAGCTAGATTTACATTTTATTTACAAGTGAAAAATGGACTAAAGGTAGGCCTACATTTTTATTAATTAGTGAGCCTATATCTATTTATTTTACTTTATCTAAAAATGGGCTTAAGTCTATTCAATTTTAAAGGAAAATTAAATTAATGGGCCTAAGTCTAACTTGGTTTTATTTTAAGTGAAATGTGGGCCTATGTCTATTTATTTTAAAAGAAATGAATTAAAATGGGTTGAGCTAAGTCTAAACAAGTTTTAATTCACTAAGTGGGCCTAAAATCTAATTAACCTAATGGTCCTAAATTTATTTTAATTATTTAAAGTGCTAAACCATTTTTAATCCTATTTATTAAGTGAGTTAGACCTTAAACGTGGGCTTTGGGCCCAAAAATAATAAAAAAAAAAAAGCCCAAAAACATTAAAAAAAACATCACAAAATCAAATCAAAACACATTCACATATGATTTCTAAAAAAAACCTAATTTAATTACATATAAACCCTAATTAACTAAAGCCACCATTAATTTTAATTAATTTTACCTAGTGAACCTAGTTTTACCAATTAATCTTAAAGTACAGAAAATTAAATCTTTTACTATTCCACTATCGGGGCTATTACAAACTACGCACAAAATCTAAAATTAAACAATTATACATCCATAAATAAAAAACTACACATGATATCAAAATGCAAAATAAATATAAAAAAATCCTAAGTTCTACTGGAAAAAAACATAGGATCTTCAATGGCATTCTATGCACCTTCTGTTCATTTGAACACAGGCAGCATCCTCCTCAATCCTCATTCGCATATCAAAACAAAAACATAGAAATAATTAGATAGTAATGAAATTGAATAATAAAATAACAATGAAATAAAATAAAAAAATCACAAAAAGAAGAGAAGAAAAAAAGAATGAATGTTATGCATATGCTTTGAGATAGCCCCTCATATTAAGATTGTCACCGTTGTTTTTGACATGTTGTTTGATTATGGACAGAGGCTAAAAAACAATGCTGAACCATTCTTATTAAAAGAACCATATCAAAAAGAGCTTTAACAAAAATTCAAGTTTTTTTATTTTTTTGTGGACAGGGTGTTCTTAATGGCATCTAGGGTTTGTGTGTGAGTCTCCATTTTTTTTTTCTATGTGAGTCTCCAAAAATTTTCCTCCCAAAAAAGGTCCTCCCCCACACGCATGTAGACTCTACTTTTAAATGTAGAGTCTGCACGTATTGGCTTACTCCTTCAAAGGAACAGACTCATCTCTCAAAATAAACTGATAAGATAAGGTTTTGATCTTTAAAAGTTACGTGTTTTTGAATGAGTCAAAATCTTTTCAGATAAAATTAATAATAAAAATTCAATTTTTAACCAATTAAAACACTAAAAAATTGACAAAAATAAGAAAAAAATACGTCAAAATTTTAAAAAAAAATGGGACTTTTACACGTCGGCATTGTGCAATACCGATTGAAAATTTGGATTTTCGATTGAAAATTTGGATTTTCGATTGAAAATCTATAATTTCGATTTTCAATTTTTTTCTTTTTTTTAATTATCAAAAGACCCCTAAAAATTGACTTATTTGCAATTAAATCCTAAAAAATTTAGTCCCTAAAGTCCATTTTATCGACGACCAAGGTCAATTTTTGAATGAATTTCATTATAAGGGCTTACGTCGTAATTATGCACAATTGTATCCTAAAATTGGGTGCTTACAGTTGCCCCCCTTTGTTGTTGTTTGCTTGAAAAATTACGACAAAGTAATAGCAGCACATAATTTCGAAAGAAAGAAATTAGGACACTTGATTGTATCCTAAATGATAGATTGATGCTCAAATTGCTAAGCAAAGTATGATGTTTGGCAAGTCTCACTATATTTCCTATTGAACTTCTAGTGGACTTTATGCAAATGAGTTTCGCTATATTCCCTATGGGACATTTAGCGATGATAAATTGAAAACTTGTTATAGTTCATGTGGAACGTCTAGCAATGATGAATTTCGTTATATTCCCTGTGGGACATCTAACAATGCACACTATATTCCCTATGGGACGTCTAGTGATGGTAAATTGAAAACTTATTATAGTTCATGTGGAACGTCTAGCAATGATGAATTTCATTATATTCCTTATGGGATGTCTAACGATGTACATTATATTCCATGTGGGACGTCTAGTGTAGTTGAATTAAAAATTTGCTATAGTTCCTGTGAAACATCTAGCACTGATGAATTTTGTTATATTCCCTATGGAACGTCTAACGATGCACACTATATTCCTTGTGGGACATCTAGTGTAGTTGAATTAAAAATCTACTATAGTTCTTGTGGAACGTCTAGCAATGATGAATTTCGTTATATTCCCTGTGGGATGTCTAGTGTAGTTGAATTGAAAATCTGCTATAGTTCCTGTGGAACGTCTAGCAATGATGAATTTTATTATATTCCTTATGGGACATCTAACGATGTACACTATATTCCCTGTGGGATGTCTAGTGTAGTTGAATTAAAAATTTGCTATAGTTCCTATGGAATGTCTAGCAATGATGAATTTCGTTATATTCCCTATGGGACGTCTAGTGTAGTTAAATTAAAAATTTGCTATAGTTCCTATGGAACATCTAGCATTGATGAATTTGAAAGTTTATGTCATAACTTCTATGCAGTACATAACATAATGAAGGTTATGACTACTGTGCAGCACATAACATAATCATTTGAAATTCATATTATAGCTATTGTGCAGCACATGAATCCTTTGATTGAAATGATACATGTAAAACACAAAAAATGAATTGTGTAATCTTGTTATGTATTTTGTGCTTAACAAAAAATCCAGAATCACAAATTGATTATGCAATTTTAATAATTCAATGAATTATTAATTTGATGAATGTCATGATTTAATTACGAACATGTTCCTAATCCGAATGCAATTATGGACCAAATTGCAAGAAATAAAAAATGAATAAAAAGTAAATAAATTGGAAGGATTAAAATGGATATTTTTCATTTTATATACCCTTCCCATTCTTTTTTTCGATCACTTCCCTTCTCTTCATATTCTTTTCCTTTTTTTTTCTTTTCTTTCCAATTGATTCATATTTTTCTTTTCTTGATTTCTTGATCATTTGTGGTCCAATTATCCATTTGTCTGATCCAATAGCTCACCCACAACATGGGCCACATAGAGAGTAGACATGGAAGCAGATCTAATTATTCTGAGTCCACGTTTTCCACAAAATAAACTTGGACTACGAGAAGGTGATATCATCCTTCCTTTAACCTGTTTGCATCTTCACAAGTCTTCACAGACTGGCATTGAGGTATTTTCTGTCCCTTCTGCTTCATTCTGTAACATTAATTCAAATAATTAGCTATAATTATTAATTTTTACAGTGTAAAAATTTACATGCATGCTACTAAATTAAATTTTAAAATTGACTGGGATATATAAGAAAATTTCAAATTAAACGTTGAAAAATAGTTGGGAGTCATCGAAATTACATGCATGACTGATTGATTTTCTAGATTACCGACTAAAAAATTAGATTTTTGATCAAAAATCTAGACTTCTAATCGGAATTATGGATTTCCAATCAAAAATCCATAATTCCGATCGGCATCCATAATTTCTATTTCCAATTTTTTTAGATTATTATTTCTACTTTTTAATTTTATTTTACACATAAATAAACAAAATAATTAAATAGATAAAAGCAATGTAGAGAATGATTTTTTATTTCTGAATTTTATTCAGAAACCACTGAAATTTATGGGATGCTTTAATTTGGCATGAGAATTGTTCCATGGTTTGCTAAAGAATGTGACACAGATCATCTGGGCCTCGGGCTTCAGACGTTTTGTTGCTGCTCTTCCAACTGCTCGAGGTAGATTAAATCATTATTCCTTATTTACACTGAATGAGAGGTGGATGGACACCACTCACACCTTCCATACACCTGTAGGCGAGTTGATGATAACACCTATAAGTTTCTCTGCTATTACTGGTATCCCATTTGAAGGGACTCTTGTACCCTTTGACATCAGCTATTGCAATCTTCCAGAGCATAGATGGAGTCAGTGTGTGCGAGATTTAATTAGGTTTGCTCCATTGTGGAAGAACCGTAAGAACGTAGTTCTTTCCTCTTTGGTTGAGGGCTTCAAAATTCTACCCACTACTACTCCTAGCCAGATTGCTCAAAAGGCGAGATGTTTCCTCCTGATCTTGCTAAGAACTGCTCTTTTCTATGAGACTAGTCATGAGGTGAGCATTGCTCTTTTAGGCCCCCTGTGTGATTTAGACTAGGTCATTACTCTTGATTAGGGATTTGCAGCACTTGCTTATCTCTACTACAAACTCGACACTGTTTGTAGAGGCGCGATGACCATGTGCGGCTTTTGGCATGCATTACACGTATGTTCTTATTTGCCTTTAATTTTGCATATTTCCTAATCTCTCTTCTAATTTTACTAACTCCTTTTCTTTCTCAGATCTAGAATATTGAGCTTGGGCTAGTTCAAGGTTTTGGTGCTGTTAGCCTGGACAAGAGCTTGCCTTTAATGCAAAGATGGGGTTCATCTCGCCTTGCTAGTATCAGGAACACACTTCAGATGTACCGTGACCATCTAAACACTCTAGATTGGAACTTGGTAAGAAAAATAATAGAATCATTAGTATTAGTTAGTGAAACTTAATTTAGCTAATGAAAATGAAATCTGTAGGTTGATCTTAGTTGGTTGGAAGGTACTGATGATTTCCAATGATACGACTTCATGGCTGGTGCAGTGAGGCTAGAGACACTAAGGATTCTACTTCCTGGATATGGTTGCAAGATGTGGTATCTTGGAGAGCGAGAATATCATTGGTTTGTAGGACCTACTAGGTGACATGTCCCTTTTGGTATTCCTACTTCTATGCTATGGAGTTATGATCTTGCTGGATTAGAGGTGAGGGAGGCACTGTAGGGGTATAATGCTTTAACTTTCCTTAAGCGATCTTGCCATTATCGACAATATATCCAAGAGAACCCTTTAGAGCAGATTCCCATTGGTGATGTTGAGGTATCTCCTACTAATTTCAATTATCTTTTTGGAATTTGTGAATAACTTTTTTTCTTCTTTTTTTTTTAGTTTAAGGAGGTTTGCTCTCCTGTTGTTGAAGCAAAGGAGGTAGAGACTGAGATTGTTCAGGAGACTGAGATTATTTCTGATCTAGAGACCGGCCCTGAGACTAAGAGGTATGAGTCTAGGCCTAGTCCGCCGCATGTTGGGACTAGCCGCGATGGGGCCTTCATCGATGCTATGCTTGGTGATGTCTCTCTTCTTGAAAAGTCTATGTTCTACTAGGCTCCCGCTGTTCAGGCTCCAATTAAGCAGTAGATGCAGTTTGGTGATGCTCAGCTTGTTAGCTTTTGTCCACCAGATGCTTCTCATATGAGTCTATTTGACTTATTTCTTATATGGATTTGTACACTTGACATTAACATTAGTAAAAATTTTACAAAACAAGTTCCCTGGACACAGGTAGAGAATCTATACAGACTTACCTCATATTAGAGATTTTTCATGATGCAGGTTATAAACAGTTAGCGAGTAAGCGCCTATAATGAGAAAATGCAAATGTATGCATACTATGCATGTAATGCATATGATATGATGTTTTATGTGTATGCAGAGCTATTCCAATGGTCTAGAGTGGGAGAATGAGATGCTTCATCAATAGCTTGCAGACTTGGGCTTTGATCCGTATAGCACTGGGACCTTATCTGCCAGACCTCCAGACACTTATCATCATGATGACCATACCAGAGGATGGAGCCCATGGCCTAATACCAGAGCTCGAGATGGGTGATCTAAAGTTTCTATATTCCTGACTTTCTACATGTCTGTATCTGCCTATTCTCTATTGTATTGCTATTTTTTATTCTTGCACTGTCTTGAACACTGTTAGATAGAACTGAAACAGTGTTTGCATCTTAATGGATTTTTTTTTCCTAAGCCGTCCTTTTTGGGTTTTCAGCTTAGTAAGCTTGCCCTAACTTTTGCTTAAGCCGCCCTTTTGGTTTTTCAACTTAACGGGCCTTTTTTTTTGTTATAGGAAAAACTGAGCTTGCTTAATGTACCCCTCAGTCCTTTGACTTATCAACCTCATCAGCTACAATCTTGTCCTTTAAAAATGAAGGACAAATGTTCTATGGACCAATGGGTTAACTGGTTAAAAAAAATTTCAGATGCTGAGATCACATGGGTTTACCCTTAGTAGAGATTGAAGTTCATGACTATTGAGCTGTATGATCACTATGTTCCTATTCCAGGGCTGCACTTCTCTACCTTTTTTACCCCTTTATGCCTTTTTCGTCAATATGGTCACCTTCAGTTCATTGTTACTGTTCTGGCTGACTTTTAAGGTTTCCTCTGAGACAAGGTTCTCTGAATAAGATTAGGAGCTTGTGGCCTTGTAGAACTTTTGAATGGAACATACACCTGGATGTTGATGTGACTATTGATGATGATTACAAAACTTGGATTGTTATCCAAAAGACAAAACCACCAGGATTTGCTAGGTACAAGAGGACTCAAGCTTTGTATGATGAGTCACAAAGGAAGAAACAAAGACATCACTAGATAGAATGGTCTCATAGAGATAGTCTTAGGCTTTCTTATGTTTTCTTTTCTTTTCAAGCGCTTATGCTTTATAATAAAGAAGGACATGCAAAGTTTAACAAAACTTCAATTTCAATTTCATTCATTAATTAGGGCCAAAATGAGTACATTTAATACATCACATGACATAATTCCTATTATTAGATAGTCCTCATGGATTTTCTAACTGTATATTTTTTGCTCACATTTTATTTCCCTAATTTTTTCCTGACTAGCCCTTTACGGGTTTTCTAATTAGCGGGACCATTCCCTTTTTATTTATTTCCCTAACTTTTTCCTGTCAGCCCTTTTCGAGTTTTTTGAATAATGAGAATGTCTTAACTTTTGCATGACTAGCCTTTTCAGGTTTTCTAACTAGCGAACTTTATTTTCTTTATTCTACTTGTATTCATATTTTTTTTATAGGTAGTACTTCTTGAGGCGATCCATATTAACAGGTTCCATGAACTCATTCCCTTCAAGATCTAATATCTTAGCAGCTCCTTTAGGTAAGACCGATTTGACCAAGTATAGTCCTTCCCAATGCGGTCTAAATTTACCTCTCGGATTGAACACCACGGCTCTAAATTATTTCAGCACCATATCTCCAATTTTGATCTTCCCAAGCTTAACTTTCTTGTTGAATGCCCTTGCTATCCTTCTCTGATATATTTGAGTGTGGAATAAAGCATTCATCCTTTTCTCATCTAGAGATACGAGATGATCATATCTCTTCTGCGCCCATTCATTCTCAGTTATTTTAGCTTCCATGACTACTCTCAAGGACTTAATCTTGGTTTCTATAGGCAAAACTGCCTCATAACCATATACTAATGAGAACAATGTTTGGCTTGTAGCAGTTCTAGCTGTAGTCCTATATCCCGACAAGGCAAAAGGAAGATATTCAGACCAATCCTTGTAAGTTTTGACCATCTTAGAAAGGATTTTCTTGACATTCTTATTAGCCACTTCCACTGCTCCATTAGTTTGAGGGCGATAAGGTGAAGATTTATGGTGCTCAATCTCATACTTTTGTAACAACTCTACTGTTTCTGCTTGAAATTGAACCCCATTATCTATCACAATATGATATGGAACCCCATATTTGTAGATAAGGCTCTTCTTGATGAACCGTGCCATTTGTTTTGCTTTCAGAGTGTTGAAAGATTCTACCTCTACCCATCTTGAGAAGTAATTGATTGCCACCACTATGTATTTATGCCCATTTGATGCTGTCAGTCTTATTTCTCCTATGATACCAATTTCCCATGCTGTAAAGGGCCAAGGGGATGATAAACTATTAAGCACTATTGGAGGCATGTGACTAAGATTCCCGTGGATCTGACACTGATGGCATTGTCTTACTGTCTTGATACAATCCTTTTCCATAGTCATCCAGTAATACCCTTGTCTGAGTATCTTCTTAGCTAGAATTATCTCGTTCATATGATAACCACAAGCCCTTGCATGAGTCTCTTGCATCACCTCTTCAGCTTCATCCTTTTTGAGACACTTGAGCTGCTTCTCGTTCGGCATTCTTTTATATAATACTCCATCATGACTTGCTGATATGGACATGGCCAAGCTTAAGAATGGTAATGGTGGCAGCATTTCTAGAGATAAAGCTAAGGATGGGCTTGATGTAGAGGATAATAAGAAAACCAAAGATAAAGCTAAGGATCCATTAAGCATGCCACAAGGCCCAATTACAAGGTCAAGGTCTAAGAAGATACAAGAAGCCATGCATGCATGAAACATGATGTGCATAAGATTTGTGGTCAATGCACTGTTTATTTAAAAGCTAAGTCCAAATTGCAACCCCATGGGTTAGATACACCTTTACCTATTCCTGATGTTCCTTGGATAGATTTATCTATGGACTTTGTGCTTAGTTTGCCTAGATCTAGGAAAGGTAAAGATATATCTTTATTGTTGTGGATAGGTTTAGTAAGATGGCTCACTTTATACCATGCCATAAAAGTGATGATGTTAGTCATATTGCTAATTTGTTTCTTAGGGAAGTTGTGTGTTTGCATGGAGTACCTAGGACCATTGTTAGTGATAAAGATGTTAAATTTCTAAGTCACTTTTGGCATGTGCTATGGGGTAAGTTAGGCACTAAATTGCTCTTTTCTACTACTTGCCATCCATAAATAGATGGACAAACCAAAGTTGTGAATAGGAATTTAGTACAATTGCTTCGTGCTTTGATTTCTAGGAATTTAAAATCTTAGGAGGATTTGTTGAATTTGCATACAATAGGGCTATTCATAGCACTACATACACTTCACCATTTGAAATTGTATATGGCTTTAATCCTTTAACTCCTATTGATTTGATTCCTTTACCCCTTAATAAGCTTGTTAATGTTGAAGGTTCTTCTAAGGCATATTTGGTTAAAAAGCTACACAAGCAAGTTAAAGAGAGAATTGAGAAGCAAAATGCAAAAGTGGCTGAGAGGGTTAACAAAAGATGAATTCCAATGGTGTTCCAACTTGGAGATTGGGTCTGGGTTCATTTTCGAAAGGAAAGGTTCCTAAATCAACGAAGGTCTAAGCTAAGTCTGAGGGGTGATGGTCCATTTCAAGTCCTTGAGAGGATCAATGACAATGCCTACAAGATTGATTTGAAAGGTGAGTATAATATGAGTGGTACATTTAATGTTGCTAATCTAAGTCCTTTTGATATAGGTGATGAGCTTGATTTGAGGACAAATCATCCTAAAGACGGAGGGAATGATACGGACATGGCCAAGCTTAAGAATGGTAATGGTGGCAGCATTTCTAGAGATAAAGCTATGGATGGGCTTGATGGAGAGGATAGCAAGAAAACCAAAGATAAAGCTAAGGATCCATTAAGCATGCCACAAGGCCCAATTACAAGGTCAAGGTCCAAGAAGATAAAATAAGCCTTAATTGGCTATATGCAAGATTGGGCTAGTCAAGGAAGGTCAATTGGTCACGCTAGGTTTGGCCCAAGTGAAGACACAATTGAATGGGCTTTATTTAATGTTTGGCAAGTCCAAATACATGAAGACTAATGTCAGCTCAAATCCCTTATTTAAGTTCAGAACTATATTATTTGCTATTATGCTTAATATTTTTATTAGGGTTTCTGATGTTAGGATGTTATAAAAACCCTCCTTATGGTGTGTTTTAGAAAGATTGGAAATTGAATGAAAATTAGTCCTTTTACATATTTGCTTGAATTCTTGAATTCTTGTTGAATGCATAAACCACTTATCAAGCAATTGATCTATCCTTGTGGCATGTTAAGGGTCAAGGTTTAAAGAACTTAGTTTTCTTTAGGTTCTAATCTTGATCAACCAAACCTTGCAATCTAATTTAAGCGATTCTTGGGTTTTGAAACTCAACTTGTTCTTGGGTTTTCAAGATAGTAATTCACGGGTTCATAATCATTAGGGTTTGTGGTTCTAATTCTTGGAGGTTCTTAACATTTGCATAGTTACATGCAAGAGAATGAAGAGCATATCTTTCCTTTGAGATTGCTTCATGTGGATAAATTCCTTCTTTGATGAATCTCTGGACATCATAAAACCAAGGCTTTTCTTCAAGCCCCATTTGAACATTCATAATATGCTCACCCCCATAACACAATGCTCTAGACTTCATGATCACTAAAGGTTTTATGGCCAACCTAGTTGCACTATCCCACATTGAAGAGAGTGTTGCCAGTGCATCTGCCATTTGATAATCATCTCTGGATATATGGATAAAGAGACATTTGGTGAAATGTTTCATTAAGGCTTTCAAATAGCAGATATAAGGCTTTAGCTTTTCCTCTTTTACTTCCCATTCTTCAATAGCCTGATTAATGACTAACATTAAATCCCCATAAACCAATAAATCTTTTACTCTAGCTGCCATAACTGCTTCAATCCCATAGATACATGCTTTATACTCAGCCTTGTTGTTTGTGACCTTAAAATCTAGTTTCTTTGCCATTGGTATGGTTTCTCCTTCCGGTGTAACAAGCATCACTCCCAATCCAGCTCCTTTGTTGTTTACAGCTCCATCGAAGTAAAGTTTTCACTCCCGGTGCTCTACAACTACTAAGTTCTCATCTAGAAACTCTAAATTCCACTGCTCTTCACCTTCGATCGCATTCTTAGCTAAGAATTCTGCTACTACTCTTCCCTTGATTACCTTTGTAGTAATGTACTCTATATCAAATTCAGTTAAGAGTACCAACCATCAAGACATTTTTCTAGTTAGAGCCAATGCTTGAAATAGATACCTTAGAGGGTCTATTCTTGAAATAGCTTGAATCCTATAAGATTGAAAATAATACCTTAATTTCCTCGTGGCCCAAATCATAATTAGACATGCCTTTTCTACTAAATCATATTTTTCCTCATACGACAGAAACTTCTTGCTCAGGTAGTACACTGTGTTCTCTATTCCATTTGACCCTTCTTATGCTAACATTGCCCCTATTGCATCATCTTCTAAAGCCAAGTACAAAACCAATGGCTTACCCTGTCTAGGTGGTTTCAAAATAGGTGGATTAACAAGATACTCCTTGATCTTATCAAAAGCTTTCTAACAATCATCATTCCACTTAATCGGTTGATCTTTCCTTAAGAGCTTAAAGATAGGATCACAAATATTAGTGAGTTTTGTGATAAACCTACTAATATACTGTAACTTGCCAAGGAATCCTCTTACTTATTTCTCCATCTTTGGTGCTGGCATTTCCTAGATGGCTTTCACTTTATTCGAATCCACTTTAATTCCTCGGTTGCTCGCTATATGTCCTAACAGCTTCCCTGAAGTAACCCCAAAAATGCACTTCTTCAGGTTAAGTCTCGGGTTGTATCTCTCAATTCGGGCCAAGAACTTGTCTAAGGCTTCTAAGTGTCTACCTCTTGTCTCTAATTTGACCATCATGTCATCCACATACACTTCAACCTCCTCATACATCATATCATGGAAAAGTGCAGTAGCAGCTCTTTGATAAGTTGCACCTGCATTCTTCAATTTGAAAGGCATCACCTTGTAACAATAGGTCCCCTATTCTGTGATGAAAGTTGTCTTAATCTTGTCCATGACTACCATCATTATTTGTTTGTATCTAAAAAATCTATCCATGAAAGAATACATTACACTTGTTGCAGTGCTATTCATTATTACATCATGTGAGGTAACGGGAAGTCATCTTTTAGACAGGCTTTGTTCAGATCCTTAAAATCTACACACATTCGTACTTTGCCATATTTTTTAGGAACAGGTACTATGTTTGCTAGCCATTGAGGGTAGTCTACTACTTCTAAGAAGTTAGCCTGTATTTGCTTGGCAATTTCCTCCTTTATCTTTTCTACCCATTTTGGTCTTAATATGCGCAATTTCTATTTAATTGACTTGGTCTTTAGATGAGTTGGAATGTGATGCTCTACTATTTCCTTATCTAAACCTGACATGTCTTCATAAGTCCAAGCAAATACTACCTTTCTTTTTGTTAATATTTTCTCAAAAATTTTCTTCTCTTTAAGAGTTACATCATGTGATATAGAAATGTTCTTTGGATTATCATTTGTGCCCATATTAAATGAATTAAATTGAATTGAATTAATGTCAAACATGCATGAACGATCAAAATTATAATGCACAGAACTATCAGGATGCACATCACACAAGTAAGCAAAACCATCATTTATATCATTGACCATAGGAAAAATAACATCTTCGTCCATATAAAGACCGGATGTTATTATATCAGTTTCTTCATAAAAAAACATCAATAAAACTATCACTAATGATAGTAGCTAAGTCCTGGGGTGGTTCCTCCTTAAGTGGTAGACACAACAGCTCCACAACAACATCATCACCTATCCTTTCAATTACTTGCTTCATGACTTCCTCTTTATTGCTACCTACTAGGTTTTCCACAATCTGCTCCTTGAAGATCTCAAACCTAGGGACATCCTCTCCAGCCACGTTAACAGATCTTTGGTGCCCAGATAATACTTGCCCTCCCCTAGCTTGATGAAGTTCTCGCTTAGTGGTCCAATCCTTCCCAAGGACTTATTTCTTTTTGCTTTCTCATTGTTCTTTGCTCTTTTACTAGTTGGTCTTGCCTTAGTATATCCCAAACCCTTCTTATGGTCCTGGGTCTTAATGTTCGGGGGCCTAGGACTTCCTTGTTCATTCTTCCCGAGCCCTTGTCTAGGTCGATAATTCATGCTTTCCATCATTTTTGCAACCAACTCATTAAATATTTTTGCAACTTGGAAACTAAGTGAAACACACACTTGCTTCTGTTTATCAAGTATAGCTACCATAGCTGCATTGGTTCTAGCTTCTATTGTTAAGACATCTCCTTCATGAGGGAATTTTATTTTCTAGTGCACAGATGAAGGTACTCCTCACAGGACATGAAACCATAGCCTTCCTAACATCAGGGCATAAGTAACAGGGATGTCCAACACAGTAAATTCAACAATCGACTCTACGGCCAATATTTTGACCAAAGCTTGAAATGTTTCCTCCACATTCATGGTATTTTCATCATAAGCTCTAATTATGAGGTTTGAAACCATCAAGTCATCTACTTTCAAACCCAAATTAGGCAGGATCTTTAGCGGGCATACATTTATAGTTGAACCATCATCTACCATTACAAAGTTGGTTCTCTTCCACTTTACTTCAGTTGGGATAAATAATACCTTATTATCATTTCCCTCCAAAGGCAAGTCATCATCTGAAAATGTTATCAGCCCATGTTTCTTTTCTGTCACCTTTGCTACTATAGCCTTAGGCGTAGCAGTCATTTCAATGCTCATATTCAACAAAGCTTTAACCAGAGCCCTTCTATGACTACCCAAATGCATCAGTAATTCCTAGATGCTCACACTCACTTTAGCCTTCTTGAGTTGTTTTAGGATCAGATCTTCTTTCTGTCCTTCCTCTACTTCTGCATCTTTTATTTCTTCCCTTTCTACAACCCTTTCACTTTTCAATTGCCTGGTAATTCCTCCCACTTCTAGTAACATGATTCACATTTGGAGTACCACTCCATACATTAACTCCAGTGGGTTTTTCTTCATTAGAATCATATCAAATGTCCACAGCCCCAACAATCAGTTCCCTTTTCCCATTTTTCCAAACTTCCATTATGCATGTTTCTTTTCCTTTCAACTCCCTCAGCTTGTCCATATGTTGGCTTAACAGCTTTTCAACCCCTTCTTGGGACAGTTCTAGGGTTAAAAATTCATATTCTTCAAACTCATCACCCCATCCTGTCGGCATGACCTCTTCCACGGGTATGTCAGTAAAAGCAGGCTTAGAATAAAATACTCTGTAATCGAACTTGCCCGAAGGTTGTCCCAACAGATCTTTAACTCCTTTTGGCGACTGCTCGGGAATTTCCAGCTCTTCTTTTACCAACTTATCATCAAACTCATCTCCCCAACCTAAGGACTTAATTGATTCAATTGGGATATCAGCAGAGGGTGGTTTTGAGTAAAATACTCTGTAATCAAACTTGCCTAAGGGCTAGCCCGATAAATCTTCTACTCCTCTCTGTGGTTGTCTAAAAGGTTCTCCATTAGGTATAAGGTTGAGGTATTTGAAGAAGCTTAGCACTTCTTCTTCGCTAACCCCTGAGTTGATCATCATGGTGGCTAGTGATGGAATATTTTGGTAGTTTAGGAAAGGGTTATTTTTGGTGTTTGGGTTGGAATTGGATTTCTCAAGGTCAATGATTTTTCCAGAGTCTTTCAGGTTTTGGATTTCATGTTTTAGGTGAATGTAGGTATTTGTAGAATGACCAGTTACTTGATGAAACTTGTAGTAACTATTTGGATCATAGCCAAGGAATTTTAGGTTTGGTGGCTTAGAAAAGGTTAAAGGTCAGAGTAGGCCTTTTTGGATTAGCCTCTCTAGGACATTAGAGAGTGGCTGGTTGAAGTTAGAAAATCTCCTAGGTGGCTGAACTGCACGCACCTCTATAGCTTGGCTAGTACTTCCTTATTGCATGCCCCTAGTTGAGTAATTTCAGGTTCCTATGCCCCTAGCAGTTTTCTTTTTCTTACTCTCAATTTCCTCAGCTTGTAACCCATCATCATAGAAATCCATAAAGGTTTTGGGATTCATCATCTGTAGACACTCGACCAAATTAGGTGACACATTACGAACTATTATTCTAACTTGATCCTTCTCAACAAGCTTGTTTTTCATCATCCCTGCTTTATTCATGAAACGAGTTAAGAAATCAGAAAAAGACTCATTTGATTTCTGTTTAGTCAACTCTAGATCCCTGATGGACACCTCCAACCTGGTATTGTAATCATATTGTTTCAAGAATGCAGTACATAGTTCCTTTCAATCAGCTCTAATAGACTTTTTTAACCCATGGAACCTGTTCATAGCCATTCATTCTAGAGACAGCATAAACAACCTAGTGACTATTGATATAGGTGCTTTTGTAATGCTCATGGTTATTGTGTATTGGCTCAAATGAATTCTAGGGTCTCCTTTCCCATCAAATTTCTACAGTTAAGGCATTTTAAACTTGTCAGGCAGCTTATCACCCTCCATTTGCAGCATATCATCAAAGTAAAAAGAATATCCTATTCCTTGTCCTCTAATAAGCTCTTCCATCTTAGACATTTTTTGAGTCAGTGCTTGCATCTGCTTAGAATCATGATCATGGACCAATTCAAGAGACTCTCTCTTTGCCTTTTCTACCATGTAGTTTTCAATGTCTTCCAGTCTCATATCAATAGTAGGCACATTTCTAGTAGTAGGTTGCCCCCCAGCATTATTAGCAACAGGTGGAGGAGCTACAGCAACAGGTGGAGCTCCTACAGCAGGTGGTTGTTCAACAGTAGCAGGAGGTGGTTGTTCAATAACAGCAGTAGGTGGTTGTCCAACATTAAGTTGCACTAGTCTAACCAAAGCCTATCTCAATTCATCTTGCATCATAGCTCTCATGTCATCCATCAAAGCTCCCTTAATGTCCTCCAAGGTCCATATCTCTAGTTGTTGTTCCATTTCAGTCTGTTCAATCTGAGCTGGTTCAACTTCTAAGAATGATGGATTGATTGGACTGTGAAGAATGCTTTGAGCTATGGACTCTAGACTTAAATCAACTTTGGTCAATCTACCACCTCTTCGTCCCCAGACACGAGAAGACCCAAATGAATTTATGATGGTTGTAAAACAAGGTATTAGTATAATGCATGGACTATATGTATGCATGTATGCATGTTGCATGTGTTATGCAACAAGTAGCAAGCAAGCACTTAGCACGTAGCAAGTATCAAGAACCAATCAACAGGCAACACGCAAGCATAAGCCTTCCAACCTTACTCCTCCCACACACATGTTCAATGGCGAGTTTCTTTTCCTAGGATTTTTTGTCTTGGCCTTCATATCAACATGGAATATTAAGAACCAATGCGCATGCCAAATCTCTCTTTAAAACAAAAGCATAGAAACATCATTTCTAAATATAAAGGTCTAGCCTAATCCTTATTAGCCTGAATGGGCTTCAAAGGTACAGGCTTGGGCTTTTATAAATAGAAACACCTCATGGCAATTTAAACAAACAAGCACTTTGGATAAAAATCCTAGGGGAAATAACTAGGCCATTATATGTGGTTAAGGTCCGGTGAAAATTTAAGGTTCCCTTAGCAAAATGCTCTCCATTATGGACTTTGAGTTACAGGCCAAGGTTAGAGGGGCCCAACATCCTTTACCAACTCGAGAGAAGATTATTCCCCTTAAAGACTTGGGTTACAGACTCTAGTCAAATGAGCTTGGTAATCTCTCTTGAACCGAGTTAAGGCTAAGAGTGATGGTTAGCCAATCTATAACTCCATGAAGCTAATGGAATCATGGAATCATAAACCAATGCCATCGATTTAGTAAGGACATGCAAAATGAATGTAAGAATGAAATACTAACTAATAAAACAATTCTAAAGAAC
Organism: Mallotus nudiflorus; assembly: GCA_947683625.1. Lineage (NCBI taxonomy): Eukaryota > Viridiplantae > Streptophyta > Magnoliopsida > Malpighiales > Euphorbiaceae > Mallotus > Mallotus nudiflorus. Next base: position 6,169,712 of record CANTUR010000201.1, on the reverse strand, counting down.
ACAAGTAGAATAAGTATCTTTTATCCCCAGTGGAGTCGCCACTATAAACGGTGGGGTTTAGCGCGCGTCCAAGATTTTAACAACCACGACACTATTTAGGCTTAGGGCCTTAGAGAAGACACTAACCACTGTCACAAAGACATAGCGTGGAGATTAAGAGTCGCCACCTAGGGTAATAACTGGGACAAATAAAAAAGGTGGTACTCGATTCCCTAAAAGAAAGCTAGTACCATAACCAGGAGATTCTGGATACGAAATATTAACTTCACTTAGTCTCGTGTTCATTTAGAATAATTTTATAAATGATTATTTCATCCTCTAATTACATGTAATTTTATTAAACCCCATTTGACATCCATCTAACCCTAGGCATTTAGTCAATAAAATTACACATAAAAAATGCACTCAAGACCGCGTTGTCCCTAAATCTAAACTATGTTAATTTTATTAAAAAGTTAACTAGATTTACATTTTATTTACAAGTGAAAAATAGACTAAAGGTGGGCCTACATTTTTATTAATTAGTGAGCCTATATCTATTTATTTCACTTTATCTAAAAATTGGCTTAAGTCTATTCAATTTTAAAGGAAAATTAAGTTAATGGGCCTAAGTCTATCTTGGTTTTATTTTAAGTGAAATATTGGACTATGTCTATTTATTTTAAAAGAAATGAATTTAAGTAGGTTGGACTAAGTCTAAACAAGTTTTAATTAATTAAGTGGGCCTAAAATCCAATTAACCTAATGGGCCTAAATTGATTTTAATTATTTAAAGTGCTAAACCATTTTTAAGCCTATTTATTAAGTGGGTTAGACCTTAAACGTGGGCTTTGGGCCCAAAAACATTGAAAAAAAAAGCCCAAAAACATAAAAACATCACAAAATCAAATCAAATCACATTCACATATGATTTCTCAAAAAACCTAATTTAATTACATATAAACCCTAATTAGTTAAAGCCACCATTAATTTTAATTAATTTTAACCAGTGAACCTAGTTTTACTAATTAATCTTAATGTGCAAAAAATTAAATCTTTTACTATTCCCACTACTGGAGCTATTACAAACTACATAAAAAATCTAAAATTAAACAATTATACATCCATAAATAAAAAACTACACAGGATATCAAAATGCAAAATAAAGATAAAAAAATCCTAAGTTCTACTGGAAAATAACATAGAATCTTCCATGGCATTCCATGGACCTTCTATTCATTTAAACATAGGCAGCGTCCTCCTCAATCCTCATTCGTATATCAAAACAAAAACACATAAATAATTAGATTAGTAATGAAATTGAATAATAAAATAACAATGAAATAAAAATCACAAAAAGAAAAGAAGAAAAAAAGAATGAATGTTGTGCATATGCTTTGAGATAGCCCCTCAGATTGAGATTGTCATCGTTATTTTTGACTTGTTGTTTGATTTTTGGCAGAGGCTAAAAAACAATGTTGGACCGTTCTTATTAAAAGAACCATATCAAAAAGAGCTTTAACAAAAATTCAAGTTTTTTTTTGGTGTACAAGGCGTTCTAAGTGGCGTCTAGGGTTTGTGTGTGAGTCTCCTTTTTTTTCTATATGAGTCTCTAAAAATTTTTCTCCCAAAAAAGGTCCTCCCCTACACACATGCAGACTTTGCTTCTAAATGCATAGTCTACATGTACTGGCTTCCTCCTTTGGAGGAACAGACTCATCTCTCAAAATAGACTAATAAGATAAGGTTTTGATCTTTAAAAGTTATGTGTTTTTTAATGCGTCAAAATCTTTTCAGATAAAATTAATAATAAAAATTCAATTTTTAACCAATCAAAATACTTAAAAAATTGACAAAAATAAGAAAAAATACGCAAAAAATAAAAAATAGGACTTTTACGCATAGGCATTGTGCAATGCCGATCGGAAAATTGGATTTCCGATCGAAAATCTAGATTTCTGATCTGAAATCCATAATTTCGATTTCCAATTTTTTTAATTACCAAAAATCCCCTGAAAATTGACTTATTTGCAATCAAATCCTAAAAAATGTTGCAATTTAGTCCCTAAAGTACATAAAATCGACAACCAAGTTCAATTTTTGAATGGATTTCATTAAAAGGGCTTATGTTACAATTGTGCACAATTGCATCCCGAAATTGGGTGCTTACAGTCACATTTTATGAGAATCTTATCAAAAAATTGACATAACCTCCTCTATAAAACGGACATCTCTCTATTAATAATAGAGTTAATTCTGCAAGGAAAACACACTTCTATAACACATATTGCACAATATCTTAGGTTGGGACTCCAAACTACACAATTGCCAACTAAGGCTCACAATTCACAATAAAAATAAATATTAAATAATAATATATTAAAATCATTAAAAATCCATAAAATCAATAATAAATCACAATATATTTTATTTAAACATCAAAACACTAAATATACTTATTTTCACATTAATAAAATAAAAATCTCAAATAATTATATAATATTAATAAAATCCAAATTTTTCAAATATTCAACATAAATAGTCAAATTCACATTTAATTATTTAATTAGTTTAAATTTATAATATAAATACTTAAAAACTCATTTAATCACCAAAATAGAAAATAATTTACTATTTGAATATAATTTTCAAAAATTTGTATTAATCTGTTAAAAATAGTAAATAATTTGTAAAAATCATTTTAATACCTATAAAATTCTAAAATCATTTAAAACATATTATTTAACTATAATTTCGACAAAAATACACAATTGACCTATATATCCAAAATTCACATAATACTAAAAATATTCCCAAAAATTATATAAAATCAGTAAAATTGATTTTGTCAATACTAAAATTACTAATTTAAATTAATAAGACTAATTTAACAAAATTTCCATTCAAAATAATTAAATAACATAATTATCAAAAATTCATTTTTTTAATATTAAAATATTCAAAAATACCCATTATTCAAATTAATTCAAAAAACTATACAAAAAATATTTTTGAGAAGCTTAAACTACATACAACAACAATCTCAAAGCAAAAATTCATGGATTAAACCCAAAAATTAAATAAAAATTTGAAACCCTAAATGGACATAAACTAAAAAAGAATAAAACTCACAAATGAGGAAGTTTAAGCTTGAACTAAGCTTGGAGCTAGCTTCCTTTAAGCTAGAGGATTCAAACGAGCCTTGCAACATGATATGGAGCTATTGAAAAAGCTTCCTCTACTGCTGCTGCTATGTTTTGCATTTTTCGACGAGGTATAGGTGAGCTGAAGGTTGTGGAAGGGAGGAGAGGACGAGGGGAGGTGATGGTGGTTACTGGCAGTTCGGCATGGCATGGGTTGATGCTAGTTTGCCACAAGAAGCAGGGAAAAAAAGTGAAGAGAAGAAAAGAAAATAAGGAAGGAAGAATGAAAAAGAAAAGAATGGAGAGTTTCACCCGTGCATGCTTTTGACTATGTATACACACACACACACACACACACACACACACACACACATACACATATACACACAACCATACAATAATAATAACACAACAATAACAATAATATTAACCCTAATTAAATAATAATAACAATATAAATTTTAATAGTAATACTATTAAAAAATATTAGTAATGAAAATGATTTTAATACTTTAAATAATAAAACTCATAAAATAATTATTTCACGTAAATAAAATATCTAGAATAAATAATTGAATAATATACACAAATAATGATAATATATAAATTAAAATTAAAATTTTATTAACACTGTATATCCCAAAATAATTTTCTATTATTTAAAAAATTGAGTCATTACAGTTGGAGTGGTTGGGATCATCATCGATAAGTCCTGAAGCAATCCGGCAACAATGGAAAAACTAGAAAGGAAAGAAGAAAGAGAGAGAGAAGGAGTAGGTGGCGTAGCTGGGGAGGAGAAGCAGCAGCTACTACTAGCAGTGCTGACAAGTGGTGGCCACTTGTTTGGTGGCCACACTGGACAATGGTTGGCTACACTGGACAATGGTTGGCGATGGTGGTGCTGTCAGGGAAGAAGAAGAGAAGAAGGGGAAAAAGAAAGAAAGAAAAAAAAAGAAAAAAAATTAATTGTGTAATTTTTTTAAATAATTATACAAAATAATAATAACTTTTAAAATAATAATAATAGTACTCTAATATTTTAAAAATTTATCTTCCTCCCAAATTATCTACACTTTACAATTAATTCAAATTTAACAAAACAATACAAATAATAATAATCTCATAAATAATTAACACTAAATAATCCCACACTTAAATTAATAATTAATTAAAATTTAGGTTATAACAATCTTCCCTCTTATAAAAATTCATCCTCGAATTTCAACAAATAAAAAGGAACACAAGGTTTATCGAGGAAACAGATAAGGATATGCCACTTGCATCTCTGCCTCAATCTCCCATGTGTGCTCTTCCACATTATTGCTCCTCCGTAAAACTTTGACCATCAAGATATGCTTAGAACACAACTGTCGAACTTGATAGTTAATAATAGCCATAGGTTCTTCTTCGTACATCAGATTTTCATTCACTTCCACACTCTAAGGCTACAAAATGTGGGAATGATCCAAATTATACTTTCTAAGCATTGACATATGAAACACTGGATGCACCTAAGACAAATTTATAGGCAAATCCAATCAATATACAACCATGCCAACTCTGTCCAATATCTCAAAATGTCCTACGTATCTCAATGCCAACTTTCCTTTTTTGCCAAATCTCATAACACCCTTAATTAATGACACCTTCAATAATACATTGTCTCCAACTTGAAATTCCACATCTTTGTGCTTATATCTACCTAACTCTTTTATCAGCTAGCTATTATTTCTAATCTCCTTATGAGAAAAGCGACCTTCTTGGATGCATCCTGGATAATTTCTAGTCTAATTAGATCTCTTTCCCCAACTTCATTCCAACATAGAGGAGATATACACTTCCTTCCATATAATGCTTCATATAGTGCCATCTCAATATTGTTATGCTAGCTGTTATTATAAGAAAACTCTACCAATAGCAGATGATCATCCCAACTACCTCTAAGATCCATCACACACATTTTTACCATATCTTTATGTGTTTGGATTGTTCTCTCAGATAGACCATCTATCTGAAGATGAAAAGCAGAACTAAAATCAAGCTGGGTACCTATCACTTCCTATAACTTCTACCAAAATTAAGAGGTAAACACCGAACCTCTATAAAAAATAATGGAAATAGGCACCCTATGAAGACACATAATATTCTTAATATACAACCTAGCCAATTTGGCCATTGAAAAAGTAGCTTTAATTGGTAGAAAATGAGCTGACTTGGTCAACCTATCCACTATCACCCATATGGAATCATATCCATCCTTAAAATGAGGCAATCCTTTCATAAAATCCATAATGACTCTCTCCCATTTCCACTAAGGGATCGGAAGAGATTAAAGCTTCCCAGTAGGCTTTTGATGTTCTGCTTTCACTTGTTGATAGGTTAAGCACTTAGAAACAAATTTAACTACATCTTTATTCATTCCATCCCACCAGTAAATATCCCTAATGTTGTGGTACATCTTAGTCGAACTAGGATATACACTTTAGGCTGCAAAATGAGCTTCTTCCAATACTTCCTCTTAATGCAAACCAAATAAGCACCAACCATGTTGATAAGCATAATAATCTACTAAAGTATGATGGTCCAATGACTAGAGCTTGTATAAAGACATTCAAGATGCTTTAGGAGTGTTTGTGAAGCAAGAGATGAAGCTTGAGTTAATTAATCAAAGCACAAGTGCAAATGGAGCTCAATTGAGTGATTTGGAGAAAGTTTGACACGAGGGCAAAATCATCCTTTTTACACCTTATTATCATATTTTGACCCTCAAAATGAAGAATTCATGTCAAACTCTTCAAGTGGAGTGATTTGCATTCAAAACACATAAAGTGCAATTTTAAAGATTTTTGAAGGTTCTAGAATGTGCTAAGGGAATCTATAAGAATCAAGAATATTTCATGAATATTCTCTACAAATAAAACCCTAGATCTGATGGAGAGTGGCTGCAGCTCATTTAAAGACTTGGTTAAATTTTTCTTAGTTGTCATGAGTTGTCAATTTGATGGTTAAATTTTGCTTAGTTGTCATGAGTTGTTAATTTGACTTTTCAATGCTTAGTTGTCATGAGTTGTCAATTTGAATTTTCAAAGGTTAGTTGTCATATTTTAGAAGGGATCCTATTTATTTAAGGATTTTCCTTTATAGGAGTCTTTAGGAATAAGTAAGAAAACCTATTCCTTCAAGGATTAGGATGTTTACATGCCTATAAAAGGCCATATCAATGTAGTACGAATTTGAATGAGTTTTATCAATTAAATTTCAATTCTTATGGGGTTAAAGTCCTTCTCTTTTGTTCTTAAAAGAACTTTAGTGAATTTATCAAGTGAAGGCTTGGTATATTCAAACCTAGTTTAATTTAGACTTAAAATTGACTTTATTAATCTTAGGTTTATGTTAAACAACCTTTAATTCTTTATAATTAAGGTTCTTAAGTGCATGTTATTTAAGGGCCTTATTGGGAATTAAAGTTCCTTTTTGCTTGATTTATGAACGATCCTTGGCAAGGTTATCAAGATTGAATACGGGTTTGGTACAAGTTAACCACGTTTGTATCACCTCTCTCATGTTATCCACATTATGAACACATAACCTCCTACTGATCCATACCACACCTTCATCATCAAGGCTAAAATTAGTGAACTTCCCTTCTTGAACTTTCTCTACAAGCTTAACCAAATCAGGATCTTGGCTCTGAGCTGCTTTAGCTTTAATCCTATCCCTTAATGCTGATCTAACTATAAACTAAGCTAACAATCATCTTGACTTGGTTATCTTTATTATTAACCCTTAGTCCACCAAGTCATGCATCTCTTGGATCAACTATCTCCTCTCCACACTGATGTGAGCGAGACTACCTAAGGACTTCCTACTTAAGGCATCTGCTACCACGTTAGCCTTGCCCGAATGGTATAAGATATTAAAGTCATAATCCCTTAAAAATTATAGCCATTTTCTCTATCTGAGATTCAAATTACTATGCTGAAAGATATACTTCAAACTCTTGTGGTTAGTGTATATTTCTCATGTTACCCCGTACAAATAATGTCTCTAAATCTTAAAAGCAAAGATTACAGTGGCCATCTCTAGGTCATGAGTAGGATAGGTCTGCTTGTGCTTCTTCAACTGCTTGGAAGCATAAGCCACTACCCTTCCATTCTGCATCAACATAGAACCTAGGCCAACTCTAAAAGCATCACAATAGTCAACTTCTCCTTTAATAGTCAGAAGTTATTCTCACATGGATCTAACCATATAAACTTTATATTATTCTGAGTCAGGTGGGTCATAGGTGTTGTAACCCTTAAGAAATCATCGACAACCTCCTATAGTACCTAGCCAAACCCAAGAAACTTTGAATCTCAGTAACTATGGTAGGTTTAGGCCACTCATACACTGCTTCAATCATCTACATGTCAACATAAATGCCATCCTTAGCACTATATGCCCAAGGAATATTACACTTTCTAGCCAAAATCACAATTTGAGAACTTAGCATAAAGCTAATGCTCCCTTAGTGTTTGTACCACTGTCCTCAAGTGATATACATGCTCCTCTATACTCCTTAAATACACTAGTACATCATCAATGAATACCACTATAAACTGATATATAAATAGTCTAAATACCCTATTCATCATATCCATAAGGGCTGCTGGTGCATTGGTTAATTCAAAGGACATCACCAAAAACTCATAGTGGTTATAACTAGTACAAAATGTTGTTTTAGGAACATTGGCTTCATTGATCTATAATTGATGATAGCCCAACCTTAAGTCGATCTTAGAAAAGAATTATGCACCCTAAAGCTAATTGAATAAATCATCTATCCTCAGAAGAGGATACTTGTTCTTAATAGTCACCTTATTCAATTTTCTGTAATCAATGCATAGTCTTAGAGTACCATCCTTCTTCTTCATAAACAGGACTAGTGCACCCTAAAAAGACGTACTAGGTCTTATGAAACCCTTATCTAGCAAATCTCGCAACTGCTCCTTTAAGTCTTTCAATTCCATATGAGCCATCCTATAAGGCGACATAGAGATAGGAGTTGTGCCTAGAACCACATTAATACCGAATTCAATCTCCCTATGAGGTGGTAAACCTAGTAATTCATTAGGGAAGACATCTAGAAACTCACATGCTACAAGAACATTAAAGGTGGATGTCAATTATGTTGTATTATCCCTAACCAATGTAAGGTATCCCTGACACCCTTTTCTTAGTATCTTTCTTGCTGCAATAGCAGAAATAAGATTATAAGGTGCAAAACTCTTATGACCCACAAACTTGAATTTCTTTACATTTAGAATTCTGAAAATCACCTCCTTTCTATGACAATCCATAATAGCATGATGATGAGACAACCAATCCATACCCAAGATTACATCAAAATCCATTATATCCAATAACACCAAGTCTACAGGTAGCTCTCTGCCTTTTACCAACATAAGACACCCAAGAAGAATCATGTCAGTGTCCAATGAATCACTTAGAGGTATGGCAAATGATAAAGAAATTACCATCCTTATAGCTTGCCAAGCCAATTTTGAAGAAAACACAAGAGACATAAAAGAATGGGTAACACCCAGATCAATCAAAACTCTAACAGTAATAAAACATACCAGGAGTGTACCTACTACCACTGCATTGGATCCCTAAGCATCCTACTGAGTGAGAGTGAAGACTTTGGCCTAGCCTCTGCCTCCCTACTAGCTGATAGAAGCCTGTTCAAATCCTTTGGCACTGCCTCTAACTCCTCTACATTGCTGCTATTGAGCAACAAATTGAGAAGTGCTTGGGTACTGAAATGGTGGCGGTTGAAACTAAGCTGGAGCTATGCTAGCTAAAGATGACTAAGAAAACTACTGCTAAAAACCAGAATAGGGACAAGATTTGGAAAAATGTCCCATTTGTCCACATCAGAAACATGCCCCTTGAACCATATAACAAGGTCCCTGATGGACTCTCCTATATGTCTGGCAAGCACTGGCTACAGATCCTGTGCTATCATATCCAGAACCCTGCCCACTACTATTACTGGTAGCACCTAAACCGAATCTAATAGGTCTATAGGTCCCATTATGGCCATGTTTGTCTCTCCTATGGACTCTCTACTAGGGTCTCTAGGCTAACTACTAGAGCCAATCTGAAATATCGAGTACAGAGTATCCTGATATCCTCCAACTCTGGTACCTCCCATCTGATTGTAGTCAGGCATAACACCTTGCTTGATAAGCCTAAGCTCGATCTTCTTACCTAGCTTAATCACTAACTTGAGAGTTAAGCCCATAATAGGCATCCCGATGAATGTAGAACTTAATTTAGTAATGTAGATGGTGACAGTAAAATACTGATCCCTCATCATGTCTTTAGCATATCTGGACAATTAAAGAAACTCTCTAGTGTACTCCTCTACAGACTTGTCGCCTCTAGAAATTACCATAAGCTAAAGTCTGTAACTCATTCACATAGGCTCGAAGCAGAATTATCTCATGAATCGCTCTCTGAACTAAGCTTAAGTTAATGTAGTCATGTGGGGATGGATGACCTAAACAAACCAATATAATGTTGGCCCCTCAACAGAGAACTCGACAATTAGAATTTGTTGATACTTGGTGTATATAGTCCAAGTCCTCGACTCAATCACATGAAGAAAATCAAGTAGGTCTGAAGTCTCATAAAAGGAAATCCTACCGACTCTGACGTAGAACAAAGCTACCTCTAAGTCTGAAATACGTTCAACTCCCTACTGATATAGAGGCTGTAAAAATGGTATGACTTGGGGTATAGCTGCTACACCCTACTGAACTCTTAGTGCAAAAGTATCTCCCTCAAAATGTTGGCCTACAGATTCCTCATCCTACAATTCTCTTTATCTACGGTGACCTACCGCTCCTCTAAGTCTACTTCTACCTTTACCCCTACGCCTAGCTGGTAGGTCAAGAGGTAGAATCTCATCCTGGTAGGACTCCTCATCCTCGACCTTAATGACTGGTGGAGCAACTCACACTATCCTTCTCATTTTAAAAAGAACATAAACAACACAATTCAAATAAAAAAAATAGACATCTTAACGGTTATGTAGAATTCTAAAGCAAGGAAGACTTTCAAAGATATAATCGAACTTAATTATTGTAGTAGTTTTAAAGAAAACTCAAACTCTAACAACCTAGATTAAACCATACTAAACCTAGGCTTTAATACCAACTTTGTCATGACTCAAACTCAAGATTCATGATCAACACTAGGGAATAGGAATTCATGAGAATCCAGAACCCATAGCAAGCCTTAAAATACAAAAACTCAATAAAACATAAGCATAAATATGCTCAGAATTAGAACTTATAATAATGAAAAAGAATCTCTATAAATTATATCTTAATAAAATATTTTACAATATTCAAAATACATAACCACCATTAATAACAACCAGAGAATAAAACAAGTATGCAATACTACTACAATGCCTAATAATACAAGGAAATGATAATTTAAAGTTTACATAAATTAGCCAGAGAAGAAAGGGTCTGGCAAAGGGAACTACTGTAAGAGGTGTAAGGAGAAGGATCTTGAAAAATAATTGAGGGGGATCAGACCGCACTAAGTAAATCATTATTATATATATGCAAGCAACCTAAGGACACATACTTTCAAACATCAGTATAATAATATTTATATATTTATTTTTATTTATTTTATACATGCACTTTATATAAATGCTCAAAATCACATTTCATAACAAGCAAATAAATTCAGTATGATTTAGATGGAGGATCGGAGCAGAACCCTAAAATATTTTATAAACTCGATCACTGAACCTCACTAGCCAACAAGCTCATTTAATTCTAAAAATATTTCTCTTTCAAATTTTTGATAGTAAAATACCTTGAGACACTAAGTCAACTAAACTCCAGCAGTCTCACTATCAGCATGACTAGCCCCGAGATACTTAGTCAACCGAGTTTCCACAGTCACACCACTCTCTCACCATAAATCTTAATAATCAATTTAATCATATCTCTTATCAATAAAAATTTATAGTATAGCATCTAGCATTTTGATGTGCAACAGGCCTAATGTAGCCCACTAGGTAGCACGTTATACAACTATCCTCTAAAATAACATTTCATAAATAAAATAATAATATCATATATTAAATATGAAAAACATCAAATTTGCACAAATAAATATTCACCTTTATATATGCAAACATAAATATATTAACAATAACAATTAACAATTAATGCAACATAGTACAAATAAAGTTCATATTTATTAAAAATATGGATGCCAATAATTTTTATAAATGCAATGCATAAATCTAATAATAACTCATAGGGGAGTGCATTTCTTTAACATGACTCGACTGGCCCTGTCCTGTAGGCCTCGATCTTAGTGTAACTAGAGAAAAATAATAATAAAATAATTAGGATAAAATCTTATTCTTATATATTTTTTATTTCTAAGAAAATACTCAATCTAAGACATGACTCTAATAAAAGATTCAAAATCAAACACAGACCTGATGTCATGTTTTATGAGAAATCTATTAAAAATTTGGTAGAGTCTCTTTTGTAAAATAGATATCTCTCTACTAAAAGTAGAGTTATTCCTGTATGAAAACACACTTCAAATATCCCTAAAGCTCAACATCTTAGGTTGAGCCCCCAGACTACAATTCATGCTCAACTGAGAACCAACATCACAAATACACAATAAAATAATATAATTTCTTAAATTATCAAAATATTAAAGCAATTTATTTTCCAAATAAATAATAAAATTCTAGATATTAAATAATATTTTGCTAATAAAATCCATTACTAGCATAAAATTTCCATTTTACAATTAAATTAGCATAAATTGCAAATTATTAGGCTCAAAAATAATAAACAAATTTATTTTTCATTTAATTTCCCAAAATAACTATTAAATAATTAAAAATTGGGAAATAGTTATAAAAATTATTTCTATACTTTTATTATTTAAAAATAGTCTAAAACAACATAATTAACAACAATTTCAATTAAAATCAAATAATTCACCAATTTCTAACATTTTTTCAAAAATACATTATTATACTTAATTTTAAAAATTCATATTTAAATTTCTATACATAATTACATAAAACTTCATAAACAAAGTTTACTCTACATAATTAATGGGATTTATTAAAAATATAAAAATTTTCAGGCCAGAACAGTTATGTGAACAATAACCCAAACCCAAAAAATTTGAAAAATCATTAAAAAATTAAAATTACCATTAGATAGATCACAACCTCAATTACGTATAATCTCAAAGCTAATATGTCTAATTAAATCAAATTCAATCTCAATTTGACAAAATACTCAAAATTAACCTAAAAATAATTTTTCAAAATTGGGGTCATTACCGGAGTTACTTGAACGAGTTGAGTGCAGGGAAATGAATCCTAGAGGAAAAGTTTTCAATGAAGACCGACAATAGCAACTTGAGTGGCCAGAATCGTCGCTAGCAAGTCCTTAAGCAATACAACAATAATAGGAAAATCGAGAAGGAAAGAAGAAGGAGATGGAGAAGGAGTAAGTGGCATCACCGGGGTGGAGAAGCAATAGGTGGCATCACCGGGGAGGACAAGTAGCAGCTGCTACTTGCGACACTGACAAGTGGCAACAACATAGTTGGACAATAGTTGTCGATGGTGGTGCTATTGGAGAAGAAGGGAGAAAAAAAGAAAGAAAGAAGGAAAGAGAAAAAAAAATCATTTTGTACTTTTTTAAAAAAATAATTATACAAATTAATAATAACTTTTTAAAAAATAATAATGCTTTAACATTTTAAAAATTTATCTTCCTCCCAAAATATATACACTTAAAAATTAATTCAAATTTAATAAAACTACAAAAATAATAATAATATCATAAATAATTAAATAATATTTAAATACATTACATTTTACAATTAAATATTTAATATATAGTAGTTAACTGTAATATTTTAATTATTAATTATTTTTATGATAAATTAAAATATTTGGTCTTTTTATGCAAATATATAGTTGATGTGGCAATAGGTCTTATATAAACATAGCCACCTATGATGCCATGTTAGCACCTCCACACTCAATTTTCACCAAAATAAATTTTGGGCCATAATTGCTATATATTTACTAAATTAGGACAATTCTTTTTCAATATTTTAAAAGTGTATTAAGACCACAATAAGTTAAAAAGGTTTGAATTTGTCAAACAATGGGCCTATTTATTTTTACAGATATGTACAAAAAAATACCTTGTGATTTATCATTTTTTCACTTATAAGTCTATATTTTTTTCCATGATATTTTAGTATTCTATGATATTTTCCATTAGCAAACTTAGACCAAATTCACTAACACCATTAATTATGATGACATTAATGTTGAGGTGTTAACGTGGATGTTTACATGCTAACATCGATGTCAATGTCAGTATCCACACCATCACCATCACAATTAACGGTATTAGTGAATTTGACTTAGATTTGTTAATGATAAATATTACAAGGTATTAAAATATTACAAAAAACATCACCAATCCATAAGTGAAAAGCGCTAAGTCATAGAGTACTTTTTTTTTTTACTTATCCCTTATTTTTAACCAATTAAGACCTTAAATTACTAAAATAATTCAAATAAATATAATAAAAACATTTAATTTTTTCAACCAGTTCTTATTTTAAGATTTAGATAATCAATTTCTTTAAAAAATAATATTAAAATATATAATTTGATAAAGTTATAAACTATTAATAATAAGATATGTATATTTTAATTGTTCATTATATCTTTATATAATTAATTAAAAAAATATGAATGTAAACAATTAATACATGATAAAATTTTCATAAATAGAAAAGACAAAAATATTCTTTTATAATTAACATTCAATAAGTAATAGAAAAAAACTAATACATGATAAATAAATGTCCAATATCATCAAGTAAAAGTATTATCATATATAATCATGTTTCTTATAATTAATATTTAATAATTAATAATTCTATTAATTAATATTTTAAAATAATTGTTTATTATAATATTTTCTTTAATCATATTTGAGTAGTATGTAAGTTATAATTAAGTAATTATTTCAAACAAAAAGTTATAATTAAGTGATTACTATTGGTATTAAAATTATTTTTTAAAATTTTAAAACATAGATATATAGTTTTATAAAACTAATATACCAATAATTTGTTTTAAATTGTAAATTATATAAAATATTTTACAAAATTATAAATATATTTCAATAAACATAATAAATTATAGATATGGATGAATATTATTTATTATTGTATTTACTAAATATGTGTGTCTTTTTCATTAATTAAAATATGATCATGTATTAATTTTTTTCATTCATATTTTCGTTAATCATATAAATATTTAATAAATAATCAAAATATTCATATTTCATTATAAATATTTTTCTAAGTTTTTAAAATTGTATGTTTTTAATATTACAAATTTATTAGAAATAAATTATCTACATCTCAATTAGACAAGAAAAGTTGAAAATGTATATAATCCGCCAAAAAAAAATTTATAAGTTTAGTTGAATTATTTTAGTAATTTTAATGACTAGATTTATTTTCTCACTCGTTTTTTACTATTTTGTATGTATTCACTTGGGAAGTGATGTATACAATTGTTAATCTCATCTTCCTATTTTATCTATTTGATTGTCGTGGATGTGTGTCTATATAGTTGTTTACCTTTGTGATGCTCATGTACTTTTGTGTAACTGAGTGTGCAAAGTACACAAAAATTAAGTGTGACTTCACACCACTAATGTTTTACATGGAAGAATTTCTATGGCTATGTTCTCTATTACTGGAAGTTGGTTTTGTTCTTTCCTTTTGTACACTTCTTTACGATAACATAAGTGTTGTCTACCTCTCTTCCAACCCTATGTTTCATATCCGCACAAAACACATAGTTGGACTATCATTTTGTTCGTGACTTAGTGTCCAATGGCACCATTGTTGTTTGGTTTCTTTCTACATTAGATCAACTTGCTGATTTATTTACCAAGCCCTTATCTTGAACTCATTTTACTAACCTTTGTTGATGTCTTCCTCTCCATTCGAGCAAGGGCTTGCCAAGGGGTGTTAGCTAGTGTTATATTTGTACTTTAACTCATAACATTTATCCATATTTATCATTATTTTTCTTTATCATTTTATACTTGTTATTCAATAGTTATCTACTGCCTTGTACCATTATTTATTAATACATTATAAACGTCAATTATATTGAATATACAATACAATAGAGAATTCATTGTCTTCTCTATTCATCACAAGGGTGATAAGTACTACTAAACATTAAGGGATCGACTGTGATTATGCGAACCTCAAGGGAACATGATTGACACTAGGGAATGGAAAAGCGTAAAACTTCCAAAACCCATAATAAGCCTAAGAAATTATCACATAAATTTAATTAACTTTATAATTCTAAAGAAAATATGGCTGAGTTTCCCCTATACTGGGATAATCCTAAAACCTATAAAAGAATAGAAATGACACTCCCAATGTATATTTTTAATTTCCACTACAAGCACAACATAATAAGCAACACCAAACACAAGATTCATCATAATACAATTCATAAATAGAAGTTATACAAATGATCTACCACAATGATATTTAGAGTTCGAGTACATAATACATATTTAAATAAACCTACATAATGTAGACATTCGATTCAATCGGCCTGTGATAGGGGGTGAACTGTGGATACTCAGTTTAGCCGGCCCAGAATAGAGCCCGATGACGAGAAATGTAAGACTTGAATGCAAGAAAGAAACCTTAAAATCTTCTTTAAAATGAGCCTAAAGGTTAGAACTCCATGTACAAGCCAAAAACCCTTTAAGAGTTAGCCCAAATTGCCTTGGCCCGTTAGGCCCAATGCAAGGCAGGTCTAAGAGGTGAATGCCTCTGTGAAGAGGTGATCGCCTCTTTGGTAGTTACTGAAAAGGCGATCATCTCATCGTAGAGGCATCGCCTCTACAATAGCCACTTGCCTTCACATTAAATGCAAAGGTAATCATGGCAGCCAACTTAGTGGTCCCACATGCCTTTGCAACTTAGCCTCAGGTTTGAAAGATGACATTGGGAGGGTAGAGGGGCTAGGAAAGGCAATGATGGTAGAGTGATAATAAGGGTATGGGCTAAAGGAGGTGAATAAGAAAGAAAGAAGAGAGAGAAGAAAAGGAGAACCTTTTAGAGGAGAGACTTTTGAACAAAAAAAGGGGAACATTATAGAGAAAGGAAAAAGATGGGGAGAGCTCTGAGAGGAAAAAGGGGAAGTTCTAGAGAAAACAAGCATAGAAGGGGATTTCTCTTAAAGAGAAAGGGGAAGACTTGCATTCAAAGAGAGGATTAACACTTCAATGAAATTTTTTAGGCCCAAAGACATTTTCAAAGCTCACTTTTCAGTAAATTTCTTACCTCTTTTAGTTTGCATGATTCATTTCTCAATTGTTTACATGTAATTTTCTTTGTTCACTAGCTTTCATGTTCTTCCCCTTATGTTTATCACTTATGATATGCATTATTTCTTACATGATTCACTAAGCTTTAGGTGAGGTCATGTGTCTAGATTGATAGTTACAATAGATCTTTTCTTGAATTAAAAGATTTGCCATTTTGAGGGTCGTCTAAGACTACTCATTAAGTGATCGCCTCTCAAAAAAGTGATCACCTCACTACCATGAGGTGATCACCCCTTCATAGAGGCAATTGCCACTCTGACAGAGTCTCATACAGCTTTGTCTTATTTTGTATATATATCATAAGGTCCCATGCATGAGTAGGCCTTACAACACTTTAGTCCATTTCATATGTTTATCCCATGACGTTGTCCAATTAAAGTTTAGTATTTACCTTATTCACAATCGTGCGACTTTCTTTTTATTAAGTTTAATCATGAACTAATCTAATGAATTTTGTGCATGATCTTTATGCATTTTAAGGGACTAACATTTTTCTTGATGTAAGGTTCCATTGGTGATTTGTGATCATCAATCATTCCATCCATTAATTAGTTCCTTAAAGGTTTTATTTAATTATAGCAGTTTATTTTTAGTATATTAGAGGTTTTGTTTATTATACCATTATTTGAGAAGGCATTATAATCCTTAATCGCTCTCCCTTTTAATTTAGAATGTATGATTGTAATTTATATTTTTTATTTACTTATGGCGAATTTTGGGACTTAAAAACATGAAATTGGATTAATTTGAAAACTTTGGATTGATTGTAAAATGCAATGATTGATTGGAAGGAAATCATAATGTGCTTGATAATAAAGAAATCATTAAATGATTAAGGGTAATAAACTACAAAACATAAATAGAGGCAAACTGTAAGGTTAGGTGGGCATTCAAATGCCCATACCTAGTTTCTGAACCCATTCTCTTATTACGGCTTTCGGGAACCTTCGTGGAATCCAAATGCAGCATAAGTATGTCTCAGCTTTCATTAGGGTGGTGACTTCATCTCCATGTAGGCTTTTAAGACCTATGTCGTATTTCCTAATGGGCCTCAAGACTGCACAGTGTCATGGCAGCCAAACACTTGGGTTTGCGCTAAAACTGCCTACAATAGTGACTCTACTAGGGATAGAGAAATTGATTCTAATGTTTTATAATTTATTATCTTTAATTATTCTTTGATTTCTTTTGCATTTCTATTGCATTCACTACACTCTTTGCACACAATGAGCACTTCAGTCCCGTTTTAACCTTACAATAGTTAGTATTTTGCTACCTACATTTCACTCAAAGTTGTTGGTGACATATTTGATTATTGTCACTCATAATATGTACTATCTATGTTGCATAAACCATTGGGTGGGGAGGTTTACATGGATGTATATCATTGTGGGAGCCAAAACCTTTTATTACCCAAGACTTAAGCTCATGTAGTGGCCTAGCAATTCCCATAAGAACTTCCTAATTGCTTATGTTTTATGCCCTTTCATAGATCCTTAAAATAAAACCCAAACCTATTATAAATGGACCTTATCAAGATAGGCCTTTTATGCTTATGCTCATCCCATTTCAAAGTATTGTCAAAATGGGCCTATCATGCCCATATTGGCCCATTGAAATGGATCTTGGCAAGATAAAGCCCTAATATTACTCTTTGCCCATTAATGTCAACTTTGGATTTATTTAAAGGGTCTATTAATTGTTTCTTCCATTTTGAGAGTTGTCTTGCATATGTCGGTTTTGATATCCCTCGTTGATAATTAAAACCCAAACAAAAAATCCTAGGACAAGGAACTCACCATTAAACACGTGTGTGGGAGAAATAAGGTTAGAGGTCATCATTTTTGAAGCTCTGCATTTTTATGTTATGTATATTAAATGTACTTATTTACTTACTTGTCTTCTTGAATAATGAAACAAACTTGTACATCATGCATATATGTCATGCATAATTCTAACATATGGTCTTGTAATGATATAGATACTTTAAGCTCATCCAAGTGGATTTGGTCCAGTCCCTATCAGTTAGTTAAAAGTTCAAAAACAAAAATGGTGGGAGGGTTTGATCCTGAGGCATTCAAGGCACAGTAGAAGGAAGAGGTGTTCATTGAGACTTCGTCTATAATAAGGGAGATGATGGGGAAATAACTAAGTTGATCAGAGAAAATCAACTGGCACAACCACCTAATGCACAGCTAGCCAATCCAATCGATCTTAATGAGGAAATCTCAGTGAGAGAAAGGGAAGAAGATGATATAACAATACTGGCTAATCCACCAAATCAAAGAAATATAAACCCAACTGAGGACATGGAACAAACTGAGTGGGCCAAGAGTATAACCAAGGCTATGAGTCAAATGCAAATGATGATGAAGGAGAAGGTCATGGGTGCTCCTTTGGATTATACAAATTTAAATCAAGAAAGGGAAGATGAACCATTGCCTCGAAAGTTCAAATTCCCCAACATGAAGAAGTGTTTTGGCACTGAGGATCCCCAGTTGAATCTAAAGAAATATGTGACTTATATGAAAGCCACTAAGCTAACTAAGGCTCAAATCATCAAGTAGTTCCCCATGTTATTAAAGTGTTCACCAATCTACTAGTACAATACTTTGGAGCCATACATTTAGCCTGAATGAAAAGAACTATGTGTTGCATTTGTGAAACAATATGACCTCAACATTTAGTTGGAAGTATCTTTAAGGGGTTTGCAAAACACCAAGCAAAGGTTTAATGAATCCTTTATTGACTATCTAACTCGTTAGAGAAGGAAGATATCACAAATGAGGCATAGGCCTGTCGAGTTAGACAAATTGGTATTGGTAATAGATGGATGCATTCTTGCACTATCTATAAAGCTATGAGATTTGGGAATCCATAATTTTAAGAAATTATATAGATTTGGGGTTCAGAAGGAATCAAACTTGGCCCAAGAAAAAAGGCCCTTTAGAGGGAGATCTGGGGTCAAAGGAGTTTGTTCAAGCAGTAATGTTCAGATTAATACCATCAGGCCACCTAGCAATAGTCTGTAGATTAACACTGTAAAGTAACCCCAAAGATTCTCTAATTTAGGGTAACCTTTATCCAAAGTTCTTAAGAAGCTAATTAAGAAAAACCTATTACGACCTTTACCTTCTCAACAACTCTAACTAGGTGCCAACCCAAAAATTTTTTACAAATTCCACCAAACCATTGGGCACAACACTGATAATTATACCTGATTGAAACATGAAATCCAAGATCCAATCGACATAGGCAAAATCACTGACCTAGAGACAAGAAAACCAAACACCTAAAACAACCCTCTACCTAATTACCGAAATTTACAATTACCTAACCTACCTATCCTAATGATTAACATTGGCCTAATAGAAGAACAAGTCTTAAGCTTTTTGTTAATGCCATTCCTAGAGCACCAAAGCCCGAACCTAAGCAAGAAAACCCAAACCAAAATAAATAACCCATGGAGCTTACTGTGCATGTATTAGATATCTGGAGCTCCAATGAAGAAGATGAAGGGAAGGTTGATTTTTGGGATAATGAGAAATATGGATCAAGCCAATATGTGAGTAAGGTTGAGGAAGATAGGAAAGAAGCTAAAACTATTGAACATGAACTAGAAAAGGAAGTGGAGATGGGAAAAGGGAAGGAAATGATGAAAGACTAGGGAACCATCGCCAATGTTTAGGAGTTACTCATGCACTATAGGGACCACCAGGAAGCACTAGTTCTCACACTATATCAGAAAAAGATCTCCACAAGCTACACTCTTAAGCAGATGATTGATTCCTTGACAGAAACCTCTCAAAGTGCCTTAATGTTTTCTGATGACGATTTGCCAATAAAAGGGAGGGATCACCATAAAGCCTTGTTCATAAAGGCTGAAGTGAAGGGAAAAAATACCTATTGTGTTATGGTAGATAATGGTTCTGCCATTAATGTTTTTCCATTAAAGGTCTACCAAAGCTAAGGTTAACTATGGCAAACCTAAAACCCTCTAAGGTAGTCATTAAGGCTTACGATGATATATCAAGGGAACCTTTAGAGCCTTGGTCAAGATAGGATTGAGGCTTGGGTTGATCTACATGTAATAGACATTCATGTGACCTTTACTATCCTACTAGGAAGGCCATGGTTCCATCCTTTAGGCAGTGTGCCTTCCATCGTTCACTAGAAAATCAAGTTTTCGTAAACAGCTAGGGTTGTCACCATCTCTGCAGAGACTGAAGCTATTATGGCTACCCATAAGCTAGCCCCTAAGGAAATAGCCATAAGCCCAAGTTGTGAATCTTGTGTCATTTATAACGATGAAATAGATGAGAAGGTTCTTAACATAATGCACAGCATAAAGTTTATGCCCGGTATGGGATTAGGAAAAGACTAAAGTGGATCTTTAAGGTTTATTGAGCGAAAGATGCCCATTTTGAAGCATAGGTTAGGGTTTGAAGGGACTAAAGGTTCTAAAGAGAAAATTGACATATGGAATCAACCTAAGAAAGAAGAAGGTGAGATTATGCTTAAGAAGAAGAACTTATGGGAAACCTTTATGAGAGAAGGCACTAAATTCTCGTATGATGGAGCCCTAGAACCTCTTTTGATGGCCAAAGAAGTTATTCTAGGGTTTGAGATCTTCAATGAGTTTATGAAAGGAATAAAGAAAGTTACTATTGAGGAAGTCCCTTTGGAAGAATTAGTGCCAGCTAAGGAAGGATCTAAGGAGAACATAGCAGCTTCGGAGGTAAAGGATGTTGATATCGGGAAAAGGAACTGGATTTCAAAGCCTATGTCCTCAACTCCATTATGGATATCTTTTATAATGATTTTAATTTCTCTCTTACTTCTTTATTTGAAATTGATGATCTATTCTTTTTAAAAGTGAATGCAATAAAGTCTAAGTTTGCTTATTTATGTGATGTGTTTCCTAATGGTTATTCTATTTATGATGATCATTTCATGCATATGTTTGACATTAATTCCATGCAAACTGAGTTATTTAATTTAGGGACAAATGATAACCCTAAAAATATATTGCTTGCTTCTAGTCTAACTCATGATTAGAGAGAAAAAATGAAAGAAACATTACTAAAAAGACATAAAGTATTTGCTTGGGGCTACGAAGACATGCTAGGAATCAATAAGGAAATCTCCAAACATAGAATCCCTATATATCCTCATATATCATCGGTCAAGTAGAAGAAGAGGACACTGAGGCCAGAAAGGGCACTTTTAGTCAAAGAATAGGTCAAAAAGCAGCTAAGGGCAAAGTTCCTAGAGGTGGTAGAGGACACTCAATGGTTAGTGAACATAGTTCTAGTCCCAAAGAAGGATAAGACGTTAGAATGTGTATGGACTATAGAGATTTGAAAAAGGCTTGCCCAAAGGATGATTTCTCATTACCACACATCAACACACCAGTCGATAGTCCGACTTCCAGTGCAATGTACTCTTTTATGGATAGGTTCTCGGGGTATAATCAGATTATGATGGTAGTAATAGACAAGTTGAAGATGTCATTCATCATCGAAAGGGGTATTTATTATTATCTGGTAATGCCATTCATATTAAAGAGTGCAGGGGCCATTTATCAAAGAATGGCAACCACTCTATTGCATGATATGATCCATAAAGAAATAGAAGTGTATGTGGATTATATGATAGTGAAGTTTGCAACTAGAGAGCGGTACTTTAAGACTTTAGACAAGTTCCTAGCAAGGGTAAATAGGTACAATCTCATATTAAATCCAAAGAAGTGCATTTTTGGGGTGACATCAGGTAAGCTGTTAGGACAAATTGTTAGTCACAGGGCATTTGCAATACATTTTTAGGTTTATATCTAAGTTGACTACCATGTGTAAACCGATCTTCAAACTTTTAAAGAAGAATGAACCTGTGACATGGGGCAATAAATGTCAACAAGCTTTTAAAGCCATTAAGTCTTACTTAAGGAATCCTCCAGTCCTACAGCCGCTAAAATTGGGTAAGACCTTAACCCTATATATGGCAATTGAGGAGGATACAATAGGGGCAATGCTAGCTCAGGAAAATGAAGAGAAGATTGAACATATGGTGTATTACTTAAGTAAAAAGCTCCTCCTATATGAAGCCAACTATAGCTTGGTAGAGAAAACATGTTTGGCCATAATCTAGGCAACAAAAAAACTCTAGCATTACTTTCAATCCTATAAGGTACAAATGGTTTCTAAACATAATCCCCTTAGATACCTTCAATAAACTCCCTTGTTCATGGGAAAGTTAGTCAGATGGTTAGTGCTGCTTACTAAATTTAACATTAATTATATGGTGAAAAAGGTGGTAAAGGGAAGGATATTAGTAGACTTCTTAGCTTAAAACCCAATAGTCAATGAATAGGAATGGGAGTTGGAATTTCAAGATGAACATTTAGGGGTGTAATAGAGGCCCAAGGGTGGAGAATGTATTTTGATGGAGCCTTTAACAACAAAGGGACCAATATTAGTATAATCCTAATCATGCCAAAGGGGAAATGATCCCAATGGCCAAAAAGCTTGAATTTTAAATAACTAATAATCAAATGAAATACGAGGCCTGCATCTTTGCTTTAGAAGCATTGCGTAGAATGGGGGCAAAGGATGTTACTATGTATAGAGATTTGATATTGGTGATTAAAAAAGCCTCTAACAAATGGAGAGTAAGGAAGGATAGGCTGTGTCTGTATTAGGATTATTTGGCTACTATCTCGTTGTCTTTTACTCATCGTAAATTTATTTATCTACCAAGAGAGTATAACCAAATAGTTTATGCACTAGTTACTCTGACTTCCATATAGGAGGGTGGCTAACAAACAGAGTTTAGGCCTCTAATATTAGCAAATTCTCAAATTCCTTGTTATAAAGAGATAAGGGTGATGCCGATAGATACCATTAAGAAGACTTGGTTTTCTAACTTATAGCAATACTTAGAAATAGGATAATTCCATAAGGATGTCGACCAGTAAGAAAGGATGTCCCTATGAATGTTATTTTGACAGTTCATTAGCCACAAGGAAATGTTGTATAAAAGAATGCCTATAGGTGTCCACTTGAGGTGCGTCGATAAGGAAGAAGCCTAGAAACTTATAGAAGCAATCCATGATAAGGTGTGTGGCCTACATATGAATTTGACAATTTTGGCAAAGAAAATAACCCACCAAGGTTATTTTTGGTTTACCATGGAGATGGACCGTGTCAAGTTTGTAAAGAAATGCCACTACTATCAAGCTTATAGGGATATGAGCCATCTACCATCTATAGAGCTCCAGGGAATGACTTCTTCTTAGTCATTTGTAGTATGGGGGATCAATATTATAGGGGAAATAAATTTGAGGGTGTCAAATGGTCATTGATACATTGTCGTGGCAATTGATTATTTCTCCAATGGGTCAAAGCTGAGTCCTATACTATGGTCAGCTCGAAGTAGATGTTGAAGTTTATTGAGAGAAATATAATATGCAGATATAGGCTACTACATCACCTTATTACTAATAACAATGTCCAATTCCAACAGAGCACTGCACTATTAAAAGATTACAAGATAGAACATCACAGATCATCTACATATAGGCCACAAGCAAATGGGGTTGTAGAAGGTACAAATAAGAATATAAAGAGAATCATGGCTAAGATGATGGAAAATTATTGGGATTTGGCATATTATTTACAATTTGCATTATGGGGATACTGAACCACTTTTGAAACTTCAACAAGGGCCTCTCCATATTCCTTATTATATGAGTGCGAAGCTATATTACTAATGGAAGTTAAGGTTTGGTCACTAAGGGTTCTCCTAGAGTCCAAGATCCCTAAGTACCAATGGGTGGAAAGTCAACTGGCGTAATTGACATTGTTGGCTGAAAAGAGGATGAGGCTATCTATTATTCTCAACTATATCAAAAAAGGATAGCTTGGACTTACAATAAGAGATTAAGCCAAGAAAGATCAAAGAAGGAGATTTCGTAATGAAACTTGCAAAGCTGATTATGACTGATCCACAAGAGAAATTCAAGCCGCATTGGGAAGGCCTGTATGTGATGAAAAAGTTATTCTCCAAAGGGGCAACTATCCTATCTGACATTAAAAGGAATGAATTTTGAGAGCCTATCAACTTGGAAAAGCTTAAGAAATACTTCCTGTAAAAGTCTCGCTAAAGAGAAAACCTCAAAAAGAGGTTGTCTAAGAAAAAATTAGAGACAAAAAACTTTTACAAAATATATAAAAGAATCCTGCTAGATTGAAAACCTTAAAAGGGGTAGTTATAAACAGTGGGATTTAACGCGCACCTAAGATTTTAGCAATCGTGACATTGTTTGAGCTCAGGGCTTTAGAGAACATACTAACCACTATCATAAAGACATGGTGTGGAGATGAGGAGTCACCACTTAGGATAATAACTGGGACAAATCAAAAAGGTGGTACTCAATTCCCTAAAAGAAAGCTAGCTCCATAACAAGGAGATTCTAGATACGGAATACCAACTTCTTTTAGTCTCGTGTTCATTTAGAATTACTTTATGAATTACTATATTATCCCCTATTTACATGCAATTTCATATAAACCCTTATTCTAGCAATTAACTGCAAGGCAAACCAGTCATGAAAATACAAGTAAATAATGCATTCAATCAAACATATAATCCCTAAGTTAGTCTAATATACATGGATTTTAATTAAATGAGCTAAATCTACATATTTTAGTTAATGAGCCTAAAAGGCCTAATTCCTTTTAATTTTAATTAGATGAACCTAAGTCTATTTATTTTAATTATAAAAATGGGCCTAAATCTATAAATTATTGAGGTATTTAAATTGGTGGGCCTAATTCTACATATTTTAATGCTAATGTGATCTTAAATCTACAAATTATGAAAAGGGCTTTAAATTAAGTGGGCTAAGTCTAAATTAATCAAATTAAACTAAGTGGGCCTATGTGTAATTTACTAAATGGGCCTAAGTTATCACTAACCTAAATCTAATTAATTATAGGCCTAAAATGCATTTTAATTATTTAAACCTAAAAACCTAAATTTATATGAATGAATTAAAATCTAATATGGGTTTAAGGCCCAAAACACATAAGAATAAACAAACAAGAATAAAACACATAAAAATAAATAAACAAGCACAAAAAAAACAAATAAAACGTATTAAAATAATTAAATTAAAGATCAAAAAACTAATTAAATTATTTACTTCTAAACCCTAATTTTCATTAACATACAATCCTAAATTAATCTACTTCTTCCATTGATTTTAATTAATTACCCAATTGAAACCCTAATTTTACTAACCAATTAATTAACATAAACATGCAATCACACATATAATTCCATTATTCCCACTATTGGGGCTATTACAATAATCTATAGAAAATAATAATAAAATAATTAATACAAACCAAATAAATAAATAAATAATAAAGCAATAAAAAAATCCTATAAATTATATCTCTACAAGGTGTTATTCATGACATCCTATGGACCTCTTATGGATTTGATTCTCCAAGTATGATCATCATGTGTTTTCCTCCATAATCACCATAAAAAAAATAAAAATTATGATTAGTAAATAAATAATAATAAAAATCAATAAAAGAAATAAATAAATCAAATAAAAGAGAATAAACAGAAATTGATGCTTAAGGATGTTTCTTAATGAAGTGCTCCTCAGATTTGTAGAATCACCATTTTTTATAGGACATCAAATATTATTCTTCAAAAACTATTCAAAAATCTTTTAATCAAGTAATTAAGCAAAAGAAATTTTGTGGAGAATAATTTTCTTTTTTTCTCTCTTTTCGCTCTTTTTCCCTCATTTTTTCTCTCTTTTTTCCTTTTTTGTTCCTTTTTTCTTTTCCTTTCCTCCATTTTTTTATTTTTTCCTTTGCCTTTTTCTTTTTCTCTCCTTCTTTTTCAGAGCTTTTTCTTTTTCAGAGCAAAAGCCCTCTTTATATAGGGATACATCTTGAAACCCTAGTTATAAATTGATTCTTAAAAATATTATCAAAATAATTTTAGGAGAATGTCATACTAATTAAGACTCGATTTATCTAGAAATTTTGAGATTTATCTAGAAATTCAAAAATTTATGGAAAGAGTCTAATTCTAATCGAAGTTGTGTAATTCCAATCGGAATTAGCATAATTCCGATCACCTTTTTTTAAAATTTTAATTACATAAAGGTCCTTGAAAGAATTTAAGTTTTGCAATTAGATCCTTAAAAAGCATTACAGTTAACTGCACAAAAACATTAAATCCTTTCTTTAAAAAAATGCAATTAGACCCTTGAAGTTTCAAAGTTTCAAATATTGAAGACCTATTCATGACATTTTCATCAGTGGAATATTTTATCGCATCCATAACTCATCATCCCAAAATTGGGTATTTACAATTGCCCCCCTTTGTCGCTATTTACTTGACAAATTACGGCAAAGTAAACTAGCACCCAATTTCTTAATTGATACTTACCTGTGCTTGATGAATCTTTTGCTTATAAACTTGCTATACTTGGATGTACAACATTGATTTAAAATGACAAATCATACTCGGTAGTATGATATTGACTATACTCAGTCATATAGTCTTAGATGAAAGAAACTCATTGCACTCGATCATACAATGCCGACTACACTTGGACATATAGCCTAAATTGAAAAGGAACATCACACTCGGTCTTATGATGCCGATTATACTCAATCTTATATTCTTGATTGAAGATACATTACATTCAATCGTACAATGCCAACTACACTCAGTCGTACAATGCCAACTAAACTTAGTCGTATAGTTTGTTTTAAAAAGAAACATTACACTCAGTCGTATGATGCCGATTATACTCGATCATATAATCTTGATTGAAGTTAAATTGCACTCGGTCATACAATGCCAACTACACTTCGTCATATAGTCTATTTCAAAAAGAAACATCACACTCGGTCGTATAATGCAGATTATAATCGGTCATATAATCTTGATTGAAGATACATTGCACTCAGTCGTACAATGCCAACTACACTCGATCGTATAGTCTATTTTGAAAAGAAACATCACACTCAGTCATATAATCTTGATTAAAGATACATTGCACTCAGTTGTACAATGTCAACTACACTCGGTCGTATAGTTTTTTTTGGAAAGAAACATCACACTCGGTCATATAATGCTGATTATACTTGGTCGTATAATCTTGATTAAAGATACATTGCACTCAGTTGTACAATGCTGACTACGCTTGGTCGCATAGTCCATTTTGAAAAGAAACATCACACTTGGTCGTATGATGCCGATTATAATTAGTCATATAATCTTGATTGAAGATACAATACACTCAGTCATACAATGCTGACTACACTCGGTTGTATAGTCTAATTATGCTGCAATCCCTAATTGCTCACGATTAGTTGTAACCCTTTCGTTGCTCACTAATAATGTTGTAATCCATTCATTACTTGCCTTTGATAATGTTGATTGAAAAATTTAATAAATTAGGAGAAATTCAATTTAGGATTAAATTACAAGGAAAAGAATGGACTTAAATGCAAACCAAAAGCTAAAGGACCAAAATGGCTATTTGCCTTTTTAATATACACATTTTTCCCTTTTGTCGATTCATTCCGTCCTCTTCCTATCCTTCTTCATTTTTTTCTTTTTCTCTTCTTTTTCATTTTCTCTTGATTTTCAAATTTTTCTTTGTCAATTACTCTTTCATCTGAAGTCTGATTTTGAATCCATGTGATCCTATGGCTCACCCACAACGCAAACTACATGGGAATAGTTCCAAACGGTCAGATCCTATCACTTCATATTTGCATTTCCCTCAAAATGATTTGGGACTCTGTGAAGGTGAAGATGTGCTTCATAGATGCTTTCAAGTTGGAAATGAGGTAAATTTCTTGTCTGTGTCTTCAATTATGTAATAAACACATTTATTTTAGTATGTAAAATTAATATATTCATGCATGCAATTATAGAATATTTGTTAAACTAATTAAATATAATTTATGAAAATTTGATAATTGAGAACCTAAAATTTCAAAAAATATGTTCATAGTTACTGAATTTCTCATCAAGATTCTAAATTCTGGATTAGAATTCTCAAAATTCCAATCAGATTTCTCAGATTTCCCATCGAAAATCTAAAAACCCAATCAAAATTTTGGATTTCCAATCAAAAATCCAAAAATCCAATTGAAAATCTAGATTTCCAATCGGGAATCCAATTTTTTGATTTTTTTTTTAAATAAAAAATGACAAAAATCAAAATTTGGGAAAGGAAAAAGTAATCCTGTAATTTTTTGAGTTTTTCAGAAACCACTGAAATTCTTGAGTTGCTTTCACTTTGCTCAAGAACTATTCCATGACTTGTTTGGAGAGGTAGTACAACATATATGGGCATCTGGATTTCGATGTTTCATTACTGCTTTATCGACTGCTCGAGGTAAGTCAGACCACTACTCGCTTTTTGCACTTATCAAGAGGTGGATGGACACCACTCATACTTTTCACACACAAGTGGGTGAGCTGACTATTTCCCCGATGAGCTTCTTTGCTAGTACTGGGATTGCATTCAAAGGTTCCCCAGTCCCCTTTAATATCCATTACTACACTTTTTTGGAGGATGCTAGGAGTCACTATGTTTGTGACTTGCTCAGGTTTGTTCCAACATGGAAGAATTAGAAGAATGTGCTTCTTTCTTCTCTCGTTCAGGGTTTCAGGAGAATACTGACCACTACACCTTGCCAGATTCTTTAGAAGGCGAGATACTTCTTATTGATATTACTTGGCACTACTCTCTTTTGTGAGACTGGTCATAAGGTTAGCATCACTCTTCTTTGTCCCCTTTAGGATCTTGCTATGGTCACTACTTCAGATTAGGGATCTGCAGCACTTGCTTATCTTTACTACATATTGGATACTGTTTGTAGAGGAACTGTGATGATGTGCGGTTTCTGGCACATCTTACATGTATGTCTCCTATCCTTTTCAACATTGCTTATTTTCATATTTTCCTCCTTGTTTCTTTCATCTCCTCTCTTTTAGATTTAGGGCATTGTGATAGGAGTGATCCGAGGCTTTAGCGCCATTAGCTTGGTAGGAGTCTTCCCCTGATGTAGAGGTGGGGATCCTCTCATTTTACTAGCATTAGGCATGACTTACAGACTTGTTGAGATCAGCTGAACTCCTTAGAGTGGGACCTGGTAAGGCAAATTTGATCTTTAGTATTTTATTAATTGTAAAAGTTCAATAAACTTAAATAAATAAGTTTGTAGGTTAAATCAGATTGGCTGGCTAGTGCTGAAGACATTCAGTGATATGATTTTATGATAGCAGCTGTGAGGCTTGAGACTATGAGAGTTCTACACCCTGGTTATGGCTACCAGATGTGGTATCATAGTGAGTGAGTTTATCATTGGCATATTGGACCTTGTAGGAGGCATGTTCCTTCTTCTATTCCCTCCTCAATGTTACAGAGTAGCAGCATGACTAGTCCTGAGCTCAAAGTAGCTCTTGAGGGATATGAGGCTTCGACTCTGCTCAAGCATTCACTTCATTATTAGGAGTATATTCAAGAGAATCTCTTAAAGCAAATTCTTATAGACCCAGCTAAGGTATGCTTTCTGTCACTACTTTATTTCATCTCTTTCATCCCTTCATGTGCCATTCAATTCTTGCACAGATTGAAGGAGTCCCTGATGCTGCTATGGAGGACACTGAGGATGATAAATAGGAGACTGAGTAGGAGGTTGAGCCTACTCATCATAGTGAGCCTACTCGTGGTGATACTTCCTCGAGTACTATTTTGGGCGATGTTCCCCCCTTTGATAGGTCCATGTATTATTGGGTTCCCATGGTGTAGACTCCTATTGAGTAGCATATGTACTTTGATACGGCTCAGATTCCTAGTTTCTCTCCCCCTAATGCTTCACATGTGAGCTTGATTTGCATTTCCAACCCTACACAAATTAGCACTTGTTGTTGAATTAGTAAACTTTATTTTACAGGTCCCTAGGACACAGGAAGAGTATCTGTATGGTCTTGCCTCTTCCTAGAGATTATTTACTATGCAAATTACAGATACTTAGAGGGTTACTATTCTCAACAAATATGCAAATGTATGCATGTTATGTATGATATGCATGATTTTGACTATTCTAAATGCAATAAATTTATGCAGGGGATCTTGAGCATGAGAATGAGAGGCTTCGATTAAAGTTTATTGGTCTTGACTTTGATAGTCATGATGTTGGGACTTCTATGCCCCCATATCAGAGTGACAATCTAGCTAGAGGATGGAGCCCTTGGCTAGATCCTAGAGTTCAGGATGACTAATTTTCTTTAGGACTTGTGTTAATGTGGCTGTACTCTGGATGCTTCAGAATTGTTTCCTTTTATGAGTGAATTTTGGTCCTTTATTTTGGACCAAACCCCTTTTTTTCATGCCAGAAATGCTGAAAATCCAATCGGCATCCTAGATTTCTTATAAAAAATCTAGAATTCTAATTTGAATTTCCTATTTTTGATTGAATTTCTAGAATTCCAATTGGAAATTCATCCCTTATTTTGCGTATTTTCCTATTCTGATGTGAGTTTGTCCAAAAATGACTGAAACAAATCCTAATCTTGTCCATCTTCTATAAACACAATTGGGAGAATCCTAATCCCGTTAGCATCATCTTTTTTGAAGCTATTTAAGAGTCACAGATGAGTCTATTATGCATCTCTCTCTTTATTTCTCTTTATCATGACACAAGCTACTCTTAGTTTGATGAAGAAATTTCTCAAGACCATCAATGGAGATGATTGGAACAGAGTGCTACCTTTTTATGCCAGATCCTTGAAGTCCCTTCAACACCTAAAAATAGACAGCAATTTCTTACATGCTGCTACTACATTCTGGGATGCTAAGGATTATGTATTTAGATTCAATGGACAAGAGTTATTTCCATTAATTGAGGAATTTACAGCTATTCTTGGATGTTCATTAGACTTAGCCATTGAAATGCTCTCCCTGATATTGCAATGGAATTTCCCAATAGACTAGTGGCATTTTTTGATGTGCCCCCAAATGCCATCTACATGCATGCGCACAATACTGGTACTATTAGTCTTCCTTTTCTGATTACCTCTTGCAATGCTAGGGACAAGGACAATGCTGCTTAGATCAAAACTATCACTTTCTGCTTGTATGCTCAATTTCTCCTAATGTCTTCTCATGGAGATGCTAATGTAAGAATTATCAATATCTTGGAATAAGTAGAAATAAGAGCTAATCCTATACTTGTCATCCTTACTGAAACTATCATTGGGTTAGATAATTTCAAGATTCAAAATCGGCTCTCAGGTAGTTTGCTTCTCCTTCAGGTATGTAACTTTTTTTTTAATCTAAGCTGCCTTCTTAAGTTTTCAACTTAGCTCTTCTTCTTCTTCTTTTTTTAGATTTGGTTACAAGAGAAGTTAAGTCTGCTTAATGCTCCCGTAATGCTTTGGTTTATCAACCTCATCATTTACAGTCTCATCCTTTGAAGATAAAGGACAAGCATGCTATAAATTAATAAACTGATTGGATGAAAGTCCTTGTTGATACTGAGATTAATTGGATTTTTCCTTGGTGGAGATTGAAATCCATGACCATCAACCTGTATGACTATTGTGTTCCTATTCTTAGGTTACACTTTTTGACCTTTCTTTCTCCCTCATGCCTTTGCCACCAGTATGGTTGCCCCCAGTTCATTGTGGCTATAACAATAAACTTTGAAAGCTTCCCTCTAAGACAAGACTTTCTAGACAAAGTGAAGAACTTATGGCCTCGCAGAGCTTTAAAGCAGCATATACACCTGAATGCTAACATGACTACTGATGACGACTACAAAGCTTAGGTTGTCATGCAAACTATAGAACCACCAGAATTTACTAGCTATAAAAGGACTTAAGTCTTATTAGATGAGTCACAAAAGAAAAAATAGAAATAACAATAGTGGTCTCATAAGTCTGATTTCTTATGTTTTATTTTTCCTTTAAGCTTTTATGCTTTGTAACAAAGATAGAATATGCAACATTTGACAAAAATATTATTTCAATTTATTTCATTAATTAGGGAAAAAGTGAGTACATTTAATACATCATATGATATAACTCTGTTATCAGCTAGTCCTTTCGGATTTTCCAACTGAACATTTTTTCTCACTTTTGTTTCCCTAATTTCTGCCTAATCGACCCTTTGTGAGTTTTCTAACCAACAGGATTGTCCTAACTTTTTCCTGACTAACCTTTTCAGGTTTTCTAGCCAGCGAACTTTTTTTTTTCTAAAGGTAGTATTTCTTGAGATGATCCAAATTGATTGGCTCAGTGAACTCATTCCCTTCTAGATCAGTTATCTTTGCAGCTCCTTTTGGGTAGGATTGTCTTGACTAAATATGGTCCTTCCCAATTTGGTATGAATTTTCCTCTCAGATCAAACACCATCGCCCTTGTCTGCTTTAATACCATATCTCCAGCTTTTATCTTTCCTGGCTTAACCCTTTTGTTGAAAGCTCTCACTATTCTCTTATGATAAATCTGAGTATGAAATAAAGCATCCATCCTTTTCTCATCTAGAGAAACGAGGTGATCAAATCTCTTTTTCATCCATTCACTCTCAGGAATTTTTTCTTCTATAACGACTCTTAAGGACTTAATTTTTTTCTCTATGGGCAAAACTGCTTCACAACCATATACTAACAAGAACGTAGTTTGTCCCGTAGTAGTGCGTGTTGTAGTTTTGTATCCCCATAAAGCGAAAAGGAGATATTTAGACCAATCTTTATGCATTTACACCATCTTGGAGAGAATCTTCTTTATATTCTTATTAGTTGCTTCAACTGCACCATTAGCCTAAGGTCGATAAGGCGAGTACTTATGATGCTCAATCTTATATCTCTACAATAATTCAATCATTTCTACCTGGAACTGAACACCATTGTCTATCACAATATGTTGCAGGACCCCATATCTGCATATCAGATTCTTTTCAATAAACCTTGCCATCTATCTAGCCTTCAAGGTACCAAAAGACTCTACTTCTATCCATCTAGAGAAGTAGCCAATTGCAACTATTATATACTTATGCTTGTTCGAAGTAGTTGGTTTTATTTCCCCTATTATATATATTCCCTAGGCTGCAAAAGGCCATGGATATGTTAAACTATTTAGCACTGTAGGGGAAAGATGATTAAGGTTCCCATGTACTTAACACTGATGAGATTCTCTCACTACTCGAATGCAGTCCCTTTCCATGCTTATCTAGTAATACCCTTGCCGAACCATTTTCTTTGTCAGAATCATTCCACTCATGTGAGGTCCACAAACCCCTGCATGAATCTCTCTCATCACCTATTCTGCTTCATCCTTATTGAGACATCTCAATTGTATTCCATTTGGAATCCTTCTGTATAATATTCCATCATGACTTGCATAATGGCATGCAAGAACATGAAGAGCATATCTTTCTTTGGAAGTTGTTTCATCTAGGTATTTCCTTTCCTCAATAAATCTCTAGATGTCGTAAAATCATGGCTTTTCTTCATGCCCTACCTGGATACTCCTGACTTGTTCCTCACCATAGCAAGGAGCTTTCATTTTCGTTATCACTAAGGCTTCATCTTTGATCCCATCAGTTTATCCCACATTGAAGAAAGTGTTGCCAAGGCATCCACCATTTGATTCTCATCTCTTGGTAAGTGCATGAAAAGACATTTAGTGAAATTCCTCATTAGCTTTTTCAAATAGCGGATGTAAGGTTGCAACCTCTCTTCTTTCACTTCCCACTCCTCATTAGCTTGACTAATGACTAACAGGGAATCTCCATAAACCAGTAGGTATGTAGCTCCAACTGCTAATGCTGCATCCATATTGTAGATGCATGCCTCATACTCAGCCATGTTGTTTGTGACCCTGAAATCTAATTTCTTGGCCATTAGGATGGTTTCTCCTCCTGGTGTAACAAGAATTACTCCTAGCCCTAGTCCTTTATTATTCAGAGCTCCATCAAAATAAAGCTTTCATTCACGTTGTTCTATTGCTGCTAAATTCTTATCTGGAAACTCTAGATTCCACTGCTCATTTTCTTCAACTGCATTTTGGGCCTAAAATTTTGCTACTGCCTTTCCTTTAATGACCTTAGTAGTGATGTACTCTATATCAAACTAAGTTAGAAGTACTAGCCATCAAGACATCTTTCCAGTCAAAGCAGGTGCTTGAAACAAGTACCTCAAAAGAATCTATTTTTAAGATAGCTTGTACTTTATAAAACTGGAAATAATGCATTAGCTTCTTTATAGCCCAGATCATTATCAAACATGTCTTCTCCACCAAGTTGTATTTTTCTTCATATGGGAGGAACTTTTTACTGAGATAATACACTGCGTACTCCACCCCTTCTAGTCTTTCTTGTGCTAGCATTGCCCCTATTGCCTTTTCTTCTAAAACCAAACATAAGATTAAGGGTTTACCTTGCCTCGGTGGTCTTAACATAGGCAGATTAGTAAGGTATTCCTTAATCTTATTAAAGGCTTTTTGACATTCTTCATTCCATTCCACTGGTTGATTCTTTCTCAAGAGCTTAAATAGCATATCACAGACCCTGGTAAGTCTTGCAATAAACCTACTAATGTACTGCAGTTTTCCAATAAACCCTCATACTTCCTTCTCCGTTCTTGGTTTTGGCATCTCCTGGATGGATTTAATCTTGTCTGGGTCAACTTCTATTCCTCTATTGTTGACTATCTGCCCCAATAACTTTCCAGAAGTTACCCTAAAGATGCATTTCTTCAGATTAAGCCTTAGGTTATATCTTTCTATTCTTGCTAAGAACATATCCAAAGCCTCAAAATGTCCCTTTCTTGTTTCTAACTTAACCATCATATCGTCAACGTACACTGCTACTTCCTTATGCATCATATCATGAAATAAGGCAATGGTTGCTTTTTGATAAATTGCTCCTGCATTTTTCAACTCGAGGGGCATCACCTTGTAGCAATATGTCCCCTATTTAGTGATAAAAGTAGTTTTGATCTTGTCTATAACCACCATCATTATCTGATTATAACCTGAGAAACCATCTATAAAGGAGTACATTGCACTAGATGTTACACTATCAACAATCACATTAATATGGGGTAAAGGATAATCATTTTTTGGACATGCCTTATTCAGGTCTCTGGAGTTTACACACATTCGGACTTTTCCATCTTTCTTAGGAACTGGTACTATATTTGCCAACCAGTGAGGGTATTCCACTACTTCTAAAAAGTTAGCCTGGATCTACTTAGTGATTTCCTCCCTTATCTTTTTTGTCCACTTTGGGCTCAACCTACGAAGTTTTTGCTTAACAGGTTTAGCTTCTAGATCTACTGGAATGTGATGCTCCATGATTTCTCTGTCTAACCCTGGCATATCCTCGTAAAACCAAGCAAATACTACCTTTCATTTTATTAATGTTCTCTCAAATTTCTCTCTCTCTTCAGGAGTTAAATCATGTGATATAGAAATGTGTTTTGGTCGTTCATTTGTGCCCATGTTTAATGAATCTAATTAAATAGAATTAATGTCAAACATGCATGAACGATCATTATTAAAATGCATAAGACCATTAGAATCAACATCACATAAGTAAGCCAAACCAGAATTCATATCATTGACCACAGAAAAAATAGAGGTTTCATCCTCAAAAAAATCAGACGTTATTACATCAGTTTCTTCATAAAAAAAACATCGCTAAAACTATTATTAATAATGCTAGCTAATTCCTGTGGTGGTTCTTCATTAGGTGGAAGACAAAGCAATTCTTTAATGTCCTCAGCTTTCATCTTTTTAGCAACTGTCTTCATCACCTTGTCTTTGTTATCTTGTACCAGCCTCTCAACTATCTACTTTTTAAAGATCTTGAACCCAAGGATATCCACACCAACTACTTTAATAGGCTCCTTTTCACCCAGATAGAACTTCTCCTTCCTTTGTTTGACAAAGTTGTCCTTCATAGGTCCTACATTCCTTAAGAGGTTATTTTCATTAAAAAACTTTCTCCTTGCCATTTTGCTGCCAAATCCATTTCCAGTATAGCCCAATCCTGTTGTATCATCTTAGGTTTTGAAGTCTAGTAATTCTAGTATACCTTGCTCGTCTTTTCCCAATCCTTGTCCAGGTTGATAATTCATCTTCTCAATCATGCTAATCACCCTTGGATCCATCACAATTCCCTCCGAAATTATAGCTATTTGGAAACCATAAGGAATAACTATCTGCTTTTGACTATCCATAACTGCAGACACAGTCTTAACCATACTCGCATTTAAAGTTACAACCTCCCTTTCATATAGGAATTTCACCTTTTGATGCACAATGGAAGGCACTCCTCCCAAAACATGATACCAAGACCTCCCAATAACAAGGCATAGGTGATAGGAATGTCTAGCACAGTGAATTCCACCATTATTTCTATAGGCCCAGTCTTCACTAGAGCCATAAATGTTCCCTCTACATTCCTCGTGCTATCATCATAAGCCCTGATTACCAGCTCTGACTTTGCCAAATCCTCTACCTTCACTCCTAGATTGGTAAACATTAATTGCAAACACATCATCCACCATCATATAATTGGTCCTTTTCCTTCTCACTTCAGCTAGAATGAACAAGGCCTTATTATGATTCCTTCCTTCTATAAGTAAATCCTCATTAGAGAAAGTAATAACCCCATGCTTTTTCTCCATAACCTTGGCCACCATTGATTCAGGGGTAGCAGTAGTTTCAATGTTCATCTTAGCTAGAGCCTTAACCAGAGCTTTCTTGTGGCTACTTAAGTGCATTAAGAGCTCCCAAATGCTTACATTTGCTTTTGCTTTCTTGAGTTGTTCAAGAATTAGGTCATCACTATGTTCATCTGAGTCTTCTCCTTCAACAGCTTCCTCTCTCTCTATAGTTTTCTTCGCTAGTTTATAACCCTTCCTACTTCTAGTAACATGACAGACTTCAGGATTATCAAGCCGTACATTATATCTTTTAATGCCTTCCTCATCAAAATTGTACCAAATATCAATAGCCCCAATAGTCCAATCTTTCTTTCCATCTTTCTATACTTTAACCATGCATTTCTCCTTTTTGACTAACAGTTTTCATCATTAAACTCATCACCCCATCCTGTAGGCTCGATTGTATCAATGGATATGTCAAAAGAAGGTGGTTTATAATAAAACACCCTATAATCAAACTTGCCTGAGGGCTGACCAGCAAGTTTTCTACTCTTTCCACATCTTTAGGGGCATTAGGAGATTTCTCATTGGCTTTAAGGTTTAGATCCTCAAAAGAGTTTAGCACTTCTTCCTTGCTAACTCCTAAGTTTATCATCATGGTTGTTAGAGGTGGCATGTTTCGGTAATTTAGGAAAGGATTATTTTGGGTGATTGGGTTTGGATTTGATTTCTCAAGGTCTATGATTTTTCAGAATCTATGAGGTTTTGAATTTTTTTTTCAAGGCACAAGTAAGAATTGGTTAGGTGACCAACAACTTAGTGAAACTTACAGTAACTGTTTGGGTTAAAGCCAAGGAGATTTAGGTTTGGTGGTCTAGTGGGGCTTAAAGGTCTAAGGAGGCCTTTTTGGGTGAGATGGTCTAGGACTTTATATAAGGGTTGGTTGAAGTTTGAGAATCTCCTAGGTTTTTGGATAGCATGAACTCCTATAACCCGACTAGTATTTCCTTATTGTGTGCCCCTAGTTGGGTAATTTCTCACTCCAGTGCTCCTAATGACCTTCTTTTTCTAATTTTTGATCTCCTTAGCTTGCAACCCATCATCATAAAAATCTATAAATGTCTTAGGATTTATCATCTATAGCCTCTCAACTAGATTAGGTAGCACATTTCAGACTACCATCCTAACCTGATCTTTATCAACCAGCTTGTTCTTCATTAGTCCTGCCTTATTCATGAACCTAGTTAGAAAATCTGAGAATGACTCATTGGGCTTCTGCTTGGTCAGTTCTAGATCCCTGATAGGCACTTCGAGCCTAGTGTTATAGTCATATTGCTTTAGAAAAGAAGTGCACAGCTCTCTCTAGTCTACACAGATAGACTTCTTTAACCCATGATACCAATTGACAGTCATGCCCTCTAATGACAGTACAAATAGCTTGGTAACCACAGATAAAGAAGCCTTAGTGGTGATCATGGTAGTTATGTATTGACTAAGGTGAATTCTTGGGTCCCCAATACCATCAAAATTTTATAGTTCTAGCATCTTGAATTTGTCAAGCAATTTGTCCTCCATGAATTGTAGTATGTCATCAAAATCAAATGAGTATCCAATGCCTTATCCTCTCATCAATTCCTCCATCTTGGACATTTTATAAGTTAGTGCTTTCATCTGCTTTACTAACTGCTCTTGAACTTGCTCCAGTGATTCCCTTTTCACCTTTTCAACCATATAACTCTCAGTATCCCCAAGTTTCATTTCCCCAGCGTTGTCATAGTTAGTAAGTGGTGTACCCACAATAAGTGGATTGGTCGCAACAGGTGGATTGGCCACAACAGGAGGTGCAGCAGCAGTAAGTGGTGGCATTAGTTCAGCCAAAGCTTGTCTTAACTCATCTTGCATCATCGCTCTCATGTCATCCATTAATGCTCCTTTGACATCTTCTAGGGTCCAGTTTCCTCCTTGTTGTTCCATTTCTTTGACTTATTTCAGTTGTGCAGATTCTTTGTAGAGTGGATTAATAGGACTCCTTTTCGGTCTGCTAAGGATCTCTTTCACAACTAATTACGGGCTTGAATCAATTATCACTAGTCTACCACCCTTTCGACTCCAAACAGAGGAAGACCCAGATGAATCTATGATGGCTTAAAGACAAACATTAGTATGATGCCTGAGATGCATGTATGCATGATGCACGTGCTATGCGACAAGTAGCAAGTAACAAGTTAGGTATCCATACATCCTTCCAACCTTATTCCTCCCACACACATATTCAATGGCAAGTCTCTTTTCTTAGGATTTTTTCTCTTGGTCTTAATATCAATGGGGGATATTAGGGACCGACGCGCATGCCAAATCTCTCTTAAAGCAGTTAAACATAAAAATAATATTTCTTGGTATAAAAGATTAGCCCAATCTTTATTAGTCTAAAAAGACTTTTAAAGTATGGTCTTGGGCCTTTATAGATAGAAATTCCTCATGAAAACATTCACAAGTAATTTGGGTAAATCATAGGAGAAATAACTAAGCCATTATATGTGGTTAGGGTCTGGTAAAAAGGTTAAGGTTCCCTTAGCAAGATACCCTCCTTTAAGACTTAAGTCACAAGCCAAGGTCAAAGACGCCCGATATCCTTTGCAAACTCGAGAGAAGACTACCCCCCTTAAAGACTTGGGTTACAAACTCTAGTCAGATGAGCGCAGCAATCTCTCTTAAACCGAGTTAAGGCTAAGAGTGATGGTTAGCCAATATACAACTCCATAAGGCTAGTGGAATTATGGAATCATAAACCAATGCCAACAGTTAATAAGGACATGCAGAATGAATGCAAGAATAAAATAATAATTAATAAAGTAATTCTAAAGAACACAAGTAGAATCAGAATCTCTTATCCCCAGTGGAGTCGCCACTGTAAACATTGGGCTTTAGCGTGTGCCCAATATTTTAGCAACCGCAATACTGTTTAAGCTCAGAGCTCTAGAGAACACACTAACCACTGTCACAAAGACATGGTGTGGAGATAAGGAGTCGCCACTCAGGGTAATAATTAAGACAAATTGAAAAGGTGATACTCGATTCCCTAAAAGAAAGCTAGCACCATAACAAGGAGATTCTAGATACGGAATGTCAACTTCTTTTAGTCACGTGTTCATTTAGAATTACTTTATGAATTACTATATTATCCTCCATTTACATGCAATTTCATATAAACCCTTATTCTAGCAATTAACTCCAAGGCAAACCAATCATGAAAATACAAGTAACTTATGCATTCAATCAAACATATAATCCCTAAGTTAGTCTAATATACATGGATTTTAATTAAATGAGATAAATCTATATATTTTAGTTAATGAGCCTAAAAGGCCTAATTCCTTTTAATTTTAATTAGATGAACCTAAGTCTATTTATTTTAATTCTAAAAATGGGCCTAAATCTACAAATTATGGAGGTATTTAAATTGGTGGGCCTAATTCTACATATTTTAATGCTAATGTGATTCTAAATCTACAATTTATGAAAAGGGCTTTATATTAAGTGGGCTAAGTCTAAATTAATCAAATTAAACTAAGTTGGCCTATGTCTAATTTACTAAATGGA
Source organism: Mallotus nudiflorus (assembly GCA_947683625.1). Taxonomy (NCBI): domain Eukaryota; kingdom Viridiplantae; phylum Streptophyta; class Magnoliopsida; order Malpighiales; family Euphorbiaceae; genus Mallotus; species Mallotus nudiflorus. The sequence goes on along the minus strand of CANTUR010000201.1, from coordinate 6,128,741 downwards.
CCTAAGTTATCACTAACCTAAATCTAATTAATTATAGGCCTAAAATGCATTTTAATTATTTAAACCTAAAAACTTAAATTTATATGAATGAATTAAAATCTAATATGGGCTTAAGGCCTAAAACACATAAGAATAAACAAACAAGCACAAAACACATAAAAAAAATAAACAAGCCCAAAAAAATAAATAAAACATATTAAAACAATTAAATTAAAGATCAAACAACTAATTAAATTATTTCCTTCTAAACCTTAATTTTCATTAACATACAATCCTAAATTAATCTACTTCTTCCATTGATTTTAATTAATTACTCAATTGAAACCCTAATTTTACTAACCAATTAATTAACATAAACATGCAATCACACATATAATTCCACTATTATCACTATTAGGGCTATTACAATAATCTATAGAAAATAATAATAAAATAATTAATACAACGCAAAAAAATAAAGTAATAAAATAAAATAATAAAAAAATCCTAGAAATTATATCTCTATAATATGTTATCTATAGCATCCCATAAACCTCCTATGGATTTGATTCTCCAAGTATGATCATCATGTGTTTTCCTCCATAATCACCATAAAAAAATAAAAATTATGATTAGTAAATAAATAATAATAAAATAAAAATATTAACCAATAAAATAAATAAATAAATCAAATAAAAGAGAACAAAGAGAAAGTGATGCTTATGGATGTTTCTTAATGAAGTGCTCCTCATATGTGTAAAATCATCGTTCTTGATAGAACTTTGAATATTATTCTTCAAAAATTCTTCAAATATCTTTTAATCAAGCAATTAAGCAAAAGAAATTTTGTAGAGAATAATTTTCTTTTTTTCTCTCTTTCTCTCTTTTTCTCTCATTTTTTTCTCATTTTTCCTTTTCTTCATTCCTTTTTTTTCCTTTCCTAACTTTTTTTATTTTTTCCTCTGCCTTTTTGTTTTTCTCTTCTTCTTTTTCAAAGCAAAAGCCCTGCTTATATAAGGATACATCTTGAAACCCTAGTTATAAATTGATTCCTAAAAGAATTCTATTTTCTTAAAAACAATATCAAAATAATTTTAGGAGAATGTCAAACTAATTAGGACTCAATTTATCTAGAAATTTTGAGAGTTATCTAGAAAATTCAAGAATTTGCAAAAGGAGTCTAATTATGATCGAAATTGTGTAATTCCGATCGAAATTAGCGTAATTTCGATTGGAATTACGTAATTTTAATCACTTTTTTTTTAACTTTTAATTACAAAAAGATTCTTGAAAGAATTTAAGCTTTGCAATTAGATCCATAAAAAGCATTGCAATTAGTTGCACAAAAACATTAAATCCTTTCTTTGAAAAAATGCAATTAGACCCTTAAAGTTTCAAAGTTTCAAACATTGAAGACCTATTCATGACATTTTCATCATTGGAGTCTTTTATCGCATCCATAACTCATCATCCCAAAATTGGGTGTCTACAGTAGTCCAAGCAAAAGTTAAAAACATGTAAAAGGAGAGAGAGAGAGCTGAAAATGGTTAGTTGGAAAACTTGCAAGGGCAAGAAAATTAACGACATGAGTTATGTCATAAGCAAAATGTATATTCATATTATGCTTAAATTTAAATAAAACAGATTGCTCTAATCACTATAAACATTGTGTTAAGTGTTTATTACAAACTGTTTAACTTAAAAGGGAAACTTAATCTAACAAAAAGAGAAACGATGACTAAATTCATGAATTAATTTTATTTTATCCTCTTTTATTGAGTATCCTGCACACTTAATGCTTATAACTCTCTTGTCCTTTTATTTATAATAAACTCGTCTTTTTCTGCCTGTTGCAATTGAATCCATGCCTTATAATGATCATTGGTAGTCGGATCCCCATTGTAGTCTATGTTCCTCTGAATGATTCTCTAACGCAAAGTTATCTAGAAAGTTCTAGATAAGTGGTCATAGATCGAATTGATGCATTAACTCCACTATTAGTTGTTTTTGCTCATATTGGTGGTAGAGTTAGGCAAGATTGTAAAAAGTAGCAAAATGAAGGCCGACGATAGGGATATAGTAAGTGTAAGATTGAAAAATCATATGTTGTAACCTCCACCATAAGCACATCCATCGGATCAGGGTATCAGGGAATGTGGATAGCCAGTCCTTGATGTCCTTTGGCATGGGATACAGTTTTCTAGTTTTGTAATGTTTGGCCCTATACCGTGCTACATCTCGGGGAGGCTCAACTTGTCTCAGCTTTTCATGAAACTACATCTGTAGGAGTGATATGTGAATAAAATGCCAACAAGTCAGAAAATAAATGCCAAAAATTAAGAAATTTACCTTTAATAAGAATGAACTTCTAGAAAATCGCTTGATCTCTATGAAATTATCTAGTATAATTATGGTTTTTCCTAGTATTGGGGGGAACAGATTAAGTCCTACTTCTACTTGGTCCAGAATATGTAAGAGTTTTGAATCATAGTTTCCAGATGGTGAGATAAGCAGAATTGGGTGTACAAGTAAAAAGCCATCATCCAGGGCCAGTAAAACCTTTCCCCTGTCTGCATTTAAGATAGCTTTAAGGAAGGGTTCTAGTTCAATCTCTGAGCCAAGAAGGTAGCAAGATGAAGATTAGGGTGGAAGATTGAACAACCTAGCCATCTAATAATGAACCTAATGTGAGTCTAGGATCCTAAGTGTAAGCATCGCAAGCTAGCAGGAGGAATCCATCTGGTAGCCTATGAGGGCTTTAAACTCTTTTGGTAAAGGACATAATTCAACCATGTTGAACCAAAAAATGTGTTTTTAAGGAACCAAGAAATAAGCTACTACGTGAAGGAATAGGAAGTCAATCCTTTTGGCACAGAATGATTTGAAGATGGATAAATAAAATGGCTCTAATTTGGCCCATGATGTGTTATTTATGCTCTTCGATATTAATTATAGCAGTTTGAGGCTTCTTTCAATCATAATTCAAGCTTTCAGGGGCTTTCAGTGATAAAAAATGGAGGTGTAGGGTAAAGATGTCTAAAAATGAGATTGAAAGTCAAAAGTTAGAGGTTTAAAGAGAAAAATTGACCTAAAGATAAAGCAATCACCTCATCGAAGAGGTGTCACCTTAGGATAAAGAGGTAATTGCCTCTTCAGTAAGAGGTCATGAGTTGATCACCTCTTTAATAGAGAAGATCAATAAATTTCTATTGAATCACGATGGTTTTAGGCTAGTAAATTGAAGTACAACAATAAAAGAGGGGAAAAACATCATTGTAATTACTTATGCTAAAAAATTTGTATGCAAAAAATGAATAATAAATAAAATTCATTAAGATAAAATTCAATTTTGCAAGCATCTGATTAATAAAAAATAAAGTGTGCAAATGTCAAAAATAAATACGGACAATAATCAAAAAGGAACAATTCATGGGCTTTTGTCAATCAAGAGTCTAACCCAATGCCCTCAAGATCATCCCTTCCTCCGACACCATCATTGTTGTCCTCATAATTGTCATCATCCTTATTGATCTAAAAGACCCTAATTTATCACTCAAGGGTGGCAATCCTCGCCTAGCTAGCCACCTCACCTAGCTGGCCATGTCTTGGTCCCGCTTAAAAAATCATAGGTTAGTAAGACATATAAGCATGCATACATATAAGTATCGAAAGGTTTGTTACCCTCTACTACTAGGTGATGTCCAGCATATAATCCCTCTAAGCCTTCATCATCCGATATATGTATAGGCCTTGTTCCAGAGAAATTTGCATTACTAAGAGAATGTTGGAACTAATAAATGTGTTGAGAATCGTTCAAGAAATAGTTTAAGGCAAGTCAAGAGTAAACTCACGTGAGTGGCATCTCCGAGATTACATGCCCAGATGAGATCCACGTCTAAGGTTAAGAACTAAGAAGACAGCTCCCTAGGAGGAATCCAATAATAAGCCAAAGAATCGTGGGTGTGAATGAAACTACCAGTGACAAACTATAAGCTGGAGGTGGTAAGGAGTCTCATCTCCTCAATTGCGGCTAAACTCCCCTCTCTGCTGGGATCTAAATGATGCCTCAAGGGCTCTCTCTCACACACCTGAGGTCTAGCCTAGGGTGCAGGTCTAGCCGCTATTGCTTGAAAATAAAGGAAGGTTATGTTAAGATGTCATAATTCTGAATGAAAAGGTGAGCATCATGTAATTACCTATGAAGTGGAGGTAACAGTTAAAGGGATTGTCTACAAAAGTTGGCCCCAAATGCACTCCATGTACCAACTCTTGATTAGGAAATTATGCTCTACGACTGGCTCTCCAGCAACAGACTGACCTAGTTTAGCCCCTCCATCTTGTGGGTCCACAGCATTCTCCTCTAGGGAGACTTAGGCACGCACCTCGCACCAACTCCTCGACTCTAATTCAGGACCCGCTCACCAAGATATCAGGCTTAGTAGCTTGGTCAGTAAAGGAGGACCCTCTTCTAAGCTAGAGGTCTAGAGCAAGTCATCTCCATGTTCCATCCGCCCTTAGGCCCCCTATAAATCAGCCTAAATCTACAAAGAAGATATCAATAAGTAAGTAAATGAAATTTTCAAAATTACTAACATGTAAGGTGGGATTTGCAGGTACTACATTCTATGTTAGGGAGTTCAAATGTTGTCAGTGAATATGTACTCGAGCCAAATGCCTCTTCCAGACACGATTGCCACCCCACCTACCAATAGCGGGAAAGTCATCCCCATTTGCATCACACCAATGACTAATTCTAGCTCTAAGGCCCAAACCTATGAAGGAAAAGGGATAGCAGATGCCAGCAAGTAGATATCAAAATGACTCAAGAAGAAAGAGGGGTAGAACTCACCAATACAGCATGCCAAAAATTACAGAATCTCTTAGCCCCACAGACTACCTCATTCATGCTCCAGAAAAGGTAGACCATAGCGTAGCTCCCCCAATCAAATGATGACACTAGATCTAAGTATCAAAGAGGTGGCAGGAACATCAAATATATGGAGTTGGTAATGTCAGCAAAAAAGGTGGTAAAGGAGATAAACCAAGAAGGAATGCACCCCTGATCAACCTCACATGGGGTGACTATTGTTGTAGATCTATCCTAAGTGTAAAAACCTCAAATCGATTCAAGATTTAAGGTATAGGTCCCCTTTATGTCCAGGACCATCCCTAGAAGTTGCTCAATGTAGGCAACCTCCTCTGGAGTTAGTTGGTGGAGGCTCGCATCAAAAGGGACGGGATCTCCAACACATGCAATCCCTATAATAGCAGCAAAGGAAATGAGGTCTAGGGTGAGCTCCCAGAATAGAAGATAGAAGTTATATGTCAGTGCATGGGGTGGCTGGTAGTCTGTTTGGCCCTACTCAGAGGGGAGCAAAAGGATGAAGCCTTCAAACCCCATGTCCTGGATCCGATCCTTTTGATCATTAGTTAAGTTTTCATAGAAAGCCCAAGCTCCATGGAAGTTTTCAGCACCCTTGAATGTTTATGCATCATATTGCAAAAGAAAAGGAATAAGAATCAAGGAAGTCGAATAAAATATTATTCAATTTTGTTGATTGTTCAAAGTAAAATGATTAAGTGGTTGTAGACATGTCAGTTCGCCCTGTTATAGAGGCGTTGTGCTCATGGCATAGGTGATTGCCCCTGTGCATAAGGCAATCGACCCATTACCAAAAGATTATCCTCTATGTGCTAGCACAGAGGCGATTGCCTTTCTTCATAAGGCGATTACCTTTCTTCACCTCTTCGCATTAAAGGGCAGTGAATGATTTTTCCATTTTTTACCTTAAATTCATAAATACATGGTTAATTAGCCTATTTTTTTATTATAAATAATAAATGGACATAAATGTAGTTTAACTCAATGTAATTTGTAGGAAAATAAGAAGAATTTGGGAACTAACCTCTCCAGACATCAATGAACAGATATGGCTTCTCAGGTCTGCCAGAAGAGGGATAGGATCTCCTTTTGTCAATTTGAGGTTGTAGGGGGTGTTCACAGACAGAGAGATTTGATCCCATTTAGGTGCAGGTGGTGTTTGCTCTTCATCCATTTTTGAAAAATATGTGCGCAAGAAAGGAAAGGAGAAAGGAAGAGAATAAGAAAAGAAGAAAAAGAGAAAGAAAGGAAAAGGTGACACTTTTATAGTAGGAAGGTTAGGTTAGGTCAAGAAAAAGAAAAAAATTAAATGAAAAATGATGAATGATGAATGAATGAATGAAAATGATGAAAGATGATGGTGATAAGATGAATAAAATGGCAATAATGACAGAAAATAATTTCTATGGGTGTCTCTTAAAATCAATATCATTAGATGAAAGTACTCTAATCGAGTGGTTTTTTTTAATTTGAACAATGTGTTAGGCTAGGAAAACCCAAAGATTATAAGGGTTATTCAGGTTACATCCCCAAAGCTCAAGTTAAGAGGGTTGTTTGGGTTATATTCCCGAAGCTCAAGTTGAGAGGGTTATATTCCCGAAGCTCAAGTTGAGAGGGTTGTATCCCTGAAGCTCAAGTTAATAGGGCTATTTGGGTTATATCCCCAAAGCTCAAAATGAGAAGGCTATTTAGATTATATCCCTAAAGCTCAAATTGAGAGGGTTATTCGAGTTGTATCCCTTAAGCTCGTAGTTATGAGGGTTGTCCGAGTTGTATTCCTAAAGCTCAAGTTAAGAGGGTTGTTCGGGTTGTATCCCTAAAGCTAAAGTTAAGAGGGCTATTTAGATTGTATCCCCAAAGTCTTTATTTTAGTTTAGTGAAAATCAGGCCAGCAAAACCTGAGAGTTTGTGTTTCATTTAAGTGAGGATCGAGCTAGGAAAAATTGAGAGTCTCTATTCAATTGAGTGACATTCGGACTAAGAAAATCCAGGAGTCTTTATTTCAGTTGAGTGATGTTCATACTAGGAAAATTCAAGAGTCTTTATTTCAGTTAAGTGACAATCAAGCCAGGAAAACCTAAGAGTCTCTATTTTAGTTGAATGACAATCGGGCCAAGAAAACCTAAGAGTTTGTGTTTTAGTTAAGTGATGATCAGATAAGAAAAATTTAAGAGTCTTTATTTCAGTTGAGTGACATTCTGACCAGGAAAATCTAAGAGTCTTTGTTTCAGTTGAGTGATGACGACGCCAAGAAAACTCAAGAGTCTGTGTTTTCATTATATGGTTGAATCAGGCCAAGAAAACCTAAAGATTATCATTGTCACACAAATCATCAAATATTAATGAGTGGTTGATTGGGCCAAGAAAACCCAAAGATCATGTTCAAATTTCCATATTAAAGAATCTACCTCCCTAGTGAAGCTTTGGAGTTAGGTACGTTGTTTGTTAGTTTCTTATGTTATGAATATGATATTTTTAAAAATTGTTGTTGCATGCATTTGGTTTTTTGAAAAATTAGGGGGCAAAATGTAGACACACAGTTTGATCGGCCTATGATAGGGGGTGAACTATGGATACTCGGTTAGCCAGCTCGTAATAAAGCCCGATGACGATAAAAATAGGACTTAAATGCAAGAAAGAAACCCTGAAATCTTCTCAAAAATGAGCCCGAAGGTTAGAAACCCATGAACAAGCCTAAAACCCTTTAAGAGCTAGCCCAAATCGTCTTAACCTATTAGGCTCAACGCAAAACACGTCAGAGAGGCAAACGCCTCTATGAAGAGGCGATCACCTCTTTGTTAGCTGTTAAAAAGGCGATCACCTCATCATAGTGGCACCGCCTCTACAGTAGCTACTTGCCTTTGTATTAAATGTAGAGGTGACCATGGTAGCCAACTTGGTGGGCCCATACGCCTTTATCAAGATGATGATGTATGTTGCACTTAAACCAGTCACAAATAACTATACTGCTCTCCTATTATCCTGCATCACATCTAAAGCATGACGACCCAACCTAAGGAACTCATGAGTATACTCTGCAACTAACCAATCACCCTTACTTATATGTAGTAGCTGCCATCTATAATTATCCATCATCGATGTTGGATAGGAGTACCTTAAAAATTGTTCCTTAAAGTCCAACCAATACATCAAAGTCATGTGTGGCTTAATGGCCTGCATGAACCAATCTTGAGCTGCGGCCTAAATAGATAGCTCTACCACCATAATCCATTGATAATCCTTGTAGCCTGTCCGAGTCTCAATAGTATTAAGGAAATCCAATGCATCTCTCATGCCATCAAAAGAAACTCTCCCCACTCTGGAGCACAGTAATGCTCCATCTGCATCAGACATCCCCTGATTCCTCTGCTATAACATTTGTTGAACTAGAGCTACCAAGCCTTGGTTGATGCCTACCATACCAGCTGCAAAAGCTGCAAGATCAACCTCTAAAACTCCTTGTCCTGCATGCTGCTCTTATTCTTACATCTGAGCTACTCTAGGTCTATCCTTACCCCTACCCCTTCCTCTATGCCAAGGAGCAGGGAGAGGAACTTCATATTGTATGGACTGCACATCTTCATCATACATTGCTACTGCAATAGGAGCATCTTGTGCTCTCCTTCTTATTTTGAAAGAACAAAAACAACGAGAGAATTCAAAACACAACATAGAAAAGACATAACAAGAAATTCTAGGAACAAGGACAATAATTGACATTATCAACCTAATTACTATAGTAGTTCAAGAAAAATATAACTCAAAGACCATTAGAGCTGAAATAAAACATGTGCTCTAATACCAACTTTGTCATGACCCGAATAGAGAGGTACGTAATCGGCAATAAGGAATGGGAATATATAAAGTACCTGAAACCCATAATAATCCTTAAAAAAATTTCATAAAATAAAAACAATACACTTAACAGTAAACTGATAATAAATGCACAATACCAAATACATATAATAATATTTTCAAATACAATAACATTTCAATTCAAAATACAAATAACATAAGTTTCTTAGATAACTACTGTAGTATCTAAAATTTAATTATACAATACATATATCAATCTAACATACATAATGCAGTCGGTGAAGAACGAACCTGACGTAGATAGGGAACACTAAGAAGCTAACTATAAGGTCCTTAAAAAATATAAGTTGAGGGAAATCAAACCTCACTGAGTGAATTAATTCTATAAAATGCATGTTGATTTATAAAACCATTTGTTAAAACTTTTTTTAAAATAAATGTAAATAAAGTAATCATTATCATTAAAATCACTTACTTTTCACAATAATATTTAAATATAATCTATTTACAATTCTTAAATCAATTTAATATGAAATTCCTATAAAAAAAATATATGGAATAATTATTTTAGTGGAAATTTTGGTTGAACACCTAGACCAATATCCTAATAGTCTTTCTACTCTCTTTAATATAAGTGACTGTCATCCTAAGAGCAAACTCAACCGAGTCACTGTCATAGTCATTTCACTTATTCCATACTGATGTCCTGAGAGCAAGCTCAACCAAGTTACATCCCTTTTTTTTTTTGCCCGAGTGCACTAGCTCCACCGAGCTGTAACCATTTACTCTTACCCGAGAGCACACACTCCACCAAGCATATTCCACAATTTACACATAGATTGAGATTTTACCCCGTGTGCATGTTCTACAAATAGCACATTCTATCATTATCTCCAAATCAATTTTAATAATAAATAAATAAAATAAACAATAAATATGCAGATTAAAGATAAATTTCATTTAAGCATATGTTCAATAATATTCACGATAATAAAAACATTAATCATGCAAATAGCAATATAAATAAATTCTTAAAAAATTTTATATAATCGTTTCATTATTTTTTTTACTTTAAAATATAATGAAAACACGCATAACACACATTTCACAAAATTAACTCACAGGTTGAATGTGTCAGGCGACATGTTCTCTACTACCATGGTGCTATAGCTTTAATCCCGGAATTTTCTAAAATAAATAATATTTATTTAAAATATGCTCGTAAAATAAAATAAATAAATTCATAAAAATTCTCAAAATTATGGAAACTATAGAATTGATAAAACTGACTCGACTAAAGACACAAAGTCAACTAAAACTAAAAATTCGACACAGGCTGATGTCACATTTTACGAGAAATCTATCAAAAATTTGACAAAGTCCCCTTTATAAAATGGACATCTCTCTATTAAAAGTAGAGTCGTTCTTGCACGAAAATACATTTCGAATATTCACACAATCACCCAGTCTTAGGTTAGACCCCTGAACTACACTAATTGCCTAACCGATAACCACAATTCACAAAAATAATAAAATAATATAATTTTCTTTAAATCGCCAAAAATCATAAAATCTCATTTAAATACCACAATTCATTTATTTTCATAACGAAACATAAAACATATTTATTTTCAAATAAACAATAAAATTCTAGCTTATATTTAAATTTTCGCCAATAACATACCTAATTCAAATTTTACAATTAAATTAACATGAATTGCAAATAACTATTTAAATTACTAAAATATATTACCAAATCAACAAATAACTTATTTAAGCTTAAAAACAATAAATAAGTTTATTATTCTATTATTTTCTAAAAATCAATATTAATTAACTAAAAATAGGAAATAAATTATAAAAATTATTTTAGTGCTATTATTACTCAAAATATTTCTATAACATCATAATTATCAACAATTTACTTAAATTAATAAAAATTACTAATTTATAATTATTTTTCCAGAATTTAATTTTGGCATAAACATTCAAAAATTCATAATAAAAATTTGGAACACAATTTCAACAAACTTCCTTCACGAAACTTTCTCAAAATAATTAGTATGATTTATTAAAAATATAAAATATTTTTCGATCTTAGGACTGTACCAGAACAATAATTCCAAGCCCCAAAATAATGCTATTTCAAAAATCTTCTCCAAAATTAAATATAATTACATATTTGGAAAGCTTATAACATCAATTTCAATAATCTCACATCAATTTAACATAAACTAACCGAATTTAAACTCAATTAAAAAAATTGCAAATTGAAACCTAGAACAAATTTCTCAAAATTGAAGTGGAAATTAGTGATGACTGAATGAATTACCTTGGGGGAAATGAAGCCCAAGAGGAGAAGAAGACATTGAGCTATCAAGCTCAGTCTAGCACAACTGGAATCTTCATCGGCATGCTCCCAAGCAATCCGACGAGAGAGAAGAAACCGAGAAAGGAAGAGAGGAGGTGGTTACTGGCAATGGCGAGCTATTGGCGACGTCAGGCGTGGCAAGATGGTGACTTCAATAGTATCATGAGCGTGGTGATGGTTAGTATGAGTGCAAGGGTGGCTATGGTGGAAAGAAAAAAGAAAGAAGGAAAAAATAATAATAAGGAAGAAAAAGAAGGAATACATGAAAAATGATCTGTCTTTTTTTCTATATATAAAAAGACAAAAAAGTATAATAATTTAAAATTAAAATATCTATTCTCAATTATTCTCATCCACAAAATAAATAAATATATATATACTCAACAATTAATTTAAATTTAATGAAGTTACATAAACACCAATGATCATATATTAATTAACATTAATTAATCTTGAAATAATAATAATAATATTATTAAAATAATATTTGACGAAAAATTTCAAATTTAATTTCACGAATAATCACATATCATAAATTAAAAAATATAATTATTAACACTACAAATTACAGAATTTTAATTTAATAATTTATTCAGGTTATAACATAATCTACTATCAACCACACTAAAAACCAGCAAAGCTTGCCATGCCAAAAATCCTTAAAACAAAAATGTAATTTAGTCATCCTAACTATCTCATAGTCATTTAAACAGATACCTTAAGAGCAATTTGTTTATGCTTTTATCATCAAACTATGTCAAAGTCATTTAAACAAACACCTAGAGTATAAACAAACTCTAATGGAAACCAATTTACAAATTCCATAACTAACTGATGTGAAATCAATAAATCCAAATTGTAAGAAACGAATACACATGGATAACACCCAAAACCCAAAAACCAACATACGTATCACTAATTACTAGATATAAAAAATTCATCAATATATGTATTATAAATACTAGGTTTCTAAAAACCATATCCATGGATTCAAATTTTCCAAAACGTAAACAATGGATTCAAAAATGTAAAAACATAACCAAAAGAAACTAATCAATTCATAACCACATATTCCTCACCTTAAACATAACCAATCAATGGGATAAAAAATTGAGTTGCAATTGAGGAATAAATTTTTGTTTTGTTTTTAGGGAGAGAGATGAAAAAGAACAAGAGGAAGAGGGATGACCTTATTGTTGTTGCTGCTCTTTGTTTGCTAATTCGGATTTTGCTGGGTATTATTACTCTTAGCTGGAACTGCCAAACACCCCATGGACATTAACGACATTGCTGCTAAAGAAGCTAGCAAAGCAAACGGTTATTGGTGTTGATGATAAGCACGAGCGGTTGTTGGTGTTGATGGTGCAATTGTTGATGTTGATTGTAGGCAGTGCTGGCATAGTCGGTGTTCGTGGTAGGCGGTACTGGGTTGTCAACGCTGATAGCCAATAGCGCTTCATTTAGATTTTTTTCATAATGTTTTGAGTATATTAGCCATTGATAATATATATTTATAAACAAGTATTTTGAATAAATGTTATTGTTAATTTTTATTTTATAAATAATTATTTTATTTTATTTAGTTTGAAACGTTAGCCCATGTTAGATGCTACATTGACTGCCACATTACCATATTAATCGACGTCAGAGGTTTGGACGCAAATTGCTAATGGAACAACACACAGGTTAGATCATTGTGACGAAAAATATCATAGGACCATCTATGTCAAAATATCAAACCACAAGATAGAAAATTGTACTTTGCCCTATTTTTAATGTGACATAGAATTTACACGTCGTTAAATATACATATAACTATTATCCTTATATCAAAGTAAATTTTCTTAGAATCTAAAATAGTTATAATTTATTAAATTTTCAAGTTGTTTCTTTTTGTAAATGTTAGAAGATGTAACCAAATTTTTTTAACTACATAAAAGTTTATTCCTATAGAGTATCATAAAGAGGTTTCATTGTAATAGATATTTTCATAAATTTTATTTAATTAAAAAATATATAAACCTTGAGGAAGTTTATATTACATATGTAAGATAGTTATTTTATAAATTAACAACTTAAATCTTTTTTATTAATTAATAACTTAATTAGTGAATATTTTCAATCCCATAACTATTGATTGTATAATCAATATTCAATATAGGAATCTTATCACAAATAACTTAAAACCTAAAAAAATATGTTGACTATCAATTCTTTCAAAACTAACTTTTCCAACCAAAATTCTTTCAATTATGGATCTCCTTCTTCAAACGTCTTCTTCAAAACATTTTTTTTTCTGCTGTCTTCTACCTTCTCTCCGCGACATTTTTTCTTCATCACTCTTTCTTACAGTCTCATCTATGGATCTTGTGCTCAAGATTGAATCCAACCCTAATCTCTTTTTTTTTTTTTATGGTATGGGCATCATCGAGATTGTTGTTAAAAATGCCAACAACAACGACGACAATAAATCTCTTTTTTCTACTTTTTTTTATTTTTTTTAACCATATAGGCATCATCGAGGTCGTTATTGGGTTAGGTGCAGAGAGCATAGCCAAAAGTATTCTTTTTCCATCACTTTGATTAGCATTATTTTTTTCTCTCTTCTTCTTCATCATCATTTTCTTAGAAAAATAATGAGCTAGTGGTGGGCTGGTGTTATTTGAAAAAAAAATGAGCTAGTTGAGCTTGTCGTGTCTTCCATTTCTATAAGGTTTCAATTTCTTGTTTAATAATGTTCACTCTCTTTGTATTTACAGAAAAAAAAAATTGAAGAATTTGAACCACTTTCTTCCATTTTAAGTGAAATTTTAGTTTCATAATAAACTATTATTAGTTATCTATTTCTTCATCAATTAAACATAATCAATATGATTTTCAAAAGTTATACATAACAACCTGACTACAGCAAATAACAAAAAATTTAAAATAAACAATAAACAACAAAAACAAAACAATAATTGAAAAACAACAAAAACTAACAAAAAACAACAATTTAAAAAAAACAACAAACATCAATGAAAAACAACAAAAAACATCATGCATTATATCAAAAAAATTTCTTATTTTTATTATTAATACGAATAAAAGAGAATATTTTATTGAAAAAAAAAACTAGTTTTAAATAGATCCTTTAAGATTTTCAAAGATTCCATAAAAAATTAAGCTAATTAAACTAAAAATTAAAATTATTTAGAATATAAAAATTCAATAAATATAAAATCAACTTCAATTAAGAGGAGTTAAAAAGAACAAATAGGTAACAAAAAAAAAGTTGCAGAAGATGTTACATAGTTAACAAAAAAAACACACAAATTAAACAAAAAAACACTGACAACTAAAACTGAAAAAGCAAAAGTTAAAAATTAAAGTAAAAAAGGTGGAGCCAAAAATGATAGCAAATGGGTCAAACAAGTCATCCAGCATATCATTTGACAACACTTAAGATATAAAGGGCTCTTTACAAAAGTGCCATAAAAAGATATGCCAATAACATCAAATGCCCCTTTTTCCAATAAATTACAAGCGTGCCCCACTTTTTGAAAAGAAATACATGCATGTCCTATCTTCCCTATTTTCCTAATGCTAAACATATTCTTCCCCTCAACTTAACAATTTCTTCCCCTAACCTCAATAATCTCATTTTCTCTCACCTACACAACCTAACTTCCATCATCTCTCAACTCAATCTCACCTCTAAAAATTAAAATCCTCTTTTTTTATTTATATTCTTCATTCCAAACACCAAAATTTCTAATAAAAATATTCAACAATCACCTAAAAACTAAAACACAAATCTAATCCTATCAAAATCAAAATCAAAACCAATAGTCCATTACAACTATATCTGATTATGAGTCATTCACTAAACATATATTATAGTCTTAGTCATTCAACATCAACATAGATCACAAAGAAGCCACAAGGTTTTAATAAACAACAAAAACCAAAGATCTACAGCTACACTATTCAATTTTAAAAAAAAATGAGATTCATTCAAATTGAACTTCGTAAAATTTCAATGTTTTAGCAAGATCCATATTAAATTTTGCTTTTTGAAATAAAAACAAAAACATGAAAATACTTTAAAGAATACTACAAATTCTGTTTACGATATTTACAATCTAGTATACTTTAAGCATGTTATTGGTTTCAGTTATAAATTTGTACATGTTATTTACAATCTAATTTACTTTAAGTATATTTTAGTTCTCTAACACAATCCTTCATATGTTATTTACAAAATAGTATTACAAATATACTATTGGTTTCAAATAGGATATTGTATATGTTGTTTACAATCTGTTATACTTTAAGTGTAATATAATACTCTGATATAATTATGTATATGTTAAGAAGAATTTAGTATGTTATAACTATATTATTGGCTTCTTATACAATTCTATATATGTTATTTCAAAATTTAGTATGATATAAGTATATTACACGTTTCATATATAAATTTGTATATTTTACTTTTTGAATTTATTTATTTTCTATATATATTATTAGTTTCTAATACAATTTGCTATACTTGCAGGAAATGGAAAAATTTCTAGTTTTTATACATTACGAAGGACAATGGATTGATGATTTAACTTATAGAAATTTCAAAGTAACTTACATACAAATTCCAAAGGATTGCACTTACAAAAACCTTATCACAAGCATTTCAGAATGTCTTAAGTTTGAAAAAGAAGAAAATGAGAAACATATTTCATATTAAGTCAAAGATGAGTATTTAGCATTATAAAAGATGATTCAACTTTGCTATTTCATATCTAATTGAAGAATATAGAAGCTAATTGGACAAAATATCTTATATGCATCTCATTGCAACAAAAATAAAATGACAACATTTTTCAAAACACACTAGCAACAACAACAATGACATCACAAATCAATCAACAGATACAAGGACAATAAATACAAATTTAGACATTGTGGAATGAACAAGATAGTTGGGAAAAAACATCATTGAAGAGAGCACCCAAAAAGAAAAAGAAATACATAGTCCTCTTTCTCCAGTTGTTATAACAACTAATACACATACAAAAGAAATGAAAGTTGGGCAATTGTTTAAAGACAAAGAAACATTAAGGGCAATCCTCATTTTATATGCAACATCAAATAACTTCCAATACAAAGTGATTAGATATATTGCTCAGCAAAATACAACTTATAATGCTTGAATGATAATTGTAACTAGACTTTGAAAGCTTTAACCTACCAAAATACAAATATTTTCAAAATTAGAAAATTAATAGACACACACACACATATAGCTTAGAATTCAGACATGGAAGCTCTTGCAAAGCAACTACTCAACTTGTTACATAACACATCAAGTCCAAATACATAAGCACAAAGACATTTTACACCCCAGCTAATATAATAAAGGAATGAAATTTTCTATTTCAATATACTACATGAAAGCATATAGATAAAATGAAGCAACCTTTGAAAGTCTTCAAGGAAACCTTGAAAAATCATACATTCTTCTACCAAGTTTTTCGTATGTGATATAAGAAACTAACCTAGGCTCAATTATGAAACTAAAAACTAGATAAGATAGCACACTTTTATATGTTTCCATGGCACTCTAAGCAAGTATATAAGGATGATAGCATTGAATTCCTATTATCATTAATGATGGAACATTTCTGAAATCAAAATGTTGAGGTACCCTTTTTACAACTACAACCTAGGATGAACAAGGTAAAATTTTTCCACTAGCTTTTTGTGTTGCTGATTTAAAACAAATGATGATTCTTGGAAGTGATTTTTTTAGCAATTAAGAAAAACACTAGGAATTAGGGAAAAACTGTGCGTAATAACAAATAAGCATGAAGGCATTACATTAGCCATTAAAAATGCCTACCCAAAGCTACACATATGTTTTGCACGTTCCACATTCTTAACAACCTAAAGGCAAAATTCAATAAGAATACAACACAGATAAAGGAATTCTTCTATGCAGCTGCAAAGGGCAACACATTACAAGAGTTCCAAAATAACATGTTAGAAATAAAAATAAAACAAAATAAAAAGCTAAATATATGTGTTCACAAGTACCTTGAAGACGTTGGATATGAAAAGTGGACAAAAGTGCAACCCACCAACAATAGATATTAAATAATGGCAATGAAATGCTCAATGAGAACTACATCAAATCTTAAAAACTCAAGATCAAAGCTGAATAGTTTCTTATATTCTAAAAAAGTTATTCTTTTTGGCATTCCATTTAATGTTCATTGATTTTGTTTATATTTTAAATAAAATTAATAGCATGTTTTTAATGGTTTCCATAAACAGATTGTGTGTTTATTGAATTTTTAACTAAAATTGATAGGACATTTTCAATAGTATATTATACGTATATTGTATATGTTGTTTACAATATACTATACTTTGAGTGTAATATAACACTTTGATACAATTTTTTATATGTTAAGAACAATTTAGTACATTATAAATATATTATTGGTTTCTTATACAACTTTGTATATGTTATTTTAGAATTTAGTATATTATAAGTATATTACTTTTTATATTCAATATAACTTCTTTATATTCTCCAAAAATAGTTTTAGGTCAACAAAGCAAATGATTATTTGTACAGTGTCTGTATTAATGAAAAAATAGACATAGTACTCATGAAAGAGAAGACATGCACATGTAATAAATTTTAGCTTAACCAAATACCATGTGAGCATGCATTGGCATATTGAGAGAGCTAAACCAATAAACATGTGACTACTGTTGAACATCTACACTAAAGAAACAATGCTAGTTACATATGAAGGAATGATATACATACTGCTAACAAAAACTACATGGACTATGTCAAATAAAGTCAAAGATATAATTATGCTACTTCTAAAAAGCATAACTTAACCAAGAAGACCTAAAAAAAAGAAGATTTAAAGCTTCATAGGAAAAAAATGAAAACAAATGCAACATATATAGCTATGATGGACACAACAAGAAGACCTGCATAAACATACCACAAAAAACATGAGTATCACAATGATTTTCCATTTCTTTCACATTTATTTTCTGTTGATTTTTTCAAAAATTACAAGCATCAATTGACAGTTCTTTATTACTATATATAGTTTGTTTAAAATGCAAAATTCAAATATAGTTTGTTAAAAATGTGATACACGTACCAAATTCATAAATAGTTTATTAAAAATGCAAAACAGGTATCAAATTCATTTTTAGTTATATTCACTTTTGAATGCTTTTGGTATATTTTTCAAAAATTATTTGTATATGATAAAATCAACAAATCATCAAGAAAAGGTTAAGAAAAATTAAACTCTATAAAATCAATGACTTTAAAACAAATTCACTTTGTTTATTCAAAAAATACCAAAATTAAAAATAATTTATAATAAAAAATAGTAAAACACTTGAGAACTAACTATAGCATATTATACAAAATGTATCTTATTGGTTTCCTATACATACATAACATAAAAAGCTCAAACAAAACTTAAAATAAAATAAAGAGAAATCATCTATATTATTTCTTTTTTAATATCTACAATAAGGTAACCTTTTGTTTCTCAAACTTCTTATGATTGAAAAGTAAAACCATTAATAAAAGTTTCTTTTTAACATCTATTCATTTATTTAACCCAAAGACTTTGATTTCTCCTAAGGTGCTGGTGGAGTCCTAAAAGCAACATTTGTTGATCCCTAGTCGGCATCGTTTATGGCTGAGACTAGGACGGTATCTGATCATCTTGAAGCCCCCAACTTTCATTCTTGATTAATGAAAACATCCTTAGAAAATACTTTCATAGTTGTTCGTCTTTCATAAATTCAAGAATTTTACCTCTGACTATAAAATAAGAATGCCCCTGACTGTCCCCGTTAATCATTACTCTAATCCCAAAGACCAACACAATAGGACCAAAATCATATGATGTTATCCCATGCTAATTTATACAGAGCGTAGTGTCACGGACTGCTAGTTGTGACATGTAAGACTGCGCGAGATGCTTGCTGGTTGAGCTTAACGTGGGGAATGGGGTAACGCAAGGTGGTCAGTACATGCCATAGGTGGTCATCTATCCTGTGGATGGGTATACTACACTGGTCAGGAGTTGTCCCCGCTCTTTTGATGAGCCTATAGGAGGGCGAAATCAGTGAGCATCAGAGATGGATCAAGGCTTGCCCTTAGGTATACGGGAGACCTAGGGTGCCTCACGGGGATTATCCCTATGCTTAAACTCTGAACCTATGACAAATGGTATCAGAGCTGGATGTGTGCTAGCTGCGTGTTTGCCAAGCACTCTTTACGACGCTAGCAGGCCAATGTGGATGAGTGAGGATGCTTGCACCCTAGGCAGCAAGGGTGTTCATAAGTGGGTCCTCTATAAAGAGATTGAGACGAGGACAAGTAGGCAAGAAGTTGCAATGAAAGTTTTCCAAGCTCTCGTATCTACGTTGGCACACCCAAAGCTACGAGGGTAAGTGCATGACAAATAAGATCGTCATCATTGGAATACACCTTCTTCCTATAAAAATAAAATAAAAATTCAATGAAATTTTAAAAAAATTAAAAAACAAACACTTCATAATACATACTTCTTTTTTCTTTTTCAATCCAATAATCAAACTTAACATGATTATCATCATTAATTGACTCTTCAATATTTTTAATCAAGGGACATAAATCCTTCACTACAATAGCAACTTTCCTCTCCTTCTCACTAATATTTGATCAACCAAATTCATTTAAAAAGGGGGATTTCATAAAATATGGAGTTTTAATCTCTTTTTTTGTTGGAAGAGGGCTTAAAAATCATTAGCATTATCAATAACTTTCTTTTTAGCCTAATATAAAGAAAGATAAAAATCATAATCAAAAACTAATAATAATACAACAATTAACCAAAAAAATACAATAATATACAAAAAATTATACCTCAATAGCATGCTTCTTAACATCAGCAACTGCAACATTAATAGAAAACATCAAGCTCTTTTGTAAGAACTTTTTCAAGATCAATAAAACAAAGAACAATAAACGAGACTTAAAAAAAATCTAACATAAAATTAAATGTTTTTTTTTTAAAAAAAAAACATACATCACCACCAATTTCACCAACAACTTTCACAATAGATTTAATAACATAAAAAACATCACTAAAATCATCTATCTCATCCTTCCCATCTTGACATAAATTAAAAAAAATACATAAAATAGTATTGAAAACCAAACATATACAAATAATATAAAAAATCAGAGTCTCTTAAACCATAAAACCTACAAAAACATCCTTTAAATCAAAATCCTTAATGGCACCATCACCGCTATCTTTCTTTACAACATCAACACCACTTTCATGTTCATCTTCAACCCTACCATGAGAAGAAGTAGAACATCCAACAACATTACCTGTACCAAAAAAAAAAATCAATTTCAAATTATAAAATTAATAAAAACATGAAATTAAAAAACATAACAATAACCTCCAAAACCTAAACCACTAGCATCATCCTCTCCATCACCATCTTTAGTCTTCTTTCCAATATCAATACGCTTACAAAACTCTTCATCATTGTCTTCGTCTTCTTCATTTTTTTCCTCTGATACATTCTCAGCTTGTTGAATAAAAAACTATATCATACATATTTATTTAGTATATTATCAATATACAATAATTAAAAATATAAAACATACTTCAACACCACATACACTCTTTATAACAATATCAACTCTTCCTTCACACCCTTCCTCATTATCTCCTTTTTTGTCTCTCTTCCCCTCAAAGCTAACATCTCTCACACTTACATTCTCAACATTTCAACAACACTTGGTGTAATATTTCTGAACTTTAACTACAAGAAAAATACAGTTATACCAAAAATAAAACACAAAGACAAAAAGCAAAAAACAATCACTTTTTTTGTAGATTCTTTGAACATAGTCCGCTACAACACCTTAGAACTTGGAGTTGAGTTACAAGACCAATTCAACACACATGGCACATGACCACCGAAAAAATTACAAATATTACCAACTACATATGAACAACAATCATAAAACCACACTTGAAAATGTATAGGAAAATCCATTCAACTTATAAAAATATCCATCATACAACTTCCCCTTCCCAACAAATTTACCCCTTAATGACTCCATAGTCATATCATACACATCTAAACCCCAACCATACATGTCATATAAACCATTAGCAACAATATCCAAAGTCAAACTAGAGACGAGGACAAATTCCTCTAAACTAAACATCAACTTCATACCACAAACATTAAACCAAAACTCTTTGAAATTAGGCTGCTTCAATTCCCTTAATAAATGAATTAACTGACATTGAACTTCAAACTTGGGAATGTCAACAAAAAACCCAAAGCAAGTTTACCTTAACAAAGTCAATTGTTCATCATTCAAAATATTTGTAATATTAACAATGACATTATAACTCAAGTAACAACCAATTTTTGAAACAAAATAATCATCACAAACAATCAGGGGTTGTCAATCATAATATATGAACTTTCAAGAGATTCCGAATAAAAAAAAAAGGGAAAAACCCTCTTTTTGGTCCTTTTGCTTTTCGAAATTTTTTCATTAAGTCCCTATCATTCAGTTTTGCTCTATTTGATCTTGATACTTTTTTTTCTTTCATTGAGTTCTTATATTTCTATTTTTTAAAATATTGGATCCTTCCGTCAAAATTTTAGTTACTATAGTTAATACTATATCCAATTTAGTCCTCGCAAAATTTATAATTGAATCCCTATATTTGTTAATTACACTATTTAAATCCTTACAATTTTTATTTTAGTCAATCAAATCCTTATTTTAAAATTTTTTAAGTTGATTGTTATAATCCTAAAATGCATATTCATTTATTTTTTATCTAGTTCAAAATATAGATTATCAATTTCTAATGAAAAAATTTTGTATGATTTTTAAAAATATGTATAATACAAATTCAATTTAAATATGTAAATGATAAAAAAAATTATATTTTTTATTTAAAAATATTTTAGTAAGTTAGTAATATTTGTATTGAAAATTAATAAATTTGTGATTTCACTAATTTTAAATTCTAATTAAATACGTAACTTGTACAACTTTTGAACACATGGTAAATTTAAATTTTATATCATCATTAATTAAAATATAAAGATTTAATAAATAAAAACTTATATTAACCAAATTTTTTTATTAACCTAATATTTTATAATTCATGTGACCTTAAAGCAACAATAATTCTGCATATAATTAAGATACAAATATTTTTATTTATTAAATTTATCTATCATTTAGCAAAAATATGCAAATATTTATAACATTATTTAACATTTTTATAAGTAAATGATTTGCATACAAGTTTTAATTCAGCAAATTAAAAGTTTCAAATTATAATTATTGGATAAGAAAATAACTCAAAAATAATTATTTAGATTCTTAATAGTTTGATTAGGTTACTTTAGTGAAACAAATTAATAAAATTACAAATTTATCAATTAGGTATATAAATGTTGATGACTGTATTAAAATATTTTATACCAAATAGATAAAAAATATTTATCATATATATATTTATATGATAAATACAGATATATATGAAAAATACAGAATATTTATACAGGATATATATATATATATATATGACCTATATTAACAATATGAGAAAAAAATTAATGAAAGAATATGTATTTTATAATAATTACAATAGAAAAGTCAAAAATAAATATTTAACTGGCAAAAAATAAAACTTATGAAGATTTATTTAGTACAATTTAAAAATATAGGGAGTCAATCATAGATTTTACAAGGATTTAATTAGATATAATGTTAAAATATGATAATAGAAATTTTGACGGAGAAATTTAATATATAAGAAAATGAAAATATAAGGATTCAATGAAGGAAAAAAATAAAAATATAGGAATCAAATGGAGCAAAATTGAAAGATAGAGCATATATATAATGAAAAAACACTCGAAAAATAAAAGGGCCAAAAATTAGATTTTTCCAAAAAAAAAAAAAAAAAAAAGAGTTTATACCAATTTAAAAGACGATTCATAATTGCCAATAACTGGAACTAAGATTATGAATGGATAGTTTCAAATTTGAATCAAACAACTGTACAAAAATAAATTTTGGATAAGAACACGTCTTGTATGATGAAAACCGCAAACCCAAAGAAATGCAACAAGGGGGAAAACGGGCAAAAGAGAACCGGAAAAAAGAAAGAACTTTTAAATGTGAACAGTTTAGTAATATAAATTGTGTAAGCCCAAGATTTGTGCAAAAGCAAATACAGGAGCAACAAATAAGAACAAGTCAACTCGATTCAGAGATGCCCCTCATTCCAAGTTATCTTTTGATTAACTTCAAAGGCTGCAATTCCAAGCTTTCAAGTTTCCTTTTGATTGGCTTTGTAAGTATATGTATTATTTATATCATTAAAATAAACAAATAAAACATGCACTCATCATTTGAAGAATAGAGTTACAAACCTGCCTAAATCCCCAAGAAAGGAAAGAAGTCCATAACAATCTAACAAAGATTTTCGTTCTGTATTACACTATTTCAATCAAGAAAACCATGCACATCGTCTCCATTACCAACCAAAGAGCAGCGTTCAACCACGAACCAGAATTTAGGATTCAAGGTTGGTATGGATATCTGCAGAAAAAAAAATGACTATAAATGAAGGTGTCCAGTCTATTGCCAGGAGATTCAAGAGCAAAACCACATCCAACCCCCAAGATGATCCCAAGTCCCGTCGTGCAAGGAGAGCTACATAAAGAAACCTTGATTTACACAGCTTTATGGTGTTCAGACTTGAGCTATCTGATGTCTCAATGCCTGCAACAGCTTAATTTTTGATTCACAAATATGAAGAAACTCGAACAGTACTGCAGAATTTCCTGTCACAATCTTCCTTGCAGCTTCAATAGGACTCCAGGACTTTATTGAGTGTGAGATCCAACCACCGAGTTCCACCTCATCCATAGATGAGATGAAGTTTTCCACAATCTGAAAAACCTGCCCAGGTCCTTCATCCTGTCTCTTTTTCCCAAGAGAGAAAAGTAACATTTCAATAACCTCATCATCTGGTCTGTGAATTTGTTCTTTTATCCACCTTGCAACATTTTCAACAATACCACAAGAACAATCAATTGAATCTCGAATTGCAGTAGATAGAACAGAGGTAGACTGCTCCACAGGCCCACCTTTCTTCTTTTTCTTTCCAGATGGAAGTGATGATCGGACACAAGACTGGAGTACAAGGCCATGCCAAGCCAATGGCTCTGTAATTAATTGCACTAATACTGGAAGATCACCTCTTGGTGAACAAATAAGAGAACCCATGGTTTTAGCCTTCTCTGATATACAGTTCTCCAGCAAAGCATCCACATTGTGCCAAATACCATGCTCATACTTCTCTCCACAAGGACGTGAGAGCTCATGGGAGTTCAAATTCCAGGCATTCAAAAACACAGCAAAGTTAAGCCAGTCAATCACATCTGAACCAAAAACCTGTG
This sequence comes from Mallotus nudiflorus, assembly GCA_947683625.1. Taxonomy (NCBI): domain Eukaryota; kingdom Viridiplantae; phylum Streptophyta; class Magnoliopsida; order Malpighiales; family Euphorbiaceae; genus Mallotus; species Mallotus nudiflorus. The sequence goes on along the minus strand of CANTUR010000201.1, from coordinate 6,104,148 downwards.
TCAAGTGCAACCGTTAATTCACATAAAGAAACATATCATGTTCACATGCAAGACAAGCAAAATTAAGATCTTTGCTAATAACAGCTAGCTATGCAGTAGAGAAATGCACATGTTGACCTGCAAGGCACAAACAAATTAAGAACATCTCTACATTGTCTATACAGCAGCGTTTATGTATTTTGTTTTTTAAAGCCTTAATTTGTTTTTTACAAAAATAGCCCTAATTTGTTTTTTACAAGTTTAAAATTGATAAAAGATTATTTGAGTTTGTATTTTAAAATTTTAGATATTTTATTTAAAAATTAAATAAAGCTCAAAAAAAATAAATAAATGTTATCATTTTATCATCAAATCAAATAAAAGACATAAATTATTAAATAATTATAAGATCCAGATATAAATATTTTATAAAAAATCTTACTTATAGTACACCATGTGTGGTATATGAATTATAATTAAAAATTAAAAACTATATTTTCTATAACTAATTTTATATAATTTCATAAAAAAGAAGTAATTAAAAAAAATTGTGAAAAAGAATCACCATACATTCTACCTGTAAGTGTCTATGACAATTCAATTTTTTTTTGAAAATATTAACCAATTAGAAAAAAGAAAATTATTTTTCAGGTAATGCAAAGAAGAATTTTTTTGTTTGATTAATTTTTTCAACTAGTCTGAATTTTTATTTATTTCAATAAATTTATTTTAATTATATTATAGATAAGATAATATTACTTTTTCAATTACAATATTAATTTTTTATAGTATATTATATTTTTATTTTTTCATAAATAATGCTTAACTCTATGAGTAATATATAAATACATGAATATCATCATGAACTTGTTCTTATATTGAGAATAAATTTTTATAATAACTCTTAAAATGTAGTGCATAATTTGTATGAATTATTATCAACACTACATATTACTTAGAATCTACAATTAATTGTATTTATATGATATAATGTATGCCTTCTATAATATAAATAAAATTAAAATGAACTACGTATTTAATAACTTAATCATGTGCTTGCAAGTGAAAGAAAAGAACTAGTAATAAACAAACAGATAAATGATGATAACTACAAAGACCTAAAAACTTCATCCATTGCACATGCAAAAAATTAATAATAATAATTTTTCATATAAACACAGGACATGTTAAGATAATATCTAAAAAAATTTGCTGTCACCAATTGCAAAAATTAGAAAATGCTTTGATATCAAAGGAAGTAATGCTAAACCAGTAAAACTCACAACATTTGCATTTGCATAAACAAAGCATAAACTAATTATCATACAATCTTTTCAATGAGCAAATCATAATGCATATTTTCAAGAAATAATTCAGCACAGAGAAAAGAATAGCTGCTGTGCAAAAATGCAATTAATAAAATGGACAATTTGGTCATACCGCAGAAGATTTTAGGCCACTAGAAACTCCCATAACCATTTCTATTGCAGCAGTTAAAGAAGATCCCAACATCTTTGCAAAGCACTCAAGCAAAAGCTTCAACTCTGAGGAGATTTTGGGCTTGGAAATAGACCCATTGACCTCAGAATTCTCCTTAAGTGACACTGAAGCACTTTGAATAGACAGATAGATCATTCGAGGGAGAAGGGACCTCCTTTCAATAACACTTCTTGCATTCTCCTCCCTTTCTTTGGTCTACATTTTGGTCAATGATAAAAGGAAAATAGAAAATACAAGCATTACAAGATGGAAAAAAAAAAAAAAAAAAAGCCCTACTAAGTAATTTGTGCTAAAACCTACATTATATGCTGAAATATATAAATTGAGAGGTGTTCCGTACCAATTTCTCTTTAGGGCAATAAGAGATTCCTTCAAAAGGACCTGGAATAGAGAAACACAACTATTAAAGTTGAAGAAAACATCAAAGTTGCATCAACACAAAATGAGAGAACAACAAAAGCCCCAACCATTACAGCTCCAACACGGCCAAAAATAACCACGAATTATTAACTGAAGAAATTAAGGCAATATGAAATTGGAACATTAGAAAACTGTTAAAAGCTCATAAATGATGAACTGCAATTTGTCTTTAAAAATATAATAAGAGAGTGCATGGTGTAGTTGTTGAAGATGAACCAACAGTTATTGCACCACCACCAGATCCATAAAAACTGTAGTTACATCTGTGTGTTTGCCAAAAGATGTTCCTTCAAGGATATTTCATAAAAAATTTGGAACTAAAAAGATGTAAGAAACAATTAAAATTTTTCACAAGAAGCAATTGATAACTAGTTCAATGGCAAAGAAAATTTATATTACAATTACATTACAAAGTACAGGAATGTAGAAAATAACCAAAAATTTCCCTCATCAATTAATGTATTTGAAATGAATTCTAAAATGAGATGCATAATATGCTAACCTAAGAGGTAATTTTTCTCTGGAACTGGTGTCCACCAAGGCCGTGACTGAAAATCTTCATTAAAGGTCAGTGTTTTGGATCTGATCTCATTAGAAAGTTCAACCAAGTGAATCCCACAATTCAAGCTTTCAAGAACACCCTGAATGAAAACAAATTTATATCTGTTATTGCACACAAAAGGCATAGGCATATATTGCTAAAAGCATTGAGTGAAAAAAAACACCTCTTCATCTTCAATGTTATCAGCGTTCTGCTTCAGCTGTAAAATTGATGTTTCAACCCTTGCAGCTAAATACTGATTAGATTGTTGCAGCCGTTCCTTAAACTGAACAAACTCAATTACCTGAATACAGCACAATTTATACAGTTGCAGTTATAAGTGTCATATCCTTTACGCATACCATATTGCTTTCATACCATGTATATGTGAATGAATCCCACATCTGAAATATGTAAAGAGTTCAAATGGCATATAAGTGTAGATTGGGCCTTAATATAAACGAACTGGTTTTGTGTTACATGGCTCAATCCCATTTATGTGTTTACTTAGCAGGTGGGCCAACACACTGAAGGCCCAAGAGTTTATAACAAGATATATCAACTAGTTATTGTAAGAAAAACATGCATACCATTTTGGGAGGGCGAAAGGTGTACAATGAAGATGGAGAATGTCCAAAACTAGTAATTAAAATTCATGAAATAGTTATATATTCAAGGATCATGTCCTAATAGTTATCTGTGGCAAGTCTAAATTGAGCATGAACACAAATATTCGTGCAAATATCACACATTCAAAAATAAAATTACAAAGACCTTTGAGTAATTCCTATGGCGATATGCAAGAAATGTGAGGTCTGCAGATTCCCTGAAGTGGTCATCCATAAATCTGATATAATCTTTTAGTAGATTACTTGATTGACCCCAAAGAGGAGATAGCAACATATAGGGCAAAATGTGATGTGAAATTGTTTCCATCAATATATTCTTCACATCCAGAGATTTATACCTGAACATGAGACATTCAAAGAATTGCCTTAGACTTAATTGTTACACAGAGAGGATTCAGTAAGGCATTATTTCATCAATCATTGAAATAAATGTAATAAACTAACTATTTACCATTCATAAGCTAATGAAACAGCACCCAAGTATGAATACATGTGGACCAATAAAATCTTGTATTGCCATACATACCTGACAAAATATGACCATATAGACAAAATTAGTTTCAAATATTAAAATACTTCCTGCAAAGTTTTTAACATATAGTTCAAGATATAAATCTCATGTTTGGAGAACATTCAGATTAAAAAAAATTAAATTCTCAAGGAGTTAAAGCATTGGCATTTTTAGATAATTGAACAATACATCAGAACAACTGTGATTCTGCTTTCATTTCATCTGGTTCACCAGTAAAGAAGCCCATTGTTGTACAACCAGAGCACTCTGCTGCAAAGGGATTGCTTTCAACATTCGCACAACTCTACAAGTGTCTTGCTCGTGGGCAAAAAAATTAAATAAATAAATAAATAATAAAAACTAAATTCTATTAATTTCCAATTTTAGTGACAGATGATATGGCAAAATCAACTTCAAAGTCATTGTGGTTTTCGGCTAAGTTATTACCAGAATTGATTTTAATAATCAAATAGGAATTGATCATTCAGCCACAACATAACCGTCTCACCATAATAATATTAATTTTAGCAACAGCCGATCTTTTGGTAAAACACTAGAATGGGGAGGACGGGGTTTGTAATGAGTTGGTCAATCAATTAATTAAAATCAATTTAACTAGAAACTCATAAAAGAAACTACTATGTAATTTACTTTTCCATGTGCTGAAGTTGAAGAAAATGCCATAGCTTATTAGTAAAATTGAGAAAAACAATTAATAGAATTTGATAGATTTGAAAATCACTGAAAAGTTCAAGGGCAATTGACAGGTTAATTAATTTTAATAATCTTTTACATTATTTGATTATATATATATATATATATATATATATATATATATATATATATATATATATATATATATATAATTAATTAATTTGATTATAAACTAAACTAAAATATGAAAAAATAATTAACGATTTTATGATGGTTCAATTAATTTGTAAAATAATGTAAAAATTTATAAAAATTACTGAACCATAAAAAAGTCAAACTGGTGCTCGTGGTTGCACCTGGTGCTAAAGCATGGGTATTTTGTATCTATTGAGCAAAGGCAAATTGTAATTGTATAGCAATATCTGAAAACATATCCGGTGGGCACCATAAAGCACTCATATCATCATACATACTCAATTCAGATATGATATAATTGCATCACAATGCCAAAGGATACGCTCTAATAGATCGTTGTATCAAGTAGTTGGATCATAATCTCTTGCCATAAAAATGGCTGCATGTATAGCACTACCAACTATGAGAAATCCACCAATCTACATACATTAAACAATGACAATTGTGTACCATAGTCAATGGCTAGATATGGATAAGAAGGCATGGAATCCATATGGTGAGCTATACTAATGGTTAAAAAACCTAACATAGCTAGGTTAAGATATTGATCCACTGGGAGCTACTATTGATTCTGACTTGTGAGTTTTAGAAGCAAAGTCAGACAAGGAATCAAAGACATGCAATGAATTGAATAATGGACTTAAACATAAGTCTAGCAGATACTATTATTGTCTGCCAACGGATACGACTCTCAGTTAAAGGAAGCTTATGATTGAAGGCTATCCCAGTGTTCCTATTCCAACCTATGCATCTAGGTCGATAATCCAATCCAATTCAATGAGAAAGGCCACTCCATCATGAAATACACGGATCCTTGACAAAGGCTTTAGCGTGGGTTGCTTATGGAACTCACGCTATAGCGACTTGTAGATGGCAAGTCAAGGGGAGCTTCATGACACAAGTTAAGGAGGGAGACAAAAAGTAGCATCGTAAAAAGAGTTGTTTTGACTAAGCACATGACCAAAGCTAGAGCTAAGTGGATGGTGGCTAGGTCAGAGTAGAGGACAACTTAATCTTGGTTAATTTTGTGACTCAATAACTACCTATATACATCATTTTGATGGGAAATTAACATGGCTAATCTAGCATCCTCAAGTTTATTATTAAGTTAGAAAAAAATACAAACCCTATCTATCTATATATATATATAGATAGATAGATAGATAGATAAATAGATATATATATAGATATATATATATAAAGAATTGATTAAACCATTAAGAAATTATTGAAAAAATATTTCTTCATGTCATTTATAATTAAATGAATTAGTTCACTATTTTTATTAGTAATGTAAAACATAGGTAGTACTGTAAACAAGCCGAGCTACTCATGAGCTGTTCAGTATTTAGATTGATAAAAGTTCATTTGAGCTCGTACATAGAAACTCATTTAATAAATGAGTCAAGCTCAAACTATACAAAATTCGATTCATAAAACTTGCAAACAAGCTCGAATAAAAGCCTGTGAGCTAGCTTGTAATTTTAATATTTAATAATACAATTTTAAATATATAATATTTAAATTCTTATTGTAAAAAATATTTTAGAAAATATATTAAAATAAAATAATAATTTTTATTAAATATATTATAATTTATTTACTAAATAATTTATTTTCAATTTTTTAATGTATAATTTTAATTTATAATTTACATTTTTTTTAAATTTTTTTAAGCTTGTTTAAGCTCACAAACAGCTCTTGAATACCAAGTGGCATAGCAAACTCGACTTAATTAAAAACGAACCAAGCCCGAGCTAGCCAAAGCTCAGCTAACATAGGGTAGTAACTTGTCACAAGAATAAACCAAAAGTCTAAAAACATAATTATGGATGTACTTCTTGTATTTTTTTTCAAAAAAAAAAAAAAAGATTTTACTAAAATGCCTTTTTTCCATATTTTTAATAGTGTGATTCAATGCCTCTTTTCGCTAATGGCATAAAACATAAGATATTATTACAAAACAAACCACAAGTCAACAATTAATAGAAGGTGAAATCGCAAGTACTTTTTCATACTTTTCTCAAAACAAATTAACATTGTCTTGCATGCAAACAATTTAATTGCCGTTTAGTCAAATAACATAATAAAACTGAATTATAGCATTATAAACATTATTCAAAACATGTGAACTTAATTAGAAATTTAACTGAAATAAATAAAATTTTATTGTCTAAATTGAATTAAATTCTAGCCAAAGATTTTTTTTTTTTTCTTAAAGATAGGTTAAAATTCTAAAATTCAATTGAACTATAGAATACACAATTTTAATGCTCAAAAAGAGACCAAATTCAATTCCTTGGATTATTTTGTCCGTGATATTTAAGTTAATTCAGATATTGGTATGGTTCAAATCATTTGGTTTATAAGTAGAACGTAATGCAATCAAGTGAGACATTTTGTTGATTCAGATATTGGTATGGTTCAGAACATTACATTATTTAGAAATTTATGTTGCAGTTCCAAACATTTAGAACCCTTCATATAATCCTGTATTGGTTTAGGTTTTTTTTTTATTTTGTGTTACTATAGAGAGTCACAATGGTTTAGGAATTTTACTTTTGTGCTCTCTATGTGAAGGTTGCAGCTTCGAACACATTTAGTTTTAAGGTGGAATAATAGCACTGTAAATCATATAAATTATATCATTTTTTTAATTAAGTTCTACATGAAATTTTTTTACAATCAAATTCTATAAGTTTGAAAAAGATTTTCCATTAGTCATATCTGTCGGTAAAAGTAGTTTTCCGTTAGACAACTTTTAAAATCAAATGTTATTTTTTATATCTTTTCTTATTACATTTTTATATTTTTATATCTTTTTTTATTACATTTCAATCCTAAAACTTAAAAAAAAAAAAGTTATTTTTGATATTTTAAATAAACAATATCTTTGTTTTTTACTTCTTTATTATTTAACTTTCAAATAACTATATAATTCACTAAAATAATTTTAAAAATAAAAATAAAAAATTATAGTTTTTTTTAAATTATTAGTTATATTGGCAATGATAAATAAAACTAATTAAATATTTTTTAATTATTTTCAAATATACATTTTCAATTAATATATCATAAACGAATAAATATTTTTATAAGGAAGAAAACTCATCTAGTTTTGTCAATATTATAATTTATATTAGATTTTCAAAAAAAAAAAATTAAACTCATTCAAATTTAAATTAGACATTTTTAAAAAATATTTTTTAAATTAGGCTATTTTATAATTAATATTTAAACAATAAAATAGTTTAACATATTTTTACTATAATTTTAATTGCTACAACAAAACATAATTAATTTAAGATAAAATATAACAAAATTTTATATTTTATCTTAAATTAGTTATATTTTATAATAACAAATAAAATTACTAATTAAAATATATTATTCTTCAAAAATTTTGCAAAACAGCCTAATTTTTAGAAATATTTTTTAAAATTGTCTGATTAAGATACAATTGATTTCAAAATTTATTTAAAACATGATATAAATTATAATAATGACAACTAATTGAGTGTTTCCAAGTATAAAAAATATTTATATTTAAAAACAATAAAAAATGCTTAATTAATTTTAATTATCATTGTTAATAAAATAATAATTCAAGAAAAATATATTTTTTAATTTTAAATTTTCTTGAAATTATTTTAGTGAGTTATATAGTTATTATAAAAGTTAAATAATAGAGTAAGTTATAAAAAAATAAATAAAGATATTATATACTTAAAATATCAAAAATGACATTTTTTTATAGTTTTAGGACTAAAATGTAATAAAAAATAATAATAATAAGTTTTGACCTTAAGAGTTGACTAACAGACAGGACTAATGCAAAAAAAATTTAAAACTTATAGAACTCAATTGTAAAAAAAAAAAAAAAATTCTTATAGGACATAATGGAAAAATGATATAATTTGTAGGACTATCAGTTTTGTTATTCCCTTAGGGGTTAACAAAATTGTTTTTGGCGTGAGAACATCGATTCTACATTGGTTGGTATCAAATCCAACTATTGTCATCTTTATTGCTAACCAGCCCTCAAAAAGATTCAAAACTTGCGTTGCAGCATAGCATTGCTGAAACAACATCAAAAAAACTCAATAGATAAATGATAGAACTTAAAATATAGTGAAAAATAATATGATTTTGTGCAACTCCAAGTTGTTAATTAACCAAGCGATGCATGACCTTTGGTCAAATATTTCAAAGTTATGATAGGCAACTCCAAACTATAGAACAATTTCATTCTGAAATTTCTGGTGTTCATCAATCATCAGATTTGATAATGATTCATCTAGGTATGGACACTAAGCAAAAGGAAGTTGTTCCAGAAAGTAGATCTAGCTACATTACAACAACTACACTCTAGTGACTGCACAAGCATTGCCTTCGTGCAAATGCTCAATGCCATTATCCTAAGCTTGATTATGGTGTAAAAATCAATCCGCTAGCCAATTTTATGGGTTATTTGCACCAATGGACCAAAAAATATTATAGAGACTTCTCTTGAAACCTAAATAAGAATTTAGTAACTAAAAAGATACAAATTAAAGTTTTCCAACCAAATTGTAATCAAACATAAAGTTTAGTGACCATCTATACAATTTAACCAAGCTTCACCGCTTTTTTCTTCCTTATTTGGGAAAAAAAAAAAAAATATATATATATATATATATCTCATCTCACCTCTCCATTGAATTAATCATTGTTCCTCATCCAACCACCAGTCTTCCAGCCAAAATTCCTCCTTCCTATCCTTGTAAAGTCTATGAACTCTCATTGGAATCTAGAGCCACCAAACTTCAATTCCTCCCAAATTAAACAACACCACAACCATCAAACCCTCAAAAAACCACTTCAAAATCAACCAAAACTAAACGCATCAACGCAAGCTCTTGTAGTAGTGCCTCCTCAAGTTACCGCAAAATCACTTTCCTATAAAAGTGAGTTAGAGAATGCAATTTGCCATCTTCATGAAGTGGGTTCTCTTCTCTATTCTTTAGTGGGGCATTGGGTGTTTTATTTGTAGGATTCAATCATTATTATTTGTTTAGCCTGATTTTTTCTTTTTTTATATATAATTAGAATTCTTTGATTTAGTGTATCTTTCTATGTCTAGGTACTTTCTAGGGAAGCATGATTCATCAAAGTGAGAATTCAGGCAAAGAGATTTTGATTCCAAGGACAAATTATGGAAGAGCTTTCCACCTAAAGGATCGAAACTTACACCACCCCATCAGTCTATAGACTTTAAATGGAAGGATTATTGCCCCCATGGTGTTCAGGTATTCATTTCATTTATTTCACAGTGTTTTTAAATGAAAGAAAAAAAATGTTCAATGGCCAAGATGCTGAAGCTTGAATATATGTCTAATCTTTGATGTTATGGTGGTGGTAGGTGTTGTTTGGCATTTAGACATTTGAGGGAATTATCTGCAATAGATCCAGCAGATTACATGGTAGCTATTTGTGGAAATGAGGCACTTACTCAACATTCTCTTCGTGAAGCTGCATTTGTAGAAAAAATTTAAAAAATTGACACATCAGTATCCACGTAGACGCCACAGCATCATTGACCACCAAAATGACATTGGGTATTTTAGTGGGACTCAAATCAAACACTAGAGAGTTTTAAGTCACCAATCGAATGTTGGGTATTATGATGGGATTAGTCAATAAAGTTATGTATCATGGATGCAAATAACCATTGATTTTATAAGTTTAAAAGTTTTGAAAATGCAAAGTAGACTTTGAAGTCCATAATTTTATCACTCCTATCCATGAAGAGAGCTATTTTTCCAGCTTCCGTTCTTCATTTTTCAGCATTACAAAATTCAAGGTTAAATTTTCGCCAACTATTAGAAAATGATGCAATTAAGGAAAACTAGCTTTAAGTATCTAATTCTAAATTTGGAATTCAAGATTTACTTGTAAATTCTTGTTTAGGATGTCTTTATGTTGTACTATTGTTTATATATAGGAAGTTTTGTTGTAGATAGGAATATTTAAAACCACTCATCAAGGAATATTTAAAAACATTCATCAATATTAGTCCTAATAAACGTTTCTTTTACATATATTTTCAGGTTTAGGAATGTTTACATTGTTCTCTATATAGAAGTTGTAGCCTCATATGTAATCTTAGGGTTAATACAATTGTTTTTTAGTGTGAGAATTTAGGTTCTACATTAATAGGCCCCAAAATTGCAATCTGAATAAACCTTGTCATATTATAGGTATGGTATAGGAAACAAACACAATTAAAACACTTTTCAATTATTCCCGACACTAAAGGGATTGACCTCTATCAGTTTTAAACTTATGTGAATTTAGTCATAAACTCAATTGAACTGAATTTTAGCACATCATTTCTTCCAAAAAGGGAATCCACTAAAAACCAACACTTTCAAGGAGATAATATATTATCTAGCATCCATTCAATAGCTAAAGGCCAACAAAACAAAATACATATCCCACAATAAAAGGAACATAACAAAGATTTAAAACAGCTACATGCACAGGTGGCATTTCTATTGTTGGTCCAATTGGATGGGGAGAAAAAAAGATTTGGGTGCCATTTTTTAATTTTTGTTTTTTAAACTTATTTTTGGATTAAAAAAAAAAAGAAACAAATGATGCTTTTTCCAAAGGCAGGTTAAAAAAAGCAGAAATATTTTTTTGATATATTTTTCAGAAAGCACTTCTCCAAGTAGCAGTAGCAAACTATCCTATGTCATTATTAGAATAGCAAAAGTGAAGAAACACAATTTCACTTACCGCCGGATAGTCAGACCAAACTCCAAAACCATAATCGCCTCCATGAAGTAGCCAAAATCTCTTGTCCGCCAGAATAACTATGGAGGAGGAGGAAGAGCAATTAACAAATGAACACAAGGATCAATATGAAGATGGTGATATAATTGCCACTTGAATAAAGAAATTTTCTAATAAGCTTCAGAATAAAATCATTTAACAAATTTCATGAGAATGTCAAACAATACAAATGGCCAATCAGGATGTAGTACAACCTAGACAAGCACTACAACTAGACCAACAAATTTATGACAATATCAATTGTCGCCTGACATCAGTTTCTCCAGCACGTACATTTTTGTCTAATCCAATATTTTAGTTCTATAATTTAATGATGCATTAGCCATATTAGGGTCATCCAGATTGTACGCTACTGTAACAGATTTGAATTACCAATCTTTTATTCCAATGTATGGGTTGACGGGAAACAAAATAAATCATCTACTCAGGAAGTAAAGAAGAAATGCATGTCAACATTAAAAGCAAATAACCATCACAGACAAGATTTAGAGCATGAAAAGAGGAACTCAATATTTTTTGAGGGCATTACATGATTTTCACAGCATAGCTGTTATCATTTGCTATTTGAAAATGCAATTTCTCAATATTGTTCTACGCGCATACTTTGTGATGCAAGGTAAAGCAGCAAGAGAAATAGAGTAGATGATTAGGGTCGGAACAATAGAAAATAAATAGAGTTAACAACCTCTAAAGTATTATTATAATTGAAATTAGAACAAATACAACTCTCTGTAGGCACTATTGTTTATACTAGATGGAGTAAATCCTAAAGGAATAAGGAATACTAATAAAAGAAGAAAAACAAACAAGGAAATATAAAGCCTAAAGGAATAAGAAAAGCTGAAATATAATCCTAAAATGAGTCTAAATTCTAATCCTAAATTGAATAGGAATTTGGATGCTCCTGCATTACAAGGTTACAAACTCCATCATACAAGACATAAATAGGTATATAGCTCTCAATCTCACAAGGTTTGAATTTTATACAAGCTAATCACAAGCAACAAAATCATGTCAATAGAACAAGAGATTTTAATTCTTTTAATTGTTGCATAAAATCAAAATTAATAATGTGCAACTAAAAATGCATCTCAAATTTATGAGCACAAGTAGCAAGCAGCATCAGATCTAGTATTCCATTAGTGATATATGTTAAGAGGAACATATCATTCACAAAAGAAACTTCCCCCACAAGGTAGTCCCAGTAAAGGCAGCCCAAAAGCCATATACAATGTATGAGCTACTTTTACAAGATGTTTATCATTAATTATTCAAAGCAGAGACACCCATGAAACCAAACTTTCATCCACCGCACCAATTTAGATACCTGAACTAACACATTGGATGCCATAGAAAGCAGCTCTTCTCCATGCATACTCTCTTGTGGATCCAGGTCCTTTGAAAGGGGAAGGCTTTTCCAATACATCTCCACCATTTGTCCAACAAAGCCCTCAAGTTCTGAGTAAGAACATAATATCAATCACATACAATTTAAAAAGGCTACAAGCAAGTGATGCTACGTACATGAGTAACTACATAGCTATAACTGAACTAAACAAAGATTCAAAAGATGATGAGGATGAGGATGGTATGTGACGATGAATTCTGACTAAATAACAATACAAGATTTAATGAAAAGCAGATGGGCATTATTGTGGTGTATACACTTGTAGCTTTATTTGGCATTTAAAATTTAATGCAACAACTTAGGAATGCTATAGGTAAGAGCCATTTATGGAAAGAGTATCATGCTTTAGATGTGTCACACCATAGAAGTGACTGAGCGCCCAGCAGGCAGGCAGGCATGCAACACTAAAAGAGAAACGCACCAACAACAGGTAGCTTGTATGTATTTCCCATCAACTGCTGTATTTTGAATACTGTTATTGACAGCCCAAGCACTTTAGTTGGGCTTGTTGTAAGGGAGTTAGAACCTTCCACTAATTTCTCCTCTAATTCAATCTTTTTCTCTGGAGTTAAGACTTGAAGAAACACCTCAACATCAGAAGTGAAGCAGGCTAAATGACCAAACCTGCGTTAGGAAAGGACAACGAAATGCTTCACAAAAAATCATAGGATAACATTTAGTGGTTATTTTAGTGCCACCAATGTGAATAAGCAAAAAGTTGATGGGGCGACAAAATTGAATCTGACATTCACTACAAGCAGAAGAGCAATTAATAACAGATGCTGTGTGAATTAATTAATGGAGTTTTGAATTATAATTTAAAGTAGAATTTCCATTGTAATTATATTAACTTGTAGTTTATCTAATATGACCAAAATAAATGATTAAATATCTAAAACTTTAATAAATTTAATCAGGAAAGACATAAAATTAATTTTATTTATTTATTATCATAATTTGTTAAAATACTTCATAGAAGCTTTTTAGTGTAGAGAAAAGTATTAAACTTCTTCACTCAATACTAAACAAGAATTGGATAATTTAGTCATTTACAAATAAAAAAAAATTACTTAAAAATGTAATTCTAAATTGATTTAAAGTAGAATACCTTTTTTAATTGCTCAAGTGATGAATAATTGCTCAACAGTTCAACTACAGAGTTTATTGAAATTCCAAGAAATTATAACTTGGTTAAGGTTATAATATAGGATTACTTTATGGACAAAATAGTACTTTCATTATTTTTAGAAGTTTTAGTGAAGCATAATAAGAAAAAAAAATTAAATTAAATTAAATAATTTTTTATTTGTTCAACAATTATCTACAATCATAATTTTAAAATATGGTGCATAAAATTTTTTGAAAGTAAACAAACTAGTATTTTTATTATTTTTATATGTTTTATTTAAGTTTAAATAAAAAAAAGTTAAAATTAAATTTGATTAAAATTTTTTATTATCTAATTATTAACTAAAATCATAATTTTTTTTCAAAAACTTGGTGCATATATTTTTTAGGGAGGATATTAAAGTTAAAAATGATGGAGGTGAATAATAATTCCTCAAATTGAAAATTTTATTAATTTTTTAATAAAAGAATTATTTTTGGATTAGAAAAACGTAATAACAGTAAAAGAATTATTGAAAGTAATGCTATAAAATTACTCAAAGCAAAAAGTTTGTTGATATTACAAGAAATTATAATTTTATTAAGGTTATAATATTAGATTTCTATATGAACAAAATAGTACTATAATTCTTAAAATCCTTTCAATTAAGAAAATAATTAAGATTAAATTAACTAAAACTTTTATTAGGTTAATAATTATCTACAATTATAATTTTAAAATAAATTGTGCATAGAATATTTTTAGTAGTATTTATGTTATATAGAAAAAATAATACTTTGATTATTTTTAGATGTTTTATTAGAGCTTAAAAAGAAATTAATTAAAACTCAAGTAATTAAAATATTTTTATCTGATTATTAAAGTATACTCAAACATATTTAGAAAATACTGCATAGATTTCTTTATAAGAGGAGAAAAAAAAATATTAATGTTAAAAAATTGCTTACATAGAAAATTTATTGAGATTGTAATGTTGGATTAAAAGTGCTATAATTTTTTTAGATAAAATAAACAAATAAATAGGATACAAAATTAATATAATCATTCATAATATTGTTATTATTTTTACATATTTTATTAGAATCCAATTAGAAAATATGAAAATTAAATTGATTCAATTTTTTATTATCTATATTAACTAGAATCCTGCATGAAATTAAAGGGAAAAAGAGAAAAAATATTCACATTAAAAAATGTTGAAATGATGAAGCATAACAATTCAAAAAGAAAATTTATTAAAATTGTAAAGCTGGATTGAGAGAGATTACTTTTATATAGACAAAACAAATATATATATATATATATATAAATTTAGTAAAACTATATATATACACGCACATGCACATGCTTATAGGATAAATAAATATAATTAACATATTTATTAACTAGAAGTACTTTAATAAAATATTATTTTAAAACAGATGATATAGGCAAAATAGATTATTTTAATAAAATAATAAGGGTTTTGATATTTTTTATAAGTTATTTTTAAAAAATATTAAAATTTTCTTAATAAAAATAAATTTTAGATTAGAAATTTGTTTAAATTTTTTTATGTTATATAGAAAAAATAATACTTTTATTCTTTTTAAATGTTTTATTATAGCTTAACAAGAAATTAATTCAAATTAAAGTAATTAAAAAAAAATATTTGATTATTAACTATACTCATAAACATAGTTAGAAAAACACTACAAAGATTTCTTTTTAAGAGGAGAAAAATTATGAATGTTGAAAAATTGCTTACATAAAAAAATTATTGAGATTATAATGTTGGATTAAAAGCACTATATTTTTTTTAGATAAAATAAACAAATAAAAAATAAGATAAAAAATTAATATAATCATTCATAATATTGTTATTATTTTTACATTTTTATTGAACTTCAATAAGAAAATATGAAAATTAAATTGATTAAATTTTTTTATTATCTATATTAACTAGAATCATGCATAAAATGTAAAGCAAAAAAAACAGAAAAAATATTTACATTAAAAAATGTTGAAATGATGAAGTATAACCATTCAAAGATAAAATTTATCAACATTGTAATGCTGGATTGAGAGAGTTAAATTTAATATACACACACGTGCACGTGCATATAGGATAAATAAATATAATTAATATATTTATTTATTAGAAGTACTTTAATAAAATAATTTATTTTAAAACAGACATTATAGGCAAAATAGATTTTTTTTTTTAAATAAGAGTTTTGATACTTTCTATATGTTATTTTTTAAAATATTAAATTTTCTTGATAAAAATAAAATTTTAGATTAAAAATTTTTCAAATATTTTTTAAAAAATACATATACAAACTAAAGGTTAATAGTTATTACTTATTAGAAGCTACAAATATAAAAAAAAAAAAATTAATTGAAAAAAAAGTAAAATAAATTTTATTTTATAAATATAATTATTCATGTAAAATATAACTAATAAGTTAATTTGGTTATATGTAAATATTTTTTTCTACGTGCTGCAAATTATAATTACTGTTTATAAATAATAATAATAATATACTCCAATAATATTAATATTTTGCCTCCCGTACTTTTATTTTTTTCTTGATCTACCCTCTCTACTTTTATTTGTATAAACTGAGTCCTTACACTTTTATTTTTTCTTAATTTACTCCTTCCACTTTTATTTTTGTTCACATTAACCCCTTATACTTTTAATTTTGTGAACATTAAGTCCTTTTACTTTTATTTTAGAAAGATTAACCCTTTCAATAAATATAATTCAAAAAATTTTCATCAACTATGTTATAATTTACTTATATTTTATTTTTGATATAAAGATTGTAAAAATACTATTTTATTTAAATTTAATTTATATAATTGCAATTAATTGGTTAACAAAAACTTAATTCAATATTATAAAAATAAAAACTTAAGCAAAACTCTACTAAATTTTATTTTAGTTTATTCTAGTAAAATCAAATTTAGTAGAATCTTGCTTAAGTTTTTATTTTTATAATATTAGATACAATTTTTGTTAACCAATAAATTACAATTATATAATTTACATTTAATTTTCATAAAAATATTTGGCATTTAATAGTATTTTTATATTCTTTATATTAAAAATCAAACATAAATAATTAAATTATAACATAGTTGATTAAAATTTTCGAAATTATATTTATTGAAGGAGTTAATAAAAGTATAAGGGTTTAATGTGTATAAAAATAAAATGTGAGGACTCAGTCAATACAAATAAAAGTGGAGGGGGTAAATTGAGAGAAATAAAAGTGCAGGGAGCAAAATATGGGTTATTCCTTTTTTTTTTATGTACTATCACAAGTCTAATAATTTCTATTCACATGCCATGCGCATGGTTAAATACTAGTATAATAAAAATCTATGAAAACAAATTATTATGTACCTGTAAAAATATTGCATTATGGCTGCCATTATCTCATCCTCATTGGCCCTTCCATACAGGAGTCGCCTCCTTTCAATTTCAAGAACTGCCAAGTATGGACATCTAATAAAACCATTATTTGCATTCACCAGTAACTTCTGCACAAAGGCTGATGCATCCGACAAACGAGAATCGAACTGCATAACCAAAATACACTTATCATGCTCCGAATCAAAGAGAATATTGGATAGGGGAAACACAATGAAGACAATCAAATTCAAGAGCTTTGAACATGCACCACGTCATCTGCCAAGTGAGAGACTTTGCAGTCCATAAATTTAGGGGGATGAATTGGATCAATTTTTGCTCTGTTGCTCCAGCTGCTGTCATCCTCCAGCAAACAGCCTAGATAATGCAGTAAACACTCCCAATCATCAGGGCTGCCAGATAAATGAAACAACATTAACAACTAGAAAATATTTGCAAAACTAAAATTCTTGGGGAAAAAAATCCTGGTGCTCTAAACAGGTAATAATCATTTGAACTGAAAAATTTAAGTTTGAGACTTAATAATTGACATAAGCCAATTTGGCTGCCCTATGCACCAGGTACCTGCCCCTACCTTACCCTAATGGGTCACATAATACAACCAGAAAACCCTGTATGTATTAATCTTTTTACATGTAATATATAAATTTCTAAATAAATTATTCAATGTAATTATCATAAAATTAAATACACAATAGGAAATAAAAAATTAATTTTAAATGCCAAACTCCCACAGGTGAAATGTCGTATGCCTCAACCGCCCCCTCCCCAACTCCAAAAACGACTAATTTATAAAACAATTATTGAATATAATTAGTATAATTCTCGATGGATAAATAAAGATATCCTTTTAGGCATATCACATAAATCCTATATAAAAACATTTGTACCCAAACCTCACCGGCTGATCTGATAAGACACGAAACATAAACCCACCCCAACCTAAGCCAAACCTTGATGAAATAAGATGGGTAGGGTAAGGGCATCTCGATACCTGACAAATGCCCCATTCCGACCTATGGCCATCCCTAAGTCAAATTTTTTATTTCAATCAATTCCAAGCAGCAGGCCTACTTAACCATGCAGGGATAAGAACAGATCCATTTATCATGAGCAGAAAAGAATTACAGTAGCAAATGAAGACAGAAAAGAATTACAGTAGCAAATGAAGAAGAGTCAGGCATATGTAATATCAAGCACAGCATAGTATGCAATACTAAACTAAGCTAAATTATTCATTTGGAAAAAAAACTTGAATTACATGCTCCACTGCTTTTAAATTATTACACATCACCCTATCTGTTAAATAAACAAACACTTTAGCTTCCTTGCATTTTAAGCTGAAGCTTTTGGTCCAAAAATTTCTAATGGAGCAACTTCATCCTAAAAATTTAAAAGATGGAAGGTAAAGTAGTAGTTTGAATCAAAAGGTGAAGGAACAATTGTTTCATTTGAAAGGTCAGTAACTATAGCATAGAAACTTTAAATTAAAGAACCATATGATTTCCTTTCAACAACAACAATAAGAATAACAATAATAAAGCTGAATCTATATGTAACCATCTAAATTTTTACTGATAAGCCAACTGCACACTTGAATTTTCACTTTAATTTGTGCAAACTTCAGCTTATAATTTTTGTTACTTTTCAACACTTTCTAATTTCTTCCAGTCTCTAGAAATGTCCAGAAAAACTGTCCACATGCAAATTCTCAAGGACTGAAATTAGTTTAAAAGTAATGAAAATTACAAGTTCAAGTGTGTGATAGGAAAAAATGAAAATTCAGGTGATACGGACATGGCCAAGCTTAAGAATGGTAATGGTGGCGGCATTTCTAGAGACAAAGCTAAGAATGGGCTTGATGGAGAGGACAGCAAGAAAACCAAAAATAAAACTAAGGATCCATTAAGCATGCCACAAGGCCCAATTACAAGGTCAAGGTCCAAGAAGCTACTGTGCAACTAACCGATTTATACAAGTTTACAAGCATAAATATGAATTTGACCAAAAATATTTAAAAAAAAAAAAATGATTTACTTTCAAAAAAATATTCAATCACACATTTGTCAAAAAATTTATCCAAAAAATATTGATTTACTGATAATTTATAATTGATAGGTGATCCAAACAAAGCCATGGATAGTAAAAAGTCATTTAATCACAACAGCCAAAATTCAATATCGAATTAATCACACTAAATTCAAAAGACTTATAATGAAGAGGAAAATATGCTTTTCGTTACTGGCTGGAAAATATGGTCTGTCCCTCTACCAAAAATCATAAGCAGTTATCTAGGAATAAAATTATTAGAGCCAAGCGTAAAATATATACAGCTGATAAAATTGAATTTCATAATACTAGCTGAACAGCTAATTTCTATGACCATACCATAATTCTAACATCTTCTGATATATGTTGGCTCCAGCAGCATAGTCACCTGACTGGGCAAGCAGCCTACCCTGTCAACTTAAAGTCAGAGAGTACAAGTTGATAAGGAAACAAAAAGTGGCAGAAAGAAACTCCAATGAAATCAAATCACAACCCAAGATGACAGTAATAAGTTTTAAATTTGAACGATAAAAAAGACACAACTATGAGAATAAATAATGCCAAATTCATTAGGTTTCATATGCCTCAAGGGAGCCACAACTACAAGAAAAAATAATGACAAATTCATTAGGTTTCATATGCCTCAGGGGAGTTACAACTATGAGAAAAAATAATCACAAATTCATTAGGTTTCATACGCCTTAGAGGAGTCATCTCTCAAAAAGATACATGTTTCATTATGTAATAAATGATGAGAGAATTCTGAAACATTGACCTCTTCTCACAATAATATTCCGCTTTTGAACTAAAATAGATTCTCTTTGATGTAGATAAGAAAAAAAATTAACAGAATCAAAATTAGTAGAATTTAGAATTTTAAACTTAGGATCTAGTTTTTACAATTTCATTATTCAGGGGTATTTTTGTAATTTCTGAATCTGCTGGAACAGTAGTTCAGAATATTTGTTATTATTATAAAGTCTTATTTAGCAGTCTTTTGTGGATTTAAAATAGTTGAAGTATTTCAAATTTTCAGGGGATATTTAGGTTGAGTGTGTAAATATCCATGTTCGATATTTTTTTGTTCAAAGAGGGATTTGGATAATAAAAATCATGGTAGATTAGCTATTTATAATTGCATGGTTCAATTAGACCCCTAGGTGTGATTTCTATAACCTTGTAGTTTTGTGACCCTTAGAAGCCTCTTATATTTTTTTTTGTAATTATTGTTCCACATAGTGGGATCTGAAACTCTGCTTTTAACTTCAGATCTCAGCCTATCAAAACCTTTCCAAACAAATTGTAGAAAGTTTCCCTAAATCTCGTCCTACATTGCTCTTTCAGCCACCATAACCTTATGCTCAACAGTTTCAAGGGGCCAGAGGCTAATAGGTTAAAAAGGCAACTTATAGAGTTAAATTTTGGGCTTGCAGCAAATTTCCGGCAAACCAACTGTACAAGTTAGGTAGGCATGCCCTTCCAACACCTTGTAACGAGCACAGGGCATGCAATTAATGGAAGTCAGCCACCTTTCACCTTTAAATGAGCTGGATCCAGCGCCCTGCAACTCCAGTAGCAGCTATGGCAGGGTTTACCAAATGTAATAGAATGATTCTTTTACCCAACTTCTTCTCCAAGAACTTAAATTCTTCATTTGAAGAGTTTTATGACCAAAATTAAATACATTTCTTGTTTTGAAGAATCTTATGTTGGCCTTTATTCTATCAGAATGACAAATTATAATGCCCACCAAGTTATCAAAAGCAATAACATGCTTATTGGTGGATTAGCCAACCCAAAAATCATGCTAAAAAAATTGGTTTTTGGTCAGAAAACCATAAAAAGTAATAAGAAAGCACCCACGTACATCAAGGAGCAAGTTATCCTAGAGTTGTCACTTGGTGGTCTATCCAAAAAAATTATTAACCATATAACCAACTGATATTACATCACCTCATTCCCCAAAAACAGTCTTGGTTCACGGAAGATTCACACATGGAAAGAAAAAGACAATTTCCTAAACTATATAATGCTTATAATTGGAATGTTTTATATTGCTGTTATAGCTGATTTTTAGAATGTTTTCTATTTAGTTTCTTTAACAGTGTTTCTAAGCATCACAAGTTGGGTTCAAGAGCTAGGAACTAACCTACCATCACTTGTAACTATTTAATTGTTATTTTCATATGGAGTAAGAAAAGCATAAATTTTCCTTAAGGTTGTGAACTCCTAAAGTTCTGAGATCATAGGGTTCTCCTAATGAGCACTTGACTAAAATTCAACATAGGTCAAAAGGGCAAGAATTCCATAAAAAACATCCTTCACCTTCCTTTGATTCTGTAGCAAATCACAGAACCATAACCCATACCAAACACAGGGCCATAACATATATCACCAAAGAATCATCCTTTCATGTTATGTCCTTCACAATCCCACCTAAAAATTGAAATGGATGCAATAGAAGCAATACATGTTTTAAGTGAAGTTCAATGTTAGCAATAGGTTAGATATAATGTTCCTGATGTCAATAGTACATTAGAAGGTCCTTTTCACCTAGTCCAGCTTTTTTTTTTTTTTCCATCTATTTCCATGCTTTGATGGCAAAGTTGTCAACCGTTACAAATTCCATCATCCCTTTGGGCAGCAACTCATCCACGCTTAAGTGCTTTTTTAGTATTGTACAAAACTAATACATGTGACAAAATAATTGCATTTCTATTACCATAATTGCTTTAAAATAAAATTAAAAAATCATGAATTAGGACCCTTTAGTTCAACAGTGGAACAAGAATTTGATAATTGAAAGCCTGACTGCTACACTTTGGATGTTTGGTAAAAGTTTGTGCAAGTAAGTTATCAGAATTTCAACAGCCAGCATTCAAAAGGATAAAGTAAATCTTAACAATCAACCCTTTGCACAATAGAATGTCTAAAATTTGGATCCAAACTCTAGAATCTAGATTACATGTAAAATATATTTAATTAATTTAATTACAAGAACACGGTAACCACAATTATGAAAAAAAAAAAAAGTAAAGTAATATAATACATTGTTATTGCTAAATGCTTACTATGAAAACCTGCAAGTAAATATACTTTCATTAATGCAGGCATCTATTTTTTATCCAATATTTATGTTTAATAAATCCTTATATATTTTTATTTATTATTGTAAATTATTGTTCAACAGAATTTGCATTTTATCAAATAGATTTTGAAAGATACAAGTGAAATGAGATTCATTTGCATATAACCTATGTTCACACACACACACAAAAAATTCACACAGTTTGAACAATTTTAAGTGCATTCACTGTATATACAACAAATGCACATAAACCATTAATCAGGATTAAGGGTAAGCACAGGCCAAAGGAATCTGTGGATTGAAAAATCTCAGGAATTATACCAAATTTCAAGGATTTTGAAAATAAAATTTTCACTTACCAATTTTAAAAATCTTCATACCATATCGTCCCATTTTTCAATACAGTTCACATAGAAATTCAGCTTTGTAACGATTCAGTACTGTATAGTTCAAGATGGATATTTAAGAATTTAAACACCTTCAACACTAAATATTTTATTTTTATATGAACAAAATCATAATAATTTTAAAGAAAAATCACCACAAAAAGAATCATCTAAATTTACAAAAAAAATTTAGACAATCAATTAATATTTAGTACAAATATTAATTTTTCAAAAAAATACATGTCAATACATTATTTTTGGTTGAATGCATAGTTTCAACCCTAAATTATTTTGTATGACTTAAATTATTTTCTATTATTTTCTATTCAACCTTAACTTTTATTTTGAACTTTTTAATCCCTCAATTATACTTTTCCATTCTATTTAACTCATACAATATTGAAATGGACAAAACTCTTGATTCAAATGCTTTAAAACACAAAAAAATACCAAAATTTAGTTTTAAAACAATAAAATTAAAATGAAAAATTCATATAAAAAAGTTAAAAATAATATTTCCAATTATATTATTTCTTTTAATTAAACGTTATTTTAACGCATAAAAGTTTTTTGCTTCCATATCAACATTAATTTATAAAATATATTGATTTTATGTATTGTATAGGTTAAATAGGTTCAAAATAAAAGTTTAAAAGTTGAATAGAAAATAATAAAAAATTTGAAGAATACTGGAGGTTAATCGTGTGAAGTTTAGGGGTGAAACTATGCATTTAGCCACTATTTTTCTGTTAAATAAGTGTTCAGGTATTTTAATAGGCAAATCTCAATTAATTTACTATGTATGGATATAATTTAATAACATCTTCAACACAACAATAATTATATAGAGTGCTTTTTAATTTATATGCAGAATTAATTTATTTTAATCATATATTGTATATATATACATATACTTTTGGACACACAGATCCAGAACAGTATCAATTATCTAATTTAGTTTGCTTAAGTCCAGTATGGTTTTAATGCTATTTGGTTTGGAACATTGTTGCGGCTCAATATTATCTCCATCTCGTGCTCAATCCTAATTACAATTGATATGATAGTGCATCAACTACACATACAACAGATGCACACTATAATTTTTTGATAATTTCAGTAGTAACAGCTACATTGTCGAACACTTCATATAGCTACGGACCACTAGTATCTAGTTGCCATCAGCTCACTGCCAGCTAGTGGCTGCCACCATATGACTGCAACCACAAAACAAAAAAGCCCTAAAGCTGCAAAACATACCTGTATGCGTAGTTTATCCACCTCAATCATCAAAAGTGATCCTAATTTCCCAGAGAGAATCTCCAATGCATCACCATACTTCGCTTGTTGTTCCAATATTGATATATAGACAATAAGAGCTGAATGAAATTTAAAAGTTCTGTTTAGAAAGGAAAAAAAAAAAGAAAAAAAAATTTACAAAAGAACTAGAAGGAATTCCCAAAAGATCAAGAATGAACCTTCAGGTTCATGCAAGCTATGAGAAGCCACATGCTTCTTAAGTAAGCCTTCAGCTAAGAGCAGCAGTTTCTCTCCTCCATTACCACAGAATACCTACCAAAAGTCAAAATAGCAAATAAGAAATAGAAATGGAAAAACATACATTCCACCAAAAAGAAGGATGACCTCAGAAAGCATGATAATTTTAGCTTTACTTCTGGAAAACAAAGCATATAGCCCCATAATATGTTGGTAGCCTAATGCCAAGCCAATATCAATAACTTAAGGATCCACATTCATAAGGAATAGTTAGAACTGCAAATTATCCTGAAGACACAATAAGAGTAGGAATGAAACAACGCCAGACTGCTTAGAGATATTACAACAGGATGACATAAATCCAAACCCTTAAATTACTATGACCTTACCTTGGCACACCAAGATTTTCTATTGGAAATAATCAGGGAACAAAAGAAACATATAAATTTTTAAATACATCATTATTTAGGCTTCTGATGCATGGATATGTTCAATTTCCTTATTTGGTTTGCTTTAAGTTCTTTAGTTTTCTTTGTTAACATTTCCTAGGTTACTTTGGTTTAAGGTTTTTTTTATTAAGTCATTTTTCAATATTTAGGTAACTTTTGCATAAAATCCTTTAGTATAGCCAGTATAAAAGAATTGCTGGTAGACAATTTATCAATGTATTTTGATTCTAAATTTTAACTTAAGATGTTATCTTTATATGTAATTATCTTTTTTGTTGTTCCAACAACCAACCCCAGAATACACAAAAAAAGTATTATACAAATCTATTAAGGTTTTTTTTTATCAAGTCATTTTTCAATATTTGGGTAACTTTTGCATAAAATCCTTTAGTATAGCCAGTATAAAAAAATTGCTGGTAGACAATTTATCAATGTATTTTGATTCTAAATTTTAACTTAAGATGTTTTATTTATATGTAATTATCTTTTTTGTTGTTCCAACAACCAACCCCATAATATACAAAAAAAGTATTATACAAATCTATCAAACTTTATGTTTACTGCCTCACTACTGGATCTTTTCAAGGTCTCCACAATACCTTCATTTTCATTTATTCTTAACATATCCATAAATAACTTATCCATCAAGATTCATAATTTTTTGTTATTCATGAAAGAACAACTTGTCAAATCATTTAAATAACATTTTTCTACTTCTCCAGTTAATGGATAGCTTACCACTAAAGCAGTGCGAGTTACAAACTTATAGTAGGTTATAAGATCATATGCACACAGTAGAATATCAGTTACCTAGATTGATCTGTAGATCACTGTAAAATGAAAATATGCAGTCAAAATGAATGCTGCAACTACAAGTGACAGTTCCAGAGCACAAAGAATCCTCGTGTTTTATTCAATTACAGTGAGAAAAGTAGGAAATGCCAGGTGAGTATATGGTCTATTCATGGTCAAATTAAAAAAAAAAAAATGAAATCCCCATGAAACCACAGAAGACATAATAATAAATATCAAGATAGATAAAACTCATACGATGGCCAAGTGCCAGAAAAAATTAGACGATGTGAAGACACATCAGTATCATCCACATTGCAAGGTAAATGACTACATCAAGAAGATTGTCATTTGGCTTTAGAAAAGATGCTAGACTGACCAGCAAATGTGTTAAGCAATTCTTAACTTCTTATAAAGCCAAAGGTTGAATAAGAACTTAGTTCCAGATCTTAATTAACAGGAAAATGGGTAGGACGTCTGGTACTCTAAACTCTTAAATTCCTTGACTCAAAACTCTAAAGCACCCTTGCATTGAACTGAAGAAAGAATTTATCCACCTAACCCTTCCAAACGGTTGATAGAAACAGAGCATAATCTACTTGTTTACCTTCACAGAACATAGTCACTTCATTGGCTGCCTCAGCTATGTTAATGCATAAACTATATGCATCAAAGCCAATTTGTACTAGTTGGGATTCTGAAGTCTTTGACAGAGACATTGGTTTCATGTATAGAGTACTTATCTTTAAATCCTTTTAACAAAGGTTTTATAATATTTCAAACCTGAAACTAGATCAGACTGCTGAGATGCTGCAACCATCAACAGATTTGATATTGGCTTTGCAGATGGCAGGTTTTTGGAGCAATCCAAGCTGCATATACAATTTTTTTCTCAAATAGTTTTATTTAAAAGATTTTTCTTTTTGTTATGACATTGTACTAAACAAGGAATGCATGCAGTTCAGACTTGACTTGGCACAAACTGAAATTTGTAAAAAGTTAGGCATGAAATGTACAAAACCATGAAGCTATTCATTAATTAAATAGCATGTCACTACAACACACATGCAAGTTATGTAACAACCCGCACTTAAAAATAAAAAAAATGAAAAAAAAAAAGATTAAGGAAGAAATGAAAAACTAAACAACATGTACTACAGATGCAACATGCCCTGAACAATAAATGTATTGATCCCACCAGCACTTCTATGTTCTTTTACTTTATACTCAAATTCATGGGAAAGGTAGAAAAATAAAAATCCTCATAGGCATTCCAGATTTTACCAATAAAAATAAAATAAAAACCAAGAATGGGAACACAATTAGCAGAAACATTGCAAAAAAATTAACCAGGAAAGTCCAATAAAACCTGCAGCTGGATACTGCATACTGCCCAGAGCAAAAACCTCTCTTCGCCAACAAGCTTGTACATTTTGATAGCTGTCTGCAAAAGAAATAAGATCACAGGCAGCAACAAGCATTGTACAACCTACATGCAGAATATAAGGAGAAAAGAAATAGATAAATGGGAACCTGCTGCTGCTTGACAAAGGAGTATTCGCGTACATAACAATTGAAAAGCCCCATCATTAGTTCTAAATTATTTGGAAATTTACCACAAGCATACTCATAGCAGCTGGTTGCCAAATCCACTGATTATACACCAAAAGCACATTAAATGACATGCGTTAAAGAAGAAACTAAATTAAATATCTCCATTAAAGTAGAAATAAAAATTAAAAAGAAAAAACATATACTGACGGTGATCAAGGCGTTGAAAAACAATTTGCAGCGTACTGAGAGTAAGATCATCCATTAACATGGAATCATTCTTATATAAGAGCTCCTTAGAATTTAAGCAAATGGATAACGCTTCATCAGATTTACCCATTCTTTCCAAAATGAGAGCTTTCAGTACCTGAAAAAAAAAAAGCAAAAAATTTGGAATGAAATTCAATTGATCAAACAGGAAACTGTTCTATATAAGAGTGCAAATTTAGCATCTTACAAGAGCGTAAGGTGAATTAGGGTATTTAGAAAGCAGTGAAGTGGACAATTTGAGAGCATTCTTGAACTGACGAGAATCAATTGCATCCCAGATTGGACGAACTCGCCGCTCTGGTATACCACCAGCTAACCCGAACTTCGAGGCCATTTAGCTTTCCAAATTCTTTCAGGGCTTGTTAGGGTTTATGTTTCTGCCTGTTTAAAGATTTTTTTTTCCTTCCTTTATCCTTTGGATTTCGTTTACAAGAAACCTAGAACCCTTGTTTGGATGTGATGGAAGGAAAGGAAAGGAAAGGAAAGAGAAGGAAAGGAGTGCAAGGTGGAGTAAGTAAAATTTTAATGGGGGAAGGACAATAATGATTAAATGAATTAGGTTTACCCTTCTCTGTTCTTTAAATTTACTTGTTTTTTCTTAATTCTAAATTGGATTGTGATTGTGCAAACATGGTTTCAAACCACTGTTGAAAATAGATGTACAAATTACAGTCAATTGCGATTGTTGCCTACCACAATAAACCGTGTAGTAACGGTTGTACAAGATATGGGTGCATAAAAATTAAAGAAACTAACCAACTTAAATTGATTCAAATTAATTCAAATCAAAAATTATAGTTTAAAATGGTTAATAATTGGTTATTGTTTGAAAAAAAAATTAAATTGAATTTTTTATTTGGTTTGGTTTATGGTTTAGGAAAACAAAAATCCAATGAACCGAATTGATATTATTATTATTATCAATTGGTGCAGACCATTGGACCAAAACTTATTATCAATGTCATGGTGTGATTTTTATCTAAGTGTTGAAGAAAATTCTAGTAAGTATGGTTACGGCGATAGATTTGATTCCACTATCAATTATCGATATGATTATGATGTTAATAATTTTGAATCAAATTATTATAATTCATATTCATTTATCCTTGCATATCACTATCCATCAAGTTCAAGGGAGTTATTAGCTCAGCCTCATGAAAATGATACTAGCTATTTAAATTTTATGGATAGTTTATTTGCACCTCCTATAGTCTATATGTATTCTTCTCATAAGGATGGAAGTGCATCTTCTTTTATACATCATAGACACTCCTTTTAGCATTAATATTATTTTATGCATATTATCTTTTGAATGTTTCTTTTATTTTGTAATTTAGCAAAATTCATATTTAGACCTCTAAATTTATTGACTTTTTAATTTTAAGCCACTTAAGTTTCATTTTGTATATTTATACCTTCGAACTTCACAAGTGTGATTAAACCCTTCTATTAATTTTTTTAACATAAATTATTTTCTTTTGACCCCTAAAATTTTATATTACTAACATTCATACCATTTTTTACCTTTTTACACTTATTTCACTTTTAAAATTTTTTCACTAGTAAAAACTAAATTTACTTATTTTAATTTTAAATAAAAAAATAAATTAATATTCATTTTTAAATTTTAAAAATAACAAAACAAGTTAATGTTAAGATAAAAAAAAATTATAATAAAACTACTATTTTTTACAATATTATAAATTATACTAGTTTTATTTTCAAAATGATATATTATGATAAAACAAACATCATAATTATAAGAGATTATGATAAAATATATATATATTTTATAATTCTTTAAAATTTAAATTATATATTTTTAATACATTTTGTAGTTGTTTGTACAAAATTTTAATTAAATTATTATGAATAATTGCTTATAACATAAAATTTATAAATAATGAATACCAATGCATGCATATACATCGCCAAAAATGGTGATAAATTTTCCAATCAACTCAAACTTTTTATAACCATTATCTTAATCTTCACTTTTTTATCATATTTTTTAGCACAAAAAAAAATTATATCATAAAAATGTATTCACAATAATTTAAAATATTATGAAAATAGTAGAATTATTATAATTTTTTATCTTAGCATTAACTTGTTTGCTTAGTTTTAAATTTTAAAATTATTTAAATATGATATAATATATAATTATTTAAAATGTTTAAAATTAAAATAAGTGAAATTATTTTTTATCTGTGAAAAAATTTTAATAGTGATATAAGTGTTAAAAGGTAAAAAATGGTAGAATGTTATAATTATAAAATTTCATGGATCAAAATGAAATAATTTGTGTTAACAATTGATATGAGAGTTTAAAACTTCAAATCTGTAAAGTTTAGGGGCCTAAATATACAAACGAAACTTTAGAGGCCTAAAACCAAAAAGCTGTAAATTTTAGGGGCCTTAAGATGTGTTTTGTCAAACTATATCAGAAGATGAAAGTGCATCTTCTTTTATACCTCATAGGCACCCCTTTTTTGCATTAATATTATTTTATGTATGTTATCTTTTCATTGTTTCTTTTATTTTGTACTTTTTATGAACTTACGGTATTGTGTGTATAGTTATAATATGAAACAATATATTAGTTAATAGATTTATAGTAGTATATGTATAATTATCATGTGAGACAAATATAACTAATGTTTAGGGCACACATAGTACAATATATTTTGGAATTTTTTTTTAGTTGCAACTATGTTTATTAAACAGTTGTATGGTTATTTTTCATAAACATCTTCAAAATATATTAATTTCAAACATTTCACAATTTTTCAAAAAAAAAATTTGACTTGGCAAGCTGTATGTAAACACCCAAATTCGAGATGCATTGATATGCAAATGCGATAGAGAATCCGATGATAATAATTCATTATAAATAAGTCTTTAGAAGTTTGACTTTTAAATTTCAAGGCTAAATTGCAAAGTTTTTAAGGATTTAACTGTAAAATTTTTTATTTTCTATAAGACAACGTCGAAATAAAAAAATTCAAGAGGGAAAGTGCAAAATTTCAAATTAGAATTCTACATTTCCAATTGGAAATATAGAATTCTAATCGGCAATGTAGAATTTTTATTATAATTCTATATTTTTTAATCGGAATGTCGAATTCCGATTGGAATCAGAGGCACTCCAACACCTATTTTTCAATTTTTAAATATATTTTTCTGAATGTTCATTCGTTTAAAATTAATTTAAAAATAAATAATTAAATAAAAAACGAAAAGATAAATGTTGGTTTGAAAAATTAAATTGCATTTATCTTACTGGTTATTTTTAAAACATTTTTTTCATTATATCCTGCTATGATCTTTTGTAGATAAAGGCATAACAGAAAAATCTCTTCCGTATGATTGATAGGATTTTAAATTTTAAAAAAAGGAAGGAAGGTTTTATAAATGGCAGGAGAAGCTTTGAGTAAAAAATGGAGGAAGTTTTTTTTTTTGGAGATGCGAAAAAAAAAAGGAAACACATTGAAAGTTTTTTTTTTTAAAAAAGTCCTTTTACCCGTGAGCTTTGAAAAAGAAACAAGAAGTTTCTCAGATTCTATATCAAATGGTGATCAAATCTCCACTTTGAGGAGCAATCAAATAGCATCTGCATCACATTCCTTTCTTCTTTCTCTTTTTGTTCCTTTGTTTCTTTAATTTAATTTAATTTATTTTATTATTCATTCATTTTTCATTTCTTTTGTTTTTTTTTTTTGTGTTTATTATGGCTATGGTGGGAGTAATATGATAAAATGATTGAATCAATATCAAACCCATGAAGATCTATAGAAATTCATGAATTAATCCTATATCAATCCCACATAGATTTTAGGTTTTTTTTTGTTATTCTATTTTTTATTTATTTGGTTTTATTGGGTTATCTATTTAATTAGTTTTAATTCTTTGTGCGTAGGACTTGTAATAGCCCTAATAGTAGGAAATAGTATAACCTTTTATTTTACTACCTTTTAAAATTAATTAGTAAATTAAGTTCAATTTGGTACAACCCTAATAAAATCAATGGTGGCAGTAGATCAATTAGGGTTGCATGTAATTAATATCTCACATGTGGATGTTTTGTTTGATTTTTTTTGTTGGGTTTTTTTTATATTTTTATTCATTTTGGGCCCGAAGTCTACGTTAGATTCTAACTCATTTAATTAATAGGCATTTTAAATTGGTTTGTAGATTAAATTAACTTTAAAATTGATTTAGGCTTATTAGGTTAATTTAGACTTAAGCCCATTTTTAGTTTAATTAAAATTAATTTAAACTGAACTTAACTCATTAAAGCATTTTCTTTTTAAAATAAATAAATTTAAGATCATATCACTTAATTTAAAATTAAGTAGAATTAAGCCCACTAATTTATTTCTATTTTCTTTCTTAAAATTAGTAGATTTAGGCCCACTATTTTTAGAATTAAAATAAGTAGACATAGGCTTATTAATTCAATTAAAATGTAAGCTCATCTTTAGTTTCTATTTCACTTTATAAAAAATATGAAGATTTAACTAACTTAATTAAAATCAATGTAGATTAGACTGATATATGGATATTGCGCTATATGAATGCATTTTTTATGTACTCTTTCATTACTAGTTATCGGATGCTAAATTAGGGTTTATATGAAATTATATGTAATTAGAGAATAATTTAGTAATTAATAAACTAATTCTAAATGAACACAAGACTAAGAAAAGTTGGTATTTCGTATCCAAAATCTCCTGGTTATGGTGCTAACTTTCTTTTAGAGAATCAAATTACCACCACTCATTAGTTATCCCAGTTATTAATTGGGTGGTGACTCCTCATCTCTACGTTATATCTTTGTGATATAGTAGTATGTTCTCTAGAGCCTTGAGCTCAAACAGTGTCATGGTTGCTAAAATCTTAGACGTGCATTAAACCCTGCAATTTACAATGGTGACTCTACTAGGGATAAAAGATATAGATTTTACTTATGTTCTTTAGAATCATTTTATTAATTATTATTTTATTATTACTTTCATTTTATATGTCCTTATAAACCGATGGTGTTGGTTTATTGTTCCATGATTCCATTAGTTTCATGGAATTATAAATCAGTTAACCATCACTCTTAACCTTAACTAGGTTTAAGAGAGATTACTAGGCTCATTTGACCAGAGTCTATAACCCAAGTCCTAAAGGGGGTAGTCTTCTCTCAAGTTTGCAAAGGATGTTGGGCCTCTCTAACCTTGGCTTGTAACTTAAGTCTTAAAGGAAGACATCTTGCTAAGAGGACCTTAACTTTTCCACTAAACTCAGTTATGTAGTGGCCTAGTTACTTCCCCTAGGAATTACCCAAATTACTTGTGTTTGTTGCCATAAGGTATTTCTATCTATAAAATCCCAAGCTCATACTTTTAAGGCCTATATAGGTTAATAAAGATTAGGCTATTCTTTTATACCTAGATATACTATTTATATACCTTTACCACTTTGAGATATATGGCATATGTGTCAGTTCTTAATATCCCCTATTGATATTAAGGCTAATACCAAAAATTCTAGGAAAAGAGACTCGCCATTGAATACGTGTGTAAGAGGAATAAGGTTGGAAGGATATACACTTGATTTATTGCTTGTATACTTTACTTGACTTGCTACTTGTTACATAACACGTGCATCATGCATACATGCATGCATGCATTTCATGCATTATACTATCACTTTATTTTTCAGCCATCATAGATTCATTTAGGTCTTCCTATGTTTGGAAACAAAGAGGTAGCAAACTAAAGAGAACCACTTCAAGTCCCAATTCAATAACTAAAGAGATCCTTCACAAATTAGAAAAGAGTCCTATCAATCCACTCAGTTTAGAAGCACCATCAACACCAATTAGTCACTCAATTTAAGAAATCGAATAACAACAGAGAGGAAATTGGTCCATGAATGACCAAAGGACCATGATTCAAGATGAATTAAGACTAGCTTTAATTGAGCTAGCATCGTCTCTTGTAATTGCAACTGTACATGTTGTTGTTATACCACCTGTTACTATCCCACCTATTATGGATAATCCACCTACTAATAATAACAATGCTAGGGAACCACAACTGAATGCTGCTAGGAATGTATCTACCGTGGAAATAAAATTTGAGGATGTTAAGAACTATAATGTAGAGAAAGCCAAAAAAGAATCATTTAAGTGAATTCAAGAGCTAGAGCCTAAGTAGATACAAATGGAAGAACTAATATGAGGATAGGGTATGGGTTCATTTGACTTTGATGATGTGCTAGATAAGTTCAAAATGCTTCAACTGTAGAAATTTAATAGTACTAGAGACTCGAGAACACATCTTAATCAGTATTCAATTGCCTTAAACACTATTAAAGCTCCTTTAGTAATGGTCATTAAGCAATTTATGTTATCTTTAGAAGAACTAAATGCTGCTAGGAACATACCTGTTGTGGAAATGAAATTTATGAATGTTAAGAACTATACGATGAAGAAAGCCAAAAAATAATCACTTAAGTGGATTCAAGAGCTACAGCCTAAACACTATTAAAGCTCTTTTAGCAATGGTCACTAAGCTATTTATGTTATCTTTAGAAGGCATAGTAGTGAACTGGTATCAAGGGCTGAAAAATCATATTCGAGCTGACTGGTGAGAGTTATCTAATGCTTTTTTAAAGTAGCATGACCATAATACCAAGCCAGAGGAGTTTATCAAGGATTTAGAGTTTTCAAATTTCTTGATATGGTTCATGAACATGGCATATTTAATAAAGAATAAGCTAGCTAAGAAAGATCAGGTGGGGATGATTATTTAGGATATATTACCAAATCTAGTTGAAAGGTTGCAAAGGATGAATCCTAAGATGTTTATAGACTTGAATGATGGATTGCAAGCTATTGAGAATGAGAAAAACAAAAATATAAGAAGTGTAATAAAAAGGAATTACCTAACTGGGGGCACATAGTAAAAAAACACTAACCAAGCTGTGAAAGTGCATGTTGTCCAACAATCAAGAAGATTCTTAAATTTTAACAACCCCTGTCAAATTTCCTAGACTTCCTAATGCAAAATGGCTTACTTCAACCATTATTTAATCCATACCCACTTAACACAAATACCTTAGGCTATAACCCAAACAATCATTACAAATTTCACCAGAACCTCAAGCACTCCATAAATAATTGTATTCACCTCAAATATGAAATCTAAAATCTCATAGACATTAGAAGAATCATAAACCTAGAAAACTCAAGCACCAAAACAACTCTTTCCTAAACTACCAAAATATACCTTCCCCAACTACCATGATTATTAATTCAAGAGTAAGCGAGAAAAAAGTGCTAAGCTCCTTTAAGATCATAAACCTTTAAACTAACGAGAAATCTCCTGATGCCCGTACTGATGTAGAGAAGATTGTGGAATCTTTGACTCTTGAATAACTACACAAAAGGAGTTAAAGACTTGTTATGACAACCTTTAAGCAAATTTGACTACAAGGTATTTTGCATTAAACCACTTTCTTTTGATATACCATTGAGTTAATTATGCCTACAGGGTGGGGCGATAAAAAGCTGCTAGATAAAGAAGAAACATGCATAGTTGAGGTGTGGAAATATGGAAAGAAAGCAAAACCATTTAAGGAGATTTTATAAAAAATGGACATGGGAAGTCCTATCTTAGTGTAGAGGAACCTGGTGTGGATGTTTTTAGGATTAAGATATTCAAGGAACAAATCATTGAGAACCTAGTGTAAGAGAATAAGGATAAGGCAATGCAAGAATAATTATTATGTAACCACCTTGAGACTTAGCATCCTTAGCATTTAGAATAGAAAATAAATTTCTTGTTATTTTCTTCGAATAATATTTTAACCTCTTTAGAACTTTTGTTTTAGTGATCGATGATATGAATTCTGATCATGCTTACTTATGTAATGTGCATCTTGATGGTACTATGCCTTATGATATTGATTGCATTTGCATATTTAACATAAATTCAATCTAATTAGATTCATTCAGTATGAGCACAAATGAAAATTCAAAGAACATTCATATATCACATGATGTAACTTCTGAAGATAGGAAATATAAGGGAAAGAAAAAGTAAGAAAAAAGAAGAAATAATAAAAGAACAGTCAAGTAAAAATAAGAGAAAAATAATTAGTGTGAAAATAAAAAAAATCTACCTGATAACAGGGGTTATATTATATGATGTAATGAATGTTCTCATTTTTACTATAATGAATGTTCTCATTAAGTAAAATTGAACCTAAAATTTTTGTTTAAATATCACATATTTGTTTTTATCATATTGCATAAGTATCTGAATGAAAAGATAATATATAATAAAAGCTAAAATCAAAGCTATGAGATCACTTTAGTTATGTTTTCTCTTATTGCCACCCTTTTTGTATTTGCATTTATAAGTTTAGTGTCCTATTGTATCTAGAGAAGTCAGGTGGCTTAATGACTAGCGTTGCAATCCATACCTTATAACTATCATCAATCATTGCATTAGTATCAAACTTCATATTCTACTCAAAAGTTCTTCCAATTTGAGCAAATCTAGTTGATTTTAATATTAAGAACTCGTTTTGATTAGTTCACATAATCTTCTGCATCCTCAACGCATGAGATTGTAAGTAATGGGGTTAGATTAATAACAGTAGTGAACAAGCTAAGTCTCTTGCACATATAAAGAAATGAAGATTGTTGGAATAGTGTTAATGAATCCAGTCAGAATAATAGGTATGAGACTGACTCTATTCACCAAGAGTAGTAATGATTGTAGTGTCACCATCTCCATGGAGGAAAATTATCAAACTCTAGGGGCAAAATTCCAAAATAGTAAATATGCATTTGAAGATGGAACACTAAAATATAAAAGTTAGCAAAAGACATCTTGGGCCAGAAAGAAGTAAACTAGAATCATACATATACATCAATTATCATACAGTAAAAGCAGTAGCAAAAAGAAAATTCAATCATAAGCTCTAATGTCAAGCCATAGACCCCACTTACTAGCCTGGTCATCTATCTAATAGACTGTATCAGAAGCTCTAACATTAGAAGTAATAATAGTGAAGCATTCAAAGCTCAAACCTAAAAGATGTTGATAAAGCACCTTATTCTTACACTCCAAGATCAACAATATAGCTCTCTTCCAAACGGTATATTCATGGTTTATATTTGATATATTTTTAGTATATTTATGGTGGATTTTGGTAATATATAGCATATATATACTTGAAATATATTTGGTATATTTCTTTGTTATGAATGTTATTTATGTTTAATTATTCATATATTTATTTTTCACAAATATACATTTTTATTCAAAGGATATCAATAGAATGTGCTATCTAGTGGGTTGCACTAGGACTGTATATGTACTGGTTCATTAGACTTAAGGTACTTTATTATGAGAATTATTTGTAGAGAATTTGATCGTTTGATTATTTGAGATTAATGTGATTGAGTAGAGTGGTTGCTGGAGCTCGGTTGACCTAGTGTTTCAAGGCCAATCACACTGATAATGAGACTGCTGAAGCTCGATTAACTTAGTGTCTCAGGACCAGTCTACTATCCAAAATGGAATAAGAGAATTAATTTGGAATTAAGTGAGCCTGTATGGCTAGAGAGATATTTTTAGTTGAGGTTGTGAATAATTAGGGTTTTATTTGATCATTCATTCAAATAAACATTTTTTAGCATTTATTATATATAAAAGTGATTTCATCATCTATGTGAAATGCATGTATATATTTATATATATACTGATGCTTGATTGCATATGACATTAGGAGGTGCATGTGTATATAATATAATAATTCACTCAATGAGATTTGACTCCCCTCAGTTATTTATTTTTTAGGAGATTCCTCATCTTCAGACCTCAGTAGCAGACCCCTACGCCAGACTTTTTCAGCCTCATCTAGATTGTGTAAATTATTTATCTTACTTTTATTGTATTTTAAAAAACTGTAGTAGTAGTGCTTGTATCAGTAGAATGTGGTTTTAACGTTAGAGACCTTTCTTTGAATATTGTATGGAAATATTTTATCTTATGATATGACATTAAGTATTTATTTTTATATCAATTTAAGAATTTAATTCTTTTGTATTTTTATTTATTTATTGCATGCTTTTATTTTTTAAGGCTTGTTACGGGTTTCGAATTCAAAAGAATTCTCGTTCCCTAGCGCTAGTCATGACTCCCCAGTTTGAGTCATGATAAAGTTAGTATTAGAGCCCTAGGTTGTTAATGTTGTGGACTTAGGTTTTCAGAGTCTTGTTTTTTTTTGTAACTACTTGTAATATCCCGTATTTTTAAAAATTTTTACACTGTACCGGGATATGCAGTGTTAATAATTTTTTATATATATTATGATATTTTTACTAGTTGATGTGTATTTAAAACCTATTTTAATTATTGTGTATTATTTACAGTGCTTTACATAAAATTTTCCCGGGACTTGCATTTTTGAGGAAATTTTCACGTAAATAATTTATTATTAATTATTTTAAATATATTTTGGACTTGCATGAACTCATACGTATTTTTAAATTACTAAACACTGTGTATGTGTGCGATATTTATTTAATTAGGGTTTAATATATATTACTCTAATATTTTATTATTTGTTTATTAATTTATTGTTATTTATTATTTTTATTTATTATTAAATTATTAAAATATTAAATTATATGTGTGGGTGTGATTTTTTTAAATATTTTATTAAAATTATTTTTTTATTATTTTTCTTTTTTCTTTTTCTTTTTCTTTTTCTTTTCTTTTCTTTTCTTTTTCTTCTTCTTCTTCTCCTTCCCCGCGCTCGACCACTCCCTCACCACCAACCACCGTCTGTCATGCCGTTCCCCTACCGTCCATGTGCCTCCCGGCTTGCCACCCGCCGTCCCCAGCCGTTCCCCGTCGCCAGCAGCCTCCTTCCCCGGCGCCAGCGAGCTATTTTTCTTCTTTTGGCCTAAATTCTTCTCCTCGCCGTCGATGACGATTTCGGCCACCATTTTCGACACCGTCAGTCTCTTTCTTCTCCTTGAGCTCCGGTGAGTGTGATTCTAGCTTTGGTTTGAGCTTAAATGGTCTAGATTTGCTTAGTTTTGAATTTTTCCATTTCGGTCATATTAGGGTTTTTGATTTTTTTTGAGCTTCGAATTGATTGATTCATGAAAACTCCCTTCACAAATGTTGATCCTTGTAGCTTAATCTACATGTATGAATTTTTTTGGAATTTTTGGAGATTATTTGGATTTTTGGGTATTTTTAAATATTTTAATATTATTTTCTAATTTTCGGAAATTAATTATTTAAATTATGAAATTGTGTTTTATGATAATTATAGGTGTTAAAATGAATTATAGGAATTTATTTGGAATTTTTATGAATTTCTATGTATTTATTTTGAATTATTGAAGTTTATGTAATTTTGGGAAATTAGGGTTAATTATGTTTTTAATTGAAATTAATTGGGTAATTGAGTTTAATTATTGATATTATTGATAAATATGTTGAGAAAATTAATTTTGGATAATTATACTATTTTTGGTGAATTTTTGAAGTAATTATAGTATATTTATATATATAGGGGTATTTTGGTAATTTTACACAAAATTAGCTAAAAATGTAATTTAATTGATTTTAATAGTTATTTAAGGTATAAAAATGATTTCTACAATTATTTGGTATTTTTAACTAATTAAAACTATTTTTCGTGAATTATTTTCAATTATATATATAAAATACGGTTTTTCTGATAAAATGAGTTTTTATTGGTTTTTACTATGTTTTAAGGTTAATTATGTCTACTTATAAAATGAATTTCTATGTTATAAGGATATTTTTGGTATTTCTGAAATTATTCTGTGATTGTGGACCCCGGTCGGTGGACTGTAGTTTGGAGTCTGACCGTGGGATTTTGATTGTGCTCTGTGTAGTTTTTTGAAGTGTATTTCCTTGCAGGGTCGGCTCTACTCTTTTAAGTAGAGAGATGTCTATTTTACAGGGGAGGTTCTGTCGAATTTTCGGTAGAATTCTCGTAAAACGTGATATCCGGTCGAACCCTGATATCGATTCTATGTTTAATACTCTAGATCGAATTCTAGGATTTCTGTTAGGTTTATTCTGATGTCGGTTATTTATTGCTTGTTTAGTTACGCCGAGACCGAGGGCTAGTGTACCAGGCCCGTCGGACCCATCTCGTGGAGCGCACTAGAGTGAGTTACTATTTTATATATATGTGTTTTAGGGTGCATGTTTTAGAAAAGTACGCTTTATTTTAATAAAATATGCATGAATGATCTAAGTATTACTTAGGTTTATTTTTGGTATATTTTGGTATAATTTCAACTATATGCATTTTTTATAACTAAAATATTCTTAAAAATGCTTTTATGTATATTTTGGTATATTTTAGTTTATTTTGTAATTATATTGGATTTATTTGACGTATATACACTCGAAATATACCTGGTTTATTTTTGGTATATTTCTAGTATATATATGGTTTATGTTGTTCTTTTATTTAAATTCATGCATCATTTATTTTTATGAATGGATGTTTTATATTTATTAATGAAGGATATCAATAGAACGTGCTACCTAGTGGGCAGCACTAGGACCGAGTACGTACCGGTACGCCTATAGTATTTAGGCTATATTACTAACCATTTGTGGATATTGATTGGATATTATTTAATTGATGTGTGAGATATGGTTTGGAGGTGTGATTGCTGGAGCTCGGTTGACCAAGTGTCTCGGGGCCAATCACACTGGCAGTCAGACTGCTGGAGCTCGGTTGACTTAGTGTCTTGGGGCCAGTTTACTGTCTAAATGGATTAAGTGGATATATTTGGATTAAGTGAGCCTGTATGGCTAGAGTGTTGTCTAACACTGATTGAGGTTTCGATATCATAGGGTTCTATTTGATCCTTCATAAAAGATGATTTTCAATAAAATATATATAAAATGATTTTATTGCATTTGTGTGTATTTGGCTGTATATATACATATTAGATATATATTGTTGACTGTATGCATTATCATTTAGTGTGTATGTATATATATTATAGCAATTCACTCAATGAGGTCTGACTCCCCTCCGTTGCCATTTTTCAGGAGAGTCAACATCTTCAGACCTCAGTAGTAGGCCTGTACACCGAATTTCTTCCGCCCCGACTTCCTTGTGTAAACTGCTTACTTTAGTCTTATTTTTATAATCTAGACACTGGAGTAGTTGTAAATTAATTGTGGGATTTTATGTATTATATTTATGCGAGATATTGTATTATACTTGAACTGGATTTGTATTAAAAGATTTATATATAGGAGATGGATATTATTTTGGATATTTATGATTTTTATTTCCACTGCATTATATATATGGTTATTACCATTGCATGTTTTATTTTATTTTTAGGCTTGCTACGAGTTCCAGATTCGAAAGAATTCCCGTTCCCTAGCGCCGGTCATGGCCCCTGTTTTGGGTCGTGACACTACTGTAGTTATTTAGTTTCAAGTATGTCTTTGATAAGTTTTCCTTAATTTAGTATTCTGTGTAATCCTTAGATTATCTATTTTATTTGAATCTCATTGGTTTTTATCTTTTCAGAATGAGGAGGCAAGCGCATGTTGCTCCACCAGTCATTGAGGCCAAGGATGATGAGTCCTTTCAGGATGAAGTTTTACCTCCTGAGCCACCAACGAGGTGCAAAGGTCAAAGTAAAGGTAGACCTCGAGGAAGGGCATGTCGCTGTAGACAACGAGAGCTACAGGATGAGGAACCTATAGAGCCAAAGTATGAGGAAGCTACGATACCTCCAATTATACCGTCGATACAACCCGCTTATCAACAGGGTATGTCTGACCTTGAGGCAGCACTGTTCTATACCAGAGTCAGCAGCACAACTTTTGATGGGACTTTGGATCCGTTAGACTTTCTGCACGCGATTGAGACGAGGACTCGGACTGCTCATACTAAGTACCAACAAACCATAATCGTCTAGTTGTCTATTGAGGGACCAACCCTGGATTGGTTTGTTTAGCTGATTCGATCGTACATGACTACTATGACTTAGGCTCAGTTCAAAGAGAGATTTATGAGGAGATTCTGCCTAAAGCCACTCTGGATGAGTTACAGACTTTGGCTGATGAGCATCACTAGAGGTGACAGATCTGTTGACGACTACACTAGAGAGTTTCTTGGACTTTGCAGATATGCAAAGGATCTGATGTGAGATCAGTATTTTGCTATTACTACGTACGTCATTGGTCTAGGTTTTACCATTTGCTGGGATGCCTACAATGGGCCTTACTCTAGAGTCGGTGATAGAGTTGGCCAAGGAGATAGAGTTGAGATTAGTCAGATAAGGAGTTATGCCTGATTACTATCAGTTGGGAATTCAACTAGGAGGATTTCATATTATTTCGTATTCTACCTTTCATATTAGTTGTAGTAGTCAACAGAGAGGCTCAGTATAGTAGAGAGTATATAGGAGTAGTAGACATGGTCGTGCTGGACCTCGTAGACCAATCCAATTTGGGTCAAGTGCTTCTAGTAGCAGTAGTGGTAGGAGTTCAGAATTAGCAGCTAGCGCTTGTCAGACTTGTGGTAGAATCCATCAAAGACCCTTATTATATGGTGCCGCTGACATATTTTAGATGCGGACAAATGGGACATTTTGCCAGATCATATTCATATTCTGGTTTTTAGCCACAATAGTTTTCACAGCAGTCAATTGTTAATGTAGCACTAGCTCCTTTTAGTTGCCTCAAGCTCAGCACCCGAATTCGACTCAAATTATTTCTTAGCAGGGATGTGGTAAAGGTACTAGAGGTTTTGGCCAAGCTTCTACCAATCAGTAGGGAGGTCGATGTCAGGTCAGGGTTTTTCACCTCACTTAGTAGGATGCTCAGGCATTTAATGCCATCATTGCAGGTATTATTCCTATCTATTACTTGGATGCTTGGGTTTTATTTAATCTGGGTGCCACACATTCCTTCGTATCCCCTATTTTTTGCTTCGAAGTCATGTTGCAAGCTTCGAGGATGGCTTTTCCTTTGTCTGTTGCCACTCCTTTAAGTGATTCGTTAGATACTAACATTGTTCTTTCTGGTTGTCTAGTGTTTATTGGAGGTAGAGAATCGCCAGTATAATTGGTATTATTGATATAATGGAGTTTGATGTGATTTTAGGTATGGATTGGTTATCTCAGCACTATGCCTTGTGGATTGTTAGAGTCAAGAGGTAATTTTCAGAATTCCTAATAAAGAAGAGTTTAAGTTTGTGGTGATAAGAGTTCTGCACCTCAAAATCTCATCTCCGCTATCACAGCTAGAAAGATGCTGAGGAAGGGTTGTCAGGGATATTTAGCATTAGTCATGGATACTTTAGTGGAGAAGTTGTCACTCACAGATGTTCCTGTTACCTGTGAATTTCCTGATGTTTTTCCTAAGGAGTTATCAGGTTTACCACCTCATAAAGAGATTAAGTTCTATATAGATGTGGTTTTCAGGCACTACTCCTATTTTGATGTTGCCTATAGAATGGCTCCTGCAAAGTTGAAAGAGTTAAAGGAGCAGTTGTAGGAATTACTAGATAAAGGTTTCATTAGACCCAGTGTTTCTCCTTGGGGTGCATCAGTCCTATTTGTAAGGAAGAAAGATGGTACCCTGAGACTATGTATTGATTACAAAGAGCTGAACAAGGTGACCATGAAGAACAAGTATCCTCTCCCGAGGATAGATGATTTGTTTGATCAACTTTAGGGCACACAATTCTTTCCTAAGATTGACTTGAGGTCGGTTATCATTAGTTGCGGATCAGTGAAACTGATGTTTCTAAAATGACATTCTGCACTCGATATGGCCACTATGAGTTTTTTGGTGATGTCATTTGGGTTGACTAATGCACCAACTGCTTTTATGGATCTGATGAATAGGGTATTCAGACCATTTATGGATCAATTTATGGTAGTCTTCATTGATGATATACTAGTGTATTCAAAGAGTATGGAGTAACACGTACATCACTTGAGACTGTATTACAGACACTGAGAGAATATCAACTTTATGCTAAATTCTTGAAGTTTGATTTCTGGTTGGGAGAGTTGCATTCCTTGGACACGTAGTGTCTAAGGATGGTATCTAGGTTAATCCACATAAGATTAAAGCAGTATCTGAGTGGCCTAAACTGACGACAGTCACTGAGATTTGAAGTTTTTTGGATTTAGTTAGGTATTATAAGAGATTTGTGTCGGACTTTTCCTGAATTGTAGCTCTTATGACTCGCTTGACTTAGAAGAATATAAAGTTTAAGTGGTCAGATGCTTATAAGAATAGTTTCCAGTTGTTGAAGGAGAAGTTAGCCACAACTCCATTTTTGGCTTTACCTAATGGAGTAGATAAACTCACTGTGTATTATGATGCCTTTATAGTTGGCCTAGGTTATGTGTTGATGCAGAATGGTAGGGTGATAGCTTATGCTTCAAGGCAATTGAAGAAACATAAATAAAATTATCCTACTCATGACCTAGAGATGGCTGTAGTGATATTTGCTCTTAAGATTTGGAGACATTATCTGTACGAGGTGACTTGTGAGATTTTCACAGATCATAAGAGCCTTAAGTACATTTTTTAGCAAAGAGATCTGAATCTAAGGCAAATGAGATGGTTAGAACTCTTAAAGGCTATGATTGTGAGATTCGTTATCATCTATGCAAGACTAATGTGGTAGCAGATGCCTTGAGTAAGAAGTCCTCAGGTATTCTTGCTCACATCAGTGTGGAGAGAAAACCGTTGATCTAAGAATTGCACCAATTAGTGGATTAAGGTCTGGTGATGTAAATGAGTAGATCAAGTGACTGTTAGCTCAATTCAGAGTTCGATCTATATTAAGAGATAGGATTAAGGTAGCTCAGGGCCGAGATCCTATTCTAGAAGAGCTTGTAGAGAATATTCGTGCAGGGAAGTTCACTGATTTCACACTTGATGATGAAAGTGTTTTGTGGATCAGTGGTAGTTTGTGTGTTCCTGATGTGGATAATTTGAAAGAAGAGATCCTTGAGAAAGCGCATTCTACAGCCTACAACGTACATCCAGGGGTCATTAAGATGTACTATAATATCAGAGACTTGTACTGGTGGGATGGACTCAAGAAGGATGTAGTTGATTTTATTGCTAAGTGTTTGATATGTCAGCAAGTGAAAACTGAACATCAAAAGCCTTCTAGGAAGCTTTAGCCACTTCCTATTTCTGAGTGGAAATGGGAGAGAATTTCTATGGATTTTACAATTGGGTTACCTCATTCTAAGGATGGATACGATTCCATTTGGATGATTATGGATAGGTTAACCAAGTCTGCTTATTACTTGCCTATGAAAGCCACTTATTCTGTAGCTAATTGGCGAAACTATATATTAAGCATATTGTGTGCCTTCATGGAGTACCTGTGTCCATTGTATCTGATA
The DNA here is from genome assembly GCA_947683625.1 of Mallotus nudiflorus. Classification (NCBI taxonomy): domain Eukaryota; kingdom Viridiplantae; phylum Streptophyta; class Magnoliopsida; order Malpighiales; family Euphorbiaceae; genus Mallotus; species Mallotus nudiflorus. Next base: position 6,059,369 of record CANTUR010000201.1, on the reverse strand, counting down.
GAGGCTTAATGTTTGCCTCTCATTTTTTGTAGAAGTTGCAAGATGCAATGGGCACTAAGCTTGATTTCAGTACTGTTGTTCACCCTCAGATAAATGGTCAGTCTGAAAGGATAATCCAGACACTTGAAGATATATTGAGGATGTGTGTATTAGATCTGAGAGGTAGCTAGGATGATCATTTGCCTCTTATGGAGTTTGTATATAATAACAACTACCATAACAGTATTGGGATGGCACTGTATGAGGCTTTGTACCGAACAAAGTGCATATCCCCTATGAGTTAAGATGAGATTAGAGAGAGAGCATTAACTGGACCTAAGATGGTTCAGGATGCAGTTGAGAAGGTTGTTATGATTAAAAGGAGATTAGAGACCACAATTAGCAGACATAAAATCTATGCGGATTCGAGACGAAGAGATGTGGAATTCAAGGTTGGAGACTATGTGTTCCTAAAGGTGTCTCTGATGAAGGGTATGATGAGATTTGGTAAAAAGGGTAAGCTAGCACCAAGATATATTGGACCGTTCAAGATTCTGAAGAGAGTGGGCACGGTTGCATATCAGTTGGCTTTGCCCCTGAGTTTGTCTCAAGTGCATCCAGTGTTCTATATCTCGATGTTGAGGAAGTATATTTTGGACCTTTCATACGTGTTATAGCCTGATAGTGTGGAAGTGAATGAAGACTTGACGTTCGAGGAGGAACCTATTGCGATTGTAGACTATTAAGTTCATTAGTTGCATTCAAAGCAAATTTTGATGGTTAAGGTGTTGTGGCAAATCAACAACGTGGAGGAGCACACTTGGGAGGCTGAAGTAGAGATGTGAGCTTCTTATCCTTATCTCTTTCCTTGATGATTCTTGTTTATGTTCTTTTCTTTGAATTCAAGGATGAGTTCTTATAAGGAGGGGATATTGTAATGACCTAATATTTTAAATAAAATAATGTTATTTTGGAATATACAGTGTTAATAATTTTAAATTTTATTTGTATATTATTATTGATATTCACTAATATTATTTATGTATTTTATTCTAAGAAATTGTTTACGTAAAAAATAATTTGTTTTATGTAGGATTACTTAATAATATTAAAGTTATTATTATTATTATTATCATTGTTATTAATATTATTATTAGTATTATTATTGTTAGCATTCTTATTATTATCATTATTGTTGTTGTTATTATTATTATTATTAATTTTGATTGAAGGGTATTTTAGTAATTTCATAATTAAATAAAAATAGAAAAAAGTAAAAAACATAATCGGGTCAAAGTCTTTTCTCCTTCTTCCATCTGTGTAGCGCCCTCCACCCACACCGGAGTTGCCCTAGTTGTCACCATTGAGCACCACCACCTCCGGCTTCTCCCAGACGTCGCTAGCAGCCTTTAGCTCGTCGTAGAATCGCCGAAAACGCCGTACGCCGAGAGTGAAGCTCCATAATTGCCGGTGGGCTTCCAGCCACCATAAGACTTCAAACCGGTCCCTCTTGAACGTTCTTGAACTAGTGAGTCCATTTACGAGCTCCATTTGAGCTCAAATCCCTTCGATTTTTAGATATCTTCAATTTTTAGTTTATGTGTTTTAGGGTTTTTATTTTTTTTAACTAAATATTGTTTGATTTTTGAAATCTTGCTTAAGAAATGTTGTTTGTGATAGCTTTAGCTTCTGAAAAATATTTTTTTTTTGTATTTTTTTGAATTAATTTGAATTTTGGGTAATTTTTTATTATTTTAATATTAAATATTGAATTTTTCATAATTTAGTTAATTAATTAGTTTTAATGGAAATTTAGTTAAATTAGTGTTAGTAATTTGAGTTAATAATTTTAGAATAATTAAAATAATTTTTAGTGAATTTATATAATTTTTGAGAATATTTTTCAATTATGTGAATTTTGTATGTATGAGTTAATTGTGTAATTTTGTGGAAATTATAGTTAAATATTGTGTTTTAGATGATTTTAGAATTATATAGGGTATTAAAATGATTTTTATAAATTATTTACTATTTTTAACTAATTAATACTAATTTTTAAAAAATATATTCAAATAATATATTATTTACTATTTTGGTGATTAAAATGGATTTTTAATTACTTTTATTACATATTTAAGCTATTTGAATATATAAAAGTGAAATTTTAATATTTTATATGGAATTATTGAAAAATTGGATTTTTATTAATATTATATTATTATTTGAGTTTTTTATTTAATTATTATGGAAATAATGGTATTTAGTGTTTTAATGTTTAAATATATTATATTTTGGTATTTTATGGAATTTAATGATTTTAATATATTTATTATTTTATTTATATTTTTAGTGAATTGTGAACCTCAGTTGGAAAATTATACAGTTCGGGATCCCAACCCGAGGTGTTGAGCTTTGTGTGTAAGAAGTGCATTTTTCTTGCATGATCGACTTTACTTTTTAGTAGAAAGATGTCCGTTTTACAAAGGAGGTTCTACTGAATTTTTGATAGAATTCTAGTAAAATGTGACATCGGGTCGATCTGAATTTTTGTATTTGTCTGAGTTTTGCATTCCTAGATCGAGTTTCCTTTAGAAGTATAAGTTAGAATTTATTCTAATTGGTTATTATTATTTATTTTCTAGTTGTGCTAAGACCGAGACTTATTGGACCGGACCCGTCAATCTAGAGGAGTGTAAACTTGTGAGTTATTATTTTATATATACATTGCATATATGATGCATGATATTGAGTATTCATGTTTTTAATATGTATTTATACATGAATTGTTTTATTAAATGTTTAAGTATATGTTAGGTATATTTTTAGTATATTTTTGGTGTATTTCAACATATATGCTTATTATATTTTCAATTTATACTTAGTATATTTTTAATATATTCATGGTTTATATTCGGTATATTTATGGTGGATTTTGGTAATTTATAGCATATTTATACTTGAAATATTTTTGGTATATATATGGTATATTTCTTTGTTATGAATGTTATTTATGTTTAATTATGCGTTTATTTATTTTCCATAAATATACATTTTTATTCAAAGGATATCAATAGAACATGCTACCTAGTGGGTTGCACTATGACTGTGTACGTACCGATTCGTTATACTTTAGGTTTTGTATTGTGAGAATTATGTGAGAAGAATTTGATTGTTTGATTATTTGAGATTAATGTGATTGAGCAGTATGGTTGTTGGAGCTCGGTTGACCTAGTGTTTAGGGGTCATTTACACTAACAGTGAGACTACTAGAGCTCGAATGACTTGGTGTCTCGATACCAGTCTACTATCCAAAATGGAATAAAAGAATTAATTTGGAGTTAAGTGAGTCTGTATGGCTGGAGATATATTTTTGGTTGAGGTTACGAATAATTAGGGTTCTATTTGATCCTTTATTCAAATAAACATTTTTTAGCATTTATTATATATAAAAGTGATTTCAGCATCTATGTGAAATGCCTGTATATATTTATATATATATACTGATGCTTGATTGCATATGACATTAGGAGGTGCATGTATATATAATATAATTTACTCAGTGAGGTCTTACTCTCCTCAGTTATTTTTTTTTAGGAAATTCCTCGTATTCATACTTCAATAGTAGACCCATATGTCGTACTTCTTGGCTAGATTGTGTAAATTATTTATCTTACTTTTGTTGTATTTTAGAAAATTGTAGTAGTAGTGTTTGTATCTGTAGAATGTGGTTTTAATGTCGAAAACCTTTCTCTGAATATTGTATGAAAATATTTTATTTTATGATATGACATTAAGTATTTATTTTTATATTAATTTAAGAATTTAATTATGGTGTATTTTTATTTATTTATTACATGCTTTTATTTTTTAAGGCTTGCTACGAGTTCCGGATTCGAAAGAATTTCCATTCCTTAGCGCCGGTCATGACTGCCCAGTTTGAGTCATGACATATAATAAGATACCTACAATTTGTAATAAAACACCTATTATTAAGCTTAAGGTTTCTGTAATTTTGAACATTAAAGGAAAAAAAATAGTTCTTCCTACCCTTATAGATATAGGAGCCTCTAAAAATACTGTAAAGTTGAAAATTGTAGAATTTCTAGACAAAAATTCTATAAAACATCATGCACAATGACGAAAAAGCACACAAAATGATGGCATAGCCTTCATAATACACAAATACATCACTAATGCTCATCTCAAAATGGCTGATAATTGCCAACAATATAAACAGGCTTGTAAAGTCAGCCATTTTTGGGTTGATACTCTTAATCATCAATATATCAAAATGATAATAGGATTATATTTTTTATTTGATGATATGGGAGGACTATTTGCTACATCTGATTATATTTTCTTTGTTAGAAAACCCATACTTAGCCCTGTAATATCAGAGTATGAGCTCACGCAGCATGGTGAGAATTATAGGGTAGCCAATCCACTTTTAAATTTTCTAAAAGACTTTGACACAAACTTAGAAAATAGTTCTTGTAAAATTAAAGGACAATGCAAAAACAAACAAGAAACATTTATAATAGGAAATGAAATAGACCTTGAAGAATTTATTCCTAAACAAGAAGAAATTAGGGAAATAGACTTTTTTGACCTAGTAGATTTATCTAAGGCAAGAAAAACCTTAGAACAACACTCAGAATTAGATGACATTATAAGTAGACTAGAAAAGCTTGAGACTATAGGAGAAAATCATACAAAATATTGGGATAAAAATAAAATAACTTGTAAATTAGACATTATTAATCCTGATTTAACTATTAAAGCAGGAAAAATTCAATTTAATACCTGGGAAATGGAAGAGTGCAAAATGCATATTAACCAGCTCTCAAAATTACAAGTAATAAGACAAAGCACTTATAGACATAGATCACCAACCTTTATTGTCCAAAAAGAATTAGAATTAAAAAGAGGACAATCAAGAATGATATTTAATTATAAAAGACTAAATGATAACACACATGATGACGGATACAAAATGCAAGAAAACAACATTCCTTGGACAACTTTTAGTTGCTCAGAAGGACATTTTGAATGGTTTGTAATGCCATTCAGACTTAAAAATGCTCCACAAATCTTTCAAAGAAAGATGGATGAAGCTTTTAGACAATATAGTACTTTTACATGTGTGTATATTGATGACATTTTGGTTTTTTCAAAAATAGAAAAAGAACATATTGCACACCTTCATTCTATTTTTAACATATTTGAGAACCATAACATGAATATATTTAAAAAGAAAATGGTCTTTAGTAAAAGACATATAAAATTCCTTGGTTTAGAAATTGGATAAGGAAAAATTAAACTACAACCTCATATTACTAGGAAAATTTTAGAATTTCTTGATAAAATGGAGGAATTAAAAAGACTTCAAGCTTTTTTAGGACTATTAAATTATGCTAGGCCTTTTATAAAAGATTTGTCCAAATTAACAGGCCCATTATATAACAAAACCTCTATAAAAGGATAAAGACATTTTAATAATGAATATATTAAAATTGTACAAAACATTAAAAAATGTGTACAAAATCTTCCTTTACTTAGACTCCTATTAAACATAGACTACATGATAGTAGAAACAGACAGTTGTGAATTAGGGTGGGGAGCAGTATTATATGCTAAACCTCATAAATATTCACCAAAAAATAATAAACATATTTGTTGATATTCTTCAGGTATCTACAAAGAAAAGGGACTTACTTCACTATATTTTGAAATACTTGCTATCATAAGTGGAATTGAGAAATTCTATTTATATATTTGTGATAAGCCATTTACTATTAGAACTTATTGTGAAACTATTATTAAGTTTTACAATAAACAGTTTGAGAAAAAGATTAATGCCAACAGGTGGCTATATTTTGTAAATTTAGTCACTAATAAAGGTATTAAGCCATCTTTTGAACATATTGATGATAAGAAAAATACTCTTGTAGACAACTTATCTAGACTAATATTTTGATATATTTAAATGCAAGATAGACATTTGACAGAGGAAGAATTCCTCAAAGACATATTTGGACAAGATTTGGTGAATATGCCCTATATCAAAGACAATAAGACTTATCCAATTAGATCGGGCATATATTTTAAAAAACCTATCTCTTATATCAAGACAAACGCAACTTTAGCTATAATGAAATTTGGACAGCAAGAGTCGCCTGTCTTCAAAGACTCATATATTTTTAATTTTGCAGGATGACATGACCTAAGTAGCCCACAACAATGCCTCATAGACTATATATGGAATCTCCCAACAAAAGAAAAGGGAGCTTCTAAAAAGATGGGGGTACTTAACGCCATAATTAATTACTTCCAGACATTCCAGACTCCACTTGGCAAGAAATTCTCTTGTTATGTCCTTTACAATAGACCTTATGTAGGCATCTATGATAATTGGGATGAAATTAATGAAAGAATCAATGTCCACAAGCAGATGTCCAAATTTGATCCAACTTTAGGGAGACCTAAGTTTAAAGGCTTTTATGACTATAAGGAGGCTTAAAAAGACTTAGTAGACTTTCTTCCTCGAAATACTAAATATTTCACTTCCCCAGAACTTCTTAAAAGGCCATATATCAGGGACTCAACTTTAATACTAAGCCCATCTTTTATTACACCTAGTATTTCATACTCCACCACACTTACCAAAAATACCATACTAATAAACTACTCAAAAGCCAATTGTTATAATCAAAGAACAATATAATATTCCTTACTCACTAACTGGATGGCTTTTAGACTTACTTTCCACATCTTGGACCAAGTTCCTAATTTTACAAGCATTTTTAGAAGTATGCTATAAGGATCAATTCGAAAATTCTAATGCATGAAAAGAAGGATTTTATTATGGATACATATATCACTATGATCTAAGATTCCTCTACAGAAATACTCATTATTCTTGTGTAAAAAGTACACCATGCCATTGTCAACTTGTTTACTCTTTCAGGACTTATGGTATTTTTTTAGACAATTTTCCTTTTGGATGAAAGTTCAAAGAATTGGAAATTAGCCCTTTAACTTTCTATCAATATGGGCTTCTCACAGACTTATTGACTATTGAAGCTTCAAATATAATAGAAATTCCTGAAGTATTAAAAACTCCACTTCTTGAAGTAGTCAGACTTAGAGCAGTACATACAAAAAGAATTGTTGTTCCATCATAAGACATTAATGGATGTATAGAACCATGTTACTCTATGATGTTTATCCATCCACATGAACATCCAAGATATTTGAATGTTCCTAAAAAATACACTTATCATAAATGTTCTTGGTCTTTTCTTAAAAACTGTTGGGAAAAAAGCACTCATACACTGGAAGGCCCGAGTTTGCGCTAATAATTTCTTTTTTAATAATGATCATCCTGATATAAATAACTATGATTTTTATGATGGAAATCATTATGAAAAAGTCTTCATCACCAAAAGGGTACTAGACTCTGGCTTCGTCAGTTTCTTTATCAAAGGAACTCATGAATTTATGACACTTGTCTGACTTTATGAATCCCTTTTCAAAAGATAACAAAGCTAGACAGAGAAGGCATCAACATCTACTGAAGAAGAAGACAAAGAAGACAACCTATCTTCTAGCGGAAGACACATGGTGGACCCCTCCACTAATGACATTTGGGCCAACCCATGTGAAGACTTTGTACTAATGCTTATCTTCAATACCATCGACAGATTGTAAATTTACTTTCCTAGTTTACCCTTCCTCTAGAGGGCAATTAATGTAATCTTTTTCTTTTCCTCTGCCTATATAAGGAGGCTTTCATTTTAGTTTTGATATATAGAAGTCTCTCAAGCCAAGTTCCTCATGAATAGAGAGCAATATAAGAGAAAATCATTCATTACACTATCAAGTGATATGGGAAGAAATCACTTCTTTTATATAGTTGGCATAAATATTGTAATGTGTGGCTAGCTTCCTTAAGGTTTAACCTTAAGAAGAAAAGATAAATAAAAGAAAGTTTTCTTCATTCTAGGTATTTATTTTTTAATTTCTTGATGTATGAATTCTACAGAATGAGATGAATTATCTTGAAAATCTAAATCAAATATAACTTAGATAATAGTTCTTTAAGATAAATCAGAAAGTCCTCAGTTCCTTATAATAGTTGTGAGTATTATACTGGGAGGAAGAAAAGGCTGTGTGGAAAGGCTTAAAAAGTACTCCATGAAAAGTATTATGAAAGGGTAGAAAATTCTGGGAATTTTCACAAGGAAAGAATTTGTGATGATATATTTAGGACTGTTATATAAGTTTTTTAATTTAGATTTTCAATTTACTCTGAATATCTGTTTGTTTAGGGTTGATGCATCCAGAAATTTGATTATAAACATTATTGGAATGATGATTATCTTTATGATATTTATTTGAGTACTCTAAAAGGTTAGATCTTGTTTTAATCACCATTTAATCTGCACAGTGTTTGTTTATGCATGACTACTATAGAAAACTTTTGCTTATTAGACTTATAAGACATAAATAGTTTGACTGAATTCAAATAATAAACATTACATTATTTAGATGTAGAAGATAATAATCATAATGAAAATCACGATACAGACTGTGACGAAGTAACTAGGAGACAATTCTTACTACAAGCTTTAGCAGACTATTTAAATGTACTGATTAGATAATTCCCCAATATTCCTTATTTACAATTCATTGAAGAACCCTTTAGTCCATAAGAACCATCCAGTCCCCCAAAATCTGACTCAGACTCTTCATAAGCCTCAAGAAAACCCTACATGAGACTCTTCATGAGCCTCAAGCAAACCCTACAAAAAATTGATTTTTAAATAAATCAATAAAATATTAGACTTTATAACTTGAAAGAACAATACATAAGACCTATTAAGCGAAGAACTCTTTCTAATACACCTAGACTCCAACAATATGTCAATACTATTAAAAAAGACATAAAACTCACTATACAAAAGATAAAATACTTACAAGATTATGAAGTAATCTATACACTTTAACTCATGAGTCGACAAACTCTAAATAATATTAATTTACAATTGTTAGAAGAAAATTTTAGACTTCAAGAGCTAGAACAACAATACATAAGACTTATCACTAGGAGAAATACATTGTATTTTTTGGAATTAAAAATACCACTTTAAATCACAATATTACAATTACCAAATGTGATATTGACATAACTAGACAACGTATTAAGTATCTAGAAGACTGCAGAAGACTATTTCTCTTTAAATCACAACTTATGACATTTACCTAATTCTTTAGGTATATTTTTATATATCTTTAGGTAACCAATACTTTTTGGCATTAGTATTATTTTCAAAAACAAAATTTTGTTAAAGAATCCTCCAACCACTAATGGTCCACAAAATTTTATTTTTATATTTTGTTACAAAAACAAAATATAAACAAATATATATATATAAACATATTTATCATATAAAACAAAAATAACAACCAATAAAATTCAGGATAAATATATAAACTAAATTAAATTAAAATGTAATAACCCAAATTTTTTTAAATTATTTTATATAATTAAATATTAAGGTTTGCAACGTTATTAATAATTTTTATCGTATGTTGTTATTATTATTACATTAAATTACTAAATTTAAAATTCTACTAGGGAACTATTAATATATTTATTATTTCCAGCTCATTTTTTTTTATTTACATAGCATTATCATTATTGATTAGTATTATTTACGTCGCATTATTTTTAACTAGAATTATTATTATTATTATTATTGTATTATATGTTTATGCATGTGTGTTGAGTGGGTGTGTGTGTGTGTATATATATATATATATATACATATTAAAACCCACCAACCCCACTTTTTCCATTTTTTTCCCATCCCAGGCCCTTCCCTTTCTTTTTCTCCATGCTGTCCTATTTCTTTCCCTCTTTCTCTTGTTGTCTTTCTTCTTTTCCAACAACACACTACCGCCTGCTTCTTTCTTCTTCTTGCTATTTCAACAACAACAACAACAACAACAACGACAACGACAACAACAACAATAACAACAACAGCAACATCGAAGATCAATAGAAACAGTAGCTTGGTCCAAGCAGCAGCCCTTCCCTGTTCTAGAATTTTGCATTAGGTGAGTTATAGGTTAGTTTAGTTGATTTTGTTAGGTTGATTCTATGTTGTTTGTTAGTAAATTGTTGGTTGTTTGTTAGTTATTGTGTTTATTTTAATTTTTAGTTAATTAAAATAATTTTTGCTTAATTTATTTTTAATATTTGTTTAATTTTTGAGTTGATCTATATGCATTTAGTTGATTTTAAATTATTTTAGTTAATTTTAATTATGGGTATTTTTGAATATTTTAATAATATAAATTGTAATTTTTATTAATTATGTTAATTAATTATTTTTGGTTGGAAATTTGAGTAATTAGTGTTAGTATATTAAGTTAGTAATTTTAGTATTAATAAAATTATTTTTAGTAAATTTATATTATTTTTGAGTAATTATTATGTTTATGTGAATATTGGAATTTTGGGCTAATTATGTAACTTGGTTGAAAATATAGTTAAATTATACTTTAAATGGTTTTAGAATTTTTTAGAGTATTAGAATAATTTTTATAAAATAATTACTAATTTTAACTAATTAATTCTAATTTTTGAAAATTATATTCAAATAATAAATTGTTTATTATTTTGTGATTAAATGGGTTTTTAATTAAATTTATAATATATTTAAACTATTTAAATAATTAAATGTGAATTTGACTATTTTGTGATGAATAATTGTAAAATTGGATTTTATTAATATTATATAAATTATTGGAATTTTATTATCTAATTTGAAAAATAATTAGTTTTAATGTTTTATTATTTAAATAAATTAAATTGTGGCATTTTATGGATTTTTAACGATTTTAAATAGTTATTATTAAATTATTTATTTTTGATGGATTGTGAATCTTGATTTGGGATTTGAATAGTTCGGGGTCTCAACTCGAGGTGTTGAGCTTGTGTGAATTTAAAAGTGTGTTTTCTTGTAGGATTGACTCTACTTCGGTAGAGGAATTTTCATTTTATAAAGGAGACTCTATTGAATTTTTGGTAGATTTCTCGTAAAATGTGACATCGGATTAATCCTAATTTTTGAATTCTGACTCGAGTCTTCCTTAGAAATTTTAGAAGTTAGGATTTCTAATTTTTTACAACCATTATATTTTCTATCTTTTAGCCGCCTCTCCGATCGCGTCTACCAGTGGAGGTCGAACACGACATATCAGATGAACACCTTCATCTTGTAAGTTAATATTTAATTTAAGTGTTAGGTCTTTTAATTTAAGTCATATTAAATTCTGATGAATTTAAATTTATGAGATTCTAGTCAGTATTATTTAAATAATGTTGCATGATTTAATTTATAGTTGATTTGTTTTTTTATTTATTGTAATTTTTCTTGTTTTATTTTCATTTATTTAAATAAACTACTGTAGAACGGGTTACCTAATGAGTTTCATCAAGACTGTGTACGCACTAGTAAAATATTTGATTATATTAATTATATTAATGGGGTCGATGGTCTGGTGAGGCTTTGCTCTCGGACACTGCTAGTAATATAATATTTGATTATTTAATAAATACTGGAGTTGAAGGTCTGGTGATGCTTTGCTCTAGGACACCGCCAGTATAGTTGGATTAATATTTATTAAATCATTGGGGTTGATGGTTTAGTGATGCTTTGTTGTCAGACACCGCTAGTGATATTGAATTAAGTGATGTGACTGCGGTCGTGCATCCTAGTGATGCTTTGCTGTCGGGATCTGACAGTCTTGAATATAAGTGAATCGTATGACTGTTAAAATTGAGAACTCGGGTTCTACTTAGTTTTTATACTAAAATGTTTTAAAAAGCATTTAAATATTTATTTCTTTCCTTTTGAAAAATAGATTTCCATATGTATATCAAATTATTTGAATAAATTATATTTTCATTAAAAACTTATATTAAAGGAAATTTTCAAACCGCATTCATTTCCTTTATTAGCTTACTCAGTAAAGTCTGACTCCCCTTAATTTGTTTTTTTTAGGAGTTTAAGAGTCTTTTGTTAGGACTACTTCTCTATGTCGAGTAGCTTCTTCATCGACTATCTTATGTAGGTCTATATAGTTGTATTTGTATTAGTATCTGTGTATCGCAGTAGAGAACTATATAATTGCATATTTTAAATTTGGATATTATGTAGTAAGATTTATGTACCGAGATATTATTTTATACAATTGATGATGTTTATTTATTTTATGCACCATGACGCTATGGTTTAATTAAATTGAAAAAAATCAGTTTGATAATGTGCATTATGATTTAATTATTTTATTGTGAGGTTTTAAAGTGATATATTCCGCATTTTTCTTTTAAGGCTTACTACGAGTTTCGGTAGCTTTATGTTTTCTCATTCCCTAATGCCAGTCACGTGCTCCTGGATTCGGGTCGTGATAAAAAATAAAATATAAAAATTGTGGACCACCTTATTTTCGATCGAAAATGTGGATTCCAATCCAAAATCTATATTTCCAATTGGAAATCTATATTTTTGGTCGGAAATGCAAAAAAAATGGGACATTAGCCATTTGTGGCCATATTCGGCCAATCACGTGTTTTTTTCTTTATTTTGGTTAAGACTTGGTCACTTCTTTTCATTTTGCAAATTGAATGGGCCATATTCAGCCCATTCAGCTCTTTTTTTTCATATTTTCTTTTTTAATTTATTCTTTTTTCTTTTTTTGAATTTTTTTTGAAAATTTATTTTAAAATTATAAATAAATAAAATTTAAAAATAATTTACAATTTAGTTCAAAACCAATAAATCAGATCCAATAAATCTAATTTTATAGTTAATTTTCATCGTTGGGTCCTCTATTGGATCCACACACAACGATCCCAAAATTGGTTGCTTACAACGCCTACACTTTTATACTTTTATTTTAAATCCTATACCATAAAACAAAGTAACAATATTATAAATTTAAATTAACAAAATCCTTAGCATAAGAATGAAATGATTATACTAGATCTTATAATCAAGATATAGGAAAATGTCTTCTTTTGTGTCTTTAATATGTATTTTTCCTTCTTTTTGTTTTAGGAAATGATAAAGTAGGCTAACATGTATTACAACTTCAAACTCACCTATCCCATTGACATCATTCCCATAATTTTTCTTGTAATGTTAAAAATAGGTTCTACTATACAATCCTATCTAGCATTTGAACCAAACATTGGTATGATTGGAACTTAGTTGTTTTTTAAAAGAAAATGATACAGACTCATCTTCTTTAAAAATATTGGAGTTCCATATATCTCCCATGACTCAATATCAAATTGTAGTCTTCAATGATGTTGATTCATAATAAGCATAACTTCGACTACCTATTGGAAGATCAAAATCATCTTAATATTCAAAAGCAACTTTACTATATAACAAAGAGATCATATAAGATTATGAAATTTTTTTATAAGTAACACTTTTTAACACTCAATTAACGAACAATCGGTAGCAAATTTTTCAAAACTACAATCATAAATACTTTTGAACTATAGCAACACAATATCCTATGTTAATTTTAAATCGATTAGTTTAGCTTATAATTAAAAAATTTCCCTTTTAACTTTTCGGCAAAAATAGTAGATGGAGTTTTTTCAAAAATATTAGCACATGTAATCTCTAGTGCAATAGTTATGCATACAAAAGGTGGTTTCGAATGATATTAAAAGTTAATTCTTATTAAGAATTTTAATTGCACATATTATTTCCTTCAACTCTTAATTAAATGTTCGTAAATAGGAAGGTGTTAACATTGAATTTATATTAATATCAAGTATATAAAAAATAATTAGACAATCCTACAAGTAAAAAAATATTAATATGTAAATTATCACCATTATAACAATACAATTAGTTAAAAAAACTACAATTTAATTTGTCATCTTTATCATTATGTGTGCTATAAAGTTCTTGTTCCTTTTTCCAACTAATCTTTGTCTTTAATGATGTGCAAATCCTTTAAGTTTTTTGAATTCTATATTAAAAAACAAGGTAAAAATGTAATAAACCTAAATTAACAAAATCTTTTGCATCAAGGTGAGATTATCATACCAAACCTTATAGCCAGAATGGGAAAGTGTCTTTTTTTGTGCTTACAGTTTACATTTTTGCTTCTTTGCATTTTTAAAAATGCTACAATAAACTAACATTTATTGTGCCTTCAAAACTCAGATATCCTATTGACCTTATTCCTACAAACTGTAATGTTAAAAATAGGTTCCATTATACAACCTTATCTAGCATTAAGACTAAACATTTATATGAAGGAAACTAAAGAATAAGGTGTTTTCAAAAGACAAGGATACAAACTCATCTTCAAAAAGATTGGAGTTCCGTACATCTCCCATACCTCGATATCAAGTTATATATTTTCAATGATGTTGATTTATAATGAGCATAAATTCTATTGCCTATTAAAAGATTAACATTATCCTGATATTAAAAAACAACCTTACTATCTAAAAGAGACCATATAAGATCATGAAAAAAATATGATATGCAACACTTTTTGGCCTTCAAATAATGAATCATCAATAGTAAATTTTCAAAATTGCAATTAGAAATACTTTTGACCTATAATAGCACAATGTTCCATTTTATTTTTTTAATCTTTTAGCTCAGCTTACAAAAAAATCTTTCCCTTTTAACTTACCAGTAAAAATAGTGGAGAAGTTTTTTTTCTAAAAATAAAATATGAACACATGTCATCACTAACACAGTGTGCCATGTAAAAATATTATAGGCTGATTCTTAAATGTATACAAAATTTTAATTATGCAGATAATACCCTTTAATGCTTAATTAAATTATCATAGTTGATGAGGAGTTAATATTAAATTTATAGTAATATCAAGTTTATTAAAAAAATTAAACAATTCTTCAAGTACAAAAATATTGATTTGCAAAAATTATCACCACTGAAAGAAATGGAATAATTAAAAAAACTATATTTTAGTTTGTCAACTTTACCATTGTTGACATTATAAATTTCTTGCTAATTTGTTTAACCTAGTTTTTCCTTCCCTTTAAAGATGCGCAAGCTCTTTAGACATTTATTAAATATTATACCAAGAAACAAAGTGACAATTCTATAAACTTAATTTAACAAAATCATTAACATTAGAATGAAACGATCAAACCAGACCTTATAGTTAGGATATAAGAAGGTGTCTTCTTTTGTGTCTCCAATCTACATTTGTTATTTTTTTTCATTTAAAGAAATGTTAAAGTAAGCTAATATGTATTGTGACTTCAAATCTTTTCAATCTCCTTACATCATTCTCTCAACTTCTCCTATAGTATTAGAAATATGTATCACTGTACAATCCTATCTAGCATTCATACTAAGCTTTTGCATGATGAGAATTTAAAATGAAGGTGCTTTTTTAAAACAAAATGGAACAGACTCTTCTTTTTTAAAAAATATTAGAGTTTTATACATTCTTAATGACTCAATATCAAGTTATACTTTTCAATCATGTTGATTCTTAATGAGCATAAATCCGATTGTCTATTGAAAGATCAACATTATCTTGATATTGAAAAGCAATCTTACTAACTAAAAGAGACCATATATGATCATAAAAATATTTGATATTTAGCACTTTTCAACGTTCAACTAATGAACCATTAGTAGCAAATTTTTTAAAACTACAATCAGAAATACTTTTGATTTATCATAATATAATATCCTGTTTTGGTTTTAAATCTATTGGTTCGGCCTTTGTATCTTCAGTCTGCATTCTTTCTTTTTTTCATTTTAAAAAATATTACATCAGGGTAACATGTATTATGACTTCAAAACTCACCTATCCCAATGACATAATTCCCACAACTTCCTTTGCAATGTTAAAAATAGGTCCAAATTGTAAATTCTATCTAGCATTTAAACCATACATTTATATTATAGAAACTTAAGAATTAAGGCATTTTTGAAAGCAAATGATACAAACTCATCTTTTTAAAGGGATTTAAGTTTCATACATCACTTATGACTTAATATTAAATTGTAATTTCCAACGATGTTGATTCATAATGAGCATAAATTTGATTGCCTACCAGAAGATTAATAACATCTTGATATTGAAAGAAACTTCATTTACTAAAATAGACCATGTAAAAATATTTGATACCCATGTAACTTACTGGCAGAAATAGTTGATGGAGTTTTTTTTCCAAAAATATAGACACATTTTATCATTAACACATTGTTATGTGTGCAAAAAGTGGGTTTAAAGGATACTAAGTTTGATTGTTAAATGTATTAAAAATTTTAACTATGCATACTATACCCTTAAACTCTTAATTTAATGCCTGTAGTTAAGGAGTTGACATTGAATTTATAGTAATATTAGGTTTATAAAAAAAATGGGACAATCTTATAGTAGCAAAAATATTGACTTGTAAATTATCATCATTATGGCAATGAAATTAAATAAAAAAAGCACAATTTAATTTGTCAACATTACCATTTTCCTATAGTTTAAGATTTTACTCATTTTTCTAATAAAGTTCTTCCTTCTCTTAAGGATGTATAAGAGCATTAAATGTTTTGTAATCCTATACCAATACACAAAGTAACAATGTTATAAACTTAAAGTAACAAAATCTTTCATATTAAGATAAAATGATCATACCAAATGTTATAGCTAAGATATAGGAAAAAGTCTTCTTATGTCTACAGTTTACATTTTTCTTTTCATTTTAAGAAATGTTATAGCAGATTAACATGTATTGCGACTTCAAAACTCCCATGTCTCATTGGTATTGTTTCTATAAATTTCTTATTGTATTAAAAAATATGTCCCACTATAAAATCCTATCCAATATTAAGACCAAATATTTGTATGATGAGAATTGAAGAATGAAGGTACGTTTTAAAAGAAAATTATATAGATTCAATTTCAATAAAGAGATTGGAGTTCCATACATTTTCTATGACTCGATATCAAGTTATAATTTTTAATGATATTGATTCATAATGAGCATAAATTCTACTACCTAGCAAAAGATTAACATTATCTTGATATTAAAAAGTAACATTTCTAACTAAAAGAGACCATATAAGATCATGAAAATTTTTTATATGTAGTGTTTTTTGACCATCAGCTAATGAACCATCAACAATAAATTTTTAAAATTGTAATAAAAAATACTTTTGACCTATAACAATACAATGTTTTATTTTAGTTTTTAATCTTTCAGCTCAACCTGCAAATAAAAATCCTTCCTTTTTAACTAACTAGTAAAAATAGTAGAGATATTTTTTCAAAAAATATAAGCACATGTTATCACTAACAAAGTATTATATGTAAAAATATTTTAGGCTAATTCTTAAATGTATGAAAAATGTTAATTATGTAAACAATGCCCCTCAACACTTAATTAAATTATCATTGCTGAAGAGGGGTTAAAGTTAAATTTATAGTAGTATCAAGTATATTAAAAATAACTGGACAATCCTTCAAGTACAAAAATATTGACTTGTAAAAATTATCACCATTGTAAAAAATGGAATAATTTAAAAAAACTACACATTATTAATTTCTTGCTCATTTGTCTAATCCTTCTCTTTAAAGATGTCAAGCCTTTTAGGCAATTATTAAATATTATATCAAGAAATAAAGTGGCAATGTTATAAACTTATATTAACAAAATCTTTACATTATGATGAAATGCTCAAACCAGACCTTATAGATAGGATATAAGAAAGTGTTTTCTTTTGTGTCTCCAATCTGCATTTTTTCTTCTTTTTGTTTCAAGAAATTTTAAAGTAAGCTAACATGTATTGTGACTTCAAATCTTATCTATCTCATTACATCATTCTCATAACTTCTCTTATAGTGTTAGAAATATATACCAATATACAATCCTATCCAACATTCGTACTAAGCTTTTGTATGATGAGAATTGAATGAAGGTGTTTTTTTTAAAACAAAATGGAACATACTCATCTTTTTTAAAAAAGATTGGAGTTTTATACAATCTTAATGACTCGAAATCAAGTTGTAATTTTCAATGATGTTGATTCTTAATGAGCATAAATCTGACTATCTATTGAAATATCAATATCATCTTGATATTGACAAGTAATCTTACTAACTAAAAGAGCCCATATATGATCATGAAAATATTTGATATGCAGCACATTTCAATGTTTAACTAATGAACCGTCAGTAGTGAATTTTTTAAAATTGTAATCAGAAACACTTTTGACCTATAACAATATAATATCATATTTTGGTTTTAAATTTATTTGCTTAGCCTTCAAAGAAATATCATTTTTATTTAACTTACCTATAGAAATATTAGGGGTTTTTGTCAAAAATTATAAGCCCATATCACGTTAACATAGTGTTATATGTGAGGATATTGTATATTGATTCTTAAATGCATTGAGAATTTTATTAAAACATACAAGACCCTCCAATTCATAATTAAATGCCTGTAATTGAGATGGAGTTAAAGTTAAATTTATAGTTATAAAATGTTTATAAAAATTAATTAGACAATTTGACAAATACAAAAACATTGACTTGTAAATTATCTTGATTGTAACAATGCAATTAGTTAAAAAAACTACAATTTAATTTGTAAACTTTACCATTGTTTGCCTTATAAAGTTCTTACTCCTTTGTCCAACCAATTTTTTTTTCTCTTTAAAAATGTATAAGCCCTTTTAATTATTTTGAATCCTATACTAAAAAATAAAGTAACAATGTTATAAATCCAAATTAAAAAAAATCCTTGGCATTAGGATCAAATGATCATTATCGACCTTATAGTCATGATATAGGAAAGTGTCTTTTGTTTTTGTATCTTCAGTCTACATTTTTCTTCTTTTTATTTCAAGAAATGTTACACCAGGATAACATGTATTATGACTCCAAAACTCATCTATCCTAATGACATCATTCCTATAACTTTCCTTGTAGTTTTAAAAATAGGTCAAACTGTAAATTCTATCTAGCATTTAAACCAAATATTTGTATGATGGAAATCTAAGAATGAGGGTGTTTTTTAAAAGAAAATAATACAGACTCATCTTTTTTTAAAAAGATTTAAGTTTTGTACATCACTAATGACGTAATATTAAATTTTAATTTCCATCGATGTTGATTTATAATGAATATGCATTCTACTGTCTATCAAAAGATCAATATCATGTTGATACTGAAAAGAAACTTCATTTACTAAAATAGATCATATAAAATTGTGTAAATCTCTAATATGCAACGTTTTTTAATCTTCAGTTAACGAAATGTTAGCAATAAATTTTTCAAAACTATATTTGAAAAATACTTTAGAAATGCAACAACACAATATCCCATTTTGATTTTAAATCTATTAGCTCACCTTGTAAAGAAAAATCATTCCCATGTAACTTACCAGCAGAAATAATGGATGGAGTTTTCATCCAAAAATATAGGCACAGGTTATCACCAACATATTATGAGGTGTGCAAAAAGTGGGTTCAAAGAATACTTAGGTTGATTAGTAAATGTATTAAGAATTTTAATTATGCATACTATATCCTTAAACTTTTAATTAAATGCCCGTAGTTGAGGAGTTAACATTAAATTTATAGTAATATTAGTTTATAAAAAATAATTGGACAATCTTATAGTAACAAATATATTGACTTGTAAATTATCACCACTGTTGCAATGAAATTAGTTTAAAAAAAAAACTACAATTTAGTTTGTTAGCATTATAATTTTCCTACATTTTTAAGGTTCTTACTTATTTTTCCAATCAAGTTCTTCTTTCTCTTTAAGGAAGTGCAAGCCTTTCAAATATTTTTGAATCCTTTAACCAATACACAAATAATAATGTTATAAACTTAAAGTAACAAAATCCTTCACATTAAGATAAAATGATCATACCAAACCTTATAACCGAGATATAGGAAAAAGTCTTTTTTGTGTCTACAGCCTACATTTTTTTTCATTTTAGGAAATGTTATATATGACATTATAATTTTCAATATGTTGATTCATGATCAGCACAAATATTACTGCCTATCGGAAGACTAAAATCATCTTGACATTGAAAAGTAATTAAAAGAGATCATATAAGATCATTAAAATATTTGATATGCAACACTTTTTAGCCCTTAACCAATAAGCCATTAATAGTAAATTTTTCACAACCAAATAATAAACACTTGTTGGTCTACCATTATACATAAATAGTAACACATGTAGGACCACTAGAATAAAATACAAACAGTTTTTAGCATATTCATATTATTTTTATTCCAAAAACTTAAAGAAAAATCCCAACTTGTCCACCATGCAGTAGCACTTAAATAAAATATAAACTAATTGAAAAATATATATACTTTACCTTTTGATTACACAATTTTTAACTAAATATTTGCCTTTTTTTTTAACATGCAACCTATTCTTCTTTGACTTGGTGAAGCTTTAACTACTTGCTATAGGCTGAGGTTGAACAAAGAGGATTCTAACTTGTATTTAGTGAAGCTAGGTTTCTAAGTTTTGTTGTAATTTGAAAATGCATATGATTAGGGAAAATGCTTAACTATTGAGTTCTGATTTTGGTTTTATATTTTGGGGTTTTTAAATTAGGGATTAAGGATTCATTATTTTCTATTAAAGATGAAATTATAGGTTTTTAATTTTGGGATTTAGTTAACTGATTTTGGGGATTTAACATTTTTAGGAAAAATTTTGGGGAAATGGGTCCCATTTGCCACTTCAAATTTTGTCAGTTACTTTGAGGCCTTACAAGCGATGTAGATGGATAATAATGACTAATAAATAGAAATAGAGACAATTTCATAAGGATGCTTAAAAGGTCCAATTTAATAATGTTAAGGGTTTATTTGAACCCTTAAAAACATTAGTGGTTCATCTGCAATTAGGTCAAAACATTAAGGGTGGTTTTGCACCTTTTTCCATTTATAATTTTCAATAGTGTTGATTCTTAATAAGAATAAATTTGACTACCTGTCCAAAGATCAACATTATCGTAATATTAAAAAGCGACCTTACTAACTAAAAGAGATAATATAGATCGGGAAAATATTTGATATGTAGCACTTTTCAATGATCAACTAATTATCCATTAGTAGTACACTTTTTAAAATCTCAATTAAAAATACTTTTGACCTGTAACAACACAATTTTCCATTTGGGCTTTAAATATATTAGCTTAGTTTGCACAAAAAAATCCTTCCTATGTAACTCACCTACAGAAATAGTGGCAGGTTTTTAAAAAAAAAAAAATATAAGCACATGTCATCACTAACGTATTGTTATATGTGAGGATACTATATGTGTGAGAATTTTAGTTACGCATACAAGGTCCTTTAACAAATAATAAAATGCTCATAACTAAGGTAGTGTTAAAGTTGAATTTATAGTAATATCAAGTTTATGAAAAATAATCGAACAATCTAACATATTCTAAAATATTAACTTACAAATTATCACCATTGTAACAATGTAATTAGTTAAAAAAAACTACAATTTACTTAATAATGAAGATGTTTTTTAAAAGAAAATAATATAAACTCATATTCTTTAAAGAGATTTGAGTTTCATACATCACTCATGACTCAATATTAAATTGTAATTTCCAATAATTTTGATTTATAGTGAGCATAAATTCGACTATCTATTGAAAGATCAATATCTTAACATTGAAAAGAAACCTTATTACCTAGAAGAGACCATATAAGATCATGGAAATATTTAATGTGTAGCTCTTTTAACCCTTAACTAATGAATCATCAGTAGTAAATTTTTCAAAATCGCATTCAAAATATTTTTGACATGTAACAACACAATATTCCATTTGGATTTTAAATTTATTAACTCATCTTGCAAAGAAAAATTCTTTCCATATAACATACTGGTAAAAATAATGGATGAGTTTCTTTTCTAAAAAATATAGTCACATGTCATCACTAACATAGTGTTATGTGTGTGAAAAAGTGGGTTTGAAGGATAGCATAAATTGATTATTAAATGTATTAAAAATTTTAATTACACATATAATTCCTTAAACTCTTAATTGAATGCTTGTAGTTTAAGAATAGTTAAGATTGAATTTATAGTAATATTAGGTTTATAAAAAAAAAAAGAACAATTTTACAAGTACAAAAATATTGACTTGTAAATTATCACCATTATGACAATGTAATTAGTTAAGAAAACTACAATTATGTATGTTAACATTACCATTGTCTGGCTTATAAATTTATTACTCTTTTGTCCAACCAAGTTCTTCCTTTTCTTTAAAGATTAGCAAGCTTTTTTTTAATCCTTTACCGATACATAAAGTAACAATGTTATAAACCTCAATTAATAAAATCCTTCACATAAAGATAAAATGACCATACTAAACCTTATAGCCAAGATATAGAAAAGTGTCTTTTTGTGTCTTTAATCTACATTTTTCTTCTTTTTGTTTCGAGAAATGTTATAGCAAATTAATATATATTGCGACTCAAAAACTCCCATGTCCCATTGATATCATTCCTACAACTTCATTTATAATATTAAAAATAGGTCCCATTGTACAATCTTATCTAACATTAAGACAAAATATTTGTATGATGGGAATTGAAGAATGAAGATATTGTTAAAAAAAATGATACAAACTCATTTTTTTTAAGAGATTGGTGTTCCATACATCTCCCATGACTTAATATCAAGTTGTAATTTCCAATGATGCTGATTAAAAATGAGAATAAATACAACTATCTATCGAAAGATTAACATAATCTTGATATTACAAAGCAATCTTAATAACTAAAATGGACCATATAAGATCGTGAAATATTTGATGTGTGCTACTTTTTAGCCCTTAACTAATGAACCATCTATAATAAGTTTTTCAAAATAATAATTAAAAATACTTTTGACCTACAACATCATAATATCCCAATTTCAGTTTAAATCAATTAGCTTAATATTCAAAGAAAAATTCATCTCATGTAACTTTTGGACATACATAGTAAAAGGGATTTTTTTTTCATTGAAATGTAGGCACATCATCATCAACACAATATTATGTGTTTAAAAAGCTATTTTGAACGATACTATAAGTTCATTCTTAAATGCATTAAGAATTTTTATTACACATACAATACCTTTCAACTCATAATCAAATGCTCGTCGCTTAGGAGGAGTTAATGTTGAATTTATAGTAATATCAAATTTATAAAAAATAATTGTAAAATCATACAAGTACAATATTAACTTGTAAACTATTACAATCGTGATAATGCAATTACTTAAAAAAAACCACAATTTAGTTTTTTAATTGGCTAAAGGACCAAATTGGACCCTCAACTTTAACCCAAAGACTGGATTAGACCTCTATATTTTTTTATTCCCAGTTGGAACTTTATGTTTCCAAACTAGTGTATATTGGACCCTTAATTAATAAAGATTCAAAACTACCATTAAGTTTGGCTTATGTGGATTTGTGGGTCCTACTTACATGATATTAAAAGGATGCATATGGTAATAAAGCCTACTTTTCTAATTTTTAATTCTAAAATAAAAGTAAATAAAACATTAAAGGAAAAGTTCTTTCATGTTCTTCTTCAGCTTACTATTATTAATGGCAAATAATGATAAAAAGAGTCTTAAAAGGCAAAAGAGTAGAAGAAAAACTAAAGGTGATTATTTATATGGGGGCTTACAAATTTTTATTTTTGATATGGAAGAGCAAAAGTAAAACTACCACCTTTTAAACCAAGAATACCATTAAATTAAAATCAATAAAGTTTTCATTGCCTCTATGGCTATCAATTCTTCCCCATTGAAATATGCATCAACAACTATCCTTATCCTCAGAGAAATTTCATTGGAACAATAGTAATAATGTTGGGATTTTTGGTTATTGGAGATAGTAGAAACGTCATTGGCTTTACACTTCACTAAATACACCTCCACCATTATTACAATCCAAAATAAAACCACAACCGATCTTAAGAAACAATGACAACAATAAAAAAAAGATCTACAACAACAAAATTAATAACATGAATAAGAAAATAAAAAAATACTGGTGGTGCCCTTTAAACATTGACAATAATGGGTAGTGGCTTCCATCACCATAATTATAGTTGGTTGTGTTATGCCCAGGTGATGGTGTTCCCATCTTTTTATATTGGTGGTGGTTGCAAATCAAGTGATGTAGCAGTTATTATTACTTGTTAATGCCATTAACATCTTTTTTTCTTTTCTTTACAAATATATGTCATCTTTGAAGTTACAGCAGGTGAAATTAAAAAAAGGTGAAAAAATCTCAAAAGGCACAAGTGAAATAGAAGAAAGAAGGAAGGTTGATACCTATATCAAACAAGATTTGCTTTGCTAATCCTATTAGGAAAAAGGAGACTTTGAAAAGAGTTTCTAGGTCTTGGGAAGTTTTGGGATTCCATGCAAATTGATATTTGTAATGGTATTATTATGGTTTTATCATTATATTTGGGGATTTTAATGAATTGGATAAAAATCGTGGGCCCTATTCCTCCACTTTAACATAATTTAACATATATTTATAGTTTCATTTGAGGACGGTTAGGATAAATTGGAAACATAAATTTCTAGTTAGGAACAAAACAAATATAAAGATCCAATCCTATCTTTGGGCTAAAGTTAAGGGTCCAATTTGGACCTTTGGCCTTTTTAATATTACCATTATAGTTGGGTGACCTTGAAAATATTTAACCCTAATTATAATATATTAACCTAGAGAATGTAGCAACCACCTTCAATGACCCACTCAATGGGCTATTCTTTTATATGATTTTGGCTAGGGATGGCCACCTTTGGTTCTATTAACTTGAGATTCACGATCCCACCTAGGTTAAATCAAACTAGAACCAGGCTACCTCTAATTCAGTGCCGGTTCAGAATTGGCCGATTCCTATTCTGGTTCAGAACCATGCTACTTTCATCGTTAAATTTGTAGCGTTGAGGACAATAACTGTGAATGTTGTCAAATGTGCCATCTATATTTTATTGCCTCTTAAAATGCACTTTAGAAATATTTGATATTGATTAATTTTTTTCTTGATCAACTTCTATTGTTGCAATTTCATATACACAAACTTCTTGACTTTCTTATGTTGGATAATCATCTTCCAAATTATCCATTATATAATCAATAATATTTGGTTGTGACTCATCAAAATATTATGATCTTGATCTACAAATTCTTGCACTTCCACTTGTCATTCTTTGTTAAAAAAATTTGAAGGTGAATAAAAAAATTAAGATTATTAATATAGTGAAATAAAAAAATTAGAGAGAATTAAATAAATAAAAAAATATTATAGATTAATAGAGTGAATAAATAATGTATATGTAGAGATTATTGAGAGAATTTTGATTTATGAGTAAAAGTTTCTTCCCCTCTAGCTATTTATAGACAACAAAATTCATTATTTAAACTTCCAAAAATAACCCTATAAACTAGTTGTTTATGATTGTTATAGAGGGTAAAATTGTCTTTTACAATTCTTTTTTATTGATAAATTAAAAAAATAAATATATGTAAAGGGGAGGCTACAACATTAGGTCCGCCTTTTATTGTGGTCATTGTAAGCTTAGACCATTGTTTTGCAACAATTACCTGTAAAAATGTGCCTTATTTTTTTTAATGCTACATTTCAAAATCAAAACTGGCAGTTCATGGTTGAGCTGACTTTGAATCGGTTTCCTTGAGTCTAAGATTGGTTCGAGCTAGTTGCAGTTTTGACCGGTTTAGGGCCCAAACTAGATTGTGGCTAGGCCTAATTGTGGCTAATCACCCCAACTTTGTTATCATTTGTCTCCTAGTGAGTCTTGCTTAAATCAAGCCATTGCTCAATATAAGGTGGCGTGAGTTACGTCATAAATGAGATATCGTAATGTAAGTTCTACTAGTCCATGAAAATAAAGTTTGGACTAGAAAAAATTTATTTTATTGACTAGCCAAGTCTCTTATGCAAGTAGGTTTGACATATGTTTGTTGTTAATCTCCCCAGATTGTGCATTATGGTTACATGTATAGTTTTTTTAAGGCAAAACTCACATCTAAGCCCCTTAAATTTCTTTTTGTATATCTAGTATTTCACGGATTGAAATTTTTAAACCCTTATGTCAATTTTTTAACATAAATTAATTTCTTTTGGTCTCTAAAGTTTTATATTTTTAACATCCATACCTTTTCTACTTTTTAATACTTATCACTTTTAAAAAAATTTACTGATAAAAAATAAATTTACTTATTTTAATTTCTAATATTTTAAAATAAAAAAGTATAAGTTTCTATACATAATAAATTTTTATATCTTTAATTTAAAATATAAATTAATATATACATACTTAATAATTCTAAATTTTACAAATATTTAATAGTCAATTCTAAGATTTAAAAAAGATTGTAATAATATTATTTCTTTTCACAATATTTTAAATTATATAAGTGTTATTTTCAATAAAATTTATATTATTAAAAATAAAATATTGTGATTAGGAAAACACTATAATTAAAAGACATTATAATACAAATATTTTTTGACATTCTTTAAAGTTTTATAAAAAAATAAAGCCAAAAAAGGTATGAAAAATATAAAATTTTAATTTTAATTAATTATAAAACATATTTTTATCATAATGTTTTTTAATTATAATGTTCTTTTCGTCATAATATTTTATTCTGAAAATATAAATTTTATTGAAAATAAAACTTGTATAATTTAAAATTTTGTAAAAAATAGTAGTGTAATTAAAATCTTTTTGGTATCTTAACAGTAACTTGTTTATTTATTTTTAAAAATTAAAATTATTTAAATATGTATGTAGAACTTTATATTTTTATCAAAATATTAAAATTATTTAATATAAAATCTTATACTTACATTTTCAAATTAAATATTGAAAATTAAAAAAATAAATTTATTTTTTGATAAATTTTTTTTAAAAGTCGTATAAGTGTTAAAAAAAGTAAAAAATAACATAAATGTTAAAAATATAAAACTTTAGGGATCAAAAAGAAATTATTTGTGTTAAAAATTTATAGAATGATTTAAAATTTTCAACTCGTGAAATATGAAAATTTAAATATACAAAATGAAATTTGAGGGGTCTAAAGCTAAAAAAAAAAGGAAAAGAACTAAAACGTAATGAAGCTCATCATTTAAGAACTAATTATTTCATTTTTTTAAAAAAAATCAATAATTCATTTTTTAATCAACAGGGAGGTTAAATAACTCAAATACTAATAATGGTAGGATTCAAACTCTACATCATTTGGAGATTAATCATTCTTTTTTCAATTGTTAAGTGGCATTTGGCAAAATGCCTTTGAATAAACTAAGCAATATTTTAAAACGCATGGTTCACCTCCATTTATGCAATCTAGGTGCATGCTAGGAGGCTAAGGGCCAATCCTCTAATGTCTTCTTCTTTTTCTTCTTTTATAATTTTTTCTTCGAAGCATTTTGGCTTGTATAGTTCAAATATTATGGATGCTCCTTGTGTTGAATTTTGATCCATGAGATTAATACAAGACTTACTTGTTTTGCTTAGAATTTTATGTTTAGAAACTGAAATAATTCGTTTCTAATTAGAAACGAAACTATCCAAATGAAATAGCATTGGATTTGAAATGGAATTTAGAAGTGAAAAAATTTCCATTTCTATATATTGCTACAAAAAAGGGTGCCAAAATATGGAAACGAAATCGCAATAAATTAGTAAGGGAGATGTTTGAAATGAAATCAATTTCGTTACTAAAACATAGAAAAAATTTAGAAATGGACCGAGTCCAATTCTAAATAAAGATAGAACAATTTTCTATTGCTAATTTTTAAACTTTTTTAATGAAAACAAAAAAAATATTATTAGGCTATTTCTACCATTACTTTATTTTAAACAAAATAATATACTTTAGTTCATTGATCTAAAAAAAATGACACATGACATTTGTAATTAATAAAATAAATTATTAAAATAGATGTTAATTTAAGATAACATGATACAAATCCTATCTATAATAGAGATAGAACGCACATTTAACCTTAAATATTAGCTTAAGGATCATCAATGATAGATTGTGTTGATGGAGCTAAACCTCTTACTTATTAAATTGAAGAAAGATACTTAGCTATTATAAGATGAACAATCACACATTTCTAAGTTTAATGTAACCTAGCAATTATAATGAAAGGTAGATGTGAAACAATTCAAATAAACTTTTAAAGTTTCAAAAGAACAAAGTTTAAGGAAAAATCTCACTTTTTAATATTTTAATACTTCAAAATTCATTTTACATATTTGTAGCCCTTATATAGGCATGTACACAACCTAATCCTTGAAGGAAAATATTTTCTTCCTTATTCCTAAAAGTGTCTATATAGGAAAATCCTTAATTAAAGAGATTTTCTTCAAAATATGACAACTAATGACAACTCTTCTTTGAAAAGTCAAAATTGACAACTTATTACAACTAAGTAAAATGACAACTAAACATTGAAGCATATCGTGTCACATGCCATGTAGGATGTTAATCGTTGACTCTTTGACTTTGACTTGTTGACTTATTGACTTTGATTTGGAATATCCTTGAATATTCTTACATCTTCTAAAATTTTCCTTATTGACTCCAAAATAGAAAAATAAATCAAAATTTGTCAATTTCAAGCTAATTAATTTCAGAATATGAAATTAAGCTAATTAGCTTGAGTTCTTCATATTTAGCTCAATGTTTGCACTTTTAATCCTTTTTAGGGTTTATATTATAGTAGGTTGCTATATAATGGTTAAAAATACTAAAATAACTCAAGTGACACTAAAATTCTATACATCCTAATACTTTAAGAAAATTACAAAAAAGTGAAATAAATAAATAAATTTTCATATAGTTATTAGTGTTTTTTTAAATAAACTATTTCCATTTAAAATCATAAAAGATAAATAATTTAATTTTTTTAATAATCAATTATATATCAACGGTAAAAAAACTTCAATAGTTGTTAATTGTTAAAAATATTATTTAGTCATATATATTTAGGGGTTTATTGCACTAATGGTACCTTAACTTTGCCATATATTTTATTTTGGTACCAACTTTTTAATTTTTTCTTTTCAATTATTGAAGTTTTATTTTTATTTTAGGTTAAAGTATTTCTAACATAACTTATCAAATTTAGCATACATGGTAGTCAGAATAAGCATAGTTTTAGTGTACTCACCATGTAAACATCTCAGTAAATAACCTAATCATCTTGTGTAGTGGGTCCTAGAAAATAAAATTACTAAAAAGAACAAAATTGAAAATGAGAAAAAAATTATTTTCTAGGGACCAAAATATGATTAGGTTGCTTAATAAGATACTTACATGACGAATATACTAGGAACATATTTATTCCAGCTGCCATATATGCTAAATTTGATAAGATATGTTTGAGGTACTTTATCCTAAAACAAAAATAAATTTTCAGTAATTAAAAAAAATTTAAAAATCTGGTACTAAATTGAAATATGTAGCAAAGTTAAAATACCATTAGTGCAATAACCCTATATTTATTGATAAAATTATTTAATATGTACTATTCCATAAAGTAGATTCACTTTTCTATTAATTAACTGCATTATTCTGTAAATAAACTTCATTTTTACATAAAACATGTGAGTTAAAATAATAACAGTTAGTGAATTTATTTGTTTTTATTTGCAAACTTTATTTTATTAATGTAAATTTTTAAAATTTCATTTAAAACTAGATTATTTGTCATTTCTTAAAAAAATATAATAATATACATGTTAATGATAAAAGTATTTCATATGTATATATTTTGTTAAGTGAATTCAATTTTTTTTGTTAAGTAAGGGTGTTTTTTGATAGATAATTAATTTTAAAAATATAAACACAAAGTAAGCATATATTTTCTGTAAATGTACTATATCTTTACAATATGTGACATATAATAATAAGAAATTGTACTTTTGTGCATTTTATACATATAAACACAACTTTAAATTTTTTGTTAAGTGTATTTTCTATAAATCAACTATATTTTTACATAAAACATGTGAGATAAAAATAATAAAAATTTGTGAATATGCGCATTTTATTTGTAAGATTTAGTTTATTCTCATAACTAATATAAACTTTTAAAATTTCATTAAAAAAACTCCATTTTTTGTTGATTATACACATGTTAATGATAAAAACATTTCATATCTATATATTCTGTTAAGTCAATTCATTTTTTTTTTTTGGTTAAGTTAGTATCTTTTCTTGGTTAATTTAGTATCTTTTCTTGCAAACTAATTCATTAACAAAATATAAACACAACTTTACAAAAATTTTGTGAGATGAGTGTTAAATTTTTGTGAAGCTATGTATTTTTCAAAAAAAAATTTCTCACAGTCAACGTAAAATTAAATTAAATTAAATATAATATTATTTTATTTTTTGAATTCTTGAAACATTTATGTTATGCTTTATGTAACAAAAATAAATTATACAAGAATTATAATAGAAACATAAATTTTTGTGAAATATCGTTACCTTTTTGTGAAATAATGGTATTTTTTGTAAAATAGATTAATAAAAATTGAAAACCATTTCTCATAAAATATATGGGATAAAATGTGAAATTTTGTAAAATTATAAGTTTTTCATAGAATTCTTTTTAATACAAAAATATAATATATTTGGGATTTGATTGCACATGTTTATATTTATCTTTAAATATTCATTCAAAATTTTCTAAAAAAATATAATTTTATTTTTATATTATGTATCACTTAATAAAAATATTATAAAATTTTAAATTTTATAAAATTATACTTCTTTATCTTAAAAAGTTTGAAGTATTATTAGTATTTTTATCAAATCATTATATATATATATATATATATATATATTTGTTTGCATAATATCTGTATCGGAATTTGTATAGTAGAAATTTTCTAATGACCAAACTTTTAGTTTCTAAAATTCTTCTATTAGCTCGGTACAACAAGATAAATAATATGAGTATTGATGAATTATTTCTGTGAAGTAAATTCTTTTTTTTTTGTTTAGTTAGTATATTTCATTTAAACTAATTCATTAATAAAATATAAAACACAGCTTCACATAAAATATGTGAGAAGTATTAAATTTTGTGAAATTGTGTATTTTTCAAAAAGTTTTTTCTCACAGTCAATGTATAATGTAATAAAATAAATTACTATTATTTTATACAATAATTATAATAGAAATATAAATTTTCATGAAACATTATTACCTTTTTGTAAAATAATGGTATTTAAAAGATTAATCAAAATTGAATACCATTTCACATAAAATATAGGGATAAAATGGGAAATTTTGTAAAATTATAATTTTTTCATAGAATTCATTTTGATCACAAAAATTTAATATTTTTAGGATTTGATTGCACCTATTAATGTTTTTCTTTAAATATCCACTCAAAATTTTCTAAAAAATACAATTTTATGTTATATTATGTCTAAAAATATTATAAAATTTTAAATTTTATAAATTATACTTTATTATCTTAAAAATTTTGAAGGATTATGAGTATTTTTATCAAATTATTTTGCATAAATATTTGGTATTTTTTGTTTGTATAATATCTGTATCAAATTTCGTATACTAGAAATTTTCTAGTGACCAAACTTTTAGTTCCTAAAATTCTTCGATTAACTTGGTACAACAAGATAAATAATATGAGCATTGATGAATCATTATAAGTGGTTGTCATGTACACTCTGAAAATCAAATTAGTAGAAATTGAGAAATAAAAAGAAGGTTTGAAATTTTTATAATATAAAATAAAATTTAAGGTTTATAATCTACTTTATATATAAAGGATAGGTGTAAAACGAGGCTTTGATTTTCTAGATCCTTCAAATGGTTGTCATGTTGTACCTTGAATTTGACTGTCCTAGAAAGCAATCCAATGATGATAATGATTTTGAGAAATTAGTGTAAGAATGCGATTTGTTATTGCTTAGGAATGTGTAAACCTTAAATAGAAGAGTTGAAACACCTGAATCTAAAATAGGATTATCGAAACAACGAGTTTCTTATTGATGCAGTCAATTGAAGTCTAATATAGTGAATCAAAAATTTAGAATAGTGGATCATGTGCTCAAAGTGACCGTTGTGAAAGCACGACTGTTTGAACACGTAACTCATTAAATTGAGACTCACTTCACAAAATCATACTGTAGTTTACTAAAAATGATGATTGATTCATCAAATTGGAAGTCCAAAAATATCTTTCTGAACTTCAAAAACCTTAAAAACCTCACTCAAGTTGAAAATGAGCATTGAAAAGCCTGAAAACATGCGTAACAATGCGTGAAAACATGCATGAGCGCATGGGCCACACGCCCAACATGCATACCAAGTGCTCTCACGTGTAAAACACATGTAAAAGTGCATAAAATTGCACTGAAAGCTCAACAATTTTTGTCATATGCACACATCCCTATCACGTACGCTTGAACACATAAGACACGCATCTGGATGCGTGAAAAAAAGCCTTCCTTACCCTTTTCTATACATAACACCCTAAACCTTATTTAAGGGAGGACTTTTGAATAGTAAGTCATTACTCTACCGATTTCAAGACTCCAAACACCCAAAAAACATAATCAACCAGTCTTTTCTTCTTATTTAGTGATCAATTAGCCCTTTGCTCACCAAACCAAAGCACTCCAAAGGTAATAACGCCTACATTACACGTGATTTCTACATGAATCTTGATAAGGATAACATGTGAATGATGAAGCAAGTGCTTATAATCTCCTGAAAATAAGCTTAGTAAACTCTTTAAGGACCGAACAATGATTTTTGCATGTTTAATTTTTTGTAAACATTGCATGGCATGTTCTCTTCTACTCTAATTATCTCTTTTTAATTTAATGTCGTCAGGAAATTATGAAATTCTATGATTGTGTCGTGAGATTAGCCATAATGTGTGTGTAATAACCCGATTTTGGTTATTCTTATTGCTATTGTTATTCTATTTCTTATTATTGTTATTGTTGTTCTCATTATTATTATTATTGATGTTGTTGTTATTTTATTATTATTATTATTATTATTATTATTATTATTATTATTATTATTATTATTATTATTATTATTATTATTATTATTATTGTGTCCATAATTAAAAAAGGAGAAGTTGGTCTGCGCAGTGGAAGAATAAAGGAGCAGTGGGACTTTATGATTCTTGGGTGGTACATTTCTTTTTGGTACTTGAACTTTTCTTCTTCTCCTTTAACCACTCAAACAACCTCTAGTTAACCCCAAATTTGAACTATAGCTTCTTCTCACTTTCTTATACATTCTAGTAGCTTTTATTTTACAAAAATCTATCCAAAAATGCCAAGTTTTGGCTAATAATAGTTTGCCTAATTTCCACAGTTTCTCACTGTTCCGACAACTTTCTGCTTTCAAGATTGCTTCCATTGTGTTCCTATAATCACCAAGAGGTTATAGCCACCAATTATGCATTCGATCTTTTTTACTTAATTTTTTATGAATTTTTAGGTAATTTTTCTTTAATTTTTTAATCTATGAATTCTACGCATATCTTGGTGTATTTGAGCCTCTAGATGTGTTATGCTAATTCTTATTAACACATTGACATATTCGGTTTTGTCTGATGATACTTTTCTAATGACAAATCCAGTGGGACCACCCGAACGTTGGCGAGTAAATAGTATCGACACAAGAAAAATTTATGAAAATATTTTTTAATAAATAGTATAAATTATGGTAATCAATTTTTGTAATGGAGTTTAGCCTAATTCTTTATGAATTTTGAGAAATAAATCTCGGAAAGGTTGTAGAGGAAATTATTTAATTTCCATTTGAATCAGTTAAATTATCGGAGATAATCCTTAAACCACAAAATTTATCATTTTGGGTGTTCCTAAGTCAATTTCTATGATTTCATCATTTTTATAACTTTTTTAGAATTTTTGGGAGTTATTAAGAATTTTTTTAATAATTATTCATATATATATGTGTGTGTTTGTGTGTTTATTATAAAGTATACCAAAGCAAAAAATCCTCGTCCGCTTGTTCGCCCCACTTGTAAGTTAATATTTTAAATTGTGTGTTAGAATTATGCATAAGGTATAGAGTGATTTATTATATACATGTCAAATTTAGTAACTTGGTCAAAATGTCCACTGCGTGGCCAAATATTATGAATAATTAAAAGGTGCAAAACTATATTCCTTGTAGAAAGATCCTTGCCTTTCAGTTTTTTAATATTTTCATCACAATTATCTCCAATCACCAATTGAAACTATTTTGTTTTTTAAAGTTGAGGATGCATCCGACCATAACCTTCTGCTATTTTACTTCCTTTGTTTTGAATTTTAGAAAGTTCACTTAATAACTTTTCATCAATCAATATCTCTTTTTGCTTAACCTTACTTTTTAATCTTAATGGCTCATCTTCCACTACTAAATTGGTATAGAATAACTTAACTAATAAGGTTAATGCAAAGTGATTACACTCATCCACTTTTTCTATTGGAATGGAATAATCAACTTGCACCTTTCATAATAATCCAAATCTTTAAAATTTCTACCTGGAACAAATTTTCTTTTATTTTATATCAAAGTGATAACATACTTGGTTAGGCCTTGAAGTAAAAATTAGATCATGGTACATCTTGCTTTGAGTTTCATTATTGTGATCACTTGTACTTTAGTTGTTATGACATTCTTCATGTCTTAGACTCCCTTCATTATCACTATTAACTTGACTTTATATCTCCCTATAATAATTCTCAATAAGAATTGAATCATTCATTAATACACAAGTTGATTTGTCCATTTGTTTTTCTATTTTTCTTTCAAGATGTAGGTTTGATCATAATAGGTCCCCTCCTAGTATGCATGTTAAAATTAGAACTCATGTGACAAAAAACATAATCATTATAACGACTTATAGATTTTATGAATAAATGAAAAAAATTGGCACTTGAATTATATATATGCATAGAACAATATAAAAATAAATTAAAGTTTATAAGAAAATTAAAAATATATATTATCAATAAATTATAAAGTAATATGATAGACTTTTATGAATATAATGCATTCATAACTTATGATAAAATGTAGTACATTCCTTAAATAAAGTATTATATGATGGAGTTTTTGTGTTTATATAATGATTAGTTGTTAATTTTTTTTTAGAATTATAATTAAGATGAATTACGCTTTTTTTTTTAATTTCCCTAACTCTTCCAAATCATATTATAATTCATCTTTACATATACTAATTATAAATAAAGTAGGATTAAAATTAACAGAAATTTTTATTTCAAAATTAAATTATACTTCATTAAAGTGATATATTTTAAATAAGACACGATGCTAATGAGTAATAAAAAAAATTGTGTAAGCAGTCTTTATTTTAAATTTTCTCTCCCTTATTCAAAATGTTAACAGTTAATTTTTTTTACATCTCACCTTACATTACCATGATACACCTTCCATTTTAGAATGGAAAAAAAGAGCAGCAGTAGTAATGGGTGTTTGAGAGTTTGCTCTCTCAAATTCGCATACGTATGTAAGCCAAACTAAACTAATTGGCTCTTCTATATGCTAACTTTGTTCTTTAATACTTACAAGTATGCTTATTTGTTTGCTTATGTAAAATACACTTTAAGGATGAAATCAACATTGTATTTGAAAGATCACAAATCATCAATATTCTTTTAAGGAAATTTAAATCCCTTCCAATTATATTTTTTTCAAATTCATTTTTTTTTTTGGAATTGTGATTCTATTTTTTCAAATTTCCAATTTAAGACCATTAATTGATTTGTAATCAAGGCAAAATGGGGTGAAAATATTTTTGTAAAACACCTTCGTATGATTCCTTCATCTTTTAAGAAGATTTTTTATTACAAAAAAGTGTCATGACGGGATCAAATCCTAGACCCATAAAAGCATATTTGTGAGTAGATGAAACCATTTTCTTGTCATATGCATGCTTATTTTAAATGCTATATGCAGTTTATGAATTTTGTGGGAATGTGGAGTTAAGCAGGCTTATTTTACAATCTACAAGATTTCTCAAAAAACCATTAGACTTCTCCTTACTTTAATCATGATGTTGAGATTGTTTACGAGGATAATACTTTACAACATGAAATCACTGAAGGTTTAGTCCAAGTATTGTTTTCTCTTTATAGATTACATGCTTCAAGAAATGTTTCAATGAGTTCATCATTTTATCCATCTGACATGTCTTTCTCATAAATTTTGTGAAAAAGACGAAGCCTTAATACATTGAGGTGTGCACACTGGTTCAGTTATGGTTCTCAAGATTTTGGTAAGTGTAAGCTTGTCATGGACCTCAAAGTTATTTTTATTTGATAATTGAAATCTCATTTTTGTGGTGAATGGCAATATAGCTATGAATCTTGTGTGTTTGATTACAAATCATGCATAATATATGCATAATTTATGAAATACAAGTTTAGTTTGATATTCAAATATTTTAAATTCTTAACTATATACTTACTAACATTGATTACCACCATCATATTTATATATATGTATAAGTCAACGTACTTGTTGAGTTTGTAGATGCTGTCACTAACCACGTTGATGAAGCAAATTTTAATTAATAAATAATTGTATTACCTTTGGTGGGGGTAGAGAAAGTTATTGTATTTATAATATATAATTATATTTTGATTCCTTATACCTTTATATCTTTATTATTTGTCTCAAACTATAACTTCATAGTTCTAAAAATGCCTCTAGTATTATTGTGCAAATTTTGTAGGATCCAAGATAATCATGCTTCTATTGATGTATCTGCTAGTTGTATTTATCCAAAAGGTTTGTCTAAACAAGAAAAAACCTGTAGGTACAATCTTGAACAATGCAAAATGTTGTATTACCTTTTATTTTTTATATGTCAAAGTCATAAAGGTCTCTTCAACTTATGTATAGTAGTTCTTGTTGCTGTTAGTGGCATGGTTATCATTGAGAATTCAATTAGGGTTTATAATTAACTTTGTTTCTCTCATTTTCATTTTTTAGTAATAGTGACATATGGAATTTCTATAAAGAAAGACTAATTATGCAAAGTGGTTAATTAAGATGGGCTTTTAGTTTAAGATCTTTAAGAGATTGGCCCCTTTTCATATGCTGGCAAACTCTTTATCATTCAAGCCTTTTGATAAAGAGCAATTTTTTTCCTGTGTGCATGCTAAATGTGGAGTTGTTTTAGGTTATAATTATTGGTTGACAAACACTTCCCATGTTATGCATTTTATGGTAGTCTTTCTCTTTCAATATTCCTTCCTGCTGCTTATCTAGTTGAGAAGTTAGTGTATCAAAAATTTATATCTTCGCCTGTAAGCATTTTAAAGTTTGTCTATTTTGTATATTTTTAGAATTATTAAGTAGTCTTATCAAAGTTCTAGTGGTAAGGTAATATATACAATATTTGTTGAGTTATTGCCATTGAATTTGTTCAAACTCTACTTTAAGTTTAATGTTGTTGATTGTTATTTACCTTTATACGATCATCACCTTAGCATCTGTTTTATACTTAGTGTTTGTGATTGTCAAGTTCTTTTACTTTATTTTTTTTACTGTTCTTTTTATTTTATTTTGAAGTTCACACTTAAATGAATCTGAAGCCTTCATAAGTAGCAGATTTTAATGGTTCTTTCCATATTTTGGTGTAATGAGATATATGCAGAATGGATAAATAATATATTGGTTTTGACTTTATTAGTTGTCTTGGATTTTCCCCTTTCTAAAATAATTTTTATTTCATTTACATGGTCAATTCTTATGGAATATCTATAATGATGTTGAAAAAAGGAATAGGTTAAGTGTAAGAATGCAATATTGAAAGTAGAGAAGGACAAGAACACATATATAGTCTTAAAGGCTTTTTATAAGCAATTTAAAGGTCTTGGAAATTTTTATGGTTTAGTTATTGGAATATTCTACATTATATGTATTCTTTTACTCACCTACTATTGTATTGCAAATATTTCAGGTTGTCTTTTAGTGTTGGATTATGTCTCCCTATCCTTTTATTTTCCTTTCTATCCATCTATATGTGTATGCATGTTGAACACTTATACAATTGTAAATGGAAGATACTTATAGTTATTAGCTATAATAAAGGTACTTAATGCCGTAACTTTTTTTCCTTTGAGTAGTGAATTGTCATAATTTATGATATTTTTGAAATCTATTTTTGGCAAACTAATTGGAAATGAAGTTAAGATGCTTATTTATACTTTAATTGATGTTACATTTGTGAATCTACCCTTTTTTTTATATGATGTCTCAAGGATGTTGTTTGCATGCATTGTGTGGTTGAAGTTAGTATATTATGCTCATACAAACTATGATATGAAAGCGATTACTAACTCTGTTTATAAGGTAAGAATGCAATTCTCTTATGAAATTCCTAGACTTATGTCTAAAAAATAAGAAATCAACACATTATATCATCAATGAAATAACATAATGGCAACTACATTAACATGATAGAAATTAGGTGAAATTATGAAAAAAATCAAAATAATATACATGTCTTTCTTTAAAATTAAACAATAATTTATTAAAGTTGTAACAGTGGCCAATAAATTAAAATGTCATGGCTAGATAACGAGAAAACATTACAAGCACTATTTGTTCTCACCTTGTTGAATTTGTTTTGAATGTTGTTTTCTACCTTTTATTGGTTTTAGTTTTTTTCATTAAATTCAAGATGTTTTGGTTGTAAATTTCTTGAAGGAACCACTTGAGACTTGAATGTTTTATTATTTAGTTTTTTTTAACTTTCTTGACAATTGTAGGCTTTTCTATATTGATCTTATATAATAATAAGAATAAAGCTATTTTTTTGTCTTTCATTGTCAATTAGAAACACATACTATTGGTGGTCAATCATATCACTTCCTTTTGATATCAATTCCTTGATAACAAAAATGCCATAGTTATAACTACAAAAACATAAAAAGTAATCAAATCAATAGCAAATTATCTTACAAACAATAAAGAAATAATATTAATACACACTAATATTAAAAAAAAATACGTGCTCATTATCTTGTAGAGATTTAGAAAGTTGTCGAATAGAGGTAAATAGTGAAATGATCATTCTTTTATGAAAATTTCTTTAATATTTTTATTAAAAAATACAAATAAAAATAGTCTATCTCTCATTAATATACAACATAATTACTATTGAAAACATATAAAATTTCAAAAATATAAATTAAAAAATACATGTAATTAGGAAATTAATTTTCCAATGCATATAGTCTTCAGTCTTGCACTGGTACATTCATAGAATTCTAGTAAATAGTTTTTTTTTGTATTAAGTAAAAAATATGTAAATAAAAATGCTTTCTAAGATCACCAAACATTTCAACAAAGATGTAAAAAAATTATCAACATTAATACAAAAATACACAAAACTTATATAATTGTCATCATAATTACCTTTCGATAATTAGCAAATGATTTAGCCATGAATTTATCTTCAATTTTGAAACTTATCATGAATCCAATGAAGTCATTAGGATCTTCAATAGCTTTCATCTAAAAAAAGTTAACTCCTTTTTTTAAAAAATAAAAAAAAATGAAAAAACAATTACAAATACATATGTTGGTAAGAACCAATTAACAAAATATCCTTCACCCTTTTTCCTTTATTCCTATACAATATAGTAGCATGCCATTTCTATAAACCATATGTAAAACATAATATTAGAAAATATTATTATCATATCAAAAGCATTGTAATATTTTAATATTATTAAATAAAAAGAATATAACTTGCGTAGATAATCAAGTTTTGGGCTTTAAAAGATAGTTCATTTCAACTAAGAAAGTCATATTCAATTCTATAAAGTATTTCCCTG
Organism: Mallotus nudiflorus; assembly: GCA_947683625.1. Classification (NCBI taxonomy): domain Eukaryota; kingdom Viridiplantae; phylum Streptophyta; class Magnoliopsida; order Malpighiales; family Euphorbiaceae; genus Mallotus; species Mallotus nudiflorus. The sequence continues at coordinate 6,019,360 of CANTUR010000201.1, read as the reverse complement.
AAAAAATCAACAACATCAATTATTAATTATAATACGGATACCATATATTGATAGTAATATTTTAAATAAAGAAATTAAACATAACATACAACCTTCCATCAATAGATGAATCGAAAGCATACCACAAGATCTTCAAATCATCCACGATAACAGATTTTGCACCATTGAATGGACTAACCATCCACTTCCAACTTGTAGTCGCATTCTTTTTATGAATCAAAAGCATCTCATATGGAGATATTTGATATTGACTTGACTTTCTTTCCTCAGTTGTTCGAAGTTTGAGACCAGAAAAATTAGACATACAATTTTTGGTATGATCTCCTGACATTTTATCAAAAATTTTATGTATATTGGTGCTACCAAATTAAATCAAATAAAAAAGAAATTTTTAACTTTTCTTCAAATAACATACCTTAGATATTTGTTTTGACTCCTTTTGACTAAAGGATTCATTGTTTGAAAGTTCTAAAATAATTTGAGCTTTTGTATAAGGGTTTATTGTGTGGTTGGTACTATACTTTTACCCCATGTTTCAAAATGGCACCCAATTTTTAATTTCTTTTCTTTTTAGTTATCAAAGTTCTATTTTTGTTTTAAGTTAAAGTACCTTAAACAAATTCGATCAAATTTAGCATATGCGACAGTTGGAATAAACAAATTTTTAGTTTATTTGCTATGTAAGCATCCAATTGAACTGTCTAATTATCTTGTTGGCCCTAGAGAACAAAATTTGCTTATGGGCCTTATAAAATAAAATTTAGAAAACTTTATTTTAAGGAGCCCACAAAATAATTAGGTTGCTTAATGAGATATTTACTTGGTGAATATATTAAAAATATATTTATTTTGGTTGCTATGTATGCTAAATTTGATTGAATATTTTCGAGTTACTTTAACTTGAAACAAAAATAGAATTTTAGTAACTGAAAAAAATTAAAAATTTGTTACCATTTTGAAACATAGGACAAAATTATGGTACCATTAGTGCAATAAACCCTTTAGTATTATGAAAATCATTATCATTTCTAACTTTCTTAATTTCATCCATATTTCCAAGTGATAGTGAAGAAGATTTAACTCGTTCATTGAAAGTAAGAGGGGAATCACTTTTATATTCTTCTAAATGTTTTCCTTTTACAATGTGATATTGTGATGCCATTACACTTGTAAGTTGTTTTATAGTGGTAACTATTTCAACAATTGTGTTCTCTAACTTATCAATCCGTTCCACAATACTTTGATGTAGATTTTTTTGTGCATTGAGACTTTCTAAAATTTACATTACTCCCCCAAAATTATTAGTCTGTATAATAATATAATAATGTATTACTATTTTTATATCTCATTACCAAGTAAATTTAAATTTACTAAAAAAAATTCTTTCAAACTATAAGAGAACATTGCATATTTCCTGATACAGATAATTTTGTCTTTGGCTTCATTTTGTCCACATTATAGGCAATCAACAATCTAATAGCACAAAGATAAAAAAATAATAAAAAATTTAAATACGAGAAATCATGTTGTGGTTGACCTATGATAAAAATATATGTGTGAGTATAGCCTTAAAAAAACTACACATGTATGTAATAAACCTTTAAGAAACCTCATGGGATGATCTAAACAAAAAAAAAATTATACATAAGGTTAGCCTTATAATACCATTTAAAAGAATTAAATATGTTACAATCAAATTAAATAACATGGATATATAATGATTCTATCTATGACTTCATTTTGTCTATGGCACTGTCAAATAAAATACTATTAGCACAATGAGAAAAAAAATATATCAAAATGGTTTAAGAACAAGAATTCATATTTTGGTTGACCTTTATGAGATCAACTTTAAACAATAACTATCTGGATCATTAAACATAAACTTAAAAAAAGTTTGATGGCACTCATATGTTATAGTTTATTATACATGAGATTAGCCTTATAACAACATTCACAGCAATCAAAAAGTGAGATGACATTTTTAAAATGAATGTAAAAAAAGATGTTGAATTTTGTTGAATATAAATATAACAGTTTTACCTTAACAATTGTTAATGATAAACTAACAAATCTTCTGTAACACTACTTATAAGTCTTCTAAACCACTAATCTCATTCCGCAGTGCTAGTTGAGCATTAATCTCATGCATCTTTGTGAAATATTTTTTTAGATTAAAAAAATTGCAGAACAATGTTGTAATCCATTTCAAAAAATTTCAAACATTTTATTGGAAATATTAAACTGCAAAGATAATGTTTTGAAATCACAGTTTTTTAAGTTTTAAAATTTTTACATTACTTTGAAATTAAAATAAAATGACTTTACTATGGTAAATAGTAACTACATTTATATTTATCTACATTTAATACTATAATTGTCTAGTTAAATAGATTGAGTTGAGTAAGAGTAGTAAAAAAAAAGACTCCACTTTTTTTAAAATCTGGTCCTTAGTTTATCTCTATCTCTTTCTATTTTACACAAAAGTATTAATACATAATTAACAATGAGAATGGCGTTTTTTTATCCCCCTTTCTATTAGTATTAAAGGTGTTTAACAATGATAATTAGTTTTTATATACCCCTTTATATTAATATTCTATTCATAAATGCTTGTTTTTGTAAGAGTGGCTACAATGTGGTTACATTATAAATTTCAGTGTTGTATTATAGTGCAAACAAATTGAGAAATAGATATAAATGACATATGTATTTTCTCAAGCATTCTTCAAAGAAACATATCATTAATAAAATGAAAGTAAATATACAAGGATGAAAAATTAAAATATTAAAAAAATTTACAGCCATTAAGAATTGGTTCCCAGACCTATTCTTGTCATCTTCGCCTTGAAATACACTCTCATTCTTGAAATAATTTGTACAAGAGAAAAAACTCAATTTCAATCATATTGCATAAAAAAATATACGAAAATATATAAGGAGATATACTATAGCACAAACATTTCCTCTGTTTATAAAGCTTTAAAAATTTAGGTCTTCTTTGCTTTGTTAATCAAAGGTTTGGGTTCATCATTGGACTTCAAGACTTTTCTTTCTCGAGTAATGTCTTTGCAAGGGATTGCACTGTGTAATGTTGTTAAATTATATCAATGTCTAAACCTTTAAGCTTCACCACTGATTCCATATATCTCTTAAAAGTGTCAAGCTTATAACGCCTATTCACAAGGTTAAAGTAGAAGAAAAAGAGTTTTCTTACTCTAAGTCATTCATGGTAAAAAAAAGAAATTCTTTACAAATAGAATTGTATAAAGTATAAATGATTATTCAATCAAGGTCGAAAGAACTGTGGCATACTTTGCAACTTCAGCTCATCTATTAGCTAACTTAGCACTCTAATATAGCTCTCTATAGTTGCTCTTTTCATTAATGATACTAGTAATTTCTGGTGGTTGAAGAGTAATATGTAATGTCCTTTGAGCAAGAGCCCATTGAGCTTCTCTCTCCTCTTTAACATAATCTTTCTTGGTGGTGAATGTAGTTTCTTAAATAAAAAAAATATAAATAAGAGTTTGATTTTAACCTGTAAGTCTATCAATTCAAGCTCTTTGAGAAGATAAATTAAATCTAGAAGATATACTTTATTCTTTAGCTAGTTGAGCCAAGCCTTTACACTTAGGATGTAATGAATGAAGAACTTAATCAAGTCAAGTAGGACATAGAAAATAGCACTATAAAGTTAGATAACACCATTGATAAGCCCTAGTTGGCATATACATCAATCAATATGGCAACCTAAATACTATAGTTGATTAGTTTTCTAGACAATAAATCCTTATCTCTTCATTAGATTAAGTGTGAAAAAGATGTGGCAGTATGCCTTGTCATTGTAATTAAGATTAAGTGATGGGTAGAAAATTCATACCATTTGTGTAATGATAAAAGCAGTCACCAATAACAGATTAAGGAATTCAACATAAGACTAGTTGCAAGATCAAGTGACAAAAATAAGAGCTTAACTAGTGGTACCAACTTAAATGGAAAAAACACCCTGAATATCTCTTCGCCATAAACACCAAATTTGTCATGGATATGTAAAAAGTAGAATTGCGAATTGGATATTAGTGAAACCAAAATTTAAACACTGCACTCTATGCAATGATGCTTACAGAAAATAAATTAGTTTAATGCATGGCCTAGAAGAGTATAACAACCATTAATGCCAAGTAACCATCAAGTACAATTCTAATAGCAAAAATATCAAGCAACAGTGATGGCTTCACTCTATCCTTCAAAATTGTTATAATTGATCCTGTGAAATGTGATTTTTGCATCAGATCATCAAACTTAAATCACATGCATTGCTTTAGAGAGCAACTAGAGACTACTAAAACCATATGTGTTTATAACAACTGAAAAAACTTACCATCATTTAGGATAGAAATGATCAAAACCATGAAAAGAGAGAGGTCAATCTTCTATATTAGAGTAATAAGTATGAAACCAAATGTCAAAATTTGAATTAACTCCAAGTCATATTGATGTAATGTTAAGAATAGGAAATCTTACAATGGAAAATTATATCATTGCACCAACTACTTGTAACAATATGAATTGTGATAAAAACAACTTAGATTTGTTTCTATACTATATATAAAAGTATGAGTAGAGGAAAAACTTTTTTGAATAAAAATAGGCATGTATTTTTTATATATTCACAAAAATAGTCTTAATTTGATTTTCAAAAGTTTTTAAAATTGATAAGAATAGTTTTAGTTTGTATTTCAAATTTTATATTTAAAAATGGTATATATTTAAATAAATATAGAATAATTATATTGTATTTATTATCAAATTTAAATAAATACATAAATTATTAAATTAGTATAAGCTTCATGTTTATTTAATTGTGTTATAGATAAAAACAATATTACTCTTCCATATTAATTTATATATATATATATATATACACACACACACACACACAATGTTTAAAACTATCACTATGTGAACATTTTTAAACAATTATTTTTATATTAGTATTCTTTTTTTTATGATAACTCTTAAAATGTAATATACATTTTATATGAATTATTATCAATAATATATATTATTTATTATTAACAATTTATTCTATTAATATTATAATAATCTTTATTTTTAATAAAAAATTAACATAAATTATACATTTAATAACTATTTTAACTATGTGCATTGGACGTTAGAAAAAAAACTATTAAAATAAAAATAAGATCAAAATCCAATTGACTGTGTACTTCTTCAATCTTTGGAAAAGAAGGTATGGGCAATGACATCCATAGGAGGAATGATAGGAGGAATGAGTTGGTAAGAGGAACAAATAGAAAAAAAGTAATCAACTAGGGTTTAATTTGAAGAAAAAAAAAGAAAAGGGTTGAAGGATTAAGAAGAAAACTAAACAAAATCAAAATAAAATCATTTAAAATAGAAAATTGAGTTAAAAAGCCTTAATTTTATCATCCTAGAACCTTTGGGGAGGGTTTAGAAGTTGTGTGAACAACTATAGACCTTTAAGAACCACTAGAACTATCATTGGACTCATATGAGACTATGAAAGATGAACAACTGGTTTTGGACCACCTGTAGCCAATTTTGCTACTTAAACACCCAGTCTGAAAAGCCACCAATAATCAATTTTTCTTTATGGATGGCCGACTTGTCACGACCTGAATCCGAGGGCATATGACCAGCATTAAGGAATGGGAAGGCATAAGGCCCCCGAAACCCATAGTAAGCCTAAAAGAAAAGAGAAATAAAACCTCACAATTTAAAACTTTATTTTAAAATAGAGCACATTATCAAACTGATTTTTCTAAAATTAAAACATAATTGAATACATAAATAAAATATTTCCAACTTCACATATTATAAATCAAACTTAAATCATTATACATATACATGGTGCATATAAATAAAATATACAAATATACTTAAGTCATACAATTTGTAGTACAATTACTACTACAGCTTCCTAGAACATTACAATAGTACAGCTTACAATGACCTACATAAAATGGCCGGTGATGAAGAAATCCGGCGTGGAGGCAGTTTGAGGTCAAACTCCCAAGCTCCCGAAAAAAAAATTAGTTGAGGGGAATCAGACCTCACTGAGTAAGTCAATAATAAGAGTTGTACGGTTTGAAAACCCTTTTTAAAAACCATATAGTGATAGTAAAAATAATTTATAATATATAAATATAGCTTTTGAAAAATCTCGGTAGAACCCTAAACCCAAAATCCTAAATGGCCAACCGGGCCCACTTATTCCAACTAGACCGTCGATCCCCGAGAGCAAAGGCATCAACCGAGGCACCAAGTCGCAGTTGTTCACTTAATCTAAGTATATGGCACTGGCGGTCCCCGAGAGCTAGGGCATCAACCGAGGTACCCATCCCAGTCCATTATTAACCTTACAATCACTGGCGGTCCCCGAGATCATAGGCTTCCACCGAGGCACCCGTCCCAGTTCAACATTCACCAGTCATATATAATTCGGATCCACCTCTCAATCTCTACCATGTGCACATGGTCCTAATGAAACCCATTAGGTAGCCCGTTCTATCAAAATTTCTCAAAATTGATTTTTAAATAAATAAAATGCATTTAAACCTTAAATACCAGCATTAAATTAAATAAATAATATAATATTAACATAAAAATATGAGCGCATGCATCTTTAAATAAAGCACACACACAAATCATATTATCGACTTACAAGATGAATGAGAAGGCTGACGACCGCGCGTCTGCCTCGATCTCACGACTTCTGCTCCAATATGCTCTAGAAAAGAAATTAATAGATCGATTTTAAAACATGACTATGAAATAAAAATCAAAAATCAACAAAACAATGAAATTCCAGGCTGACTCGAGGAAGACTGGACAAGACTCGATAGACAGGATAAAACCTAACTAACGGTAGAAATTATTACGAATATCATGTTTTACGAGAAAATCTACCGAAATTTCGGCAGAGTCTCCTCTGTAAAACGGACATCTCTCTACCAAAGGTAGAGCCAAACCTGCATAGAAAATGCACTTTTAATAACCGCAGACATACATACTCGAGTCGGGCTTCCAAAACTACACTTAGCCCTGACCGAGATCACAACTGAACAAAACACCAAGAATTTAAATCATTTATTTTCCCAAAATGCATATTACACCCACATATATACTAAAAATATATATATACATATATAATCTCAATTATTCAAAAATTAAATAACTCAATTTGCATTTCATTATCAAAGTATAAATATAACCTAAATTAAAACCATTATACCAAACATGCTAAATACAACCTTATATTCAATTTTTATTACCAAAAATAATGTATTATACATATATATAATATTTAGAATTAATATTCAAAATTAACATTACTTAATTAAAAGTATCAATTAATTTATAAAAATCCTCTAACCTTTTAAATATTAATAAAACTACTAAAATATATGTTTAACTATAATTATCATAAAAATTACATTTTTACCCCTAAATACATAAATTACATAATGTATTATTAGTACTAAAAATTCCTTAAAATTATATAATCACCTAAAAATTATTTTTCTCAAAATTAAACTTCTTAATATAATTAAAAACATAAAATCAACTAATAATTTCATTCAAAATATAAATTTAACTTAATTATTTTATATTTGACATAAACTAAATATATTTATAAAAATAAGTATAAAAATCACAAAAACCATAGTTTAAATTCTAAAATTAATAACATTTAATAGTAATATCAATTATAAAAATTTCATGGTTTTTAACAATAATTTCAAAATGAATAAATTATTAATTAAGTACCCAAAATTTACAAAAACTTATAATTAACACCAAAATTTCTAAAATCTTAAAAACAATCAGTACATTACAAATATTTAACCTTAATTACTCTAATTTACTAATTAAACTAAAAAATATATCAAATAAAGTCAAATAAAATTAAATAAAATCAAACAAAAATTCTGTAAATCAAGAAAAAATCAGAATAATGCACAAAAATTCGAATTTGAACAACCAAATGGTATAACTCATCATCTAGCTTAGAACAACTTAAAATCAACACCTAATTCCACTCAAACAACCAGAAAACAACCCTAGGACAACCCAAGAACAACCCAGAACAACTCACCTTCAACCTCCAATTCCGACGCCGGAGGTGAGTTGCAGCGGCGGGTTCCGATGTGAACTGATGCTTGAGAGGGTGAGGGAAGTTGAGAAAGCTATGGTGGCGCTGGATCAAGCTCCAATCGAGCCGTGGTAGCTTCAACCGAGAGTGACTGAAGAAGAAGAAGAAGAACAGTAGTTGCAGCAACTCGTGGGCACCTGTCCAAGGCAGGGATGGGGTCTCGGGGCGGTGCTGGAGGCAGCACGGTGAGAGGGAAGACAGAGACTGTGGGCAGGCGGAGATGGGGAGTGGGCAGCAGCTTGGGGTCGTCGGTTTCGGGGAGGTAAGCTTCTGTCTTCTTCTTATATATATATATATATATATTAAAACATTATATTATAATATTACACCTAAATTCTCCACCACACTCTCACATTATACACACACAAGCATACTACATACATATATATATATACTCAATAATAAATTAATACACACACATATAAATTAATAATTAAACCCTACTTATATATATATATATATATATATATATATATATATATATATATATATATATATATATATATATATATATATCTATTTTTATACACATGCACACACACACATATATATATATGTACTTAGTAATACTCATAAAATAACCATGAATTTTCATGTAGTTTTAAAATAATAACAATAATAATAATAATAATAATAACATATGTCATTTTTTAAATAATGAGGAAATAACACTCATATGAATTAAAAATCCTCACATAATATAACATAAAAATATCTCCATTAGATAACAAAATAATTAACAATTATATAATATAATCTAAAAGTATTTATTAACAATTCAAATTTAAAATTACTTTATTTAATTAAAACGTAGGGTATTACACGACTGACTGTTCATCAACCAAAACTGACCATCCATTATTAGACAACTTAATTTTCAACCTTTTTCATAAAAAAATTTCAAAAATAAAGTCTTAAATCCTAGAAATAAAATGAGAGTCAATGAGTATGTGATGTTCTTGAAAGTGATTAGCCTTAGAATTTAGGCAAGAACTCACCAGAAAAAACAATTGATTAAAGAGAATTGAGTGAGAAGTTAAAAGGCCAAGTGTGGTTTTTTATGAGTTTTAATAAAGATTTGGTTTTGATTGAAGGGAAATGGATATGCTAGAGATTGGTTATGATTTTAGGTCTATTATTTTGGTTTTTGAGAAAGCAATTGAGAAGAAAAGAGAAAGGAATGGGGCTAAATTAATTTTGGCATATTTTTGCCTTGTTATCCCTTTTTTTCCCTGATTATCTAATGGCTTTTAAAGAAAATTTTCAAATATCATTTTAGATTTTTATGCTATATAAATTCTCTCTCTAAATATGGTAAAAGCTCCCTAAAAGCTTCCTCAAATATTTTATTTATAGCAAAGACATGAAGTGGCATTTAGTGTAATTAGTTTACACTTTTAAGGCTTATTAAGGAAAATAATATTCTTGGCCATTATTAACTTAACACTTGTTCTAATATATTCCAAAAAAGAAATACCCTTATGTTAACATGCACTCCCTTTGCCAAATGTCTCTTTTCAGATAAAGATTATGTAATAAGACTAATGCAGGATTCGATTTGACAGCAAGACGTCAAAATTTTAATTTTTTACCAAATGGTACCTATTTACGAGCTAAAATTCTATAAGATAGTTTTCAAATTGAAATTTGAGTCCAGAAGCTTATTTTAACCACTAGAAAGATTTGTTAACCAAAGTTTGACTTTTGCTCATAGGACTTCCAAAAGTTAAATCCTAGCTCTAGGAACTAAAACTAGATTGAAACCTATAGAAAATAGACAAAAAATAGCCCTTACTTAAAACTATACTTATTGGCTTTGAAGACACGACTTGGGTGCAATTCTTTCTTATTACTTTTCTCAAACCTCTTTCTTAATTCCAAAAGGGTTTTATCTAAGTGGGTTTAGGGTTTGTTTTGGTCTTTATACGATTTGAATAGTAATTAAATAGGTTTTTAGTGTTTTTTTTTTATCTTGAAAAGGCTTGAAAATCACTTCTCTCTATTGAATACATATTATATTGAGATATTTTTATTTTTTCATCATCGGCCTTTAAGATTTTGGAAAAATGATCCCAATAATTACGAGAGTGGAAAAAATTAATTAGAAAATAAAAAGTCAACTAAGATGAGAAAAAAGATGGGGCACATGAAAATGACATGGCACCATATGCCCCATTTAATTGACATGGTCATATGTGGCATGACACCTAGATTATTTTTTCTATATTAACGTCCACGTATGATTCTATATATTTGCCATCGGTCAAGAAATAGGACTAAACACTTTATGGAAAAAAAAACTAGAGGTGAGATGGTTTCAAGTGACAAAAAAAAGTTTGTTACTATAATGGTCCCTAGGTTAAACATTGGGTACCATAAGTGAATATTACTTAAGTATGCCCTCTAAAACAAGCCTCTTGTCTATTTTTTTAGAAACCTTGAATATGCACTTGTTTGTTGATACTTCTATATTTAAAAATTCTTTTTAAGTTTCTATAATATCTTTAGAGATAATTTAACATCACTAATGGTGACCTAGTTTTAAGAGGAAAATAAGCTTATTAAAACATGTTTCTTAGCCTCAACCTTTAACTAATTATCATGCAATTGAATAAAAAGGTTCATTACACTTTAATTTTTGAGTTTTATAAATAAGACTAAAAGGATCTTGATCCTTTTCCATGTTCAACAAAGAGGATTGAGATTGTAAATAGGATAAAAAATATATATAAAAAAAGTGTTTAAATAAAAACCTACAAAAAGTGCTGAGATTAATCTAATATCTCCATGGTGTGAAGAAATAAAAGTTGCTCGAGTTATCAAGATAATAACTGCAACTTAAATACTTAACTATCTAGTAATAACCATATAAACTAAATAGAGACCAAGTTTGATAATGGAAAGCCAAGAGACAAATACTGCGTAGGAGATACGAGAATCTTATGAGAAACTTACTTAAAAAGCAGTTTTAGCACAAGCTTATTATTGAGGAAGTAAATATTTTTTATTGTATATTTTAGGAAGTAAATATTTGTATACAATTAAGAATAAAGTCTTTATTTTTTTAGGTTGTTATTCTATTTCTAATTAGGAAATGAATAGGTTTTTTTATGTGTATATAGAAGGGTTGTAACCTCTCTTTTATGAATATATGAAAATATATTTTCCTTAAATTTTCTATTTTTTTCTCTAAATTTTATTCTTCATGGTATTAGAGCATACCCATTGAAATTGATTTTTTTTTATTGAATCTTTGAAATTGTATTTTTCTTTCTCTTATCCTTTGAATCCCTTGAATCTTTGAAACCATAACCACTAAAAACACATCCATTGTATCCTATGGAATACCCAATTTTATTCAAACTCTTCAAGATATTTCTTCCTTTCCTATAAGAATTATTCTAGATGATACGAACTATCCTCTATGGTCATAACTTATGAAGATGCGAATTAGAGCCAGAAATAAATCTGGCTTCCTTATTGGCATAATGCAAAAACCACCATCAAAAGATAATAAAACTTCAGAGACTTGGCTTATTGATTATAACTAAGTCAAAAGTTGGTTGATTGATTCCAAGAGTCCAACATTGATGCAGAGATTCATCCGTGTTTTAATAGCAAAGGAGATATGGGATGCTGTCTTAAAAAAATTCTATAATAGATTTGATGAAACTCAGATCTCAAATCAAACAGAAAATCATTCACTGCACATCAGAATGGTAGGCTATTACCTATATATTATAATAAGTTATTTAGAATACTTCAGGAAATTGATGCCCAAACTTGTGTTCAAGGGGAGGATGTTAATAGAGTAGTATCACTCCACAAGTATATTACCTGACTCGAACATATATTTTCTTAGCCAGTTTAGATTCAAAATTTAATAATGCTCGAAGTGAAGTACTATAAAAGGATTCACCTCTTGATATTGAGTTTAGTTATGCATATGTGCAAAGGGATCATAACTAATGATATATGATGGAAAGGCTGAAGATTTTATCAGACTATGCAGTACTGGTAGCAACTCAGACTTGACCTTAGTTCAAAGGGAAAGTATCAAGTAAGTCCATTACATACACTTGTATTCATTATATAGAAGTTAAACACTTTAAGGAGCAGTGTTATGGAATTGTAGGATATCTAGAATGGTGGGATTTCAATAAAAAGCCTTGTAAAAAGATAGGAAAAACTACAATTACTGCCTTTAATGGTACTAAACTAAGTGGTAATCTTGATGCAACATCAGGTATAAAAAATCTTACTCAAAATAATACATGGATTATTGATATAAGTGTTATTGATCATATGACAAACTCCACTCACCATCTTACATCCATCCGACCATCAACTTAACAAAATATCCTAACTGCTAATTAAGGCATAACACCAGTCATTAATGAATGATCAATATCTAATTCTGACTCTCTTAATCTAGATATTATTCTTGTTGTTCCATCTCTTTCTTATAATCTACTATATATTGGCCAAATCGTTGAAACTTTGAATTGTATTGTCAAATTTTTGCTTAATTATTGTGTATTTTAGGACAATGCAACACACTAGATTTTTGGCTCTAGTGTTAAATATGGAAAGTTGTACTATCTTGATTTGTATGGTGATCTGAGTCAGAAGTCAAGTCAAGTTAATAGGGTTGGTAGAAGTTGCTCGGCTAAAGACCAAATTATTTTATGGCATCATCGTCTTGGTTATCTTTCTTTTCATTATCTTAAACAAATAAAATTGGAATTATTTTTTAGTACTATAGACTTTGAGTTCAAGTGTGATATTTATGAATTAGCAAAAAGCCATCAGATTTTATATATACTGAGTTATAATAAAAATTCAATTTTATTTGTGACCATTCATTTTGATGTATGGGGACCTGCTCGAATTCCTACTCTGACTAGTGCTGGATATTTTGTAATTTTTATTAATGAATGTACTCGAATGACCTAAGTATCACTACTTTCAAATAAAGGATATATATGCTTTGCTTTCCGGCACCTGTATAAAATGGTGGTTATACAATACTAGAGTAAAATTAGAGTCTTGTGGTTTGAGAATAGTGGGGAGTATCTTAACTCAGCTTTTAAATATTTTTGCAACGAACATGACATTTGCTACCAAACATCATATGTCGACACTCCCCAACAAAATGGTATAGCCGAATGGAAGAATCAACAGTTATTGGAAGTCATCCGAGCATTTTTGTTTGACATGAATGTTCCTCAAGAATATTGGAGAGAGGTTGTTCGATCTGTTGCGTATCTCATAAACCAAACTCGATCAAGAGTACTCGATTTTAAAATGCCTCTTCAAAAAATTTAGGAACTTGTCATATCTCCACTTCTCAATAATCTTAAGCCCTAAATTTTTGGATGCTCAGCATATGTTCATCAGCATCTTGGCAAATTAGATCCTTGAGATATTCGGTGTATTTTTATTGGCTATATGGATCTACTACAAAAGGGATATTGGTATTATGATCTGAATGTAAAAAAGATATATGTAACTTGGAATGTTCAGTTCCATGAAAATGCCCCCTTTTTTACTAAATTTGAGTTCTTTCTTTAGGGGGAGATAATTCTGAGCATCATTGAAGATAACACTCCAAGTATCTCAAATGTTTCAAGCATCTCACCTAGTTAGACATATAATGTTTTGAGAGTCCCGAGACTTAGACAAACATCTAAAGTTTCAAGTGTTTTAAGTATCTTGCTTGACGATAATTTGAGTATCTTGCTTAGACCTAAAATAAATCAAGATAGTACATTTTCCCAACCCATATTAAAAGTTGAAGAAACTTTGAATGTACACAATAAGGTAAACTCACCTCCCTTAGTACCTCCAAATACCGAGCCTTATTATCCTTATAGAATCAATAGAGAGATTCTAAAAAAATAATATAAATTGGTCCTTTATACTAAAGCTAAATATCCTATCAATAATTTTATATCAACTTACCATTTGTCTAATTTTATACATATACTATGAATAAATTGTCTACTGTTTCTATTTTGAGTGTTGTGTAAGAGGTTCTAATTGATCTGGATGAGAAGACAGCCATAAATGATGAAATAGAGATATTTACAGAAGAATTGCACATGGGATATTGTCCTACTCCCTAAAGGAAAGAAAACAGTAGGGTGTAGTTAGATATTTATTGTTAAACTCAATCCAGATGGAAGCATTGATCGATATAATGCTCGATTAATAGCAAAAGGATATTCTTAAAAGTATGGAATTGAGTATAAAGAAACATTTGCTCCAGTAGCAAAAATGAACACTACCCGAGTTCTTATTTCCTTAGCTACTAACCTGGACTAGCTACTAGGCAATTTGATATGAAGAATGCTTTTTTGAATGGAACCATTTATGAAGAAGTGTATATGGATCCACCACTTGGAATAAGATGTACTAACCCTATGTGCAAACTAAAAAGGGCACTGTATGGACTCAAGTAATTGCCTCGAGCATGGTTTGGATGACTCTTAACTTTCATGAGGAAGCTTAGTTATAAGTAAAGTAATGCTAATCATACACTATTCATCAACAAAAGTTTAGTAAATTCACCGCTCTGATTGTGAATATTTATTATATAGTGGTCATTGTAAATGATCTTTGTGACACATAATCTTACAAAGACAGATAGTAGTTGAGTTTGAACTTAAGGATTTGGGTAACTTAAAGTATTTTTTGGGGATTGAAGTTATAAGATCAACTCAAGGAATTTCCCTTTGCCAACAAAAGTATGTAATGGATATACTAATAGAAACAGACATGGTTGATTGTAAGCCAGCTAAGACTTTGATTGAAGTCATCCATGGACTATCAATCCGAGGAGATCAAGTCCTAACTGATAAAGATCAGTATTAAAGGCTAGAGGGGAGGTTGATTTATTTATCTCATACTCGACTAGACATTGCTTATGCAGTAAGTGTTATAAGTCAGTTCATGCATTCTCTGAGTAAAGAACATATAGGTGCAGTTTACTGAGTGTTAATACATTTAACGCCTTCTTTGGGCTAAGGTTTATACTTTAGGAGAAATAAGGATTATTAAATCATTAGTTATACAAATATTGATTGGGCTGGAGATCAGATTGATTGAAAATCAATATCTGGGTACTTTACGTTTGTTGGAAAGAATTTAGTCACTTAAAGAAACAAAAAATAGAAAGTCATAGAAAGTTCGAGTACTGAAGTTGAGTTTAAAGGAATGACTCATGGAGTGTGTGAGTTGCTTTGAATAAGGCAAATTATGCATGATTTGAGACTAAAACATCTAAAGTCTATATTGTTACATTGTGATAATAAGGTAACCATAGCAATTGCAAATAACTTAGTCCAACATGGTCGAACTAAGCATGTAGAGGTTGATAAACATTTCATCAAAGATCATCTGAATTAAGGAACAATTGATTTTCTATTTGTTTCTTCTTAGACTCGACTAGTTGACATCCTTATTAAGGTTGTATTAAAAAATCATTCTACAACTCAGTTGGAAAGTTAGGAATGATTGACATACATTCATTAACTTATGGGGGAGTGTTGAAGAAGTAAATAATTTTTATTGTATATATTAAGAAGTAAATATTTATATACAATGATAAAGTCAAAACATGGTCATACATGATTGACCTAGTGCATATCACAACTCTTAGATTAAATATGAGTTCTATTCAAATTATCCTTAGTCATAACAATATGTTATGGCTAGTATGATGTCGATTGATGATTATATTTAATTAAATATGAATATGAGATATTAAGTCAACTCATAAGTACTTATTTAGGAAATAATGTACTGGATTGACCCATCATGAGAATACTACATAGATAATTGTCATAAGTAATTCTTATTATAATAATATTGATTTAGTTCTTTGACCTTGAAATTATCATGGATTTCTACATAACTATTATATATTTTGACATAATCTAACATTGTCTTTAACAAGATGATTAAATAAATTGTTGTTGGATATTAAATGAGTTATGTGAGGAATGTGAGTGATTGAGAAGGAATTTGTCCCTCATTTAATCTGAGTAAGATATCTATGAGCCCCTTGATAAGATAGACTGAGAAAAATGCATGGTCATGCCAAAGTGAATTGATAAAGAGTTATCATTCTTAGTCTACTTAGAGTCAAAAAATAATATAATTGAATTATATAAGGATGATAGAAACTATGCCTTATATTCAATCAAGATATCATGTGACAAAGAGATTACAATATTTATTATAAATTAGGTTATGTCAAATTATTGATTTCACATGATTTGGGTAGTCATAATGTCTTGATAGAGGCCATTTATGACTTGTAGACCTAAATAGAAATTTAAGGCCTACTGCCAATGTCATGTGAACTTACAGGGTCACACACTTAAAACAAACCCAAAAACGGATATGGGTTTAAGAAACCCAAATATGCTTTGTGAAAATAAATAAATAGTTTATTTGTTTAAGGTAAATGTTATCTTAAATAAATAGAATATTATTTTTGATTTAATTTTAAATAAAATCAGAATAATAATAATTGAAAAATTACTAAAAAGTTATTTTGGTAAGTGAAACCCTAATTAGAGGTCTATAAATATGTTATATTCTTTAGGGTTTCACTAACTCAATTATTAGTCACCAAAATTCATTTTTCTCCTCTTAGAAAAACTAAAACACAAAGTGTTTTTGTTCTTGATTTGTAAGAAATTAAGAGAAGTGTTAGCACACAAAGTTTTCGTTTTAATCAATGGCTGTTCGTGTGGACGCTTGTGGAGGACAGATTCTTTTGGAGACGTCTTGATCCGAACTACCAAAATCAAAAGCTCGAGGTAAGGTGTCACCGAAGTAAACCTCCTCTATGCCATCCAGAAATCTTGCTTCTTCTACGTTTGTGGTAAGATTTAAAAACCCTAGTTTTAAATCAATTAATCGAATTACTTAGATTCAAGTTAGGGTTTGTGGTTAAAAGTTTTTATTTTCGCTGTGTTTTTTAATTACGAAACCCAACATGTATATATAAAAGTTGTAATTTTTCTTTTATAAATATATAAAATATATTTCCCTTAAATTTTATTTTCTGAATTTTAATCTTCTCTTATGACCAAATAATTAAGCTTGATGAATGTTTGGCCTATAGACAAGAATTATTCTTTGAAAGTAGAGATTAAAAAAAAAAAAAGAAATACAAAGTTTGAGGAATAGTCCTTTAATTGAAAATTTTCTTTTAAAATCTATCGTGTTAATATAAGAAATTACTCCTGAATGTCAAGTTTTCTTCAAAAAGAACAAGATTCTTGCATTTCTCAAAAAAAAAAAAAAAAAAAAAAAAATCTACATGTATTTGGCTTGCGAGCGAAATTTCATCCGGTGGACATAATTTATACTATTAACTAATTAATTAATTAAATGGTATTACGTTGTAAAGTTAATAATTGAAGTGGATAATTAAGAGTTAATGGAGGACATATCTCAAAAAAAAAAAAAACAAAAAGTTAATGGAGGACAAAAGTAATTATATGAA